>CM052888.1:43471584-43512942 GCA_028534135.1 Potos flavus
AGGACCCTGGCAGATGCTGAAGGCAGATGCTTAACTGAGCCACCCAGGTACCCCGAGAAACTGAATTTTAAATATCACTTGATTTTTAAATTATTATTATTATTATTATTATTTTTAGATTTATTTATTTATTTAATTGACACAGAGAGAGAGAGATCATAAGTAGGCAGAGAGGCAGGCAGAGAGAGAGGGGGAAGCAGGCTCCCTGCCGATCCCAGGACCCTGAGATCATGACCGGAGCCGAAGGCAGAGGCTTTAACCCACTGAGCCACCCAGGCGCCCCCACTTGATTTTTTTAAAAAGAGATTTTATTTATTAGAGAGTGTGTGTGCGTGTGTGCACAAGTTGGGGAAAGGAGCAGAGGGAGAAGTAGACTCCCTGCTGAGCAGGGAGCCAGAGAAGGGCTCCGTCCCCGGACCCTGGGATCATGCATGACCTGAGCTAAAGGCAGATGCTTAACTGACTGAGCCACTCAGGCACCACTAAATATTATTTAATTTTGATGAAACATTGGATAGCCAAAGTATTGGGGAGTACAGATCTAGATTATATGCTCTACAAGATAGAGTTTGTTTATTTGTTTTTCTTTTTCTTGTTTTTCCTAACTCTGGCATAGGACAGTGCTCCTTGGTGTATTGGATGAACGTTTGACAGGTAGCCCTCAGTGGCTGAAATAATAAGGAAAGTTAAAATATTCCTTAAATTCTACCTCCCAGGGATAACCATTGTTAACAAGTGTGTTGTAATTGTAGAAAAAAATTGCCAGTTTTCATTGACATTGCAGTGATTTCCGCACAGGATTCATCTTCGATTCTAGAAATCAGTTTTTTTAAAAGGTTATTTGTTTATTTTAGTAATCACTATATGCAATATAGGGCTCGAGCTCATGACCCTGATAGCAAGAGTCTCATGCTCTTCTGACTGAGCCAGCAAGCTCCCCTCTAGAAATCAACATTAATCAAGGTTGTTGCAGGTTTGGGAATTTTAGGAGATGGAGGCTTAGAATGCAGGTCATAAGTGTAACAGAAACAAGTATGACTAATTTTGGTCAGGTGCCTTTATAAAGACTGTTGTGACATAATGGAATTCTGTCCTAACGCTTCAAGTTCTTAGTGAAAATCTAGGAAAGAGAGGCGCCTGGGTGGCTCAGTCGTTAAGCCTCTGCCTTCTGCTCAGATCATGACCCCGGGGTTCCGGGATTGAGCCCCACATTGGGCTCCCTGCTCGGTGGGAAGCCTGCTTCTCCCTCTCCCACTCCCCTTGCTTGTGTTCCCTCTCTCCCTCTCTCTCTCTCTCTGTCAAATAAATAAAATCTTTAAAAAAAAGAAAAGAAAAAAAATCTAGGAAAGAGGATGAATCATCCTTCTTCCTCTTCCATAGCCCAGATGATTTTGCCAGCATTTTGTTTTGAGGATGAGTTGGGAGTTCAGGGGATTTTGGCTTGACTCCTTGGGGTAGTTAGGGTATTGAAGAAAATAAATTAAAGGGATTTATTACTTGCTGGCAAGTTTGAGGAAGCAGAAATGGGTCTGCTTGAATTTCTTTTCCATAGTGGAAGCAGCACCTTAAGCCAAGTTCTTTTTGTGAGTGTGTGTGTGTGTGTGTGTGTGTGTGTGTGTGTATGCATCTTTCCTATGTAAAGATGTCATTTTTTGTTAAATTTCCTTTAATCCCAAACAGTTTTCCCTATTTTAGATCATCTGAATTGATAACTTCCATTCTGTTCTGAAATTATGTGTTTTACCTCCCGAGTAGGCTTGGTGATGTTGGGAGATAAGGAGCCGAGATGGAAGAGGGATGATAAATGGTAAATCTGTGGTGCTTAGAGGTAAAGGGAGGAATTTTTAAGTCTTTGAATTAAGTGGAATGTGGAAATCTTGGATTGGGTCCTGGGACAGAAAAGAGAATTGATGGAAAAACTGGTAAAATACAAATAAAGTCTATGCTTTAGTTTTCGTACTAATTTCTTTGTTTTCACACATGTACCTTGGTTATATTAATATTAGGGGAAGCTGGTGGATGGGATATGGAAACTGAAATATTCTGCAACTTTCCTGTAAATCCAAAGTCGTTCCAAAATAAGTTGTTTTGTGTGTGTGTATATTTTTTGTTTGTTTTTTTAAACCAAGAAGAGCAAGAGCATTTGAGGGCTGTGACTTTAGGAAGGGGGGAGCATACATAAATTTGGTTTATAAAAGGGCCTTCCGGGAGCTTTGCCTGTCCCTGTCCACTTTCTTCCTTAAATTCAGTGTTCCAGCCATGTTGAGTGATGGTAGCTCTCCCAGAGATCCATGCTTCTGGGCCTTTTTTAAAAGATTTTATTTATTTATTTGACAGAAAGAGATCACAAGTAGGCAGAGAGGCAGGCAGAGGCAGAGGGAGAGGGGGAAGCAGGCTCCCCATTGAGCAGGGAGCCCGACGCAGGGCTCCATCCCAGGACCCTGAGATCATGACATGACCTGAGTGGAAGACAGAGGCTCAACCCACTGAGCCACCCAGGCACCCCACTAATTTCTTTTAATTCTTTAGATCTGGCTTAGATTTTATTCCTCTCAGAAAGCCTTCCCTGACTGGCCCTCAGTGGTCAGGCCTTAGTTTGCCTCTGATGTGGTACTTATTACTCTGTGATCTAACTGCCTGTTTTCTTTTCTCTTTCTCCAACTACATCTTATGCTCCTTGAAAGTAGAGGCTATGCTTTTCATTATTTTATCTCTAAACATATAACCCACATGGTCCCTGGGTGGCTCATTCAGTTAAGTGTCGGACTCTTGATTTTATCTCAGGGTCCTGAGCCCCACGTTGGGTTCCATGCTGGGCATGGAGCCTGCTTAAGATTCTCTCTTTTCCTCCCTGCCCCACCCCTCTCTCTCTCTCTCAAAAAAAGACATAACCCAGGAATCTAAACAACCTTGATGTTCAGGAGATGTTTCTTACATAAAGAGCTCCATAGGTGGGGCGCCTGGCTAGCTCAATCAGGGGAGCATGAGACTCTGAAAGCTCCACAACAAGAAGGCAGAACTCTTCACATCTGAGGCTCCACTGGCGGTTTCGCTCATGCCTTTAAGGAATGGTGGCCGTGGATTGCTGTAAACCGGCATATATGCCATAAGTGGCCAAATCTCTGCCATAAAGAAGACTACAGAGATGAGAAAGCACATTTTTTACAGGCTTATTCTTGTATTTCTTTTATATGAAGCTCCAGGGATCTAATTTAGGTAAATATTTAAAAATCTGCTAGTTATGTAGCATATCTTTTCCTGTGCTATGTGAATTTATCTCATTTTATCCTAAGAGATAATGTGCAGGTTGTTTTAAATCTGTTCTTTAGTAAACCAATCAATAATTAATTATCTAGAATGTGTACAGTCCTAGGTGGGATACATAATACTATCAGATATGGTTGCTGCTTTTGAATTGCTTACATTCTAGTTGGGAGAAATAGAACATCCTCACCCCACAGTGTGTTACTGTGGCTGAATAACATGGCTCAGGTAGCAAGAGGAGTAGGGGCCCTCGTGGGTGGTAAGATGTTGCAAGTGGTAAAGCCATCACCTCTATCTTCAATCTCCCTTCATGTCAGTATGACCTTTAAAAAACAAAATGGTGAATTTGTATCGCCTCTACTTAGATACTGCTAGAAATGTGGATTCTAAGCAGAGGCTGTGAACTGAGGGTCTGTGATCCTTAAGGGACTGGGTGGAGGGAGTGTCCATGATGCTCTCAAGCGTGTGTACTGCATGTTGGTTCTGTTTATTTTTTGTGGAGGAAGGATCTGTAGCTTTCATTAAATTCTCAAAGGAATCCATGACCCAAAAAAGATTAGAACCATTGGTTTCGAGTAACACTGAGACCCATGGCCTCATTTTGTCTTCCTTTTATTTCACCGTTTTAGATTGGGCACTGCATTTTGTTTTTCTGTGATATTGGAGGAGTCCTTGTTGCAAGTACTTATACTGTTAAATATCTAAGGGAGAATTGTGTAAAATGTTCTTTTTGGGGGGGAAGCTTGGTATTGTGGCTCTTAAGCTTTCGTCTGTTCTCTATTCTCTTATTATTTAATAAAAATCTTCATTTTTAAAATAATAATCACTGCTTTCCTAGGTCCAAGTAGCTGAGCAGTGGTCACATAAAGATGAGGATGACTAGGTCCTGGCCCTAAATAAATAGGCTTTTGGCAATTCACAGTGTAAGTACTCAGAAATGATAGCTAGTAGTCTTACGGGAACAGCTATCGTGTTGTATAACGGATATAGTCTTGGAGGATGTACAGGGTAGGATGTACAAGATAGAAACACAGGGGAAAGCTTATTAAACTTTGTTTTAGTGAAATTTTACTGTTGACTTATCTCATTACCTCATTGGTATGTTGCAAAACTTTGCATGTGAGGGTGTAACAGATTAGGTACTTAGGGCCATTGCCAAGCTGGAGAGGTCCAGTTGGAAACAATGAAGCCCACGCTGTGACACATGTATTCACATGGAACTCTTTTAAAGACTGTTGGCACCATCTCCCCCCCACCCCCCCCCCACCCCCGCCTCTGGTCTGGAGTATAGGTTTCTCTTTGCCCTAGTCACTTAACAGGTATTTATTGGGCACCTAGAGGGTATGTAATTCTGGACTGGACCCTTGGACTTCACTGTTTACTTACTAGGATATGGCAGTATCTTTTGATCTCTCCCACTAATCAATATGGTGACAAGGTCACCTCTGCTGGGAGGCAGTATAGCTGGGCTTTGAAAGTCAAAATGTGGGACGCCTGGGTGGCTCAGTCAGTTAAGCATCTGCCTTCGGCTCAGGTCATGATCCTGGGGTCCTGGAATTGAGTCCCGCATCTCTGCTCACCTGGGAGCCTGCTTCTCCCTCTCCCTCTGCCTGCACCTTCCCCTGCTTGTGCACGCTCTCTCTTTCTCTCTCTGTCAAAGAAATAAATAAAAATCTTTTTTTAAAGAATTTTTTTTTAAAGATTTTATTATTTGACAGAGAGAGACAGCGAGAGAGGGAACACAAGCAGGGGGAGTGGGAGAGGGAGAAGCAGGTTTCCCGCTGAGCAGGGAGCCCCATGCGGGACTCGATCCCAGGACCCTGGGATCATGACCTGAGCGGAAGGCAGATGCATTAACGACTGAGCCACCCAGGCGCCCCAAAATAAATAAAAATCTTTAAAAAAGAAAGAAAGAAAGAAAGACAAAATGCCAGAGTTGCAAGCCCAGCTCTGCCATTTTCCAGCTAGGTTACCTTGAGTCAGGTCAGGGTTGACCCCTCTGAGCTTCGGTTTCCTTATGTGTAAACAAGGATATAACTATTCATTGCATATATAACTTTCACATTATATACTACATGTCCACTGCTTTGCAGAGGGTCTATCACATAGTAGGGCCCAATAAATGGAAGCTGTATTGTTATTAGTGGGCAAGGATTATAAATCTTGGAAAAATTCCCTAATTTTATTTATTCACTAAGGGTAATTACTGTGTCACTCAGAAGAACGAGAATTCTACTTACGTGACTGGGGAAATTGGGTATTCCTAATTAGTAGTAGAAATAGTAACTGAGTCCTTTTTTTTTTTTTTTTTTTTGCCTGTCCTATAATTTTTGCTATCACAAGGGTTCTTAATCTGAGGTTCCTGAATTTTTTGTGTGAGTGCATTTTTCTGAGGGAGAGAGTCCAAATTATCATCAGATTGCCAAAGGGATCCTAACTGGTAAAAGATACTTGGTTAATTGACCTATTGGGTGGGTGTAGAGCCGCAGTTGGTACCCTTGATCCTGACATTGTCCATCATAATAAGATATTGCTGAGAAGACTTTTCCAAATAAAAAGAACATATAGAGCGAATACTCCAAGTCTTTTGTGTGCTTTTTTTCCCTCTTTGGCAAAGAGGACATGGGACCAGTAGGAAAGAGGTGTCAGGAGGGAGTGAGGAACTGCTTGTGGAATGACATGGTAGTTTCTTGTCTTCGAGTTCAGCTCTTACCACAGGTTGATCCCAGGTCATCACTTGGCCTTCTCATCCTGCACCATGCCTTCCAGTCAGATGTACCACTTGCTTTCTCCTGAACACATGTTCAGGTTCTGTCAGCTCATGCTGGTCCCTCTGCTGAGACTGTCCCTTCTCCCATAATTTGCAGGTCCGGGTCTCCTTCCTGATACTGCCTATCTTAATTATCATCAACCTGGAAGTCCCTTAGAGCAGTGATGCTCATTCAGCTTTATCCTCCATGGGCACTGTCCTTTGTACAGAGTAAGCACTGCCTGTGTGCGTTCTATAGGGGCATATTATTACACATAATAAAGGGTTGTGGAACAAAAGTGAAGACTGCTGCGTAAGAAGGAACTAAATGCCTGCTTACAGGAGGAAAAGGGTGTAAGTTAAATTTATGGAAAACATAAAAAATGATGAGATGCCAGTGTGAGTTCTGAGTTCTGAGAGAGAGTTTGGGAAACCCTTTTATAGCCTCAGTGACAGCCTGATTAGGGGGGAAAACCCACCCTGACTCAGGAAATAGGAGTGTGGGGAACAGGTAGCCAGCATTACGGTCCTGGCTGTGCCATAGTACTTCTGGACTGGACTTATCTTCTCTGCAAAGTGGGTTGGGATTTTTTTTTTTAAAGATATTATTTTTATTTTAATTTATTTTTAATTTTTTTTTTTTACTTCTTTAAAGATTTTATTTATTTATTTGACACAGAGAGAGAGGATCACAAGTAGGCAGAGAGGCAGGCAGAGAGAGAGGGGGAAGCAGGCTCCCCGCCGAGCAGAGAGCCCGACGCGGAGCTCGATCCCAGGACCCCGAGACCACGAGCCGAAGGCAGAGGCCTTAACCCTCTGAGCCACCCAGGGACCCCTAAAGATTTTATTTTTAAGTAATCTCTTCATCCAGCATGGGGCTCCAACTCAACCCTGAGATCAAGAGCCACACGCTCCACCAGCTGAGCCAGCCAAGCGCCCCTAGATTGGACTTTTTGAACATGTAATAGAGGTGTCGATGAGCATTTACCGTGTACCAGGTACTCTTCTGGGTCCCGAGAATATGATAGGGAACAACCAGACAAGACCCCCTGCTTCTATTCTAGTGCAATGTATTGGGTGGGATGTTAGTCCCTTCGCCAGCATGAAAATTCTGTGATCTGGATAGTGGGCACCAGTCTCTGGGATTCTGGGATTGTTGCAAGGATTAAATGAGAAAACACTTTGAAGATTATAAAGTGCTCTTCTCTTATTTATTATGAGTACTGCCCCCACCCTACCTTTGACCTATAATTTAAGCAGATTAAAAATATTTAAAATGCTTGCCAAGGTCACTGTCAGCATTTTTACATTATCCAATCCCCACTGAGGTTTTCATAGCATATTGTAAGCAAATTAGCGTAGGAAGATTGGGTGGAAGCTTTTTGCACCAATAGACGAGTATGATCCCAGGGTTTAGGTAGATTCAGGAACTTAATTCCTTCTATTATAAGTGAATCCCTTAAACAGGGTTGGGATATAGATTTATAATACCGTCTTCACCAGCTGAGAATATATGAGGAGAGCGTGTTTACTTACAAATAGTTTTGAAGTGTTTCTGTACTGGGTTTGTTTCTGCCTTTCCATTGAGTTCTTTTTTTTTTTTAAGATTTTATTTATTTGACAGGAGAGACATAGAGAGAGAGAGAACACAAGCAGGGGGAGTGGGAGAGGGAGAAGAAGCAGGCTTTCCGCTGAGCAGGGAGCCCAATGCGAGGCTCAATCCCAGGACTCCAGAATCATGACCTGAGCCGAAGGCAGACACTTAACGACTGAGCCACCCAGGTGTGCCCTGAGTTCTTACTATTCGGATTGGCTCTTAAATTCTTATATACAATTTCACATTGGTGAAGACTGCATGTTGGGAAAAACCAAGCTTCTCTATGGATTTGGGCTTTTTTTGATCATAAAGTCAGAATGAGGTTGTTTTCCATGTGCTTCCATTTTTGATTAGGCTATTTTTTTTTTAATTTTTAAAAAATTTTTAGAAGTTTTTATTCATTTTTTTTTTAAGTAAGGCCAGTGTGGGGCTTGAACTCACGACCCTAGAATCAAGAGTCTCATGCTGTACTGACTGAGCCAGCCAGGCCCCCCAGGTTAAGAATTTTTTTTTTTGGTAAGATTTTAGTTATTTATTTGACAGAGAGACAGTGAGAGAGGGAACACAAGCAGGGGAAGTGGGAGAGGGAGAAGCAGGCTTCCCGACCAGCAGAAAGCCTGATGCGGGGCTTGATCCCAGGACCCTGGGATCATGACCTGAGCTGAAGGCAGCTGGCCGCTCAACCGACTGAGCCACCCAGTCACCCCCCAGGTTGAGTATTTTTAGATACAGCTTTCTTGCCTTTCAGATTTGTCCCTCAGCACCCTCAACACAAAGAGCAAATGATGCAATTAGGATGTAATCTGTGGCTTATGGATTTCAAGGAAAATTATTTCCACACAGCTCAGAAGCTCATGGACAAAATCAGGCTTCCTTTTAGATTTGGCAAATTTATCAAAAATGACCTGATGAAGTCAGATTCTTACCTTGAGGTTAGAGATTTTGAGTGTAAAACAGTGATGTGAAATTTGTAAGGCAGCTTTGATTTATGAATAAAATGTTACTTCTGATTTGTTCTTTGAGCTATTTTAATTTTTTCTTTGAAACTTTAAATGGAATTGACTTTGTTTATACTGTATCTTGGTGTTTTTCACTTTTAGTGAAAGAAAAGTCAGGGAGAGGTCTTTTCCCACTGTGTGCTGCGTCACGTTTTACTCCACTGTTTTGTGAGTTCCTGAGACTGAAATAAAAGAGATGGATTTTCACCTACCCACTGATTTTTAATATAGGCATTTTAATTCCTTTAGGGGCGTCTGGGTGACTCAGTCGGTTAGGTGTCTGCCTTTGGCCCAGGTCATAGTCCCGGGGTCCTGGGGTCAAGCCTTGCATCGGGTTCTCTGCGTAGTGGGGAACCTGCTTCTCCCTCTCCCTCTGCCTGCAGTTCCCCCTGCTTGTGCTCTCCTGCTCTCTTTGTCAAATAAATGATTTTTTTTTAATTAAGACTGATTTTCTTCCCATAGTATTTAATTTTATGATTGTACTTATGAGGGTCCAACCCTCATAGGATTTATATGAACATTGCCATCTGATCGGTGTGAAAGAAATAGTTTTTCTGGAGCCTTGAAAGAGTGTTTCCAGAATAGTGAAGTCACTATTTTATTAATTACTAATGACTTCTTTGGTGATTTTTCAGGCATACTTTCTGTGTGAGTAGAAAATTTTTGCAATGGGGTGAGGAAAAAAACGAAGTTTAAGGGCAAAAACTTACCACGTCTTGTCCCTTCCATGATATGAGAAATGAAGAAAGATGCAAGTTAGTGTTGTCTCACAATTTAATGCTTAGACCACTGAAGCTATATTGATTCTCAATTGTAGATTATACTGAAGTTTAAAGACAACCATTTTCCATTAGGTGTCACTTTGGAAATGTCTTTGTGTTTCAGACTATGACAGATATTCTATTTCTCTTGTGAGTCTTGGCATCCCTGTTCCCATTGAGGAGACAGCATATTGAATCCTTCTGACCATGGATAAGGCATGTAATCTCTGGGTCTCAGGGTTCTTATCTAGAGAATGAAGGGGATACCTGTCCTTCCCAGGTGGGTTTCACAAGTTGTAAGGCAAGGTATATAATAGTACTTTGAGCAATATAAGGTACTCATACACCATTGTGGGGAGTATGTGTGTGTGTGTGTGTGTGTGTGTGTGTGTGTGTGTATATATATATATATATATATTTTTTTTTTTTTTTAAGATTTTATTTATTTATCAGAGAGAGAGAGAGCACAAGCAGGCAGAGTGGCAGGCAGAGGCAGAGGGAGAAGCAGGCTCCCCGCTGAGCAAGGAGCCCGATGCGGGACTCAATCCCAGGACTCTGGGATCATGATCTGAGCCGAAGGCAGCCGCTTAACCAACTGAGCCACCCAGGCGTCCCATTGTGGGGAGTATATTATTCAAGTTTTGCCTGTAGGTAAAGAAGAGCCTGCCCCTCTCCCAGTGAAAAGCTCTGCTAATAGGGTAAGTGGATTCTAGAATTCGTAACTTCAGTTTTTCTTGAGAAGCCTCAAGCTGCACAGCTGTTGTTGTCGTCCATCCTGTCTTTGCAGCAGTGCAGTGTCGGGGCTCAGCCAGGTGTGCAGCCTTCAGAGGCAGGCAGCAATGGTCACATGAAGCTGGGTGATCTAGACTGAGTCATTTCACCTCTCTGAGCCTGTTCTCATCTGTAAAATGGGGGTTGTAATAGTACCTGCTGCTTTGGATTATTGTGAAAAATGAAATGAAATCACATGCATATTGTTTATTCTGTGCTGTGCCTGGCTAGTGGAGTATTTGCTGGTGTAAAAGATGAGAAAACTTGGGGCGCCTGGGTGGCTCAGTGGGTTGGGCCTCTGCCTTCAGCTCGGGTCCCCGCGTCGGGCTCTCTGCTTGGTGGGGAGCCTGCTTCCCCTTCTCTCTCTGCCTGCCTCTCTGCCTACTTGTGATCTCTCTCTCTCTGTCAAATGAATACATAAAATCTTTAAAGAAAAAAAAAGATGAGAAAACTGGTGGTGTCTGCATGCACGCGCGCCCGTTCTAGGGCATCTCTGTTCCTTCCCCTTCCCCACTTACTGTGTTGGGAGAAAACATCACACTGGCATACCGCTCTTGCTCTGACTGGCCTTTTATTTCTCACCTGCCCCTGAGACGGTCCTCAGGAGATGGCGAATAAGCAATGAACCCAAAGCCCCTCGTTGTGAAGCATTGGCTTAAGTACGAAATAATATGATTGTCTGTGGTAATTGATAGATTTATTTTCATATATTCCAGTGCGTTGAGAGCTGATTATCTATGAAGCATTCAGTAAATCCCATTTTACCAGAACTTTTCATTTGCCGGTCTCTGAAAAGAATATATTGTGCTCGATACTTGGAAAATCTTGTATTGGGTTGTAGGGTATGGTTTCCTATGGTAAACTTGTTCAAATTAATAACGGAACGGGCTGGAAATGTTCAAGTATTTATCTATTAGGCATGTTGGTAAATGAAGTATGAAAAGGACAACAACTGATGGCTTAGTTCTGGAAATCTGTGAAAGTCAAGCTGCTTTTATGCTCTTGTTGGGGTTTATATCTTTTCTAAGGTTTCCATTTCATGAAACATTTTTTATTAATGGAAAGCTGGAGCACCAGATGATGTAATGAAGGTCCCTAGGCATGGTTTTAATAGTTGTTAGCCTCCGGAGTTAGCAGTTTTTACTTAACCTTTAAAAAAAATTTACACCCTCAAAAAAAAAATTTTACACCCTCCAACACTTCTTCTCCTCATCTTGGTTTAACATAATACCTGGAAATGAATTTAAGGTAAGACTTGAGAGATGTCTACATGATCTCTGAGCAGGTTGGAAGCATAGATACTTTCAGGAGCCAGAGGTTTACATCAGCCCCAGATGGACTCAGTTGTTCATCCGTCTGAGAAAGGTAAACTGTATTCTGGGCACTTTTGTGTAACAGGGTTTTCAGGCTAGATCTTTAACCCAAAAAATGGAGGCCTTCCTCAGAAGTATAGAGCTAGCATGGCTTTGTCAGGAAAGAGGTGAAAATCCCTGCCCCGGGTGCCTGTGGAACTCCTCTGTCTCCCTCTCCTTAGTGGCTGCATGTCAGGACTGATAAAGATTCAGAATTTTTTTGTTCAGGACTTTAGATGAGATTTGTTTTCAAGTTGCTTTTTAGAACTAGACTGACTATCTGCTTGGCCTTCATCCCCCAATCTCCATGAATTCCAAAGTGTTCTAGCAGTCATCAGTCAGACACCACATGCCTAAGAAGTGCCGCCTGTGTGTGAGGTGCTGGAGAGACAGAAGGAAACGCTTCGAAGGCTTCTCCCTATTCTGTAGAAACTCAGTCAACGAGAGATGCAATATCGACTTCCTTTTGAAAAAACATACAGCTAAACTATACATAAATATATAGCTGAATGTACAGCAAAACTAGCGTCTTCATCTTAAGAACTCAAAAAGTACATTGTAGGGGTGCCTGGGTGGCTCAGTCGGTTGGAGGGTCTGTCCTCGGCTCAGGTCATGATTCCAGGGTCCTGGAATCGAGTCCCATGTCGGGCTTCCCTTTCAGAGGGGAGTCTACTTCTCTCTCTGCCTACTGCTCCCCCTGCTTATTTTCACACACTCTCTCTCTCTCAATCTAATAAATAAATAAAATCTTTAAAAGAAAAGAAGATAACAAAAACAAAGAAGGAAAAGATGCTGAGAATATAAGAGATTTTTTTAAAAAGTACATTGTAATATACCCAGGGAAATATGTTGTAGGATTTCATTGTGTGGGATTTTTTTCTTAATTGGTAGCCTTCTTTTGCCATTCTGTAGTTCCTTTTCCATCATAGTTGATGCGGCTGTTTTTATTTCCTCCTCATCTGCTGTTGTGTCAGTTATTGTCAGATCAGGGAAATGGAAACTCCACTCTAGCTACTTTAAGCAGAGTGGGATTTAAATGCAAGGGGTTTGTTCCAGAGGTGTCGGAAGGGCGGGAGAGCAAAAGCAGGAAAAGAGGGGGGGTGTGTGGAGAAGCAAAAGGGAGAAGGGGTTTGTTACCCAAAGATCAGGAAGCTAGCTGCCTTTGGGCTGGAACCTCGGCGTCCGGAGCCGCCGGCTTGCTGCTGCTGTTGGACCCCTATTGCCGCCCTTGAGCGGGACCCTGAGAGCCAGCGCTCGGCTGATGGCGCCCGAGCCCATGGTGTGTGCAGTTGCCGGCAGTTCTCCGCAGTTGGTTTGCTGCTTCAGACAGACCAGAAGCTGAAGAGTGTTGTATCCCTCTTCCTGCCATCCAGTGTCCGGCCTTTGGCAGAATCTAAGTAAAAGCCAGCTGGCAAAGGAATCTGGGCAAGGTAGTTTGCAGGCTTTCAGTTCTGGTGATACAGAGAGAGTATAGGAGGTACCGGTGTGGTCAGATGAATGCTATAACTGCTTGGGGGTGATGAATTTGTCATAGTGGGGATGGGCAGAGGAGGCATTGTTTTAAACTGATAACATTCAGAAAGGGGAGAAGTGTGATGGTATTTCAGATAAGGGGTGTAGCCGCTGCAGAGGTTTGGAAACGGGAATGTGCAAGGCAGGTTCAGGGAACAGTTGATCTGGATGGAGCATGGAGTTCTTGTTGAGGGACAGTTAGATATAATGTTGAAAAGGTAGGTTGGAGTCAAATTGGGGTAGAACTGTTGCAACAAAAACTGTATTAAAATTAACCCAGAGCACAGTACACACTGCTTGGACCTGGGGGAGACCAGTGAGGAAAGTCCCCATAGTCCAGGCTTTGCAAGAAAAGGGGACAACCAAGCTGTGGTGGTAGTGAACTTAGGGGGAGATAATCCATCCGAGATAAGTTTTTAACTAGCATAATTGTCAGTGGGTTGGGACACACCATTGGCATAAATATGAATTCTGGTTTTCTGCATAACTTTAACGTCTTGATTACTTTATATCTTTGAAGGTCCTTGCTTCCACTTTTAATAAAGCTTTTACCTCTTTCTGGGATGATGCCTTGGTAAGACGCATGTTATTATTAGGCTATCTCTTGAAGTGGCACTAAATTCACTTTGATCATAAGCTGTATTAGTAAATTTGAAACCTGTGTAATGTTGGCAGGGGCCTTGATAAGTTGAGGTAACACTTTTATTACTTGGGGACATCTTTTTGGCTTTTGTTTGGTTGGGGTTTTTTTTTGTTTGTTCTGGGGTGTTTTTGTTTTTTGGGTTTTTTTAGGGAGGACTTTTTTCTTTAGACACGGATTCACTTACCCATTTAGCAGGTAATTTTTGAGCCAGATACTAGGTTCAGTGCTGAGGTAGGATAGAGAGCTGAATAGATAAGACAGACATTAGATCCTCATCTTCTTGGAGTTAACAACTTAGCAAGAAACACATGAAAAGAAAACTATTACTCAACCCCAGAGCCTTTGCAGTTGTGTTTTCCTTCCCTGGAACAATCTTCTTCCAGATTCCCACATTATTAACTCACTTTTTTGTTTTCTAATTGTCTTTTTTCCCCTTGCTAGAGTGTGAGCAAGGATCTTTGTGTCTTGTTCATTGCTCTATCCCCATTGTGTAGGGCAGTGCCTGGCACAATAGTAGGTAATTTACAAAACCAGTAATTTTTTGTTGAATGGTTAAATGTGAACGAATGAATGGGTCATCCAGGAAACTGAAGGAAGGCCACAGTCTAATGAGAGTCTGGTGAAAAAAGGTAGAATGGAGGAGATGAGATTACATTTGAGGATGTATAAGAATTTGGGGTTTTAGTAGAAGGACAGAGGGAAGCTCTGAGGGGCTGTAAGCAGGGGATTGAGAAGATCAGATCTGTACTTTAAAAAGATCATTTGCTGTTCTACAGAGTAAGGACTGCAGAAAGCAAGCATAGATGTAGGAAGGATCTATGAGGCTGTGAGGATCCAGGTGATCTAGCTTTCCTGGCAGCAGATACATTCTCTCTCAGCTGTTGAATTTGAGTGTCTGTTCCAAGGGTAGGTAGGGGTTGATTGTTATCAGTCTGACTACAATTGCATGCATTTAGGTTATCATTAGCCCCAGGAGACCTACCTTTCTCCTTGAAGAACATCATTGTGCAGTGATCCTGCTGACAGATGAAAGCTGTCCAGATAACTTGGCTGTGAGATGCCATTTAACTAGTTTGTATCTGTGTGTGCGTCCCTGCCACCCCTTGCAAGATTTAATGACCTAGTTAGGGAGAAAGTCCAGGCCTCTTGGCTTCTCTCCAAGTGTTCTACCACTAAATGTTAATATTACCTTTCTCAGAATTCTTCAGAATCATTTGCTGGCACTGTAAGTGGCCTTTTAAACTTTGATTTTGCCACTTTTCAGATGGTTTGTACTAGTACTTTTCACTGTAGGAATTTGAGTTGCTTTGGTTACTTGAAGGCCTTTTCACTTGCCTTTGCTTTTTAAAATGGGAGTAGCCTGTGATAGGAATGTTACTGCCTCTTGACACATTAGTTGGCAAAACTGTAGAGGCAGCCCTTAATAAAGGTCACTTCGGAAGAATATTAGTTGGTTACTTACCATTCTTGGCATTCTTGTGGAATGATACAGGTTTATGGCCTTTTTATTGAGTTCTTAAAATTGAATGCTCTTTAATTAGAAGCAAACACATATAAAACTTAGTGACTCCAGACAACACTGGCCTTACTGTATTAGGTTATAGAGTGAGGTTTGCACCCGTAGGAATATGGGTTTTGGAGGGGGAATGGAGAATGGGTGTGAGAAGGCTGTATGGAACACATTCCAGTTCCATCCATGCCATCTGCTCATTGCAACCTTAACAGTGTGGAATGTGGACGTACAGCTTTCAAGCTCAGTTGCCTTTTGATTGCTTCTGACTAGGCTTTCACCTCTCATGATTTAACTGGTTGAATTGGGCTTTCTGCTGCATAGTCAGTATGAAAAACTGAATCAGTAGCCTAAGTTTTGAACTCATATAATTATAAGATTTGACATGCCATGATACATAGATTTTAATGGCTGTCTTTGAAATGGCCAACTCCAATATATTAAATGAGACAGTGGAGGAATATACAAATTCAAGGATTGACAAGTTAACACAAAACAATCCTCCCCTTTCCAAAAAAAAAAAAAAGAAGCAACAACAGCAGTGGGAGAACCCCCACCTTATTGTGTATGATTCTTCCCTGGGCAGAAGGGCTCAGGAAAGTGTGTATCATCTCTTCATCCCAATGTAACCCAGGCTGTCCCTGTGGAGAAGACTAAAAAGAAGGGTTGGTGGTTTGGATAGGGCACTCTGGTGCAAATAACTTCTATAAGTTTACAGGCTGACACCTATACTCTTGAGGAGATTTGATTGCCAGAAGGCTTGTCCTTGTATGGACAAGCAAAATTAAGCCCCTTTACACAGTGAGTTCTCTGAACAGAAAGTCAAAATAAGGGATGGGTACTGGAGCAGGTGAGTGGTCTGAGAAATTGGGAAGATGTGCACAGAAGTGAAAGGAGCTGAGCTGAATCATGTTCATTCATCACCAAATCTTCTCTTCCTCCTGCAGACGGTAGTAGTCAGTCAGCCAGGTGATAAAAACTTTCATTTTAGATTTTAACATAGTCGATGCCATGGGTAGTCAAAATCAATCTGCTGATAAGGTTTTATAATGGTGGGGTACTTCTCTATTCCATTCTTTCTAAGAATTAGAAATCAGAAATCCTGAATTAGAAATCAGGAATAGCCATTTGTCGTACTTTGATTTTAAGACTTTTCAAAAGAACGTGCCTGCGGTATGTTCCCAGGACCATATATAACCTCGGGAGTAGGAGGTGAGGTCATTGAGGAAGACAGTGCGTGGGTTTCTGTCGGGATGAAACAGGGCAGGCATTCTGTGCATATGTAACTGAGAAAGGTATGTTATTACCTAATATGAGTGTATTTTTGAGAATTTTAACTCAGAGACATGGTTTTCTGAACAGCAGCCAAATACATGAGGTCAAGGTGATTTCCTCTAGTAGGATAGCTGTCATGGAAGAGTAGGCTGGGCCTGTTTTCCTTCTTAAGTCTGAGGGCTACAGTAGTGATAAGAGGTGACTCATTGATCTTCATGAAAATTACTGGCTAAGGACTTTCAAGGAATGGTGGTTGATAAGGAGGAACTAGTTACTATTCTGGTCTGTTATCTAAGGGAAAATCATGAAGCTAGCATTTTATAGAAAATGCCATTTATTAAATTCCTTAGATGATCACGAGTGTTTTCTTAGTTGTTTTTGGGCTCCCCAACAGGACATGTTACTTTTATTTTATTTTATTTTTTTTAAGATTTTATTTATTTGTTTGACAGAGAGAGAGAGAGAGAGATCACAAGTAGGCAGAGAAGCAGGCAGCGAGAGAGAGGGGGAAGCAGGCTCCCCGCTGAGCAGAGAGCCCGATGCGGGGCTCGATCCCAGGACCCTGAGATCATGACCTGAGCCAAAGGCAGAGGCTTTAACCCACTGAGCCACCCAGATGCCCCTGGACATGTTACTTTCACAGTTTGAAATTTATCTTGAAGTAATGGGTGGTAGATAGAGGTACTATATAGAACATGTAGGAGAAGCTCATGAAAATATGCATATGGGGAGGGGTGGAGATTGTAACTGGAATACATACTGGCTGAATGTTATTCCTTGCTGTTCCCTTCCTATTTTGATTTTAGGATCTTGATTAATCTTATGGCCGAGAGTGGTGTGTAGAAACCGCTCTGGGGTGGGGGCGGGAGGGAGGCCTTGCTTAGCATACAGGTCTGACAGCAGCTTCTGTGACTTACTTCCTTTCCTCTCCTCAGCATCTGTCACCTGAAACGATTGGCTGCCAGCTTTCCCCAGCTCTGCCTTCAAGGGGCTTTCATTTGGAGAAACAGATCAGTTCATCTAGAAGTCCTTTTGTTGTTAATCCCCAAGAAGAATCTTAGGAATTTTTTTCAAATGGGCCAGTTTTCTTCAGATTTTGCTGCTTATTTATCTGCCCTTTCCCTTTGGCAGACTCCCTTGACAGTGAGACACAGGGTCATCGGTTTAAGTATGGGAAGGAAATTATGGCCTTGAGCACAGTCAGAAAGAATCTGGCTCTCAGGCGCTTCCTGTGAGCCACCACTAAATTACAAAGATTGGGCCCTGACAAGGCTTTTCAAAGGGGCATCTTACACCACCACTGTGTCAGCATTTCCATCGTGAGCAGTTGTTTTTCACAGTGCTTATTATGACCAGGTTTGAAGTGGCCTTTACACGGGAAGCATTTACCCACTAGGGTGGGGGTAAAACAGCAGCCAGAGTATGGAGGAAGGGTGAGGGTGTACAGATTGCTCTCAGAATTCCCCCCTTTCAACCCAGACCTGACCATGCCATTCTTGCCCAGAATCCTGGGGCTTCCTCAGGATCAAGTCCAGACACTCCTTAGTGTGACAGTGTCCTCAACAGATTCGCCTCCAGCCTCTCCTGCCATACATGGCTTATGTCCTCTGGCCAGAGCAGCACAATACAGTGGGAAGACAGGACCCGGGGGCAAAGGGATGGGACACCTGGGTTGTGGACCAGGCTCCTCCTCTCACTAAGTTGTTTCTTTTTTCTTGATCTCCATAGTCACTAATCTGGATGAGTTTCCTGAATGAAAGGAAGAGAAGAAAGGGTTTGGGGGACACATCAGGAGGCTCTTTTTGACTCTCTTGTCAAAATCTTGGGAATCAGACCACCAAATGCCTGATCATTAAATGGCTTTAAGAATCATGAAGTTGGGACGCCTCGGTGGCTCAGTTGGTTAAGCAGCTGCCTTCGGCTCAGGTCATGATCCCAGGGTCCTGGGATCGAGTCCCGCATCGGGCTCTCTGCTCAGCAGGAAGCCTGCTTCCCCCCCCCCCACCCCCCCCCGCCTGCCTCTCTGCCTACTTGTGATCTCTCTGACAAATAAATAAATAAAATCTTTAAAAAAAAAAAAAAGAATCATGAAGTTTTCTGAGCTTTTATAAATGCCCATAGAACTTAAAAATAATTTTTTTTTATGTGGGATCCCAATATATAAAACAGATCAAATGGAGTTGCTCTGTTTTAAGGCTGAAAGGTCAGATGTGTCACCTGTTCAGCTTTCTCCATAGCACCAAAGAACTGCCAGTTACGTCCGGGGCCCCCCAGGGCACTGCTTCTCAACATTTCCTCTGGCTTGTTACAGTGGGGATTAGAGTCACCTGCTTGACATGATCCCAGGCAGAGGCCTAGTATAGAAAGGGGGAGTGTATCGTACTGCAGTGCTCGCTCAGAGTGGTGGAGAGAGGGCCTGTTCAAATCCCATCTCTTTGCTAGTTCGGTGTGCTTGTGCTTCTTCATTTCTCTGATTTGTGTGCTTTGATGTATATATGAATATAGGTATGTATTTATGATTTGTGTGCTTTTAAAAAACTGTAGAGAAAAGTGTATAAAGCATGCACAGTGTGAACAATTACGAAGTGACTACTCTAAGCAGCCCAAAACAAGAAATAGAAGCTCTACTGGTATCCTTTTCCACCATATCTCCTTAAGTAGCCTCAAAGTAGGGACCTGAAAGATGCTTTTCCAATATAGAGGTGATAAATATTTGAATAGGAAATAATATTTTCCTTAATAACTTTTTATTATTGTCTACATGCAACATCTTTTCATTCAGAAAATCCAGTTTGTTTTATACATGTTAATTCAAATATTCATCTCTTCTAGGAGAAGACAGGGGTAAACTCCTCAATTTAGCAGATTTTCAAATACGATTTATTGAGCTTAGGGCACAGTTTTGTGCTGATTCCAGAGTCTTTGCTCTGTTCTTTCTTGTGTTAATTTTTTTCATCTTTCTCAGACTTTTTTTTTTTTTTTTTTTTTTTACTTTCATTTGAAATAAGGCAAGTGTATAAGTAAAAGTGGAGACCAGAAAGTGGAAAAGATGGGTAGGAGTATTGATTTTGCTAGTGTGAGTCCTGAGTTCTTTAATCTGTGGATCCAAATTATGCCTTACCAAAATTTGCTGGGTTTAGAAGTTGGTTTTGTTTCTTTTTCTTTGTGAACACTGTCCTTATCTTCAATACAGGTTTATTAGGTAAAATAAAACCATTCTTTTTGGGGCGCCTGGGTGGCTCAGTGGGTTTAAAGCCTCTGCCTTCGGCTCGGGTTTCAATCTCAGGGTCCTGGGATCGAGCCCCACATCGGGCTCTCTTCTTGGCAGGGAGCCTGCTTCCCCCTCTCTCTCTGCCTGCCTCTCTGCCTGCTTGTGATCTCTCTCTCTCTCTGTCAAAAGAAATAAATAAAATCTTAAAACAAAACAAAAACAAAAAAACCATTTTTTAATTTTTTAAAAATTTTTAAAAGTTTTTATTTATTTATTTGACAGAGACACAGCGAGAGAGGGAACACAAGCAGGAGGAGTGGCAGAGGGAGAAGCAGCCTTCCTGCTGAGCAGAGGCTAGATCCCAGGGTCCTGGGATCATGACCTGAGCCAAAGGCAGATGCTTAATGACTGAGCCACCCAGGCGCCCCAAAACCATTCTTTAAAAAAAAAAAATGTTTATGCATGTGGCAGGACTTTTATTACTTATAGTAGCCCGTTTTAGGACTGGCAGTTTATAGAGTAATGCAAATGAGTAGTGAGGAATAATTAGAAATAATGGCCTGAAATCCTCATGTCATCTTAGAATGCCATCAGGGAAACAGAATAGTAAGGCTTACTGTGGACTTGAAAATAAGCTGACCTATTTTCCCCAATTCACAGAAATGACTGTTTCTTCAGCACTGTCCTCTGCTTGCAAGGCACATCTGGCTAGATAGTGCCTCCACTCTTGCATATGCAGAGAAATGTTTATGGAGAACATTGTTTTAAAAAATTTTTCTGCTGAGAAGTTTAAAAAAAAAAAAACCAAAACACCTGAATAGATCGTAAGTGCTCAGAAGCAACTGCTGAAATAATTTTACAGGTTTTCTTTATCATTTCAAAAATAGTATAAAATTGATTTGAATACCAGGAAATTCAAAGGTAAGACTTGGCTGTGTTTTTGTTTCTTGGTTTGGTAAGGATCTGTGCTGACCATATTAATGGTAAATAGGCTGTGATCCCAGAGGCTTATTAGAGTGCATTGGCCTTGGTTTTGCATTTCCTTTGGCTTGGATTATTTTTACAGCTTATCAGAAATCCTGTTTCGTTGTTGTTGTTTTTCTTAGTATAGGTAACCCGGAGAAATCTGCTGCATCAGTGAGAAAGATTTCTCCGCCTTGCCTTCGATTTTGTCTTTGTTTATAGTTGCTTTGATCAGATAGCTTGATTACAACTCCAGAGCTACCTGGTAGAAACCTGCTGAGGATAAAGTTTAAGGAAGTGCTTTTGCTGAAAGCAGCCCCCTTCATTCACCAGGGGAATCTGATTTCATCCTGTGAATAAGTTGGCTTAGAAATTTTATTTCTTTGGGACCTGCTTGTAGAGTTCTGTACACCTCAAAGCATGAGAACTGTGTGAGGATGAAAAACGGGCTGCTTGCTTTATTCAGTGTGGGCCAGCTAGGATGGTAAGGTAGCAGCATAGTTCTGGGTTTTTTACCCTGGAATTCAGAAGTGCCTTTACCAGGGCTGGGGGAGAAAATGAGTCGAGAGGAACGGGAAGAGACATTTGCAAAAATTACAAATGGAATGGTGGAGAATCTTTCGTAGCTGCTCTTTTAAAATTAACCTTAGGCCAGATTATTTTATTTTATTTATTTATTTTTAAAGATTTTATTTATTTGTCAGAGAGAGAGAGAGAGAGAGAGAGAGCACAAGCAGGGGGAGGGGCAGGCAGAGCAGGCAGAGGAAGAAATAGGCTCCCCACGGAGCAAGGAGCCCGATATGGGACTCTATCCCAGGACCCTGGGACCACGACCCGAGCTGAAGGCAACGGGCCAACCAGCTGAGCCACCCAGGCTTCCCTAGGCCAGATTATTTTAAAAACAGACATTTACGATATCAGTCCTTTAAGTTGGCTTTCGATTTTTCTCATTGGGACTCTGTAGAGAGCGCTGTCCATTGGGTTTGCACAGGGTATGGTGAACGCTGAAAATCCGTACATACCTGGTGTCCAAGAATAGCCTGTCCAGTGCATGAGGTGACCTGTTTCAAGACCAGATGGTTAAACACTTAAATCAGTCTTTCCAAAGATCCAGATGACCCATTTCAGAGATTTCCTGTACCCAGAGCCCTGGGGATGTAGCAAGATTCATTCCGCGACTGTGAGGAAATCCTCCCTCCTACATTAAACAGAAGTAGGTGTGGGAGCAACCTCCAGTGCTATTTTGGGCAAATATTTCCTCTTTGCTTCCTTTACAAATCTGTATTTTTCTGCCCCCTTCCCCATTTTATTATTTGAATTCGCATTGGACTGAGTAGAAATAAAATTTGCCATATTCAGATGGAGTTTTCTTTTATGTTAGATGATCAGCTCCTTAGCCGGTGTTAGTTTGCTGGATGAGGAGTTCAATTGGTGGTGTTACTGACAGTAAATAACATTGGTGGGATCAAAGACAGTGGTCGTGCTAGATTGTCACAAGTGAAAATACAGTCTGCTCCTAGTCCAAGCCCTGGCTGCCCCTCTCGTTTTCTACCTCCCATGCATGAAAATCATTGCAGTCAGTCTGTCCTGGAACATTTCCCGTGCTTTTCCATTTTGGTCACCATTACTCTTGCCCTTTCTCGTCTTTACAATGCCTGGGTCGTCTCCAAGCCCTGCCAGTCTTCTGTGTCCCAGTTCAGATTTCACTTCTGCTCTGGTACCTTCCCTTAGCAACCCTAGATCTGGATGATCTCCTCTTTCTTTCTCTGGAAACCAGGGAATGGTCTATGCCCTTGATTGTCTTGTGGCTTAGTTTTACTTTTTTCTAAGTAAAAATATTGTATCTGTGGTAAATGATAAGATTCTCATCAGCAAGGACAGTGCTCCGTTTCTTCTTTGTTTCTTTACATTGTCTTAGGTCTATAAATAAGTGATTTGATTGATGGATAGTTCAGTTCTCAGGTCTAAAGATTAGAGACTAAAGTAATAAAAAAATGGTTAACCCCTCTGAAATATTACAAAAGGAGGAGAGAATTTAGCTGCTGTCACTCGGGCCATGAATTGGCTACCTTTCTCTTGTATTCAGTATGAGAGGCTGTGTTGTGCTTGTTGAGTTTGAGGTTCATTTTATAAGACACGCCTCATGTGGTAAAGAGATGGGCAGAATTAAGGACACTGCTTCACATTCCAACAGAAATCACAGAGGAAACAAAGACTTCCTCCTCTATGTCATAAAGGTTACATTTTCTGTGTGTAGCTAAATACCCGACACATCATTTGTGTAGATCACTAACTTTAAGGTTCTGTAAGTTTATGTGGATTTCACAGATAAATGAATTGGTTAAATAAGGAGCTTGGACTTCACTTCAGACTTTGCTTCTCTGATTTATCTAAAGCTTTTCTTTATTTTCTTTCTGTCTTTATTTTTGTGGGGGCTTGAACTCATGATGCTGAGATCAAGGGTCAGATGCTTAACCAACTGAGCCACCCAGGCACCCTTGTCTAAAGCTTTTAAAGGAAAAACAAAACCTTCTGAAAATTCACTCTAACATTTATTATTATAGAAATGGAAACATTTGAGTTTTTAAAGACTGTCTTAGTTTTTTAAAATCATTTTATTTCATCATGGTAAGTGTGTACTCTTTTTTTTTTTTTTTTTTAAGATTTTATTTGTTTGGCAAAGAGAGACGGGGAGAGAGCAAGCACAAGCAGGGAGAGCAACAGGCAGAGGGAGAAGAAGGCTCCCCGAAGCCTGATGTGGGGCTCGATCTCAGGGCCCTGGGATCTCAACTCAAGCCGAAGGCAGCCACTTAACCAGCTGAGCCTCCTAGGTACCCCTCTTTTTTTTTTTTCCTTCTTTTTTTTAAGATTTATTTATTTATTTGAGAGGGAGAGAGAGAACACAAGTGGGAGGGGCAGAGGGAGAAGGAGAAAGGATCTCAAGCTGAATGCGGAGCTCAATGTGGGACTCCCATCTCATGACTCTGAGATCACGACCTGAGCTGAAACCAAGAGTTAGATACTCCGGGCGCCTGGGTGGCTCAGTTGGTTAAGGATCTGCCTTGGACTCAGGTCGTGTTCCCGGGGTCCTGGGATTGAGCCCCATTTTAGGCTCCCTGCTCGGCAAGGAGTCTGCTTCTCCTTCTCCCTCTGCCCCTCCCCCTACTAGTGCTCTCTCTCTGTCCCTCTATTGCAAGTAAATAAAAATCTAAAAAAAAAGGAGTTGGATGCTCAACCAACTGAGCCACTCAGGTGCCCCTATAAGTGTGTTCTTTTTAATCCCCATCCCCTCTTTCCCGTATCCCCCACCCACTTCATCAGTTCGATCTCTAGTTAAGAGTCTGTTTCTTGATTTTTCTTTTTTTTTCTTTGCTCTTTTGTTTCTTAAGACATTTTTTTTTAAGATTTTATTTATTCATTTATTTGACAGAGAGAGACAGCACAATCAGGAGGAGCAGCAGGCAGAGGGAGAGGGAGAAACAGACTCCCTGCCGAGCAAGGAGCCCGACGCGGGGCTCAATCCCCGGACCCCTGGATCATGACCTGGGTCAAAGGCAGACACTTAACCAACCGAACCACTCAGGCGCCCCCCCCCTTTTTTTAATATTGTATTTATTCACTGAGAGGACGAGTGAGCAGTGGGGTGGGGCAGAGGGAGAGGGAGAAGCAGACTCCCTGCTGAGCAGGAAGCCTTCATGCAGGGCTCAATCCCAGGACCCAAGATCATGACCTAAGCCAAAGGCAGATAGATGCTTAACCAACTGAGCCACCCTGTCGCTCTTTTGTTTCTTAAATAGCACGTGTGAGTGAGATCATATGGTATTTGTCTTTCTCTGGCTGACTTATTTTGCTTAGCATTATACTCTCTAGCTCTATCCATGTTGTTGCAAATGGCAAGATTTCATTCTTTTTTATGGCTGAATAATATTCCTCTGTGTGTGTGTGTGTGTGCGCGCGCCATATTTTTATCCATTCATCTTTTGATGGACACTTGGACTGTTTCCATAATTTTGCTTTTGTAAATAATACTATACATAAGGATGCATGTATCCCTTGAATTAGTGTTTTTGTATTTTTCGGGTAAATAGCCAGTAGTGTGAGTCCTAGATTATAGGGTAGTTTTCTGTTTAATTTTTTAAGGAACCTCAGTACTGTTTTCCACAATGGCCGCATCAGTTTGCATTCCCACCAACAATGCAAGAGGGTTCCTTTTTCTCCACATCCTCAACAACACTTGTTGTTTCTTATGTTTTTGATTTCAGCCATTCTGACAGGTATGAGGTGATATTATAGTTTTGAAAGACTATCTTGTTCAGGTTCAGTGGTTCAGTAGACTATAGATTTGTGTTTTCTTCTTACTGGAATTTTTATATTCCATCCTCTGGTTCGTTTGGAAAAATCTATTCCTCTAGAAAATTCTCCTTTTGGAGTCTCTCTTACAGGAAGAATGTTTCCCAGTTAGATCCCCTCCTTTTGTTCTTCCTCTGTCCTGTGGGTAGGAATCTTATCGTGTATTTGCTTAATGCAAACATTTTAACCAGCTGCTGATGGTAATTCATAGCTTTGAAAACTCTCAGAAATTTAAGGTGTTGAGAAGTATGAGGTATTAAGGAGGTTTAGAAAATGCTCTTTGCGTTGTTAGTTACAATGCATATTTCCATTCTCTTCCTCTATTGGGATTAAGAAAAATTATGGTAACAAGTATTTAACTTCCTTTTTGCTAGCAGCTCCCTATGAAATTGTTTCCTTACTTTATTATTATATAATACAGTATTGCTACTTTGGCAGTATTCTGTACATGATTGTTTGAAACTAAACGCGTTTTCAGAATTTGTTGACTATTCTCAGAGGTAGAGACAGTAGTTTTGGTTATGGGTAATAGTGGTGGATCTGTGTCTTATGGGACATTCCAGATCACAGAGCCCAGAAACATTTCCTCTTGGGAGTGTGGGGGGGGGTGGTGAAACACACTGATGGGGCTGTTGACAGTATGAACCTTAGCAGTCATAGTAATGCTGGGTCACAGTGGCATTTCTGTGTCCCATGAAATGTGTACTATCTTGGGAATGTTGCCCTGGGTTTTATAGAGGTGTTAAAAAGGAAAATACCCTCCTACCTTCCAGTCGAGCCACCCTTTGGGGAGCTGGTATGGTGGTTATGCAAGTCAAATAAACAACTCCGGAAGCCCGGTGACAGGTTCTGAAAAAGCTCTCAGTTGTTGGCATTACGTTGTAGTAAGTGCAGCATAAATTTGTAACAAAGAACTGACGGTATTCCTGAAGTATTTTCTTTTCTGAGGGAGTTCACCTGAGGTGTAAAACTATTAGTAGTTTTAGATAGTAGTATTTAGATATTGGGCTTTAGTTTTTCTAATAAATTTAGTTTTTCTAATAAAGCTAGCTCTGTAAAGCTCAAAGGTAAAAGTAGTTAGTGTTTAAAGAATCCTTTTCCCCCTCCACTGTAACTCTTCAGTTTTAAAAGGACTAATATTGGCAAATTATCAGAATGGACATTCAGATTTTGCTGTTTAAATAGCTTGGTTGCCCACTAAGAACACCGGTTCCTGTCAGATTTAAACTAAAGATATCACAAAGTCTTAGACATGCCTTGTCTTCTATTTTCTCTTTCTTTGTGGCCTTAAGATCATTAAATTTAGTGACTCAGCTAATTTTTTTTTTTTTAATCCACCTCTTAGAAAAGTTGAACATGTTTGTGACCAAGCACTTACGGTTATTTCCTTTAAACCAAGTGTTTGCAGCGTTTTTAGATTTATAACAGTCTTTGTTTACTGTGTAATTCAGTCCAATTGAGGAACTAGTAAAACTGCATTATCCAGACATCAAAGACAGACATGTAAGGAGAGTGTACTTGTACCAGGGAACCGATTGGGTTTCTAACAAGTGGAAAGTTACCAGGTGTCCCCAAATTAACTACTCCTATGCCAGCTAATTCTCATTTTTTGGTAGCGTTTTTAGTTTAGTCAGTTAGCATTCTGGGTTTAAAATATCAGTCGCTCCATTCTTGAGAGTTGAGAGTGTTGCTTCCTTCTCTTCAGCATCCTTCAGACTGCTGAGACTGACTTGAATGGGCTACCCAGAATACTGTGCATTTAAAAAACTGGAGCCGGGGGGGAGGACCTGGGGGGCTCAGTCAGTTAAGTGTCTGCTTTTGGCTCAGGTCATGATCCTGGGGTCCTGAGATTGAGGCCCACAAAGGGCTCCCTGCTCAGTGGGGAGTCTGCTTCTCCCTCTGCCCCTCCCTCCTGCTTGAATGCACACACTCGCTCTCCTCTCTCTCAAATAAATAAGATCTTCAAAAAAAATTTTTTTAAATACTTTTGAAAACTGGGGAAACAAGGGGCTGAGTGGAGAATACATTTTAGCTTAGTTCAAAGTCGAGCTGCTATCTTTATTTCTTGATTTTGAAGAGCAGGTTGGTGTTTTATTTTCCTGAGATTTCTGTGAAGAGAGAATTCGACCCACTTTACAGAGAAGAGGTGGGACGATTTGCCAGCTGCATGCAGCAGTCACTGGAAGTGGGACCGGTGTTACCAAGTTACATTTCAAGATTGGTCAAGTAGGTGGCCTTGAGTCCTGCCAGACCCCGGGTTGGTGAATTGATGGAGAAGGACTCTGTTGTGGGAGCACCCTTGACTTCAGCTTCCGTCAGCATTCCTATCTGGGCTCTGTTAAACCTGAGTCTCCTCAGGGGCTGAAACAAAACTGTGTATGTGTACTACAAGTAACGTGCAAAAGCACTTTGATTTTGTACAAATCTTTGCTACTTGGGTATTTCAAAGGATGTGTGTAAGCATCTTATAATTTCACCTAAGTAAATAATCACCTAGGGAAGTGGAGGTTGGGGAAGGTTTGTTTTTTTCTCTCTTTCCCACAGAGGCCTGCTTGTTCCCTGCTAAAGTCTGGAACTTGGGTTCTTTAGGAGCCTGCCGTTAGGTTATCTGGAGGTGATTGCTTATAATCATTGAGATCTCTCTTTTGAAAATGGTCAGACAATTTGTACATACCACATTTAGCCACATTTTGTTTCCTAAGTGTTTGACTTTCTGGATTATCAAAGGAACATATGGATGTTTGGGAAAGGTCTGTGACCTTTTGAGGTTATCATCATAGGGGACAACTTTCTTCTTCTATTCATCTCCCCGTCTTCTTAGAATAATGGGGGGGGGTCTTACTTCCTGTGGCATTTTTTAGGAGACAGGCTCACAAAAACATATCAAGGTTGTGGAAATGCTGAGTTCTTACCAGGCATGACTGAGATTCAAAAGAAAATTGTTCTCTTTATTTTGAATTCTGAGTTATCTCGGGAGACCGTTAATTTGGCTACAGGTTCGGCAGTTGCATAGTCGTATTTGCATGTGTGAGTAGACAGCAGTGCAGTATAAACAGTAGTTTCCAGAAGACCACTTATGTAGAGAGCCAAAGCCTACATGTTTTACTTGTGTTAACCAGGAAGTTGCTAAAGTCATTGTAAGACATTATCATAACATTTTATTACTTCAACCATTTACACTTTAGGTCCTTTATTTATTTATTTTTTAAATTTTATTTATTTATTTGAGATAGAGAGCAAGCGAGAGAGCGAGTGAGCAGGGGGAGGAAGAGAGGGAGAAGTAGACTCCCCACCGAGCGGGGAGCCCAGTGTGGGGCTCGATCCCAGGATCCCGGGACTATGACCTGAGCCAAAGGCAGGCACTTAACCAACTGAGCCACCCGTGTTTCCTTCCCCTACTTCACGTTTCTCCTGAGATGGAACTTCCTCCAGAAAGGCTTTCCTCAATCAAAAGGCTGGATTTGGGAACTCTTTAATATGCTCTCATGGATATTCACTTACTCATTCCTTCAGTTAATATTTGTGTCAAGCACTGTGTCAGGATACAGAAGAAAAGAAGGGGTGGGCTTTGTCCGCACACAGCTTATGTTCTTGTCAGGGAAGCTGCTCCATGCTCAACACCTTTTTATTTTTATTTATTTATTTATTTATTTTTAAAGACTTTATTTATTTGAGAGAGAGAGAGAGCATGAGAGGGGAGAAGGTCAGAGGGAGACACAGACTCCCCATGGAGCCAGGAGCCCGATGCAGGACTCGATCCCGGGACTCCGGGATCATGACCTGAGCCGAAGGCAGTCGCTCAACCAACTGAGCCACCCAGGTGCCCTCGACATCTTTTTAAAAAAGCTTTTTATTTGGGGGCGCCTGAGTGCCTCAGCGGGTTAAAGCCTCTGCCTTCAGCTCAGGTCATGATCTCAGGGTCCTGGGATCGAGCCCCGCATCGGGCTCTCTGCTCAGCAGGGAGCCTGCTTCCCACTCTCTCTCTCCCTGCCTCTCTGCCTACTTGCAATGTCTCTCTCTCTGTCAAATAAAAAAAGAAAAAACAAAAAAACTTTTTATTTGGAAATCACAAATTTATAGAAAGCTGCAAAAATTAAAATAGCACCAAGGAGGATCTTGTCCACATTTACCTATTGTTAACTTTTTATCTCATTTGTGTTCTTTCTCTCAATATATATACATGTTTTTTTCTGGACCAGTCACATACGTTATGGCTTCCCCCCGCCACCCCCAAGTACACCAGTGTGTATTTCATAAGAGTGGGACTATTCACTCACATGGTAGTTATCAACTTCCTAAATTTACATTAATAAAATACTCTTATCTATTACTCTGTTCATGGTCCAGTGTTGTTAATTGACTTAGTAAATGTCCTGTATTTCCCATTCTGGTGCAGAATTCATTTTAGGGTCAGGTAATTGCATTTACTTATGATGTCTCTTTAACTTCTCTTGATCTGGAATGTTTACATAGCCATTCTTTGTCTATTATGACCACGATATTTTTTGAAAAGTACAGAGTGTGCACTACTTCCCCACCCGACCCCCTTAATAGAAACTTGCTCATTTTTTATCTAATGTTTCCCTGTGATCAGGTTGAGGTAATGCATTCTAGGCTATCACACTACATAGTAATGCAGCCTCTTGGGGGTACTGTATCTGGAGGACCACAGTATCCTTCTAGCCCTCTTTGGTGGTGATAATTTTCATTACTCACAGTGTTAGCCCAGTTTCTCTATTGTAGAATTAGTGGTTTGGTTTTTTTTTTCTTTTGTTTCTCTTCCCTTTGCAACTATTAAGAAGCATATCAGGAGACACCTCAATTCTGTGCAAATACCCTGATTCTCATCAAAATCTCCCCCCACGGGGCGCCTGCGTGGCTCAGTGGGTTAAAGCCTCTGCCTTCGGCTCAGGTCATGATCTCAGGGTCCTGGGATCGAGCCCCACATCGGGCTCTCTGCTCAGTGGGGAGCCTGCTTCCCCCTCTCTCTCTGCCTGCCTCTCTGCGTGCTTGTGATCTCTCTCTCTCTGTCAAATAAATAAATAAAATCTTAAAAAAAAAAAAATCTCCCCCCAGACTTAGCATCAAGTGATGATTTTTTTCTGATCCAGTAGTATGAACTCCAGTTCCTGTTTTGTGCAGTGAGTTATAATTCGTTACTGTATTTAATTATTTTGGTGCTCAAATTGTGCCAGCTTTGTCTAGTGGGAGCCCTTTTAGCTGGCTCCTGTGTCTTTGTGAGGTGCCCTGTCATTTTTTCTAGGACTTCTTTCCTTTCCTGCATAACAGGATGTTCCAGGCTCATCTTGTACCAACTCTACTCTAGCCCTGGAATCAGCCGCTTGTCGGAGGAGCCCTCAAACCCTTGTTCTAGCACTCAGCACACTGCTTGCATGTATGTCTTCCTCTGTTAGATGTATTGTACCTCCTGAGGGCACAGAGATGTCAGTCGTACTCTTATATCTTCTCTCAGCATAAGGCTTGGCACATTTGATGTTTATTCTAAGTATTTGTTGAATAAGAAAACTGTTTTTTGCTATAGTTCAGTGATTAAAATTGGGTTCCAAAATTACAGTGCTGATGGATTTTCTTTTTCTCTCCCCCATCTAGGAAGAAATGTTTACTATTTGGCGATGAGAAGTGGTGAAAACTGACCTCGTGCTGGTATACAAACACTATGGGACCTGACAGTCTTGCTGCACTGGCAGCCGGACCCCACTGATAATGTGGGGTAGCCATCAGGTCCACTGGAAAACACTAATCTGATCTTGGAAGTGGCTGATTGTGGCAGGATGTGTCGACGATGATGATGGCAAGAAAGCAAGATGTCCGCATTCCCACCTACAACATCAGTGTGGTGGGATTGTCTGGGACCGAGAAGGAGAAGGGCCAGTGTGGCATTGGGAAGTCTTGTCTGTGCAATCGCTTCGTGCGCCCGAGTGCTGATGAGTTTCACTTGGACCATACCTCTGTCCTCAGCACCAGTGACTTTGGTGGGCGAGTGGTCAATAATGACCACTTTCTCTACTGGGGAGAAGTTAGCCGTTCCCTGGAGGATTGTGTGGAATGTAAGATGCACATTGTGGAGCAGACTGAGTTCATCGATGATCAGACTTTTCAACCTCATCGAAGCACGGCCCTGCAGCCCTATATTAAGAGAGCGGCTGCAACCAAGCTCGCATCAGCTGAGAAACTCATGTACTTTTGCACTGACCAGCTGGGGCTGGAGCAGGACTTTGAGCAGAAACAAATGCCAGATGGAAAGCTGCTGATTGATGGTTTTCTCCTTGGTATTGACGTTAGCAGGGGCATGAATAGGAACTTTGATGACCAGCTCAAGTTTGTGTCCAATCTCTACAATCAGCTTGCAAAAACAAAAAAGCCCATAGTGGTGGTCCTGACTAAGTGTGATGAGGGTGTCGAGCGGTACATTAGAGATGCACATACTTTTGCCTTAAGCAAAAAGAACCTCCAGGTTGTGGAGACCTCAGCAAGATCCAATGTAAATGTAGACTTGGCTTTCAGCACCTTAGTGCAACTCATTGATAAAAGTCGGGGAAAGACAAAAATCATTCCTTATTTTGAGGCTCTCAAGCAGCAGAGTCAGCAGATAGCTACAGCAAAAGACAAGTATGAGTGGCTGGTGAGTCGTATTGTGAAGAACCATAATGAGAACTGGCTGAGTGTCAGCCGAAAGATGCAGGCCTCTCCCGAGTACCAGGACTATGTCTACCTGGAAGGGACTCAGAAAGCCAAGAAGCTGTTTCTCCAGCACATCCACCGCCTCAAGCACGAGCACATTGAGCGCAGGAGAAAGCTGTACCTGGCAGCCCTGCCGTTAGCTTTTGAAGCTCTTATACCCAATCTAGATGAAATAGACCACCTGAGCTGCGTAAAAACCAAAAAGCTCTTGGAGACCAAGCCAGAATTCCTGAAGTGGTTTGTTGTGCTTGAAGAGACACCGTGGGATGCCACCAGCCACATTGACAACATGGAGAATGAGCGGATTCCCTTTGACTTGATGGATACTGTCCCTGCAGAGCAGCTGTACGAGGCCCACTTAGAGAAGCTGCGGAATGAGAGGAAAAGAGCGGAGATGAGAAGGGCATTTAAAGAAAACCTGGAGACCTCTCCCTTCATAACTCCTGGAAAGCCTTGGGAAGAGGCCCGTAGTTTTATTATGAATGAAGATTTCTACCAGTGGCTGGAAGAATCTGTATACATGGATATTTACGGCAAACACCAAAAGCAAATTATAGACAAAGCAAAGGAAGAGTTTCAGGAGCTGCTTTTGGAATATTCAGAATTGTTTTATGAGCTGGAGCTGGATGCTAAGCCCAGCAAGGAGAAGATGGGTGTCATTCAGGATGTTCTGGGGGAGGAACAGCGATTTAAAGCATTACAGAAGCTGCAAGCAGAGCGCGATGCCCTTATCCTGAAGCACATTCATTTTGTGTATCACCCAACCAAGGAGACATGCCCTAGCTGTCCAGCCTGTGTGGATGCGAAGATCGAGCACTTGATTTGTTCTCGGTTTATCCGGCCATCTGACCGGAATCAGAAAAATTCACTCTCTGACCCCAGCATTGATAGGATCAACTTGGTTATCTTGGGCAAAGATGGCCTCGCACGTGAGTTGGCCAATGAGATTCGAGCTCTTTGTACAAATGATGACAAGTATGTGATAGATGGTAAAATGTATGAGCTTTCCCTGAGGCCAATAGAAGGGAATGTCAGGCTTCCTGTGAACTCTTTCCAGACGCCAACATTTCAGCCCCATGGCTGTCTCTGCCTTTACAATTCAAAGGAATCTCTATCCTATGTGGTGGAGAGTATAGAGAAGAGTAGGGAGTCCACACTTGGCAGGCGAGATAATCATTTAGTCCATCTCCCCCTGACATTAATCTTGGTTAACAAGAGAGGAGATACCAGTGGAGAGACCCTGCATAGCTTAATACAACAAGGTCAGCAGATTGCCAGCAAACTGCAGTGTGTCTTTCTCGACCCTGCTTCTGCTGGCATCGGTTATGGACGTAACATTAATGAAAAGCAAATCAGTCAAGTTTTGAAAGGACTCCTGGACTCCAAGCGTAACTTAAACCTGGTCAGTTCTACTGCTAGCATCAAAGATCTGGCTGATGTTGATCTGCGAATTGTCATGTGTCTGATGTGTGGCGATCCTTTCAATGCAGATGACATACTCTTTCCTGTCCTTCAGTCCCAAACCTGTAAGTCTTCCCATTGTGGAAGCAACAACTCTGTTTTACTTGAACTACCAATCGGACTCCACAAGAAGCGCATTGAACTGTCTATTCTTTCGTACCATTCCTCATTTAGCATCAGAAAGAGCCGGTTGGTCCATGGGTACATTGTTTTTTATTCAGCCAAACGTAAGGCCTCCTTGGCTATGTTACGTGCCTTTCTTTGTGAAGTGCAGGATATTATCCCCATTCAGCTGGTTGCACTCACTGACGGCGCTGTAGATGTCCTGGACAATGACTTAAGTCGGGAACAGCTGAGCGAGGGGGAGGAGATTGCTCAAGAAATTGACGGAAGGTTCACAAGCATCCCTTGTAGCCAACCCCAGCATAAACTTGAGCTCTTCCACCCGTTTTTTAAAGACGTGGTGGATAAAAAGAACATAATCGAGGCTACTCATATGTACGATAACGCTGCCGAGGCCTGTAGCACTACGGAAGAGGTGTTTAACTCCCCCCGAGCGGGCTCTCCACTCTGCAACTCAAACCTGCAGGATTCGGAAGAGGATATTGAGCCCCCTTCTTATAGCTTGTTTCGAGATGACACATCACTGCCCTCTCTGTCCAAAGACCATTCTAAGCTCTCGATGGAACTGGAGGGAAATGATGGGCTGTCTTTCATCATGAGTAATTTCGAGAGTAAACTAAACAACAAAGTACCTCCACCAGTCAAACCAAAGCCTCCTGTTCATTTTGATATTACAAAGGGGGATCTGTCTTATTTAGACCAAGGCCATAGAGATGGACAGAGGAAGTCTGTGTCTTCTAGCACCTGGCTACCTCCGGATGGGTTTGATCCTTCTGATTATGCCGAACCCATGGATGCTGTGGTCAAGCCAAGGAATGACGAAGAAAACATATACTCAGTGCCCCATGACAGCACCCAAGGCAAAATCATCACCATTCGGAATATCAACAAAGCCCAGTCCAACGGCAGTGGCAATGGCTCTGACAGTGAAATGGACACCAGCTCTCTGGAGCGAGGCCGCAAGGTCTCCATCGTGAGCAAGCCCGTGCTGTACAGGACGAGATGCAGCCGGCTAGGGAGGTTTGCCAGTTACCGAACCAGCTTCAGCGTGGGGAGCGATGATGAGCTGGGGCCCATCCGGAAAAAAGAGGAGGATCAGGCATCTCAAGGTTATAAAGGGGACAATGCCGTCATTCCCTATGAGACAGACGAAGATCCAAGGAGGAGGAATATTCTTCGCAGTCTACGGAGGAACACTAAGGTAAGACACCAGTTTAAGAATGAGTCACAGCAGTGGCTCACACAGCGTCTCAGTGAGAGCTGATTGATGACGGAGGTGATGATGATTTTCAAGGACAGCTTATTCTGGTAAAAAAGATATTGGTCTGTGTGTGTATTTACTCTGACTTAGCATAAAGCAAGCAGTGTCTCAAATTGCTACGACTAGCAGCTCGCAAGTAGTGAGGACCTTAGACAGACAGCTTGAGTTCGAGTTGTCTTTGTCCAAAACAATAGTTAGGTAATTACCAAAATGAGCAGATTGTGTAAAACTTTCTGGTATCCTGACAAGTAGCCAGGCCAGTGACGATATGCTTGTTCTTCCTTTACGTAAATACCAGAATCTAAAATTGCATGCTTCAGTCTCCGACTGCTAAGTAGACATTTCACCCATACGACTCGTAAAAGCTCCTTCTTCCCCTCACTGACCCGTAAAGGTTGCTGCATTTTATTTTCTTTTTATTTTTTTAAGATTTTATTTATTTGAGGGGCGCCTGGGTGGCTCAGTGTGTTAAAGCCTCTGCCTTCGGCTCAGGTCATGATCTCAGGGTCCTGGGATCGAGCCCTGCATCGGGCTCTCTGCTCAGTGGGCAGCCTGCTTCCCCCTCTCTCTCTGCCTGCTTCTCTGCCTACTTGTGATCTCTCTCTCTCTCTGTCAAATAAATAAATAAAATCTTAAAAAAAAAAAAAAAAAGATTTTATTTATTTGAGAGAGAGCACAAACAGGGGGTTGGGGGTAGGGGCAGAGGAAGAGGGGGAAGCAGACTCCCCGCTGATCAGGGAGCCCAACGTGGGGTTCGATGCCAGGACCCTGAGACTATGACCTGAGCCGAAGGCAGACACTTAACCTACCGAGCCACCCAGGTGGCCCAGGTTGCTGCATTTTAGATTAGGAAAAATTGGATGATGATTTTATTTGCACACAAGTCAATGAAGGGTCTTAGGTACGTAAATGAAAAGTAAGAACCTTGCCACTGCGAGTTATAAACCCGCCCCCCCCCACAAGATAATAAACCTGTCCCCTATTTGTAAAATCGGGAGTGCCTTCTAGCTGCGTTATTTTAAGTGAGATGCTGCTGCTATCAGTGAGGGCTTCAGATTTGATTTAGGGACCAACCAAAGCGGGACGGGCAGAAAGTAAACTGCACATGTTATGAGTGTCAGACCTGCCATCAGATGTAGGGGAAACAGTCCCAAATGCAGCAGCAGAGAAAACCTCTTTAGCTTGTGTAGAACTGCAGTGCACAGAGTAGAGTGCCCTGCCCACTTGGCTTAGGCTTTGGGACAGAACAGGTATTTCCCAACTGTTCTTTTCTCCCCCCTTTTTAGAGTAGAGGGAAATACTTTGTTTTTCAGAGAGACGTCTTGGTGAGACTCGACGACAAGACTGGGTTACATGCTAGCCCACAGCCAGCCTTGGGTTACACAGAATGATTTCTCTGCATTGAAAGCTTTTCCTCCTCTCCTGACCAGGAAACAGCAGAGAACAAAGTGACTTGTCTGAAAACATGTGAGGGATCTTTGGAAGAAAGCTTGCCAAAAGCTTGTGTTATTACAAGATATACCAAATCAGAAGGATCTGGAGTCCAAGCTGGTTTAAGACCTGACGGTTCTGTTGTGAAAGATCACCTGAAGGCTAGTTCTGCAGCTCTCACTGGTGAATCTCCTCGGAGATGGAGGAACATGGCGCCTGGCCCTCCCAAGGAGAACGTATTCACTCTGTGTTCCCTGATAGCATGCACAGTACTCCCCAATCACCGTTGGCTGGAGCTTCCGGAATTTTCTTACCGGCGTAGTTTCAGAAAGGGCAGGGTGGTATCATTGCGCGTTCTGTTCTTTTACCCCTCTGGATCGAATATTAGTAAATATCATAGGCATTTGATTTCCCCTTGTTTTGTTTTTCCACTCGGATTCCTTCACCTGCCTTCAGTATTTTGTTCTGCAAGGGTTAATAATGGGCAGACCCAGGGAAAACAGTTCTTAGTTAGGAAGTCAGAAAGTAGCCTCACCTGCCCCCTCCAAAGCTCCCCTGTTTAACGATACCGGAATCCAAACATTTTGAACGTTTTGACTTTCTTCTTTTCCTCCACTCCTGATGAAGAGTGTTACAGAGTAGCTGATCTAAATGCCGACAGTCTTAATTGGTGGGGGTGTTTGCACACCTGGGAATTAGGAGGGTGGCATAATAGCACACTGAATTATAACTACTTTTCTGGCTTCTAGCTACATTTTTAATACTTGTTGAAGATAATGCTTTTAAGACACATTCCCAAACAAGCCATGCTTTAAAGAGCACACACGTTGGGCTCAGCAGAAAACAGCTGGTGTCCATGTTTTTAAAGAGCCACTTCCTAACCTAGAACTTCCTTACACTGGGTTGCTGGGTCAGCACGCAAGAAATGATCGACTTCCCGGCTGTTAGTTATGTGGGCCACACCTCTTCAAGTCAAATAAAAATGCTACCTCTGGCCCAAGAGCAGTAGCGTGCCAGAAATCAGTTCAGGAGTATCCTTTGGAAAGTGTGAGTAAAAGGTGAAATTGTCTTTTCCTGCCTTAGAAAATGGTGCTTTGAAATGAGCATAGCTGCTTTGTCATCCTAATGCAGAGATAAGCAGAGCCTTTATTCTCTTCCCCACTGGGGCGAGCCTCCTATTAAAATTGCTGCCTTAAGAAAGCAGACTGACACTTGTTTTACTGGAAAAGCAAGATACCATGGGGCAGAGAATGCCAGGCCAACCCCTACGTGGGGGATTTGGCCTTTGATTTTTATTGGCATGACAAAGCAATACAGTATTTATTTGAAGTGAGCGGGGAGCCAGTTGGTAATGGAAGGTAATGGAAAACACACTTGGTGCCTCCTGCATGCCAGACACCACTGGGGAAATGGCACAGATCCTTCTTGCCCAGACTGGAGCTCCCAGTTGAAGCAGCAAGATCTACACAACTACTGAAAATAGGTGGTCTGCCCAGGGTGCGCTGTGTTGGGGCAGAACGGAAATCCCAGGCCCAGGCGGAGGTGGCAGTTAAGGAGCTTTAAGGAGCGCAGGGTGTGGAGTGATTAGCAGCTCGGGTTCCGGGGGGGGGGGGGGGTTAGGGGGGGCTAAAGTCCAATCTCAACTCCTCTGCTCCCTCACTGGGACTGGGGGCACAGGATTCAACTCTCCATATCCCTTGGGCAAAAAGGGAGAACACGGTGGCCCCTTCCTCAGACGGCTGTGAGCAACAGAGTGAGGTCATCACTGAGATGCTGAGCGGGCAGCATCCTGGGCTGGCGGTAGGGATTGCAGTGTTGGTATTTAACGAGAGCTCCGAGAGTGAGTAGTGAGTTGGCCTGAAGGTAGAAATGGGGATGTTGTCTTCAAGGAGGGGAGAGTGCTGGTCTGGACTAGCTGAGGGCTTGGGGGACCAGCATTGTCCCTTTTGTGTAAGTTTTAACCCTGTGTGTTACTGAGCTGCTTTCTCGGCACTTACCCTGGCAACAGCCCTGACAACAACAACAAAAAGCTGTGCTCTGGGTAGCAGTGCGATGTGGAGAAAAGAGAAATTGCCCAGCTCCCTTGGCTGATTTGCTAGATTAGCTCTTTACTGTAAAATTGGAGTTGGAGTGTAAGGGAATCGCTTTCATTTCTGTTAATGAAAGTGCAGACTGTGAAGCTGACTGTCATTCTGGGTCCTTTTCCCAGCTGAACCATTTAGCAACCCACCCTCATAGTGGGAGCCTTCCGCACTCGGCTGAATGAAATTGAAAATCTACGATTGCACTTCAGTGGGGCCCGTGAATAGATGCTTTGTCTGTAAAGAGTTGGTGTCGCACATGGTCTCTGTCTCACAGTGCCATGCGTTTGCAAAGACGAGATCAGGACCGGCAGGGGCTTATTTTAAAACCAAAAAAACAGGCTGGGGAATCTTGCTCCATAAAATGTGCCTTTTGGGAAAGCTCGAGTTGCTGAATTTAGTGTGTTTGACCACGGATTTAAAGAGAAGACATTATTGGCTATTCACCCTTCTATCTGATGTGCTCTTATCTTTGTGTTTAAAAAAAAAAAAGACAAAACAGAATGATAAAGAAAATCTTTCACTCACTGTAGCTACCACATGACAAGACAACCTATTGAAAAGCAAACCAATTCAATCACGCATTGTTTGGTCTATAAGGCACCAAGTAACCAGTTTGACAGTTTGTGTGGTGTCGTGTCCCCCCCACCCCCGTGAATTGGCTTATTTCATTGGATTCAGTGAATCGGCTGGTTGTTGTGGCTTTGTGTGGACACAGCTCTCATTTTGTGAGGCCGAGAACGGAGTTGAAGTTTCTAGTGTGAATAAAAACCAGCTGGGGAATTGGACTGCTAGCTCCCCAGGGAGGGATGTTGCTTTTTGACAGACAAGCTGAATGGTATGAAATATGAGCTCTTTGTAACCTGCTCAGGAAAGACTCTCAGTGTGTGCTTTGGAAAAGGCTAGTCCTACTCAGTGAGCTGTACGGCCAAATAAATACCGTGGTCTTACAAATGGGGTGGGGGTGCCTACTTGACCTTGGATTTTCTGATTCCTGAAAGAATTGTTATCTTTTAAAAGATATCTTTTAAAAGCGTATGCTCATCCGTTCATTTTTGGAAAGAAACATTCCGTGCACATGGTTTAGTGAGCCCCTGTGCACCTGGCTTTGTGCTGAGTACTGCGTGTGTGTGTGTGTGTGTGTGTGTGTGTGTGTGTGTGTGGTGGTGGTGGTGTTTATCTGGTTTACCATCAAAGGAATGATGGATTTTAAACATGTACTGACATGCATTTTGGATACTAGCAGATTGGAGGTGCAGGGTACTAAGGCACTATAGAGCCAGCGGTTTTAACTTCAGCCGGGATAGCTGGGAAAGGTCCTCAAGGAAACAGTATCTGAACTGAGACTTACAGGGTGAGGAGGACAAAGGCGGTGAAGATGGAGGTTTCTTGGGGACAGCTCTTGTGAAAACAGTATGGAACTTGGAGCTGGGAGAAAAAAACACTTGAAAGAAACCTAAAGGGGCTACTGCAGAGAGTGAGGGCTGCGAATACCGTGGGAAGGGTCTCGTACTTCCCTCAATGTACCGCATACTTACTGTGTGCCAGGCCCAGTACCGGGCGTCGTCCCGTTGCCACCACCCATGTTAGTGTAGTTACTAAATGGAGGAGTGGAGATTTTTTAATCCCCTCTTCTGACTTCTACTTCCAGAAGGTTTTGAGAGTCCAGCCTGCAAAAAAGATGGTAGTATTTAGTAGCCAGGCACACATTTGGACCACTTGATCAATCTAGTCAATTTGTTCATTTCAGACAAAGGGCTGTGATTATTATCTAAAAAAAATCCATTTCCCCGCACTACCCCCTAAGAACGGCCTGGTGCTATTTGTTTCTGGCTTCAGAGTCTAGTTGACTAGAGGACAAAAAAGGCATGGAGACACTGAAATAGCAACTGGAACTTTGAGAAATTGTTTTGAACTGGTGTCACGCATTTTATCAGTTTATTTTTAAGCCCGAAGAGCTGCTGTAGTGTGTTTTTGGTGACAAAAATAGACTATCCCTAACTATGCGCCTTAGCTTATAGCACACCTGTTCTTAAAAAAAAAAAAATTACAATAGGCAACCCAAATCTGTTTTTCAAAGAGCAGAGAATTGCTCTGATCATCACTGAACCAACTTGTTCTTGTCCACCACCTAGTGATACTGAAATATCTCGGTAGGAACACAAATTATTTCAGCTGGAGTGAAGAATCACCTCTGCTTCCGTAGAGAAAGGTCTTCTGAATGCATTTCATTCAGTATTTGAGAGGAGGCTAGCAGATAAAAACTGACCTATAACTCTGAGAAGTCCAAATCCAGTGTGTGTTGAATCAGGCAGGATGTGTGTAAAACACTTTCCTAGAACTAGTGGGCCCTCCTTTCTAGTTAGCCCCCCTGTCGCACTGGCCGTTCAGTTTGAGACAGTGGCAGGAAGTGACCCAGATTTGCCAGACTTCACACCTTTCTAGAGCAAAAAAGCTGTGGTCTCACTTTATTTGGGGCCTATGAGGGAATGACACATCTTTCTTCTCCCATCATGGCAGAGGATTAGGGACGCTAGGAAGGCCGAAACTTTGTGCTACTTCCTCTTCTATCCCTAAATAAAGATGCTCCAAGATAGTGGGTGACCGGGTCATAATGCTGACTGCCAGCGTGAAGGAGCCCAAGTCTAATAAGCATCTGTGCTTTCATTCCAGACTTTGCCAGTGAGAACAAATCCACCCTCAGGTTTTCTCTTAAACTTGGGCTTAGATTTTTTTTTCAGAGCCAGAAGGGGGAGCACCAGTTAACCAAGAATACATTTGGGGCATGAGTGAGGAACTTGATTGAAAAGGTTCTTTTGAAGATCTATTGGAAATTATGACAGAATCGTTGCTAATCAGAAAGCTGGAATGTTGAATATAGAATGCAAGAAGGTGCTTTGGGGGAAAACCTATAGTAATGAAGTATATGGAATCTTCTGGTGTTCCTGACTCCTACCACTTAGATTTAGTCCAGGGTCTCCCACTGCACAACTTGGCAAACCGTGTGCGTGTGCGTGTGTGTGTGTGTGTGTGACTCTCTAGGGCTTTGCTAGAAATCACTCTAGAGAGGGAGAATTGTCCTCATTCAGAGGACACCGTCTCTGTTCCAGATTACATTCAGTATATGGCATTCGTCCTTTATTAAAGATTTTATTGGGGTGCTTGGGTGGCTCAGTAGTTAAGCATCTGCCTTCGGCTCAGGTCATGATCCCAGCATCCTGGGATCGAGCCCCATATCAGGCTCCCTGCTCAGTGGGGAGGCTGCTTCTCTCTCTCTCCAGCTCCCCCATGCTTTTGTTTCCTCTCTTGCTATCTCTGTCATAAATAAATAAAATATATATAT
>CM052888.1:43513442-43575305 GCA_028534135.1 Potos flavus
AAAAAAAAAAAAAGATTTTATTTATTTGCGAGAGAGAGATCATGAGCAGGGGGGGAAGGGTAACGGGAGAAGCAGACTTCCCGCTGAGCAGGGAGCCCGATGCGGGACTCAGCCCAGGACCTTGGGATCATGACCTGAGCCGAAAGCAGACACCTAACCAACTGAGCCACCCAGGCGCCCTGACATTTGTCCTTAAAAAAAAACAAAAAAACTCCAAGAACCTGTGTTCTGTTTTTTATTTCCTTTATTAGATGGGTTACCAAGCATTTAAAAGACTGTGCTAGGTGGTACAACTGTAGTGATCATATTTTCTGATTCTAAAATCTAGATAAGTAATTTTATATGTATTGAGGGTATTTTATAGAGACCGGGAGAGTATTTGAGGTTGTCAGCTTAGGGTCACTCAATAATTACCTGCTATTCCCACAGAAGATAGAATGTTCTTTATCCAGAAAGAATGACTGACCTCCCTATTGGAGCCTTGGGAGACTCTCTTTTTCTTTGTGGATCAGTTGTTACTCATCTGATATCTAGATCGGCTTTGTTTGCTAGGGATATATCTCTTCTTTTACTGATTAGATTGTAAGTTCGTTGAGGGTGAGAGATGATTTTGGTCGCAGTATTAGCTCTTCTGCTAGTTTGCTATGTGATCTTGGGCGTAGTTCATTAAAAAAGAAAAATGCTAAGATTCTTGCTGTCTAGGAAGTGAGTCCAGTAGGAACATAGTTGTATTTATACATAAATGACTATCCTTTATTCAGTGGCCACACAGTGATGTAGGGAATTCATCGTCTCAGCTGTTTTTTTAAAAGGGAGTCTGGGAGGTACTGTCAGTATGAATAAGACCTTCTCACGTCTTCAGGAGAGCCAGCACTATGTTAGGAGAAGAAAAAGTGTCTGTACATACAGAGATCGTTCTCATCTCAGCTAAACTTAAAAAAATATAAAGAAATATTGGCCCTGTGCATTATTGGAAACTCGTTTTTGTTCAGGAAATTTATTGAGTGCCTTCTGCATATCAGGCCCTGGAACCCAATCATCTTGCAGCCTGATAGAAGGGGCCCTACTCTGGGCTGCTTCTCATTCTTTGGCTGGCTTTCTAACCTTTTTCTTGCCCCTGTGGACTCGGCGGGGTGTGGAGTGGGCTTACCACCCCACAAGCAGGTGACAGATGTTTTCCTAGTCCAACAAAGTTGGGAGTTTCCCTTGATGCTCTTTCCTTGTTTCAGAAGCCAAGGGGCCAGCGGCATATTCGTCACTGTTTCTTTGCAGTGCCATACTGGTGTAAACTAATGGTTCATTTTTTTGTTTCCTTTGCCACCTGGGTATTATCAAGACTAAGAATCAGGCATGTTTTTGAGGAAATTGAAGTAAAGAACAATGGATTATGTTACTCATTCAAAAAATGTATCTCTCCAAAAGGACAAGATGAAGGTGGTTCAGACTGACCCAGCCCTTTGTTTTTATCATGGCATCTCATCATAGAGTTCTCGTCGGGCAGAGAGGGGCTTTGGTGTTCCTAGATCCCTAGGCCCTGGATCCTGACTCTCTCAGTGTTGGGCGTGAATCTCTCTGAGCCTGTTTTCTCACCTATAAAATGGTGCTGATAACCCTTACCTAGAAGATGGTTGTGAGGTTTCAGATAATTGTGCAGAGCACCTAGCAGTGTCCTGCACGTGGCCACTCCTAATTAATCACCAGTTTCCATTTTCGACCCAGTAAGACTCAACTTAGAGCCACAGATGTGTAGATTATTCTCAGGGTTTGGTTTCCTCTGGCTAGATGCCTTTTTCAATTCAGCCTGCTATGTGAGTGCCCTCAAAAGAAGATTGATGTTGGGATGGTATTACTTTCTCCTCTCCAAGGGCCTGCTGCTCTCAGTGCCCCAGGGACTCCATAATGAGCGACCCATGTCTGACCGGGGACTGAGACAGCTGGCAGGCCACTCAAAAGAGTGGCGTTTCCATCTGACGTGCCCAGTAACCCTTCAGGTGCCTGATGTGTTGCTTGTTCTATCAGCAATCTGGCCCACCTCTTGGTGTGCACTACCAAGTCTAATTTCCTTTCTAAACCTAGAAAGGTTTAGAACTAGTTGTGCAAGAATTCCCATCCTAATTTTGTGACACCCTACGGAGCCTTCGGTTATTTCTCAGGAGGTGTTTCGACATTCGGTAAACCACAGTTTGTTTAAATATGAGAGAATCCATGTCATTTAGCAATGGGGGAGTTGGTGCTGTTGCCACAGCTTACTCTCCATTCCCGCATTTTGTAAGCTGAATAATTAAAGGCACTGAACTAGATCTTCGGTTCTTTGGGGTGAGAGGGGTAAGGGCAGTTGTCCAATTTAGCCTTCCATCAAATGTTAGAGTCTCCTCGACAGTGGGTATGGCAGGTAGTTTGCAGTCTCTGCTTTGAGTATTTACAGAGCAGTCTCTTCCTTTTTAAACAGCTGGGGATTTTGTTTTTTAAATTTCTCTTTATATTGGCCAAAGTTGCCTATCTATGTTCTCCTCTTATCTCTCCCAACATAGCCCTTTGGAACCATATAAAATGATCTCTGTCAATGAGATAGTCCTGTAGCTATTTGAAATGACTGACATCGTTCTCTGTTCTTTCCTTTTCCAGCTTAAAGATCCTTGGGATTTTATGTGAGTGGGTCTTCATTACCTTAGAAATTCTCCAGATTGTCAGTGTACTCTTAATCATTTATTCTGTTACCCATTTATTCATTCTGCTTCTCCTGGGAACTTTTAGAGGAAGGCAGTGAATCACAGTGATTCAGAGCACAGGTTTTGGAGTCAGAGCTGACTTGGGCAAGTAACTGAATTTTTTTAGGACTCAGCTTCTTCATCTGTAAAATGGGGTTCTTAAAACCCACACATACAGATCTTTCTTCAATCTGGAATGAAATAATACATCTAAAGAACGTACGCAGGGGTCTGGTGCGTAGTACTCAGTTGATGGAAGGTAAATTTTCTGGCTAACTTAGATTGTTAGAACACACCTCATCATGTTGTTGTAGTATTGAGAAGGTAGAGGAAGTATAAGGTTAAAATTTATTATCTGTTTACTAGAACTATGGTTGGAAGGCCTTATGGTGATTAGAAAAACTTTTTCCTTGCAGCTTCTCTTAAAGTTCCATTTTTTAATCTCTTAACAGTATTTGGAAGCATCAGTTTTACTGAAGAACAGTGCTGTTGTTGTGTTAGTTTGGACAGGCAGATTCTGTGGGATTGAGATTGATAAAAAGAATATTGCTGAAATCCAGATGGACTTCCGTGTATATTCGGATCCTAGAGCTAATAATTTAAACTGTATGGCATTTTTAAAGGAGACCATAGCTTGACTCATGGTTATCCGGTTGCAGCAATGTGTGACAACAGAAGCATTCCCCCTCTCTTTCCTCAAATTATTGTATGGCTACTGTATGCTAGGCCCTGAGCCAGGTCCTGCCCATTTCACCCTCAGACCGTCCTGTGAGGAGGTGCTGTCCCTGAGATGCTAAGTCACTTGCCCAGAGTCACAGGACTTGTCTGTCAGGATTCAAACCCAGGTCTGTTAAGATGTCAACCCTTAAATTCTTTCTGTTGTACTTCATGTAAGTAGAAAATGCCCGGAAGAAAGTCTAGATTGGTTAAATTATCTCATGTAAAGATACATCATAAATCATGGATTTGCTTTTCCTTACTTCTTTGGTGAAAAGTCTCAGTCCGAGCCTAGAGATAGCAGCAGCCACTCCCTGCAACCTGAGAGGCTGTGTGGCTGATTTTATGAGGAGCGGGACAGGGACAGGGGTCGGCCTTGTGGAGGGCATGGTTCTCTGGGACCCCAGGATTCATTTCCATTGCATTAGTCTTCCTGACTGAATCAGTTAGCAGGCTCTATGAAGATTGGATTGTCTTTGCCTTTGGGTGGTCATTACAGATAATGCCAGCCCCCAGTCCATATGGGCTTGTTCCTTCTTTCATGTACGATTTATTCTCAGCTGTTCTTTTTTTTTGCCACTTGTTTGCACAGGAAGTCCTCAAAGAATCTCAGACTAAACAGGAAGTGATTCGTTCCCATATAAATAGAGGTACCAAAAGGAATGAGGATGGGCAGGATAAGGAAAGGGGAATGGTTGACCATGACCTAAAAGCTAGTTAGTTGTCCCCTTTAGTGGATTTTATACAAAGATCCCCTAAACAGTTTTTAAAAAATTTGTTTATTCGAGAGAGAGTGCAGCAGTGTGCGAGCAGGGGAGGGGCAGTGGGAGAGGGGAAGTAGACTCCCCTCTGAGCACAAAGCCTGTGGTGGGGCTCGATCCCACAACCCCAGGATCACAGCCTGAGCTGAAGTCAAGAGTCAGATGCCCAACTGACTGAGCCACCCAGGAGCCCCATCCCTAAATACTTTTAAATTATATAGGTTGTATACATTTGTAATAAATCTGCCCTTTTTTTTGTTTGTTTTTAAGATTTTATTTATTTATTTGAAAGAGAGAGTGTGTCTGTGTGAGAGAGAGCACAAGCAGGTAGAGGGGCAGGGGGAGAAGCAGACTCTGTTGAGCAGGGAGCCTGATGTAGGACTCGATCCCAGCACCCTGGGATCAACGACCTGAGCTGAAGGCAGGTGCTTAACCAACTGAGCCACCCACACGCCCCTAAATCTGCTCTTCTAATTTGATCTCCTTAATTTGGAAATGAAACTGTATTGCTTGAGCTACACTTGAGTCCGTTTACCTTGATCCCTTTGGTTACCCTCCCCTTTAGATATTTTACCAAAAGATATTTACCTAGATATTTTAACAAAAGGGCAAAATTCCAGATGTATTTCTGTGGCTTTTAGGAAATTGACCATTTGTTTAGAGCATTTTTTCCTCATGTGAGCTTTAAAATAAAAGGACTGAATAATTCCGGAACAGAGTATCCTCAATAGTGTTTATGAGCATGAGCCTTGAAGACAGACGCTCCTGGTTTGAATCCCAGCACTGTCACTTACTAGTTGTGTCATTTGGGTGGGTGTGTGGGGCATTTTTCCTCGGTAAAGTGGACTGTCATGAGGTTTAAAAGAAATAGTATTTGGGACTTGCTTGGTACCTAGTGAGCCCTCAAGTAGTAGTAGTTACCTCTGTTGCTGCTCCGTCTGCTACCGACGAAGGGACCTACTGGGCAAAGGACAAAAGTATTCTCTTCTTTGTCCTGTTTGATTAGTTGGTTTTACCCTTTCCTAATTCCGAAGCCACTGAGAATTAACCCCAGGCCAATATAGCGAAGGAGAGTCTCCCTTGGAGCTTTTAGCCCTAGCAGAATGCATGCTCTTGTTTCTTTTCTGGAAAGAGGAAATTACTCATTCTCATTTCTCTTTTATCTTTTTAAAGATTTTAGCCATCTTTGAGTATGTAACATTCATTATCCATATGGGATGTTTGGAAAACTTCCTGTTTACTCCAGGGCACCCCCTGATAAAGGATGTGGATAGTCATCTCATTGTTATTAACTAAACATGGTCTGCTTCTTATAAACACCTTTGTTTTGATAATGAAGTCTCACACTCGAGGTGTGACTGTGTGTCAACTTGCTGGCATCTTGTGTGATATTTGGAGGCTGGAAAATACAAAATTAGTGAGAAGAACGAGTGGGTCTCTATCCTTTTTGGAGTCTTTCCAGCAGTTTCCACACCACCGTGAGTTCCCTTCTAGAAGCCTTACCGATGTTGGAGTTGCATGTTGATACTCACTTTGTTTTTGTGCTTTCTTTTCTATTTCCTATACAGAAACCAAAGCCCAAACCCCGGCCATCCATCACAAAAGCAACGTGGGAGAGTAACTATTTTGGGGTGCCCTTGACAACTGTCGTGACTCCAGAGAAGCCCATCCCTGTTTTTATTGAGAGATGTATAGAGTACATTGAAGCCACAGGTAAGAGTGCGACTCAGAGCTGATGATGGCTTTCACGGTCTACGGGATACTTTCCAGCGGCCTGAGCTGTCTGGAGATTCTGGGATCATCTCACCTTAAACGTGAGAGGCTTTCTGAGAAAGAGCTGAGCAGTCTGGCCAGCTGTCAGACTTGCGGGCCACCATCTGCGCGTAGTTCTGGGACCTTTCCGGGTGCGGAGCCTCCTGTTCTCAGGACTGCGCTGCGGCCGGTGCGAGGGGCTGCCTCTGTGCGCCCTCAGCTCCCCGTCCCAGCAGGCAGCCTGTGGGTGTGGGTCCTCGCAGATCTGTCGGCCGCTCGAGGGCAGGGGAAGGCTCGTACCAGCATTGTGTCCGCGGCACCGTACTGGATACAAATGCCAGTGTGGTTTGACCCAATACGGTGAAGGAGTGGTGGTGACCGGTACGGCCCTTGGCCTTTGGCAGGTGCCTGAGATTCATTATTGACAGATTTTTTTTTCCTGAGGTCAGAAACCAGCGAGGATCCTTGGATATCTTCTGGTCAGGCAGCTATGTTTCAACTCCACTGACAACTTGGTGTTATCACCAGCCATCTTAGTATTTTCCACATTGTTCTTGAAGTGACAAAATTTTCCCTGTGTTGAAGACATCTGTTTCGTTCATTTAGTGTGATCCCGCGACGTGTCTCTTCGGCCTCTCTTTTGAAACCCTTGGAGCTTCCGTTTTCGTGCCGTTGTTTCCCTCGGGTTTTCTCACGGGCTCTTTGAGAGCCAATGAGTTCGAGGAGAGGCTAGTGTCGCAGGCACATGGTTCTGCCAGTTCTTGAGCATTAACAGTGGAGCTCAAGAACATAGGCTTACACTAATTTGAAGCCAAGGTAGGGATTAGCGCCTTCCTCTGTGTTCTTTCTGATTCCAGTGTTATCTGTGGTGATGGTACCATGTGGTGCGCACAGCCTCCCAGGCTCTGTCGAGAATTTCAGCAGCATCCTATTAAGCTGCACGACAGTGTTAATATTTACTTAGGATGTGCCAAATCAGGGAGAACAGGCTTCAAGTTGAAGCCTGCTCAAGACTTTGTAGTTCTTTCCGGAGTTTTCTCTGCAACACACCAGGGTTGAATCACAGTAAGCACTTTGCTTGATCATAGCCGATCGGCAGCTTGGTTTAGTTCATTCTGTTCCCAAAGCCTTTTCTCAGTGTCCATCTTTTTGACACTGGTTTTATTTCCGTTTCTTTCTGGCACCTCTTCCTTGGGTAAGGAGAAAATCTGCACAAAGAGTCGATTCAGGTGACTGAAGCCTCTACTTGTTGAGCTAGTACTTCAGAGAGACAGTTTGTGTCAGCTCGTGGGGGGGAGCACTTTTTCCCCTGAACTGTTTGTTTTGAGGTTATTTTAGATTTATTGGAAAGGCATAAAAATTTTAAGTTTAAACAAATTGAAAGTTACAAAAATTCCCAAGTTCCTTAAAAGGATTTTCCCAGTTTCCCCATACCATTCTTTCTGTATATGTATTGGTATGTTTTTTTTGAAATATTTGAAAGTTTGCAGATCTGATGCACCTTTACTTCTAACTGCCTCCGTGGGTATTTTCTAAAAACATTCTTTTACATAATCACCAAGCATCTGTCACATTCAGGACATTAGCACCGACCCAGCACTAACCTACCTAATCTGTGGATGTTTTTATTTCATCAGTTGTCCTAGTAATGTCCTTTATAGCAAAACACAAAAATTATTTTGGGTCAGGAGCTAACCCTGGACCACATGATAGGGTTGGTTGTCAAGCTTCTAGTCTCTTTTAATCTAGAACACTTTAGTCTATCCATTTTTCATGGCCTTGATAGTTTATTGTTGTTTTTTGTTTTTTAAAGATTTTATTTATTTATTTATTTATTTAATCTGAGAGCACAAGCAGAGGGAGGGGGAGAAGTAGGCTCTCCGCTGAGCAGGGAGCCCGGTGCAGGGTTTGATCCCAGGACCCCGGCATTGTGACCTGAGCCAAAGGCAGACACTTAACCAACTGAGCCACACAGGTGCCCCATGGGCTTGATAGTTTTAGAGAATACAGATACATCAGTTACTTCGTAGTAGGTTCCTCCTCAGTTTGGTGTTTTTTGGATGTTTTCCTCATGATTAGGTTCATATTTGCACCTTGGGCAGAGACAGCAGGGAAGTGGTGCTGTGTCCTCGATGGCTCACACCGTGTGGCATGTGATGTCAGTTTGTCCCATCACTGGCAGCGCTCACTTTGGTCCCTTGGTTAAGGTGTGTACTAAGCTTCTCCACCGCAAAGCTACTCTTTGCCCGTAGTTTTACTCCTTGATTCCTTCAGCATTTATTAGTTTTCTCCTGCCAGGGAGAGCTCTCCCTTTTCAGGGAGCCTTGTGTGAGTGGTCTCCCCAAGTGGCTCACCTGTGGTAGCACACGGTGCCGGGATGTTACGCACATGCCCTCCGGCTGCCTCCCCCCCCCTTGCTTCTCTCGCTCTCAGCCTGTGAGTCACTGTTTGCTATCCAGTGATGAAATTAGGCCTCTCCTTGCCCTTCTACTTACGAATCCTTTTGGCTGTAAGGCTTTACCACCAGCCACTACCAAGCTGCTGCTTTTCTTAAAGCTCTGTGAGACCGTGCCACGGTCCACCCTGTCACCAAAAAACCTTGGAGCTTCTGGGTCATCTCCTGTCAGTTCCCAAGTCTGTCACTTCTACTTTGTCATCTCTCAGCTTTGTCCCCTCCCATTTCGTTTCCACTTCCCCACCATCACCCTCTGCAGTCCATCCTGATTACATGACAGTTCCTCTACCAAAAAGCTCTTCTTACTGCCTCACTGCCTATCAGAGTCTTGCCTCCTCCCATGTATAGTACTAAGGTGGTCTGCCTGCCTTCCTCTGCCCATGTCTCCCTGCGGTCTGCCTTTTCTCTCCCCCACTTGCTGTTTTATACTACAACAAGCATTAACTTTTAAATTGTTTTATAAGAATACAAGCTGAATTTCTTTTTTTTCCCATTTTTAAAATTTAAATTAACATATAGGTATTATTGGTTTCAGAGAGAGGTCAGTGACTCAGCAGTCTTATATAATACCCAGTGCTCATTACATCACATGCCCTCCTTACCGTCCGTCACCCAGTTACCCATCCCCCCACCCCCACTCCTCCAACAACCCTCAGTTTGTTTCCTACGATTAAGAGCCTCTTATGGTTTGTCTCCCTCCGTGGTTTCGTCTTGTTTTATTTTTTCCTCTCTTCCTCTGTTTTGTTTTTTAAATTCCACATATCAGTGAGGTCATATGATAATTGTCTTTCTCTGACTGAGAAAGGGACTTACTTCGCTTAGCATAATACCCTCTAGTTCCATCCACATCGTTGCAAATGGCAAGATCTCATTTTTCGATGGCTGAGTAGTATTCCATTGTATAGATATACCACGTCTTTATCGATTCATCTGTCGATGGACATCTGGGCTCTTTCCATAGTTTGGCTATTGTGGACATTGCTGCTATAAACACTGGGAGGCATGTGCCCCTTCGGATCACTACATTTGTATCTTTGGGGTAAATACCGAGTAGTGCAATTGCTAGAATGTAGAGTAGCTCTGTTTTCAATTTTTTGAGGAACCTCCACACTGTTTTCTAGAGTGGCTACACCAGTTTGCATTCCCACAAGCAGAATTGCTTTGTATTTCTCTGCTTTACACGTGTTCTTCATGTGGTGTGAAATGTATCCCACATTCCTCCTTGCCTCTGGAACTTGTCCTCATTCTTCCAAGACCCCCCACCCCCCAGTAGCCCTTTGAATGTAACCTCTCTGGCAGTTCTCAGGCACATTTCAACTTGCTGAGAATAGGATTCTCTGTTCTTCTGAGTGTGGCACACGATATACATTACTTGTTGATTAAATAAGTGGTCCTCAACCTGGAATACCTTAATTCCATTGTTTTTTCCCTGCCTCCCTCCCTCCCTCCCGCCTGCCTGCCTGCCTGCTTTTAGATTTTGTTATATACTTCCCCTCATTGGCATTAGTTTGCATTTCTGTAGAATTTCAGGAAAAAAAAGTTAACCTGGTACCTATGAATTTAGCATGTGTGGCGGGGGGCTGTGTGCTCTTTTCCCTAAAAGAATTTTTTTCCTCTTGATAAAATTTAGGCATGTTCATAGTAGAAATTCGACAAGTGGTAAAAACTGTGAAAAAGAATTTAAAGATTCATTGATCTTCCACTTAGTGAATATCACTGTTAATGGTCTGCTGTATTTCCTTGTAGCCTTATTTCTCTGTATATGTGTGTTGCTTTTTACTTTTACATAATTCAGAATATGCAGTATGATAGTTCTTAAAATTTTTTTTAGCGTAATCTAGATGAGGCAAAAGAGCCCTGAGTTTACCAGCTTACCTACTCCTGCTGTTTTCCTGCAGGAAAAGAATTCAGTAACCAAGAGGTGGGTTGGAGGACCATTTTTTGAGAACCACTGCTTTTTAAACCAGACATTGCTTTGTTAGCATGCTCCCTGTCATTAACTACTTTGTGAAAGTATGACTTTTTTTTTTTAATTTGAAGAGCAACAGGTTTTATTAAGTATTCATGAATCGGGCAGCATCCCATCTAGCAAGCAGAGGGGATCTCCCTCAAAGAATATGACATTTAATTTTGCTGCATAATGTTTCAGGAAATAGCTGGATTACAGATCATTTAACCATTCCCCTATTTGGGGGCTCGTGTGGCATTTTCTCCTGATGTACTTAAAGAAGCAGATTAGCTAGGACAGGCATTTTGGAGTAGTGATAGAGAGCTTCAGCTCTGCGGTTAGACCAAGTGTACAATCATTGCTCTGCCATTTGCTCATCTGTAAACTGGGGGTGACGACAGGACCTGCCTCCACGGACTTCCACTGGGGTTTCGGGGGACTCGCACCGAGATGCTCAGTGTGGCCAGAGGCCCAGGAGGGCTCAGTGTGTGCTGGTTGTTGCTGTAGCTCCACCAGTCATATGTTTGGTTCTTCCTACTGCCCGTCAGACTCCATTAAATGGAGATACCCATAACTTGACTTTTCTCCCCAGCTTCTAAACTAAATATAGTAAAACCTATTGAAGAGTTGAGAGACTAGTATGATGATCATTGGTATTCACCAAGGGTTAACATTTGCCACGTTTGCCCTTTCTTCCCCTAATTTTTATTGCTATTAAACCATTTGAGAATAAGCCGCAGATGCCACATCAGTTCATTCTAAAAATCTCAGCGTATATCCCTAAGCTTAAGGAGTTTCTCCTCTATAACTGCAATAACATTATCACTTTTAAGAATAATAGCATTAGTTCAGTAGTATTTCACATACGTTCCATGTTTAAGTTTACTCAGTTGACTTAAAACTCTCTTCTAGCTGAGACTTTGTTCTAAGCTGCAAGCAGTGCTCACAGTGCATTTGGCTATTGCTTCCTTTGTGCCTTTCAGTTCAGAACAGTTCTCTTTGCCTTTTGTTTTGTTTTGTTTTGAATGATGACCTTATTCGAAAAGTCTAGACAGTTGTCTTGTAGACTGTCCCCTTGCGCGATGTACTGTCTGTACCCCTCCAGCATCCGTAGCCCCCTTCTAACACCACCCATGGCTCCCTCGTCATGCGCTCCTGTCCGAGCAGAGGCCTGCGACTGATGAGACTTTGTGGAATGATTGAATGAATTATGGATTAGGTGTTTTCCCAGGTCTGACTAACTTACATTGAACTTGCACTTAAGGAGAGTCTCTGCAGCCACCTGAGCTCTCCATCCCATCTCCCTCTCCTCCTCATGGTAGAAACCGTCCTAGGACTCGTTTCCATGTGGGAGTTCAGGCAGTTCGTCTAGCTGATTGGAGAGAACACTCCAAATGAAACGTGTTTGCCGGGTCTGTCCTAAGCCGTTCAGTCAAAAGTCATAGTTTTTGTATCCGTCTCATACACCTGGGCACTCTGCTTGTCCTGGCAGATAAAACATTGCATCATCACTTTCAAAGGTACTGCTTGGGAGCTCACACTCGTGCCCACCGTGGTGGGAACGCAATCCAGCAAGAAACCGCAAAAGAAGCCCCTCTCCTTGTGTGCCTCAGGGGCTGGGTGCTCCCCACCCACTTCACAACAGCAGTGCCGAAAACCTACCCGCCAACACCTTGCGTTTGAGAGGCAGTAGCGTGAGCATTGTGAAATGGGACAACTGGAACCATCCTGTCACCTTACTATTTTTTCTAATTGCAAGAGTCATAAACTTGCTCACAGTAAAAAATTATTATAAATACAGACATAAAGTAGAAAGTGACAGTCCTTTACAAACTCTATCTCTGGAAGTAATCTGAAATAGTTCGATTATGTTTTCTGCTGATACTACCCCCCTCCCCCAAATGCTTAAAAACAGGAGATCATGTGCGTACCATTCTGAAGCTTATATTTTGTTTGTTTTAATTTTACATGTATACATCTTGGGCATCATCTTTATGATTCCATCTCCAGGCCAACTGCATTTTCAATTTAGACCTGAGAAAAGAGGGTGGCAGGCGTTGGAGGCCGGGGGCGGGGGGTGTCTCAGAGAGTCTATGGAGAGAAGCTTTGTTTGCCGGCAACCCCACATTCCAGGGGTGGCCGCGGCAGGTGTCTGTGACTGCCTTGTTTCCTTCTCATAGTTTGTGAGTAAATTGCCAGCTCTTCCCAGACACAGACCATAAGGAAAGGATCGCTGCTTTCTCACCTCAAAATTTGCTGCTCCTGCTGTTAACAGGACCCTGTTGGACCTCTCCAAAGCCCCACATTCTTAGGTCTTCTCCCAACACTGGGAGTGGAGATGGGTTTTGGGTTGCATCTGTCTCTTTTCCCCGAGCTTTCTGACCAGTTCACTTACCCTTCCTTGTTTCATATTTCCTAAAATTGGAACGTGTTCAAGAAATGGCCAGTAGGTAGGGCAGCTTTTGGATTGATTTGCAGATGCTTTGAGCCCAGCCCAGGCTCAGAGACCGCCTCTGTGCTTGCTGTGCTAATAGGATCACAGCTTTTCACTTTCTGCTCTAGTTACAGGATCAGTCTGGAAGGGGGCATGGATCTTCCGCAGCTGCTCTGGGGTCACTGCTGGAGGTCAGACTGACTTTGTATTTCTGGCTAGAACACTTTCTTCCCCCAGTTTTCCTCCACATGGAAAATTGTCAGGGCAGTGGAGCCCCCGCTTCCCTTCTATAGCAGTGTAACTCCCAAGTGAAAAGAGAACATCGGCCGAGTTAATCTGAGCTCTCCTATGCAAGGCAGGAAGTAGGAATATTCAGTCCTGTCCAGAGCTCATCTCGCCGGAGGACTTACTTTTAGTAAGTCCTGCTCCCAGTCTTCCTGAGAATAATTTCTCAGGATAGGTTTGCTATCTTTACACCTCACTGTGGTCACAAAACAGTTTTAATCCCAGGTCTCTGGCCCAGTTTTGAGCCAGAATGTGGGAAGGGGGAAACATCCACATCCTACAGCAGAGAAACCCCCTGAGGGAGCTTCCAAGTGTGACTGCCCCCCAGTCCTGGAAGGTCTAGTATCCTGGAGGCTGAACACCTGGTGCCCCACTCCTCTGGGCGCTGCTGCTTGTATTCCCCGGGCCTGTGGCCTCGCTTGTCAGCCATGAACTAAAAATAGCATTCTCTAGGAGTGATTTTTCTGAATAATGTGTGAGACTAAACCTCCTTGGCCCCTCTTTCTGTGATCTTTAACCTTTTTCTTTTGACAGTGGGAGGGGGCGGAGTGGCAGTAGCAAAAATGATTTCCCATCTAATAGTCCTTTTCTTTATTGCTCGGCTTACTAAGAGGTGACCAGTTCCTCTAGCAAGTGCCACAGAGGGCTGAGAAAAGAAATTGTTCCCAGGGAGAAGCAGTTTCGTGTGGGCGGCGGGCCCCTCTTCTACATCGTGAATTGTAATGCATTCAGACCATACGGTATAAATAACTGGTAGGCCATGGTTTTGTTAGTGCATCTTAATTTCAGTTTGTCCCCATGGAACGAGAAAGTCCCTGTAGCCAAGGAAGCCTGGCAGCTGTTTAAAATAATAATGCCAAAGATGGTCTGCCATCGTATTAACTCTCCCCATTTTCTATTCCTGACACATTTATTGAGTGCTTGCTATGATCCAGGCATTGTACTGGGCACTTGGCATATGTGACCTCATTTCACAAGAGATTGTTTTGTTGCTCCAAGAACCCAGATGCAGCAGGAAGCTGGCCCTTGGGAGGGGTCAACATCTTTTATCACCCGTAGGGAGACCCCAGTGTCAGTAAAGTGCAGGGCTAGCCTGGCTGGAGAGAAGGTGGCAGCCTTAATAGTCTCTTCCACTACTCTCTCTCGGACGGACTCGTACCTGGAGACAGGCCTGGGGCCCTGCTCTTCAAGGCAGCACCTACCTGGGCACAATATTGCAGCTGACATTCATATTTTTTTTTCTTTTCAAATCTTTATTTAAATTATAGTTAGTCAACATCATATTTATTTTCAGACCCCTTTCCTGCAGGGCCTGGAATTGAGCCACACAACAGAGCCTTGGGGTTTCAGTGCCTGCACTTAGCAGGCTGTGTAATGCAAGAGGGGCCTCTTTATTTGCCTTCTGGGGCACCGCTCCTCGTTGGGCAGCAGAATCAGGTCAGGCTTAACCTCTCTGGTTTAGTAGGAGAATGTAGGATACAGCACCAAGTGGCTATAGAAAGATAGAAACTTCCTGATAAGTCATTAGTAGGTTTAAAAATTTTTAGCTTACTGTCTTTTTGTTGGGATTGGGGGGAAGTCTGCAGATTTCATTCATTCAACAGATATTTACTGACTTTATATTAATGAAGCCCCTATTATATGCTAGAAACTGGGTTGAACTAAAGTGTCCCCCATGATGTCCAAGGGTGGGAGAGTTAGACAGAATCACACAAATGCATAATTAATTCAGGCAAGGAACATTATTGGATTTTAAAATCACTGGGGAGGGACACCTGGGTGGCCCAGCCGGTTCAGCATCTGCCTTCAGCTCAGGTCAGGATCCCAGGGTCCTGGGATTGAGTCCCGCAGGGGGCTCCTTGCTCGGCAGGGAGCCTGCTTCTCCCTCTGCCTGCTGCTCCCCCTGCTTGTGCTCTCTCTCTGACAAATAAATAAATAAACTCTTAAAAAATAAAATAAAGGGGCGCCTGGGTGGCTCAGTGGGTTTAAAGCCTCTGCCTTCGGCTCAGGTCATGATCTCAGGATCCTGGGATCGAGCCCCGCATCGGGCTCTCTGCTTGGCAGGGAACCTGCTTCCCCTCTCTCTCTGCCTGCTTCTCTGCCTACTTGTGATCTCTCTGTCAAATAAATAAAAAAAATCTTTTTTAAAAATAGATAAATAAAATAAAATAAAATCACTGGGGAATTTAATGAGTGACGGGACCAAGTGAGGATATGGAACAGTTAGAACCTCATACACTGCTGATGAGAATATAAAAGGGTAGACTCCCTTTGGAAAACTTTGGCAGTTTATTGAAAGCTAAATGTATACTTAACCATCCTACTCCTAGGTATTTGCCCACGAGAAAGGAAGACAAAACATATTCACACAAAGACTTGTACTCCACTGTTTCTAGCAGCTTTGTTCATGAGAGCCCCAAACTGGAAACCACCCCGTGTCTGTCAACAGGTGAAGAAACAAACTGGTCCAGCCATGTCCTGAAATACTACTCACGGGCCAAAAGGAAGAATTACAGCCACACACAGCGGCATGGTTGGGTCTTACAGGCATTAAATGCTGAGAGTGATTCAAGCCAGACACAAAAGACAACAAATTCTGATTCCGTTCATATAAAGCTCTGTAAATGCAAACTAATCTGTAGTGATAGCAGGCAGGTCAGTGGTTGCCGAGAGCGTGGAGTGGCAAGAACTGATTGCAAGGGGGCATGGGGAAACTCGGGGATGATGGAAGTATTCTATATCTTGATTGTGGTGATGATTTCACTCATGTATGCATATGCAAAACTATCAAATTCTACCCTTTAATGGATATAGTTTGTCATATATAAATTATACCTCAATAGTTAATTAAAAAAAAAAAAAACACTGAGGAACAGTTCTGAAGGAATTTGATATTTACATAGTCTCAAAATTTCACCCGACGCTTCAATTACCAAGGGGAAATGTACCTTTATAATGAAGAGATCTGGAGGTTACCACCTTAACAAAGTGACCAGACCTGGCCCCCCTACTGTTAGTTCAACCAAACCTTCTGTGTCTCTTGGCTAAAAATATGTAATCTGAATCTTACCATGAAGAAACAATTAGACAAATCCAGAATGTGATAGCTTTTAGAAGACAACTGGCCTGGACTCAATCAAAAAGGTCAATGGCATGAAAAAGAAAACAGCTTGAAGGTCTAATGTAACTTCAGCATTTATAACATAAACACATTTCCCATTCAGATAGCCCAGTGGTAGGACCTTAAGCTTTGGTGTCGCCCCTGGCATCCTGACTTCCGTAGGTAATAGCCGGCCTTCAGCTTGAACTGGCTAAGCCTTGTTGTTCTGTTCTTTCAAGTTGGGAATAAAAATAGTAGTTCCTTCAGAGAGTTTTTGAGAATTAAATGCACTCCTGTTCGTAACGTTCTCACACGATGCCTGGTATCCAGTGGTCATTCCGTCGGTGTTAGCCAGTACTTTGGTGGCTCCTGTTGCTGACGTGCTGTGGTTGTAGAAATCCAAGCAGCACGTCTCCCCAAAACAGTAATGGATGAGACTGGACAGCGTCTAGAGGCAGTTTTTTAACACTTCTCATTGAAGTATAGCGTCCATTAAAGAAGAGTACACCCATCATTAAGGTACAGCTCAGTGAGCAGCCACAAACTGAACACAACTGTGTGACAGTTTAGGAGACAGAAGATGAGTAGTTCTCCCCGGAAACCATTTACCAGGGACAACCACTGTCCTGGCTTCTAACAGTATAGAGTGATTTTGTCTTTTTATGCTCTTAAAGTGGACTCATCCCAAATGCGCAGTTTGGTGCGTGGCTTCCTTCACTCGGCGTGATGCCTGTGACAGTCATCCGGTCCATGGCTGCGTCCGTAAATTCACCCTTGGGATTGGAGACTGTTCTCCTTGCTGTACACGCTTCCATCGTATGAATAATCCACTATTTATTTAGTCATTCTGCTCTTCGTGGACATTTGGGTACTTTCCAGTTTGGGGCGACTGTAAATAGCGCTGCTGTGAACGTTCTTGGACATGAATTTTGGTGCACGTGTGTACGCTCTCGTGCTTCGGGTATATACCCAAGAGTGAAGCAGCTTTTAATAATTGATTTTAGCATGTTGAACATGACGGTTTAAAAGACCCGTCAGTCCCTGAAGGGATAATCATCTGTGACGCTGGGAGCTAAAGCAGTAAGGGTTCTCTTTGCTGCCTTCCACGGCTTTGTGTTTCGTGTCTTTTAAGGAGTAAGGGCTGGTTCTGGCCAGGGCGGGTATGGGTGCGCAGAGCTGTCTCACGTATTCTTTTAGCAGCTGGATCATTCCTGTTTGCAGAGTGGGCCTGGCTCGAAAGAATCTTGAATTCTTCCAGTACCTCGTGACGTCACTGTTTTCTTTGCTGGGGTTCTGTCTGTGGTTTTGAGTTGAGACTGTGGTTAGCACAGATCGCGATAACCCCGTGGTTTTTGCATGCCAGCCCATTGTAGAACCTTGCTCTCGGAGTCAGTCTTGGCTGTTTTGCCCCACAGATAGGTAGGTGTTCTTACTGATACTTACCAGTGAGACTCCAAAATGAAAGGTTCAGCCCTGGGGGCAGTTTGCGAGGGGAGGAAGGGTGAGGCTTCGCAAGCTGGGTGTCTAAGGGCTATTGCCGAGCCCCGGAGCCATGGCTTGAGGGCTGTGGCTGTAATTCAGCTTGTCTGCTCGTTTGCAGGTCAGAGGTGGCCCTCATCTCCTCTGTGCAAATGGAAGCCTTCTCTAAAAATGGTCTTTGACAGATACTTAGAGCTGTGACCTTCCTCGTGATTTAGCTCATTTGCCTGGGTAAATGAGCAGAGTGCTTTCTGTGTGGCAGATTTAAATTTCACCACTAATTGAGGGTAGCATCTTTAGGGAGAAATGCTTGCCATTAGATCAGAGGCCTTTGGGAGACAGCCTGGCAACAAACACATCAGGGCAGATTAAAGCAGGAGGTGGAGATGGGGAGAGTACAGAACACAACCGTTATTAGTTACTATGGGACGGGCCACGGAGAAGCCAAGGAACGACTTCTGTCACACGCCCAGGGGGACCGTGGGCACACATGGCATGTACATGTTAAGGAGGTTTTGGTAGCCCTTTTTACCTGTTTTGTCTTGCTCCTGAATAAATCTGTACAGGATGAACCTGGAGCAAAGTGCCTGAATTCAGATCTCCACTCTGCTCCTTGTGAATAAATTTTTAACCTCAACAGTGACTCCATTTCCCTGAGTGTAAAATGGGGATGGTAATACTCTGAATCCTGGAGTTGGTTCAGTATGTTAAGACCTTATGAGAGTCCCTGGCGAGTCGGCAGGATAATTAGCCTTCGCGCCTGCTGCTGCGGCTTCTAGTGCCGCTGTTGATACTGTCCAAGGGGCACCCAGGTGCACTTTCCACTCCAGGGAGGCCTTGAACCTTGCGGGAGCCCTCGTTTGCCAGGCCCCTACTGCCCCCTGGGCCTTGTGCCCTTCACCATCGAGGTCTGGTCCAGGCTTCTCCCTCAGGGAGGGGGAAGAGCCCAGTGACTCTCTCTCCCTTCTGAGATCCTGAGGGCCAGAGAGCAGAGCAGGTCAAGCGTGGACTTTGGAACCCGTCACACTCGGTTTAAAATTCCAGCGCTGCTACTTCTCTTAGCTCGACTGCCTTAGCTTCCAAGTTCTGTGCTTCCTGTGTAAAATACAGCTAATGGTAATACCTCCCTTATTAGGATTGTGAGGATTGAATGGAATAGTGCATATCAGCTGCTTGGCCTGGCACATAGTGAACACTCAGCAAGAGGGGCCCTTGTTCTTTTGTGCTGAAGTTGTCAGTGCTGACTTCTTGCTTGTCCTCTGATTATTTCATGGGCTGCTTTTGAATCCCCGTTTAGGTGTTCATTCCTCAAGGGCAGCCTGTTGTTTTAGATCTTCCCCATGCTTACTTGACCTGTGATGAAGGCTTGGGAATCTTTTTCTCCACAGAGCTATCCCCTCCTCTGTTTTCCCTCACTCTTGAGGTAGGTAGTCCCCTGTGCATTTATTTCTCTGCTTGGTTCTAGAGTTCCAGGGACCCAGAGTACCTAGAATTGTGAGGATCCTGTCCTTATTTCATTCACCCAGCACTTACATACTATGTGTCATGCACTGTTTGAGATGCCAAGGATACGGTATTGGGCAAAACAGTTAAAAATCCTTGCTGTCATGCAGCAGACATTTTAATCTAGTGGGGGAGACAGACAATAACAAATAAAATACATATGAAGAATTTTGGTGGTTAGTGCTCGAGAGGATAAAAATGAAGCAGGAAAGTGAGATGTGAAATGTCTGGAGTAAGTGTTAAAATTTTAGCTATGGGGAGCTGGGGGAGAGCCTGATGGAAATGAGGGAGGGAACCATCCCATTACCTGGAGAAGAACCTTCCAGGCAGAGAGAAGAGCCAGTGTGAAATTCCTAAGAGTAGAACATTCCTGGTAAGGGCCTTGACTTTTACTGAGTGAGCTAAGAAGTCACTGGAGGGTTTTAAGTGGAGGAACTGTACTTGGCTTTCGCTCGATAAAATAACTCTGGCGACTGTATAGAGAACAGTCCTGACCCTTGGGGACTTGATGCTCTTGATCTTCCTGTGTTTCTGCAGATCTTCCTGCATTCTATGCTTCCTTTCTCTGGATATGTAACTGGTCCCCCATATTGCTTTCATGGGTTGACCTAGATCCTTAGTTTAGACCTGAAAGGATGGAGGGGTATAACTTAGTATGAGTGAGGGGTTGCGGGGAGAGCCTGGGTTAGAGCCAGCACTGGGAGAATGCAAGAAACGGTAAGCAGATGGGGTAGCTGCCGAGCCTGGCTTGCCTTGCCAACTTCCTCTTTCTTCACATTTTCCAGTTTTATGCCTCCGTGTCTTTGCTCACACGTCCCCCCAACCCCTGCACCTGATAAATCCCCGCTCTTTCTAAAGCCTTCGTGCGCTAGTTATGCCTCTCTTATAGCACATTTTGCCTTGTATTAGGGTTAATAAGGCCGTAAGGGTGGGGCCCTTGATTTGATAGGATTTGTGTTCTTCTAAGAAGAGACACAAGAGAGGTCTCCCCAGAAACCGAATTGGCCAGCACTTTGATCATCTTGGACTTCCCAGGCTCCAGAACCATGAGAAAATATGCTTCTGTTGTTTAAGCCCTCCAGTCTCTGGTATTTTGTCATGGCAGCCTGAGCAGATATACAGATGGCCGGGTGATTGACTAGAGGCATCAGAACTCCTAAGATCCTTGAGTTAGGGACCAATTCTTCCTTGGTTTATGCATCCCCATGGGGCCTGGCTCTCCAGCGGCCTCAGTCAAGGGATCTTTGTGTTCACATAGCTGGAAGAGAGCAACTGGGTCAGTAAGAATGGGAATTGAGGCAACAGAGAAAGTCAGAAGGCCTAAGACTGGTAGAAGGAGACGTGGAAGAATGCCACTTGAGAATCCTGGTCTGAAAAGATAAGCTCACTCTTTTGTGTAGGGCCTGGCTCTCAGGTGGTTTGTTTGTTTGAAACGTAAGCTGACTGGGGTATCAGGCAATTGAATCCTACTTTTTCAAACAGAGATGGCGTAAAGGCCCTATGGTTTCACTCGTTTGCCTTCTTTCACTCCTGGCTGGGCTTCTTTGGCTATTTGAATTTGGTGGCTTCCCAGCAGTTTAAAGAATAACAAACTCACACAATTTACCTTTTCACGTAAGCTGCAATTTGGTTGAAACAAGACCTTTCCAGCACGGAGTCCAGAGCTCCTGATAACTGCAACTACAACCAGTGTTTCTGTTTTGTGATCTGGTTTTTTGGTGTTTCAAAAGCCACAACAGAAAACTCTTTCTTCTGTTGTGGTTGTCAGGAGCTAGCATTTGGGCTGCGGCAGCAAGAGAGTGTTTTTGTAGAAACTTAATCTAGAATGAAGTGCTTCACTTCCTAGGCAGAGAGTATGTATTCCTCTGTAACCCATAAAGCGAGTAGAGGACCCCAAATCTGGTAAATGCAAAATTCTTCTGAGTCTTGAAAATGTAGGTTATGTGTTGTTGTTGTGTTGTTTTGTTTTGTTTTAGTATCTCTAAAACTAGATCACTAAGCCAGCTGAAAATACATGGCCCAAACTGAACTAAATAAAACAACTCTTGATTCTAAGAAGCCCCTTGGTTCTTAGCTGCCCTAATCCATGCAAACCAGCTTCGGGGAAAGGGTCATGGGCAGCACAGTAAGGTATTAATGAAAAGTCAGCCTAGTTTGGAAAATGTGGAAACGGGCTGAGATGCACATCATCTGATGGCAGGAATGTGATAGTAGCAGTTTTAACAATAATAATGAAGAAGATAGTTAACATTTTGGAGGCCTAGTCCTGAACTCTTTGTAAGCGTGACTTCATTTCATCCTTGCTGGGAGGGTGGAGCCCCAGAGGAGTCGGCCCTTGCCCACACACAGCTAGCCTTTCCACAGCCTTCTTGGCAGCATTTATGTAAGGTCAGCAGTATCTTCCTAATCTGAACATCTCTATTTCACATTTCCTATATTTTAGGTAAGGAAGCTTTATCTTTTGCATGATCTTGGAAGGGAAGGACTTATGCATCATGTAAATAATACAAGCAAGATTACAGGGGAGAACCCCTTAAACTGTCTGAAAAAGAAACTGGTTATCTTTTTAATAAAATGGAAATTGCTGTATTACTGTCAGACTTTTGTTCTTGAAAGATCTGAAGTTTCGAAAGTAAAAAGGAGCCTAAATGCTGCCACCCAGTTATAACCATCATTTTAACAAGAAAGCGAATACAGCAGAACAGTCGAGATTAAGCCACCAGGATCATTCACTCGGGTGCCAGGCCCGGTTCTGCCACCTCATTAGCTCTGTGATTTCGGGCAAGGCACTTACCCTATGTAAGCTTCGGCTTCCTAGTCTGTTAAATGGGGTTGGTGATAAAAACAGTATTTTAATATGTCCATGTGTCTTTCTAGATTTGACCAGCTATTTCTACACATTTGGCAAATATAGTACTTACTAATGACATACTACTAAATATACTAATGACAGGAGATTTTTAGCTCTTCTTAAAAGCAGACCTTCTAATACTGTTGTTCAGATGGTACTATCCCTCATCTTTTTTTTTTTTTTAAGTCTGATTTAAACTATTAAATGTATGGCTTAGATTTATTCATCCAAATAGGCTTTCTCGGTTTCTTCAAATCTGGGAAGTTGGGCCTACTAACCATTTTGGTACAGTGGCAAGGTGACTGATGCAAGCATCAGAGCATCTGACTTTTAGTTCTCATCTGTCACTCACTCGTTCAGGCAATGAGTGAGCATCTTCAGTAGTCCAGAAGTCAGTGAATAGGACATGGTCCCTGCCCTTAGGAGTCAAGAAGTGAGAATGGGCGAATAGGTCTAGGAGGAGGGACATGTCTGTGTACAAAAGGCTATGAGAACCCAGGGGAGAGAACTAGAGTCATCTCATCTCTCTTATCCTTAATTCTTCGGTGCAGAATGGAGCTGCCGTCTGCCTTACCTGTGCTCCATGGTGGGTGATAGCGAAGATCTAAAGAAAGACACATGGAGGGGCACCTGGCTGGCTCAGTAGGAGCATGTGACTCTTGATCTCGGGGGTCGTGAGTTCCAGCCCCATGTTGGGCATGGAGGCTACTTTAAAAAAAAGAGAGGGAGAGAGACACGTAAACATGTTTGTAAATTATAAAACTTCCTGGCTATTCTTGTCTTGAGGTGTGTTGGTCTCCTAATTTGAGAAGTAAGGCCTTCACCTGTTCTTGAATAGGTATGTGCTAGGTCCTGTAGCTCATCTAATCGTTACAACAGCCCTGGGAGGTAGACCCTCTGATGGCGCCGTGAAGATTAGAGGTGATTGGCAGTCGTGCTTTCCCAAGTAAGGAGCTGAATTATACAGCTTTGGTCTTACTTCTTGCATATCTTGCCTATTAAGAGGTTGGCGATATAATCATTACCTAATCAGTACTGTAGGAGCTCTAGACTTTTTGATTTAGTGGGCCAGTAAGGTCACCCTCAGCATTTGAGGGGTAACACAGGGTTGCGAAGCATTTTCTGTTCTGCCAGGCAAAGACATGAAATTTTGTTAACTATTAGTTAGACAAATCACCTGAAACTAATATTACTCTGTATATTAACTAACTGGAATTTAAATAAAAACTTTAAAAAAACCATCCTATGTATTAGACAATTACTTCACAAAAGTGAGAATGCTTTATCAACCCAAGGTAGTAGAAAAGATGATTTCAGAATACAAGCTCACCCACTATTAAGTGTTTCATCTTGTGTTTGATAGGAAATTCAGGACAGTATGCACTGAAAAAGCAAGTCTCCCTCTTAGCCTTCTGCTCCAGGCCCCCTAAATGCACATACTCCCTCTGTATGTAAGTTACAGGTGTTCTTGTTCCTTATTTGACTATAATGTTTCTTCCCTGTAGAATGTATTCCTCTGTTTGTTTTACAGCTGAATTTTCCCTTGTTTCTTTTGGCTTCTGGGCTTTTGATATATTTAGGAAGGGTTACTCCACTCAGGATTATTTTTGAAAGTCTGTCATCATATTTTCCTAGCATTTTACGGTTTTATTTTTATCCAAAATTTGTTTTGTGGAAGATGCAGCATTATTTCAGTTGTGACAGCATTGTTGATTGCATCGTGCATCATCTGTCTTCCCGCCACTGATTGGAAAACCCCTTGTAGTATATACCAAATTCTTCTCTTTATTGGGGTGTCTTTCTGAACCCTTTCATCTCATTGATCTAGCCAGCTAGTTACTCATCCAGTCCATGTGCCAGAAGTACATTATTTTATTTACTGTAGTTTTATAGGTAGCCACTTTGGGATTTTCTTGGCTTTTCTTGCTTTTGTTTATTTTTCCATATGAACTTTAGAACCTGTTTAGTTTTAAAAATAAACCTTTTGTAATCCTACTGGGATCTTAGTAGATCATATATTAACTGGGTTGTGTTTTTTTTTGTTTTTTTTTAAGATTTTATTTATTTATCTGACACACAGAGAGCGAGCAGAGCGGGAGAGAGGCAGGGAGAGGGAGAAGCAGGCTTCCCGCTGAGCGCAGAGCACCACACCAGGCTCAATCCCAGGACTCTGGGATCATGACCTGAGCTGAAGGCAGACGCTTAATGCTTAACCGACTAGCCAGCCAGGCGCCCCTTACATTAACTGTTGATAACTTTAGGTTATGTTGTCTTTTGTGTTCCTCAGTCTTATTTTAAAGTTTTCTTCATATAGTTCTTGCACATTTCTTTTTGGATGCATGTTTAAAAAGGGACTAAATAAGTGGGTATTTATATAGAAGGTTTTGATTTCTGCATATTAACTTTGTACCCAAACTCCTTACTGAACTTTTTATTGCTTGTAATAATTTCAAATGATTCAGTCTATTTTATTGAAATATAATTTACATACAATAAAACGCACCAATTTTAAGTGTGACTCACGGTGAGCTTTGACAAATGTATATAGTTATATAACCATAATCACAATCAAGATATAGAACTTCCTGGGTGTTTTAGGTAAATAATTTGTAACATTCATAAATAATTATAATTTACCTCCTTTTCCCCGTATTTATTTCTCTGATTTCTTTTTCCCCTCTGGACTAATTATATTGACCAATAGAACCTCCAGGATAATATTAAATAATACCAGTAATGGTGGATATTCTTACCTTGATCCTTGTTGACTTTTGGGATGAGATAAATGTGGATCTCCTGATCACATTAGATGGGGGCCACCAAATGTGGGGCGGGGGCTGAGGGGGTGGGGGCCGGCAGTGGCATGGGTGGTGAAAGAATTCACCTGAGCAGAGCAAAGGGAGATAGAAGTTTATTGAATACACTGCAAGGGAGAGACTGTTTGCCACTGGGGGGTGGGGGGGCTGTGTTAAAGGGGGAAGGTGAGGAAGCATGGGAACATGTGGAATTTTCCTTTTTTGGTACCTGTGTCAGGTGTTAAGTAACCCATTGGTCAGCTAGGGCTTCTGGGTATTTCGAGGTGGGTCTCCTAATGCGCCTGTTTGTTTTCAGCCAGGGTTTGGGGCTTGCTGGGGGCCTTCTACCTTACTCCAGTTTTCATTGTTCAAGTTGGTTACCTAAAAATGACCTCTATAATAAATATATGTATACATTTTTTATTTTGAAGGATTTACTTATCCATCCTTTTTTACTAAGAATTTTTTGGTTTTATTTTTATCAAGATTGGAGTTAGATTATATTAAACGCCCTTTGAACTTTTATGAAGTTGCAGTCATTATAATTTTTCTTCTTCAATCTGTTTAGGAATATATTAAATTAATAATCTTCTACTTTGGACCCACCCAGCAGTCCTAGAATCATACTTGTGATCGAATGGAAGTAGATATTTGGTCTTTGTCCCCAGTTTCCTGACACTTAGCTCCAAAAACCTTGGGAATTTGGGAACGATTAATGTCTTTTGTGTGTTAATGAGATGAGAGGTGACTGGGGTCCCAAGATAGCTTCAAGATGGAGGCTGGTCACCAGAAAGACCTGGGAACTTGAAGTCTTATCCCCACCCTCTGGGAAGGGCCGGGTAGCTGGAGACTGAGTTCACTCACCTGCGGGCCTGTGATTGAGATTTAATCAGAAATACTGATGTAATGAAGCCTTTGTAAAAACCCCTTAATGATGGGATTCAAGGAGCTTCCTGGTTAAGGTGTTGGGAGGGTGGTGCCCTGAGAGAGGCCCGGAAGCTCCCATCTGTCTTCCTGCACTCCTTGGCTTCTCTTCCCTTCGGCTATTCCTGTGCTCTAGGCTTTATAATAAACTGGTAATAGTTAAGTAAAAGGTGTTCCTGAGTTCTCGGAGTTGTTCGGGCAAATTATCAAATTCCCAGAAGGGGTTGTGGGAGCCCCCAGTTCAGATCTGGCATTCAGAGGTACTGGGGGGCCCAAGGCCTTGGCTGGCCTCCGAAGAGGATGCTGGGCTTGTGGGACTGAGCCCTTAAGTCGTGCGGTCCGCACTCACTCCAGGGAGTTGGTGGCAGAATTGAAGTGAGTTGGACACCCACCTGGTGTCCAGAGAATTGGTCGGTGTGAGGAAAAGCAGATCACTTGGTCATAGGTAGCATATTGTTTTTAAATGTGCTGCTGAATGCGATTTGCTAGTAGTTTTTGCATCAGTGTTCATAAATACAGATACTCTGTGGAGATTTTTGTTTCCTTTTGAATGCTCAGAAATGTTTATTGTCTTTATATTCAATGGCAGTCTCACTGGTTGTGAAATAATTGGGTTCTCCCTTCTTTTGTTGATAACTTTATAGGCCCTGCGCTGCTCTCTTCTGTGTACTGCGCATTGGGGAAATACGAGGGCAGCCTGTGTTTTACCTAAATGCTTTTTTTTTAAAGTTCAGTAGGTTTATTAGGATATACCTTACTAATTGAACTATAAATCACTTTTTCCTGGAACATGGTGAGCCCTTTTAATCTGTGGATTTGAGTCATCTTAACTTCTATTCTATGTGTCCCTTACTGGGTTTTCAGCAGTCTTTTCCATGTGTTTTTTATTTCCATAATGGAAAAGTATTTATATTTCTCTTCTTCTCTGACCTCGGCCCATAAATGTTTTATCTACTTTTGTTGTCTCATATCTTTTCTAAGTACTTGTAGCTAGCTCTGTTTTACACACTTTCACAGAGAGGATTGCATTTTTCATTTATTTTTTTTTAATTCATGAGAATATATTTTTATTTACTACATGACAACATTTTGTGATATAATGTTCTTTGCAGTTAGTTTTTCTTGTAACTTCCCTGTTTGCTGGTAATCTTCTTGGAGATCTTGGGCACTTTTTTTTTTTAATCGTGGTAAAATACACATAATATAAAATTTACTATCTTGACCACTTTTAAATGTACTGGTCAGTATGTGCTAGATCCTTTTTTGATTGTTATGCATCTTTGAATGAGGTGATTCCTTCCTCGTGTAGAAATCTGTAGAAAATCTTTGGGCAGAAGGGCTGGCTTAGCTGGAGTTTTCCTTAAATATTCTGCGCAGTAGCCTTTCTTACCCTCCGACATCTGGAATCTGTGGTCATGATGCCCCAGGCAGTCTCTGCATTGCCCTGCCTCCCTGATAGACTGCTTCCTGTGGGTTTGACCTGTGTGTGTGTGTGTGTGTGTGTCTTCATGCCAGATGGGTCTGCTTCCGTCACCTAGTCCCCGAGCCAGTTCCCACTGGTTGAAACAATGGATTGCTGGTTTTGCCCCCTTAGAATGAAGGGGTTACTTTTTCAGAAATAGGCTTGCACGCTTTGTCTGACATCTGTAACAACAGGCTTTCTCTTTCATCGCTTTCCCACACCCTCATCTGACCTTTACAGCATTTGGCAGGTCTTACTCATATATTGGGGTTTGGGGTCACACATGTCTATAGTTATGTCGAAGATGTGATGTTTCTGTTTCTCATTCTCCTGGTTGCTTTGTGTGATTCTCTAGTGGAGAAAAGGGTAAAGTTGTCTTTTTTCTGCTGTTTTAAAACAAGATACAGTCTTCTGACTGAAATTAGTTTAGCATTCTGAAAAACTCATTTTTATGGTCCTTATTTTTTACCTACTGATGAGCACTTCCTCACTACAACTGCTTGGGAAATTGCTGCTTTTGTGTCATTGAAAGGTAACCTGATCTTGTTGAGGGAGTGGCTTCAGGGTTTTCTGAGAGGGACGTGTTTAGACCCTTTCCTGACTTCTCTCCATTAGCCTGGCTATTTCTGTCCTCCTCTGATTTTATTAGCATTTCCTGTGGATCTTTGTCCTCGAGGACCCATTTCTCCTCACTCTGCTGACAAACTCGAGGAAGGTATGTATCCTCTAATTCCAGGTGGTGTGTGCTGCGGGAGCTAATGCAGACCATTCTCATCACTAAAACAGGAAGCCTTTGTGAGCTTGCAGGTGACAGACTTGCAGACCCGTGGGGCTTCCTCAGGTCTTACAGTATGGAGAAGTTCGGAGGTGTTCTTTTCTTTTTTTTTATGCCCCCTTTATTTGTTTGTTTGTGTTAAAGATTTATTTATTTATTTGAGAGAGAGAGTCCGTGTGCACAGGAGCCTGAACGGGAAAGGGAGAGGGGAGCAGACTCCCCGCTGAATGTGGAGCCCAAAGCAGGGCTCGATCTCATGACCCTCAGATCACAGCTGGAGCCAAAATCAAGAGTTGGACACTCAATCGACTGAGCCACGAAGGTGCCCCTTGTTTGTTTACTTTAAAGTAAACTCTACCCCCATTGTGCGGCTCAAACCCACAACCCCAAGATAAGAGTCACACACTCCACCAACTTAGCTGGCCAGATACCCCCATAGATTTTCATTCTTCAGTCTACATAAAGAGAACAAAGTTCCTTTTGAAAGAATAGATTTTCTTTTTCACTACAGTGTTAATTATTATTATTATTATTATCATTATTTCTGTAGCTAAACTTTTCTTCTGCAGGTGGCCACAGAATATCAGTCGGATCAGGCCAGGTTAAGATTTCAGTGACTTAAAGGAGCAGACTTTTTTCTTATCCATGATATTTTTCCTGGAGGCTCTGCTCTGAATTTTCCTCACTCAGGGACCCATATGATAGAGCAGCCACCCTCAAATGATGTGGGGTGCAAGAGGGAAAGAAACTTGTGGAGGATATCATTCCAGCCATTAAAGCTTCACTTCTTCTCACCTACTTTCCTTCTACTGTAAGGTGTTGGTCAGGACTGGTCACGTGGCTTCCCCCCACCTCAGGGGGCAAGAGTGTTCACTCTTCTGGATCCCAGGAAAAGCGCTAGTGACAACCACAGCCACCTATCATTTGTAGTGGCAGAGTTGGCAGGTGTTCCCATTTCTGGATTTGTACGTTTTTCTTTTAGCACACCAGTAGAGTGGAAGGTCTGTGCCTAGTGCTGCATAGAACTTCCTGGGTGATCTTGCAGCGTGAAAATATTCTGAGCTAATCTCTTTGCTCTTTTCTGCATGATCTTACTTAATCCCTCTATAGTCCTATGAGATAGAAACTACTATTTTCCTTTTTTAATGATGAGCCGGTATTGAGGAAAATTAAATCATTTGCTCAGAAGTGGCTTAACTAATAAGTAGCAGATTCATCTCAAATGTTGATCTAATTCCAGAGCTCAAGCTCTTAATCTTATTTATTTGTATCTTAAGGCCTGAGTGTCCCCAACTTTAAAATGAGAGGTTTATTAGACTAACTCTTCTAGCCAAGGGGCTTGCTGACTTAAAATTTTGCCCACCTTCTGTTAGCTAGCATAGTAGCCTGTTCACCTATGCTTTGAAATGCTGGCCCTAACAGGGTTCGGCCTTTCCTGGAAGCAAGGAACCAGAACCTGCAGCTGAATCATTTCAAAATGGAAATCTTGATATGGCAGAGAGACCTGATTCATGGCAACACAAGCTGTACTTCTCTTGTCCGCTTGTAGCATGGACCTTGACAACCAGATGTCATGGTGGCTTGATTGTTTCTGGATGAAATGTTCAGAGCCAGCATTCTTTGTGAGTGGAGGGATATATGCACAGCAATAAATCAGGTGCTTTCTTTGGCCTTCTAAATAAATTTGGCAATTAGGAGACCAGCTTTTAAAATAGGTTAAACTTAAAAAGTGGGGTTTTTGCTAGGTCTTTAGATTTTCATCTCATTTTTAAAGCTTTTGTTATTTTTGTTGTAAAATGGGTACTCCTTATTAAAAATAAGCAAAGGCACAGTGTCTAGAAATTGTGCATTCGTGTACTGTTGGTGGGAATATAAATAGGATATGGCCATTCAAAAAGATCATTTGGGGGGCGCCTGGGTGGCTCAGTGGGTTAAAGCCTCTGCCTTCGGCTCAGATCATGATCTCAGGGTCCTGGGATCGAGCCCCGCATCGGGCTCTCTGCTCAGCGGGGAGCCTGCTTCCCCCTCTCTCTCTGCCTGCCTCTCTGCCTACTTGTGATCTCTCTCTCTGTCAAATAAATAAATAAAATCTTTAAAAAAAAATCATTTGGCAGTAACTGTTAACATTTCAAACTGTTATGTCCTTGGTCCTAGCCATTGGCCCTTTTGGGAATTTGTCCTATGGAAATGTTTGCCTCTGTCCACAAAGTTATGTACAAGGATGTCTGTTAACAGAGAAGAGTGCATCCATCTACTGGAGTCCTCGGCAGCTGTTAAAAAGATGAGATTTACCTGTATGTACCAATTTGGAGCTCTGTCCACAATTTATTGTAAAGTGAGAAAAGCAGTCATAAAATAAGGTGTGTAGTATGATTCCACTCATAAGGTAGAAGAAACCTGTATGTATGTGTTTAGGACATGATGGGGAAATGTCAGGGTGCCTGGCTGCCTCAGTCGGAGGAGCTTGTGACCCTTGATCTCAGGCTCGTGAGTTTGAGCTTCACATTGTGTGTAGAGGTTACTAAAAAAAGAAGAAGGAAAGAAAACTATTTGGAAATAGCAAAGATTTCAGGAGAGTCTCCCCGGGTGGTGCTGGGAGAGAAGGGAGATTTTTGATAGGGGTAGTAGCGAAAATAGGGCTTTCACTATTTATGTATAATTTGTATAATTACTGCATTGTATGTAAAGGAATTTTTAAAAGATTTTTATTTATTTATTTGACAGAGAAAGAGAGATCACAAGTAGGCAGAGAGGCAGGCAGAGAGAGAGGGTGAAGCAGGCTCCCTGCCGAGCAGAGAGCCCGATGTGGGGCTCAATCCTAGGACCCTGAGATCATGACCTGAGCCGAAGGCAGAGGCTTTAACCCACTGAGCCACCCAGGCGCCCCCCGAAAAGGAATTTAACAATAAATCTTACATTACTTTTTTTTTTTTAAGATTTTGTTTATTTATTTTAGAGAAAGCTTTCACAAGCAGCGGGCGGGGAAGGGCTGGGGAGAGAAAGAATCTCAAGCAGACTCCATGCTGAGCATGGAGCCCAGCTCGGGCCAGAGACCGTGACCTGAGCCGAAATCAAGAGCTGGATGCTTACCCGACTGGGTTACCCAGGTGCCCCAGTGTTACACATTACTTCTTTAAAAATCAAACTGTGTAGAACTGTGTGAAGTAAAAAAGCAAAGTCACTTTTTCATTCCTCAAAGTTATCTGCTGTTAGGAGTTTGAATTGTTCCTTCGCGGAGATTTATTTTCTCTGCATATACATATGCATCATGTATAGCATGTGCTGCTTGTGTTTCTGCAAAGAGAGCAACACCAAACGCACTGTTCTATGCCTCACTTTTTTCCTCACCTAAAAATGCATTGTGGGCATTTCCCCATATAGGCAGGTATAAACTACTACTACTACTGCTACTTCCTCCTCTTTCCCTTCCTCCCCTTGCTTACTGCATGGTGTTTCTTGGTTTGGACAGATTATATAATTCATTTACTCAGTCTCCCAGTGAAAGCCATTGTTTCCAGTCTTGTATTATAAACAGTACTACAGGGGCTGGCTAGCTACAGGTGTGTGTATATACACGTACACACACAGATGTGTGTGCAAATGTGTCCATAGGATAAATGCTTCAGTGGACTGACGTGTGTACATTTTGTATTTTGATGGGCATTGCCAAAATGCCATCCAGTATGCTACCCCCATCTGCAGCGTATAAAGGCAACACCATGGTTTTCAGTGGTAACACGTTAGAATGAGAAAGCGCCTTAAAAATCATCTAGTTCAGAGGCACGTGGGTGGCTCAGGTCCTGATTCCAGGGTCTTGCGATTGGGTTCCCTGCTCAGCAGGGAGTCTGCTTCTCCCTCTCCCTCTGCACCTCCCCCCGACCCCCACTCATGCTTGCTCAATCTCTCTCTCTCTCTCTCTCTCAAATAAATAAAATCTTTTTAAAAATCATCTAGTTCAGCTCTCTGCGATACAGTGACTCTTGTGAATATGTGGGACAAGAGGAACAAAGGAATGCATACTGTATGATTCTATGTCTATAAAGTAGAAAACGAAAAATTAGCTGTACTAATCAGGATAGTGGTTGTCCTTGATGGGCAGTGGAGACTGGAAGGGGGCTTCTGGAATGCTGGGAATGCTCTGATTCTTTACGTGGGTGCTATTTATGTGGGTGTGTTTGGTGTGTGAGAATTCATCACTGTACGTTTCTCTGTAAACTTACAAATGTGGGGGTGCCTGGCTCGCTCAGTCGGTAGAGCATACAACTGTTTATATTTTTTTTAAGTAGGCTCCACACCCAACCTGGTGCCCAATGTGGGGCTTGAACTTGAACTCATGACCCCAAGATCAAGAGCTGAGCTGAGATCAGGAGTTGGACCTTTAACCGACTGTGACACCCAGGTGCCCATAGAGCACGTGACCCCTAATCTCAGGGCCGTAAGTTTGAGCCCCATGTTGGGTGCAGAGATTCCTAAAAAAATAAAATCTTTTTTAAAAAATTTACAAATGTAAATATTATACTTCAGTAAAAAGCTTTTTAAAGCATCTAGTCCAACTCTTTCATTTAACAGATAAAACCCGAAGAGTTGAAAGATTCCCTCTCTCCTACCATATGTAGCTGACGTTTCCTGAGAGCCTTATCCTTGATGCCAGAGCCCTTGCCTCTCTTGCCAAGACTGGACTAGTGATGCTCTTGGCACCCAAAAGTGCTGCGAATGTGTGACCACGTCTCTCACCTTGAGGCCCTTAAAGAATAACTGTATGTCCGAGAGGCAGCTGAGGTGCCAAATTGTACCAAATTGATAGCTCACAGCAGTGTTGGGGAGAATCCTGGCCCAGGGCTGTGGATAAACAGACATGCTCAGGAAGGTTTGCTGACTGCCGAGGAACTCCGGTTGGTACGCCAGCCGGCCTCTCACTCGGGATTTCTCTCGCTCACTCCATCTTCTCACTGTGTCCTGATCTGTACTCTCCTCTGCTTCTTCCTGATCGTTTTTAGGCCAGTCCGTTTCACATAATTGTACCCTCTTCAGGAAAATTACTTGCTCAAAGTAAAAAGGAAACCTATTTCTGTTTTACCCTTCCTGGCCTCCTTTGGGAGGATGGTAGAGTGGTGGATTCCAAGGAATTGTTTGCATGGTGTGTGGCTCCAAGATGGGAGATCTTTCAGCATCCAAGTTTCCTTTATTTTGCCATGGTGATTGTATCTGGAAACCTTCTGGGAGTCAAAACATAGTTGGATGTTTGAACATTTCCCGTGGTCAAAAATTGTTGCCTTTGACTGGAGATTAAGGTCCATTCTGAGTATTGCATACGCACACTGTTGACTTGGCTAGTACAGGCAGCACATCTCTGCGGAAGCCCTGTTTGATCACGAGTTAGAAATAACGGCTAAATTACAAAAGGCAGCCCTCGCCACGTAAGACAGCCTCATGAGCATGGTGTGTTCCTTGCCCTCATAATACCAAGAGATTTGTGTAAACTTCAGGTAAGCCTGTGAAGTCCAGACTGGCCTCCTCTTAAGTCCTAAACATCCTTGACACGTGGAGGAAGTGTTCAAGAAAGCTCCTGATCTATTCTAAAGGGACACTCATAAATACAGTGCTGGGGGAGGGACGTTCTAGATGTAATGTTGAAATAAGTTCTTATGTTGAACCAGACAGGGCCTACCATAGGTGCGCTCTCTCACTAGAGAATTCCCGTGTTAGACCTTACTGCAGCCCCTAGCCCACCTCACCACTTTCGTCCCTTTTGTTTCCTTTATCTTCTGCCTGCCGGCCTCGCCTCTGGCCCTGGCACATCCATCTGTCCCCAGAGGCCCAGCGTGAGTCCTGCCTTCTTGCTGACTGGCCGTGCTTACTGTCTTTAAGTGTGATTTCACTTTTCCCATCTTTACCTTGTCTCCCTAAGTTACCATCTCCTGAAAAGACAGGACGGTGCTGTTAATTTTTGACACCCCCCGCCCCATACACGGAATTCAGTAGAGTGTCACCCGGTAGTATGCTTTCAGTAATGACTGATGGCTGTGCCCAGACATCATCCTATGTCAGACCATGTCATCAGACATGAGATTACTTTCAGTTGAAAATTCAGTTTCTAACTTATTTTGTGAACTTGAGCAGATGACACCTTTGTCTTCCTTTATACCATGGGTCAACCTCCACTGAAAAGGTGTGACAGGTAATTTTCAGGTTCTGACTGATTCAGCTGGCTGGCTGCATTCGGGATCGCGTTTGCATGACAGGGCAGTTTCAGTTCAGCAGAGGGCTTGATGTGGCTTGTTGGAGCTTAGAGGAAGAGTGATTTTACCTTGGGTTTTAAGGTCAATATGTGAATTCTTTAAGAAGAAAGAATAGGCATAAGCCAATGTGGACCCATCGTGAGACTAAAAGTCTCAAAAACTTGCAGGAATGAACAGTCCTGGTGAGTCTTTGGTGGCCTGTCCCAACATAAAGCGTGGACTTAAAGGGATTTCTTTCCCCTTCATGTTTTTATCCAGTGATCATAATATCATTTTTTTATATCCTTCCCCTATATTTTGTGTCAGTCACTTTGCCAACTATTAAATCCTAAAAATCGGGGCTTTTTAAAGATCTTTACTTCACAGATTTTTTTTTTTTTTTTTACCAAAATCATATTTCTTAAGTTGTTAGTTTATAATGTGTATAATTAGTCTTTTTCAGTTCCACTTCCCATCCACCCCAATTGCTCTTTTTACTAGTAAATTCTATAGCCTCATAATGTTTAGCTTTTACTATCCTAAGAGAGTAATCAAGGCCTGTTATGTGCCAGTTAGTTCCCTTAGGTGCTGGAGGTTCAGAGATGAATAGGACAGTTCAGATTGTCCTAGAAGGGCTCTCAATCTAGCAACGATTATAGCCAAGTCAGTAGAGGAAGTACCTGGTTGGAAACCTTCCATCTTTCTCCAGCCCTAGTCCCAGCTTCATTTATATACTGAACAGCCCCCAGGGTCCACTAGGCAACCTTCCAACCTGCCCCTATGTGATGTTTTCTTCTGGATCTTTCAAGGATATTTTACTTTTTTTGTTGCAAAATATCTATGTGGATTTTTTTTTTTATTTTGTTTAGCGTATTTTAGCCGTTCCATTGAGGTTTTTATTTGGTTTATGTTTAAAATGCAGTTGAACATCTTTATAATATATGGTCTCTCAATCCAAGATCATGGTATTTTTTTCCTCTTCCTGTTTTCATATTTAGTCATTGCAGTCGTTTGTCTTTCTAGGGTTGATGGGATGGGGTACCCATAGTAAATTAGTTTATCAATCTATAAATGCTTTGGGGCCTGTCGAGTACAAGGCGTTTTTAATGCTGAGGAGATCCTGAGGAAGCCAAAGGCCAGGTCCCGTTGGAGAGACCAAAAAAAAAATCTGAAATAAGGATCTTTGAAAAGCCCCGATTTTTAGGATTTAATAGTTGGCAAAGTGACACAAAATATAGGGGAAGGATATAAAAAAGTGATATTATGATCGCTGGATAAAAACATGAAGGGGAAAGAAATCCCTTTAAGTCCACGCTTTATGTTGGGACAGGCCACCAAAGACTCACGGAAGAGAACATTAACAGTGAATATAGTTCATGACAGTGACTTTGCCCAGTGTCCATGAGGCCGAGGCGTTAGATGGAAACAAGGGGAGGAAGGAAATCAATTCCTTGAGCAGGAGGCTTGGTACGTGTCAGGGGTGGTAGCTAGGCCTAAAAGAGAATCGGGTTGTTGTTTTTTTTAAAGATTTTATTTTATTTTATTTATTTATTTATTTATTTATTTATTTGAGAGAGAGAGTACTAGCGGAGGGAGCGGCAGAGGGAGAGGGAGAAGCAGACTCCCTGTTGAGCAGGGAGCCCAGCACAGGGCTTGATCCCAGGACCCCAGAATCATGACCTGAACCCAAGGCAGACACTTACCCGACTGAGCCCCCCAGACGCTCCGATAACTTGGATTGTGTGGCAGACACTGGGTGGGGAAGAATCTCCCGGGCGGGGGGAGCGGGCTGCACCAGATGCGGGTGCCGGGGGTGAGAGGCGCTGCTAACCACAAAGCTCTGTCGCCCAGAGCCCTTGGAATGTCAGGCTCCAGCAGTTGGACTTGGCCAGGCCTTTTCAGCCTCTGTCTTGGATCCCTGGGATTCCAGAGAAGTGCGTCTGCGTGGGGATAGGGAAGGCAGGCCACCAGGACCCTGGGTCCTTCCCCACTAAGGTTTAGTTTCAGATTTCATTTGGAAAAGGGATTTTGTCATTCCCGAGAAAGTTCGTCAGCCCTCGCTGTCATCAGTGGGAAGGCAGGGTTTGAAGGTTTTCATCAGAGAGAATTTGCTAAACTTTATCAGCATGAAGTTCTCTGCGTCCTCTCCGTCTTCAGTGAGTCTGATCAGTCGGTCCTCAGGGTCCCCAATCTGGCCCCGTCTCTGCATTTAGTCTGCCTTCCCAGTTTACCAGCATGCCTCTTGGTAACTGGACTTTACACTTCTTGGCTTGTGTCCTTCTTGGTCCTTTATCCACACGGCTGCAAATGTCTGTCGATAATAAATGAAATTGTGTCACCTTCCCCTGTTTAAAATTCTTCAGTGACTCTCCGTCACCTCCACAATAAAGTTTTAATGCTATTGCCAGCAAGATCCAGCCCATCATCTAGTCTCACCTCTGGCCATTTCCTTCATCCGCAACAATAACATTCAGCTACGCACATTAGAACTGTGTGCAGTTCCTTACACTCCTGTGATACTTCTCACCCGCAGGCCTTCACTTGCAGTTGCATTTCAAGAGTCCCCTCCTGGAGCCCTTCCCTGACCTACCCCCTGAGCCAGGACCCCCCAGCCCAGCCCACATTCTGCAGGGCTCTGTGCAGTCCTCTGTGACCACTCAGTCACACTGAACTCCGATTGTTCTCTTTCCTCAACAGATCCTAAGTTTCTTGAGGGAAGGGACTGGGTCTTCATCATTGTATCCTGCAAATCAAGGACACAGGGCTCTAATAAATGGGTATGAATGACCGACTAGTATAGAGACATTCAAAAGACCTCTTCCCTCAAAACTCCCATTCAGTGGAAAAATGGAATTGTATGCACAGAAAAGGGAGAAGTAAAGGGGTGCCTGGGTGGCTCAGAGTCAGTTAAGCGGCTGCCTTCGGCTCAGGTCATGATCCCGGGGTCCTGGGATCAAGGCCCGCATCGGGCTCCTTGCTCAGCAGGAAGTCTGCTTCTCCCTCTCCCTCTGCCTGCTGCTCCTCTTGCTTGTGCTCTGTCTCTCTTTCTCTCTCTGTCAAATAAAATCTTTAAAAAAAGAAAGGAAAAGGAAAAAGATCCATAGAGTAAAAACCTTGAGCAAGGTTGCAACGTCGTTGTAGAAACCGATTTCCCTGTGTTCTTAATGTGAGGGCTAGAGGGTGTACTGCTAACAGTCCAAGGAGTTACCTCTGAAACTTCAGAGGTAGGGTATTTAAGTAGGCAGGCTTGGAAGGAAAGGGGCTGCAAGTCAGATCAGGGCAAGACAGCGGGTGAATCAGGCTGCCGGGACTAATGGGAGACATGGTGTCCTGAGTGGGGGTGCTGGCCATGAAGATTCAAACGCATCTTTCCTGGGTTTGAAGAAATGTCTGAAAATCATTGTAGAATTTAGGGTTTAAAATAATACGGAGAAGGCAGCATTACTCTTTATAGGCAAAGAGTGCTAACCACCCAAATGTCTAGTTGACAAATGGATAAAGAAAATGGAGGAGCCTGGGTGGCTCAGTCATTAAGCGTCTGCCTTCGGCTCAGGTCGTGATCTCGGGGTCCGGGGATCGAGCCCTGCATCGGGCTCCATGCTCGGCAGGGAGCCTGCTTCTCCCTCTCCCACTGCCCCTGCTTGTGTTCCCTCTCTCGCTGTGTCTCTCTCTGTCAAATACACAAAATATAAAAAAAAAAAAAAAAAAAAAATGCAGGCTCTCCAGACAATGGAATGTTACTCAGCCATAAAAGGCAGAGTATCTGTACATACTACGACAGGGGCGACCCTTGAAAACGCTATGCTGAGTCAAAGAGGCCAGTCACAGGGACCACATGTCTGAGGATTCCGTTTATATGAACTGTTCAGAATAGGCAAATCCATAAAGACAGAAAGTAGACTAGTGGTTACCAGGGCCTTCCCAGGGTACCGAGTTTCTTTTGGGGGGTTGATGAAAGTGTTCTAAAATTGATTGTGATGATGGTTACACAACTCTGTAAATTTACTTAAAAACCTTTGACTTACATGCTTTCAGCAGGGGCGTTGTGTGGTGTGTGAATTGTATCTCGATAAAGCTGTTCTCTCACAGCAAACGACGACAGTACATGGAGGATAGGTGGATCGATGTTCCACTCCAAGTTCCGACTTAACATTTCTCGTCCCCAGCGGCTGGGCTGGTGCTGGAAGGTGGGCCCTTAGAGAAGAGGCCTGCCTGACCAAGATTCCTCATTGCCTGCTGAGCTCTCCGAGTCCCACGTGCCTCTCAGCGCCCTGGGGCTGCTGCCTGTGGGGGTTGTTGGGCCGGGTGGAGCCGCTGTTGGAGTCCCAGCCACTCTAGGTGAACCTTGACCTGAGCAGCACTGGGCGGACCTTTAAAGAGCACTCTTCTGTCCAGGGTGTAAAGACAGAGAGTTTGACGGCCCGCTGAATAACTGCCGGATAAACTTTCTCTGGGTGCCGTGCGCCTGAGAGAGGCAGTGGGTTTCTGGCCTAGCCCTAGGTCTCTGAGCTCACGCCCCTGTTCCATCCCTCTGCTGCGTGTACCCTGGGTCAGATCTAGCTTCTGAGATTACCTCCACCTTTGTTTCTCTCTTTCCCTGTCCATCGTCCGGAATCCTTCCCTGGATGCCCCTCTTCCCCGCTGCTCGAGGCCAGGTGCTGCCACTTCGCTTCCCCACGTCCTGCAGCGCTGCTACCCTGTGAGGAACTCAGGGGCAAGAACTGGCTCTTCTCTGCCATCCCCTAGCGTGGCACCTCACGTGGCTAGGCACTTAGGCATTCATTGAAGGAGTAAGTGACCCCTCCCTCCTGTGCACTAAGTTGGTTGAACTAGGGCAGCTAAGGAAGTCGAGTCACTAGATGCAAGGTGAGTTCTTGAGGCTTGATCACTTGGCGATCTCTTACTGGCTAGCGTCTGTTCACATTTTTGCTTTTCTTTTTCCTTGCCCAGGCTCTTATAGTGCATAAAGTTTTATTTCACCTTTGGAGGCTGTAGGATGCTCCCGCCACTTGGAGTTTGCTGAAATATTGTTGTTGGAGGGACTTAGTGCTGTTAGAGCAGGTAACTTGGGGGAAAGCAGATTCTCAGACCCCTGAAGTTTGTAACTTGAAGAACTGTGCAGGCCAGGTGTATTTTTACCTAGAGGTACTTCCCCTAGGGTCTGTGGATGAGCTTCTGGAGATCTGTGAGCCTCTGAAAATCAGTGCAGAGATCGCGTGTGCGTGTGCCCGCGCATGCACGCTGTGGGTAGACCAGAATCTACAGCCTTCTTCATTAGCTTAGCAGCGTGAGGGTGTCTCCTCCCAAGAGGTTAAAGACTGCCATGCAGCCAAGTATTTGTGGAATACCTACCACATGACCCAGCGTAAGCAAGGATGACGGCACACCCTTGTCCTCAAGGAGTTTATGGTCCAATAAAAAAGATTTGGCCCTAAACCACTCAGAGCTGACAAAAGAGAGCTCTGTGAGGGCTGGGGTGGTAGAGTTCGGGGACTTAAAGGATAAGTAGGAGTGAAGTGATTGAGCCTCGACCAAGTCGTTTCCTCTAAACGGGGCTCCAGGACAGACCTCATCACCTCCCGGTGATTCCGTGCACGCCGGTGGCCGCCTCGGGTACAGTCCGCCTCCAGCTTTCCTGTGCGCCTGTCCCTTCCTGCTGGATCCTTTCCAGGTAGAGAGTCACTCACTGACCACACTCGCTCATGACAAATAGCAGTAATGGCAGCTAATAAAAGTGTTTTTATGTGGTGAGGTTAGCTCCTGGCTTCATTTTCCGGTGTCTCACCTCCACGTTGTAGATTGAAAATAGCCTCCCCACAGAGAGACGGCCTAGCAGGCGTCTGTCTCTCATGTCTTCACGTGATGGTGAGAAAGTCTCCCCATGTTAGCACTTCGATACGTGCTTCCCAGTTCTTCAGAACATACCAACCCCGTCTTTCCTGCAACTGCCCTCCAAAAAACCCCACCAACCTCACACAGGGAAAATGGCTGCTAAGTGTTTGGAATAAGTAATATGCATATAATTTCCAGCTTTATAATCGAGAGCAAATTATAAAGTTGCCCTGATGGGAGACAGCAAGACAGAAGGCCAGCCCATTACTTAAGCTGATTTCCTGCAGCGGTTGGTGAATGCCGGCTTCTTTAATCTAACTGGGAAATGCTCTTCACATAGTCCTCAGGCAGCGCGAGCCTTTCACAGAGAGGGGCCGTCCATGGGCAGGGTGGCAGGTAGGACCCTGTGCAGGTTCCTTAACTTCTAAGGCTCGGTTTCCTTGACTAGAAAATGAAGATGGAAGTCACTCGCTTGCAAGGTGGTGATGGGGATTAAGGGAGATAATGAGCACTGAGCACTGGCCCAGAGCTCACATGGCCAGGCCCAGTGCCGAGTGCCGCCATAAGCCTTGTTTCATTCTCATGGCGGTCCTCTGAGATGGACGTCATCTCCAATTTTCTGATAAGGGAGATGAGATTCAGAAAGATGAAGATGGGGGCTGGGGTTCTAACCCAGAGCTGTTACCCTCTTGGCCCCGTTGCGCCCCTTTATTGGAATAATTTGAAGCCCAAAGAAACTGTGCCCTAGCACCTCCCGGAGCCGTGGAGTCAGGCCCGCTAATGCGGGCCTCTGCTGCCCACAGCACGTGTCCTCCTTCCTCTCTGCCTGCTCGGGAGCCGTTGTGTTCCCCCCGACGCCAGGAGTTAGTCACTGGCAGACTCACTCTCCCAAGACTGTCCTCACTTCAGACACCACTGGCAGTACTGGATCCCCAAGTTACCCACACTTCTCTCTGATTCGGCCACAAAGGCAGCCTCCCCTCCAGATTTAATAGTTTGGTGGAACGACTCGCAGAACTCTGGACAGTGTTGTACTTACTCTCACAGTTGGTTATACGGGCTAGGACTCCAGAACAGCCCAATGGAAGCGATGCTGGGACAGGGTGCAGGGGAGGGGGCATGTGCCCTCTCTGAGCGTGCCACATGGCCTTCCCCTGACCTGGATGTGTTCCCTAACCCAGAAGCTCTCCAAACCCTGTTGTTAGGGTGTTATGGGGGTTCCATTAGGCATGATTGAGTAAATCATTGACTGTGGGTGATTGGGCTCAGTCCCCAGGCCCTCTCTAAGGGAGGGAGTCTGAAAGCTCTAACTCTTTCATCAAGACTTGGTCTTTGCAGTGACCAGCACCCACGCTGAAGCTATTGGGCACCCCTTCCCCTCTAAGAGTCACCTCATTATCAGAAACTCAGGTATGGTTGGAGGGGCTTGTTATGAATAACAAAAGACGTTCTTATCTTTAATTTAAGGAAATTCCACGGATTTTAGGAGCTCTGTGCCAGGAACTGGGGACAAAGACCAACTGTATTTGCTATTATACCACACTGCCTCTGCCCTTCCCTTGGGGTTCCTAAGTTTAAGATCTTGCCAGTAGGCTTCCTCTGCCCCTCTGAGGGCACCTAGGGCTGAGGTGGCAGCTGTCCTCCAAGGCTGGGAAGGAGCAGCAGGAAGAGCTCAGCCCTGGGCCAGCGTGCCTTCCATCAGCATGGGAAGAACCCTCTGCTCATACTTTTCCTTCCCAGATCACCTTATATACTTTATATGGTATTAATCTCAAAGTACCACTAATCTGTCTTTATAAGAGAGGAAACAAATCCTGGAGCCCTCTGGGTGGAGGCCACTCAAAGCTGATCGGAATGGAAAGACCCACATTACAGCTCTTTTTTCTTCGGTTTTTTTGTTTGTTTTTTGTTTTTGTTTTTGTTTTAATATTTTATACTTGGGAGGCAGCTACCCTCAAAAAGCCTCCATAGGTCCATCCACATTCATCATAGCCACTTTCTAGAGCTGTTGCGGAGCTCTTTCCCTGGAGTTGGCCTGAGCTCTGGGCTTCTGTCTTGCAAAGAAGGCCTCTGGATTCAGTAGGGATACTCTCTTCTATCACTGTAACGGTTTAGTAGGCGCAGTTACGGCTGGAACACACCATCAGGCTTTACGTGAGTAATCGCCATATTATACCGCTTTTAATTGATGATAAAGTGCTGGAATCGGTGTGCGGTTCCATCTGCTGGGATTTTGAAGGGGGGTTCTCCGTTACCTAATCTCTCCCTCCCCCTGTAATTCTAGGTTTGTTAGCGAGTTGCTTTCCCATAATCTAAACAGTTGTAAAACAAAGGTTTCTCCACCGTTTTCGACTGCTTCCAATTGCCCGTTTCTCACCAGCCTCCGATTTCCTGTTCACTTGTAAGTCAGACACAAGCCGCTTGCACCCTAAAAATGCCCCCTGGCTGTAAGAGCCGGTGGCCCCACTCTTGGCCTCTTGCAGATAAGCCGAGCCTGCAGCTTGGGCCTCGGCGCGGCGCTGCTCGCGGGTTTCCTCAGGACCCAGTGCCCTGAGCAGGACAGCGTGCCCTGGCGAGCCACCGGGAGCGCCCAGCAGCCAAAGAGGAGGAAAGCTTGTTTCACAGAGTAATCCTGCCCTTCCATCCAAGACAGAACAGTCCGGGTGGAAGCCCAAATCCCCGAGACAGTTCCGACAGGCCTGCCCGGCCAGGCTCTTCCGGTCGGGCTTTCCCTCTCGGCAGTGCTGAGCTTAGTTAGCCGGGCTGCTCCCCCCCTCCCCCCGTGAGCTGAGCCTGGGCAGGGGCTGCGGCTGCCCCTTCAGTCGGTTCAGCAGGCCGTCGGTGAGGGCCACCTGCGCCCGCGGTGCCCACTCTGCAGTCACCCGAGGGGAGTCCTCTGGCCCCCCTCCCACCCTCTCCTTCCTGCGCGCTCGTGTGTGCCTTTCTGTCCAGCTTCTGCGAAGGGGTGCGGCCCCCTTGCGGGGGACCCCAGCCAAAGCCACACTGTGGCCCTGCCCCGTAAAAGTGAACAGCCCAGAGCGGGAAGCTGCGCACAGAACAGCGCATGATTGACTGCGGTGAGATAATGAATTCATCACTCAGTCCCTGGGAACTCCACGGGGACTAGTGGAGGCGGGGAATAAAGGAAGCGCATAAAGGAAGATAGGAGCTGGGCACACTTGTTTATGAAACCCCTTCTCCGTGCCAGTCAGGCTAAGGCCTTCGGTTTCCCACATTCTAGGGGCTGAGAAGGCCAGCCGGGAGGCCTGGAGGCGCGAGGCTAGTTGAGAACACGCAACTTCAGTCCACTTCCTTTTTCTCCCTCTCTTCAACCGGAGAAACTGCACTTCTATTTTCAGGCATTTATTTCTGCTTCCGTCCTTTCTGGTGGTAGTCCTGAATGCCTTCTTCAGGTACGAGCTACTGTGCCAAATCCAGATCCCTAGAAGGGTCATCGGAAAACCCTGCCTGCTTCCATGGCCTCCTCTGGGGCCAGCACGCAGCAGACGACCTCGCAGCTGTACGGGGACTTGCCAGTTTGTCGGTGCCGTGTGAGAAAGTGTGGGGCGAGTGGGGTGTGGGGGTTTAAACACCGGCTCTGGGGCCGGACTGCCTGGGTTCGAGGGCAGCCCTGCCATTCGTTTGCCGTGTGGCTTGGTCTCCCCCACTGGAAAATAGGAACCCTAATAGTGGTGGTATACAACTCACAGGTGGTGGTGAGGCCTTGCCCAGATGGTGCACGGCACGGGCTTGTCCCTGAGCCTGGCCCGAGTTGGAAGCACTGCGTAAACGGAAGCTGTTACCGTAACATACTTCATGTAGATCTGGGGGTCAGGGAAGCCCTGTCTGGGGGAGCGAGGTTCAGCCAGCCAAAAAAAATGGAGGTAAAAGTAGAAGGAACAACCTGTAGGAAGGCCATGAGGCAAGAAAGGGCCGGGGAGCAGGCTCAGGCCATGATGCAGGCCACCGCAGGCCACGTGTGGCAGAGTTTGTATTTGATCCTAGATGCAGAGCAGAAGGATTGCTGACCAGTGGAGACTACAGCCCCCTTTTCTGCCTGAAGGTTTTAGGCTTTTAACTTATGAAAAGTACTCTTCTTGGTGAGGAAAGGGAAGCCAGGAAAGGAAGGATACTGGGCTGTGATTGGTGACATCTTTGTCCCTTTTATGGTTCATTGGGAATCAAGAACCTGAAAAAAGTTAACCTCTGCCCTCATTAATGCTTGGGAGGGATCTGCCTTGACCTCAAGGGGCCTTTCTACTTGGGGGGCCCGTTGGAAAGGAAGTCGACGTTACACGCATGAGGCTGGTGGTGACACGTGGGACCTGTGTGCTAGCTGGGGCTGTTTCTTTGTCGGTAGCTCTTTGTTTAGCCAGTGAGACCCCTTGTTGTGGTGGCACCAGCTCGCCTCAAGAGTCGCACGGCTGTCACCCCTGAGCCACGGGGTTTGTGTGAGTACTGACGAAATCACACGCAGAGCCCCAAGGATGCTCGAATACTTGGCAGAAGGGTCTCCCAGCTGCTCCTGGCTTGGAGCATTGATTGCTGCTTTGCTGGGTACAGTCTGCTCACCTCGATTATGGGTCCCACTCTCCTCTCCCCTCCATCCCGGGCTGTCCGAAGCAGGCAGCGTCAACTCTAGGCTGACCTAAAGTTCACTTTGTCAGTGTGTCTTAAACACATCTATTGGGGTGTGCATTTTCTCGAAAATCAGGAAAAATACAGAGCCCCTTGTTTGGCTCAGAGCAGAGTCCAGAAGCCCTCTTTCACAGTTAATGGCAGTAAATACATGGGTAGCTTACACAGGATCAGCCAGATGCTAGAGCCATATGATGCCCCAGACCTGGTGTGATATTTTCATCTCTTCCCTCCCTTCCTCCTCAGCCTCAGATTTATGACATGACTGTGTGTATGTACAATAGCGTTGGAAATTTATAAAGCCACAGTGCCTACTTGCGGGGCTAACGCCCGGTCAAGCAGTCATAATAGAGTGTCAGCGGCATTCTGGCATGGGGAGAAAGGCGGTCTGGCATTGCCAGAAACAGATCTTGATTGACGAGGGAATTACCAAGGGAAGACAGCTAACAAAGGGGCACTGGCGGGGCCAAAGTGACCCTAGTCTTCGAGTAATAGAAGAGCCAGAAAATCATTCCAGGCACATCCGAAACAGGAAGGCAACAGGGAGACCTGTTGGGGACTCTTTCAGGTCGTCAGCAGTAGAACCACATCGCAGGAATGAAACAAGGACACTTGCCATTGGCTGGCTTTTTCTCTGGCGAGGAGGCGGCATTTTTTTCTGAAGCTTTTCCTCCTCACCCTCCAGTTGACAGAGGAGAACGCCGAGTGGGGTGTGAACGAAGAGATGAATGCATAGGACCGCACAACGGGAACGTTCTCAGAGCCCGTAACGGATCTGGCATTTACAGGACGTAAGCTACGCGCCGGAGGCAAGGAGAAGGGACAGGGAGGTAACGTCCCAGGCGGTGGAGCCCCTCGTGCCGGCATCTGATTCAGAGCCCGAGTGAGCCAGCTCCGGGCCTGCCCCTCCGCTCACCCAGCCCTGTGGCCTCGGGCGAATGGCGTAGCCTCGCTGAGCCTCCGTTCGCTATCTGTAAAATGGAAGTAAAAACAATATTTACCTCAAAGAGTTATTGGGCAGATTCACGGTGACAATCCTCGTGAAGAACCGAGAAGAGTGCCCGGCCCAGAGGCAGCCTTCAGCCAACGTTACCGCCCATTGTTACGTTACCATCCTCGCTCTCTCAGCGGCGCCACCGCCACGGCTCATGTGACACGTGCGGCCTCACTCTTCGCCACCTCCCGACGGGAGTCTTAGTACACAGCCCCATCTGTGATGAGCCACCCGAGGCTCTGAGACGTGGAGCCGTTTGTCCTCAGTCACCCAGCCAGCGGGGAGATAGAGCCAGGAGAAGAATTGAGGTCACTTTAGTGTCAAAGCCCATGCATGTTTTAAAATATTTTTCTGCCGACTGGCTTGTTTTGGCTGAGCCCTCAGAACAGGCCATGCCTCCGGGCGGCGCTGCTGTGGAGGCTTGTTGAGAGTGTGGAGCGAAGAGGGGGGAAAAAGGGTAGGTGTTAAGCTGCGGGCTTTATTTTGCTGAGGCTGCCCAGCTACCCCTGGCGGCAGCCTAAGGAGGGAGGTGTTTGTCTGCCCGGCGATCGGGTGCGCCGGAGTCAGGGGCCGAATTCGAACCCGGGTCTCCCGGGCAGCAAAACTCAGGTGCTCCTCCACTTGCCCGCTTGCTTCCCCCTCCGGCCACGCGGGTGATAGCTGCTCCCTTAGCTCTGTGCTCAGCTCAGCCGCGGGGTGGGGACTGACTGTCCTGTCTGTCGCACATGGCGGGAAGCACAGCTGCCCGGATCGGCGAGCTAGCAAGTAGCTCCTGCTCTTGACCTCAGGGCCGACTATCCCCCCCCCTTACATCCTGCACGGAGGTGGGGGTGCTGTAGTACCATCCTCAGGAGAGCCTACACCCACTGCTGGCCTTCGACCCCAAAGGAGGGCATCTCACTCCTCCCCAGAGGTCAGCCCTCTTCCAGACAGTTTAGGTTTTACGGTCGAGGGAGTTTCCTTCTCTCCCTGAGTTCTCGGCACCCCTCTTGCCTTGAAATTTAGCCTGCCTGAGACTTCTTAGATGCATGAAAGAGAAAAATGCTCCCTAGATTTCAGCCCCCAGAAAAGTCAACAAAAGTTGTTACGTAGTTCAGGCCTGTCTGGTGTGGGCCATTTTAGAGTAGCGGCAGCACCAAGTAAGGGTTTTTTAAAGAACTAAAATGCTAAGTTTTTAATATCTAAATATAGAATGTAAAAACTAAACAAGTCAGTTTGTCTTGGAAGAGGTATCAATTTGTTGCTAGAAAGGAAACCGGGGAGGAATGAGCCCTGGTGTGAAGGAGCAGAGGCCCAGCCTGACCCAGGCTGGCTGCGGAAAGGCTCCTGGCCACGAACACTGGTGCTGAGAAATGGTGCTTGGGATCCAGTAATAAAAACCTGTTTGGGCATTTCAGAAAATCAGACGGATGCCCGGGCAGGAGGTGAAACCCTCTTGGTTTCCAAACTCCCAGTGCCCCTCGTGTGCCAGGTGCCAGGGAGGAACCGGGCCCTGGGCTCAAATGTGCCAGTTCTCGGCCCACGGGGAGCAGCTCAGGGCCGGTGGTGCTGGGCCATCTAGCCTTCTTAGGTCATCAAAAGAGGTTTGAGGAAGACCACACCTGAAGGGCTTTGGAAAGGCACTTGCCTGCCTTGTGGGGCTTGGTGAACAGTGAAAGAAAGAATAAGGCCCCTTTGCCTTTCTCTTTACCATTTTTTTTTTTAAGATTTTTATTTATTTGGGCACCTGGGTGGCTCAGTGGGTTAAAGCCTCTGCCTTCGGCTCAGGTCATGATCTCGGGGTCCTGGGATCGAGCCCCGCATCGGGCTCTCTGCTCAGCGGGGAGCCTACTTTCCCCTCTCTCTCTGCCTGCCTCTCTGCCTACTTGTGATCTCTCTCTCTCTGTCAAATAAATAAACAAAATCTTTAAAAAAAAAAAAAAGATTTTTATTTATTTGAAAGAGCACAAGCTAGGGGAGCAGCAGAGGGAAAAGGAGAATCAGGCTCTCCACTGAGCGTGGAGCCCGATATGGGGCTTGATCCCAGGACCCTAGGATCATGACCAGAGCTGAAGGCAGACTCTTAACCGACTGAGCCACCCAGGCACCCCACTCTTTACTATTTTTTTTTTCTTTACTATTTTTTAACATTTAATGAAAGTTATACGTGGCCATGGGTGAAATTTAAATAATGTGTTAAGGGCTTGCTTATATCACAAAAAAGCAGCAGTTATAATATTTTTTGAAAATGCTTTGTTTCTAAAGTAGCCAGTATCTGTTTCTCCTAGTATGTATCCCCCCCCAGCCGCCCTCTCCCCCCTCCCATTCCAATTTTATTGAACATAGAATTTAGGAGTCAGAGATCTTAGAGGTCTGGGCCATCTTCTAAAATAGCGGTTATCAGAAAGTATGGTTGGTTCCGTGGCCAGCGGCATCTGGGGAGGTGCCAGGGGCGCACATTCCTGGGCCCCAGGCCAGACACAGACTTGGCATCTCTGCGGGTGGGGCCCCGGCACCCGTATCACAGCAGCGCGCCTTCCCGGCGATGCCGGCACGGGGCCGGCTGGGAGAACTGAGGATTTCAAGCATAGTGAAAGAACACAGACTCCAAAGGCAGATGGGGTCCAGGTCACAGCTCTGCAGCTCTCCTACCTTGTGCATCGTACTTTGCCTCTTCGTCTCCACGTTCCCATCTGTAAAATGGGGTTAATAATGACTTCTGTGAAGAGGCTGTTGTGAGAACTAACGTTAAAATGCGTAGTAGGCACTTGTCATTATGTGCCTCTCGTGTGGTAAACGTCCCGTAAGTGATTTACAATAGTTGTTGTTCGCAATCTTCCTAGACCAGGTATTAATATTTTTAGACAGCAACCCTTGACACGTGGCTGTCCGGCGAAGAGGGAGTTCAGAAGCTCTGGCCGATGCCAGCAAGTGGCCCCCGGAGCTACTGATAGTTCCCAGACGGAGAGAATGCTTCCCCTCCTGCAGCGTCCGTTCTGAGTCGTGGCTCTGTTCTCCAGAGCCGTTGGAACGAGACTGTTCTATAAGGCAGTTGTTCAGGTGTTTGAAGAGAGTGACCTTGGCCTTGCTGAACTCTTTCTATTCCCAAAGATTAACTTCAACACAGAAGATATTTGAAGGGCTTTTTCAGATGGGGCTTTTTGAAAAGGGGAAAGAAAAAAAAAAAGGCCTAGAGCTGAGACTCTGCGTTGGTAGTGGGTCTTCGGAGATTTCTGGTGCAGAGAGATGCCGCGGAGTTTAGGCTGAAGCTTCTCGAGGGGACTTGTGGGTCTGGAAGGGACGTGCAGTGGGGGGAGCGGGGGCGCCTTTGCTTTATGCTGGCCGGCGGGAGCCAGAGTGGGCAGGGGAGTGCAGTTCCGGGAGGGCCCTGGGGTGTGCGGCCCTCGGAGGCCAGGCTGGCTGTGTCCGGCGCCCTCGTTCCCAGCCGTGCCGCTTGCCCTCTGCCCTGCTTCAGCAGCAGCCTCCGCGGGGGTCGCAGTCTGCTGTAGGTCTTCGTTTTTATTTCATTGATGTCTGATTAGTAGCTGTGAGAAAGGGTACCGGCCTAGCAAACGATGCCTTTCCTAAATTACGTTGTGGTGGTGTGTAGGGCAGTGGCAGAATCGCTGTTTTAAAATGGGATTTCTTAAAATAAACATGGGTCCCGATTACAGGAAATACTAAGTTGATGATTAATTGATGCCATGGAGCTGGCCTTGTGCTTTTAAATGCTTCCTTCTGCTCTCGTGGTCACCCAGCTAGTGAGGTTGCAGCCGGCCCCCGCTGCGGGTCACTTCCAGGGAGCTGACGCGCAGCTTGTCTTCTGCCCTCTGGTGCCGCGGGGGCAGCTGGCAGTAGTTGGTCCCCGAGCAGACCCTGCAGAGGACTCCCCACGCTGCAGGTCCGAGTTGCCAAAGGATGGTGAGCGGTGAGAGGAGGCTGTCAGGGTCTTCGGTCTGCGGTCCACACAGGATGTCTCTGCGCTGGGGCTCAGGCGCCGCGGCCACTGCTACATTCTCGAGGACTTCTTAAGCTCCTGCCGCTTGTGCCTTTGTTGTCTTGGTGCTGGTGGGTTCGGACACTCAGGGAAAGGGAAGGCTATGTAGAAAATAGGTATATTTCCAGCCTCGGGGGCGAAGCCTTGCGCCTGTGGACACATGCCCGGGGCTTGTCAAAATGGGGATGATTTTGTGTGCGAGTGTGTGATATGTGTTATCTAGGATGTGAAATAGGTAGAAATTTTAAATATGTCTGAGACAGTTTGGGAAAGTCACTGAGAAAAGAGACCATCGTAAAACTCCTAGGCCCATCCCTGACCTCTGACCTTTGAGGACTGACAACAGCAGCAGACGTGCCATCTCAGAAGCCACCCAGAATGCCGAGGGCCTGCGGGCTTGACTCAGGTGCGGCGTGTCTTCTGGGGGGAGCCTGTGGTCTGGACCCCAACCTGTTGGGTAAATGTCACACATCGTCCAGAGCAGCGCTGAGGCGCAAGCGTGGCCGAGGCCCAGACTGAGACTTTAATGTCCGTGCGGTTTGGGGCAAGGGTTTTGCTTCTCGGATCCTCGCTTTTCTCACCTGTGTCCTCTCCATCCCGGAGCTCCTCCCAAACAGGGCTGAGGAGTCAGTAAGTGAGGAAGTGGTAGGTGGATGTGGGAAAGCACCTAGCTCGGTGCACAGCATAGAGACACTCAGAAGGGTGACCTCCAAGGGGGGACGGGGTGCATCCGGGGCCTCAGGGTTGGCAAGTGTATGTACTTCTGCCTCCAAATGCAGTGAGGGCAGCTCCTTTGTAGCCAGGCAGGGCACAGTAAGATGTCCTTGGGGCTGGCCCATTAACTCCCTTTTGTCAGGGGTGAAAGGCCCGTGTGCAGTTAACGGCTTTTAAGCCAGAGAATTGATGACTTTGGCTTTGATGGTCTTTAAAGGTCCACCTGCCAGTATTCTGGGGCCCCAGAAATAGGCCATACTGCTTCGATCTTGCCTGATGGGTGCCTCTCCAGAGGCACTAATCACAGTGACAACTGACGTTGAGACACTTGGCCCTCTGGAGCTTACTTACCGCCTTTCAGCCCGGTCCTCTCTCTGCCGCCCACACTGCCGTCTGGTGTTCGGTGTTGGCTCCAGGGCGCGTCCTCAGTGCCCTTTCAGCTAAGCAGAGTTCCTTGAAACCGGTCTTCAGAAGGGGCCAGGGTTGGGTTAGCCATGAGATCCCACTCTGGTCTTCGCTGTGACTTCATCATCCTTTAGAACTGTGATCTTAGGAGTGCAGCAGTGGATTTTCCTTCCCTGAGACGGGAAGGGGGGCGTCAGTAGCTAGTGACTGGAATCCACTCCAGGCTGAGCAGTGCTTCCTGGGGTGAGGGGTGAAAGGGGAGGGCAGTCTCTCTCCTGATACTTTCTATTCTTCTGTATTACTTAACTACATTTTGGTATCGTTTTTTTTTTTTTTTTTTTTTTTTTGGTATCGTTTTTAAGTATTGTTTTTTTCCTTACCTGACGCTGTATACTAAATCAGTTAGAGAACGATCACAGAGCTAAAGGGGGGAGGGTTAGTATCTGCTCTAAGAATAGGAAAATCTGTTCAAGGATAAAAAGAAAAGGAGACATAAAGAAACTGGTCTTCAAAACCTAAAATTTTTAAATTATGTACTTAAAAAAATTCAATATACAAAATTAGAAGACAGATCACAAAAAGGAGGAAAATGTAAACGTATGTAATGTTAATATAGTCAGTTCCTTACTATTCAGAGACCTCTTTCAAGTTCACAGTGAGAGGGACCACTCATAGAGAAATGAACAAGAATGACAAGAACATGAATAGGAAATTCACAAAGTAAGAAACACACTGCCAAGAATCTGTTAAACTTATTAGCTATCCCGAAAACATAAGAAACATAATTGTGGGGTATTTTAACAGAGAAAACTCGGGAAAACCGAAATGATTAACAATAGGACTATTTTTAAAGTTATTGTATATACTTTGATGTCTTTTAAAAGAAGAAGAGTATTTAATGATTAGAATAAGCTGACAACATAGTCTGTAAATGACAAGGGTGGGTTAAAACACAGTATCATCTCCATTAAAAAAAAAGAAAAAACATTTAAAATTCAGGGGGCGCCTGGCTGGCTCAGTGGTAGAGCATGTGACTCTTGATCTTGGGGTTGTGAGTTCAAGCCCCACGTTGGAGCTACTTAAAAAAAAATAAAATTCAGAAATGCATCAAAATGTGGACAAAAATTAGTATTTTTAAATATTGAAGTGAAAAAGAAAATGGGGGGAGAGTGGGTCGAAGCACATAGGAAAGTCCAGAGTGCTTCCCCCTATTCCTCTGGCGGGTGCCTTGTGGAATTGCCCCATCTTTGCTCAAGTCCAGTCCTCCTCGTTCTCTGCTCTGCACTCCCTGCTCCTAAGAAACCTGCTTGTTTCTCCTCAGGACTGAGCACTGAAGGCATCTACCGGGTCAGCGGGAATAAGTCTGAGATGGAGAGTCTGCAGAGACAGTTCGACCAAGGTAAGGCCACAGCCTGGCTGAGCCCCGGAGGCTGGAGCCGCTCAAGGCAGACGCGACAGCCAGGCTGGGTGACTGAGGACGAGAAAGCATCTGGCCCCAGCCAGCCTTGCCTCCGTGCGCACGCTGCCACGTGGAAGAGGGGGTCCAGGCCCTGTCAGCCAACAGGAGCAGCATCCCTCCAAACCCACGTCAGCCCACTGCCCTCCATGTCGCCACCCCTTGACACCGTTCCAGGTCGCCCCGGCCTGCACCTCGGTCACCTCTGAGGGCCTTACTTCCCGTGCAGTGGGCCCGACAACGGTAGTTGCAGGCACATGATGTGAAGCGGGGTTGCAGTCATAGTTCTGTTTTGCCGGGGCCCCGGGAATACACACGACTCCCCTCCTTGCAAAATCCCTGCACAAGAGAGACAGTGCGAGGGCACATTTATGATCAGCCGAGCGCTGGGACCCGGGCTCCCCAAGCTGAAATCTCGTGAGTCAGACTGGCTCTTGGCAGGGACCGCTGTCTCCTGAGCTAGTCCCAGAGGCCCAGAGCCAGAGCGCCAAACTCTGAAGTCCTAGAACTGAGCACACTACGGGATGAGAAGTCGCGCCCGCTGCTGCCAGAAGCAGGCGAGCCAGAGCAATAGAAGTTCTCAGATGTCACCAGCCAGAGAGGAAAGAAAGCTGAGGATCCAGCTAGGGTCCAACTCAGCCTGTGGCTGGGCCCGAGGAGACCAAGCCAGACTCTGAAGCCAGGCAGCCCGTGGGGGCCCACAGGACAGAGCAGCAGCCGGGAGCAGGCACCCCACCCCCTGACTCCCGGGGGGCCACTGCACTTGGCCACGCCGTGGTCAGTCTGTGTTAGCTGGCGGAGGGCATGCGCTAGGGAAGGGAAACACCCGTGTGTCTTGCAGGATAGGAAGCATGAGGTCAAAGTGAGGGTGTAGCCACACACTTGGGTATGTACTTGTGCATATGCAAGAATCTGTTAACAGTTCATACCCCCCCAAAATGGAGACAGCTCATGTCTAACAACAGTAGGCGATTTCTTGTAAACCAGGAATGCAGTAAAGTATTCCAAGAAAAGTGAAGACACAGAGGTCAGTAGTGTCATAGGCTGGGAGGGCCCAAAGGGAGAAAGATGAGCCTACTCACCCCGCCGCTTTAAGGAACCAGGGATCGAGGCAGCCGGCAAGAGTGTTGGTAATGTTCTGTAGCCCACCGTGAAAAGCGAGCCAACCTTTGTAGGAGAGTCCTTTGTTTTTTCCGAAGGGGAAGGTGTAAGGAAAAATGTAGCACCACATCCCAGCCAGACAAGGGGAGTTGGGTGGCCCGGAATGACGGGGTGCAGTTACTCTGTGCAGAGGATGACCTTGGAAGGAGGCATAGGGTGTCAGCCTGCCTCTGTCTGCAGGTCTCACAGTTTTGTTTTTTCAGCAGTGCCCAGGGATGCCACCTCTTGTTCGTTCTATGATAATCCCGAGTCCCTGCCCCGGCTCCAGGCCCGCCCTGGGCAGCATCCCAGGGTCTTCGAGGTTTCTCTGACTTCCCCCAAGCACTGGGTTTTCCTTTGGCTTCTGTCCAGCTTATATTGTCCTCACTCTCCCAATTTCCTTTCAGACCACAATCTGGACTTGGCAGAGAAAGACTTTACAGTGAATACCGTGGCTGGGGCCATGAAGAGCTTTTTCTCAGAGCTGCCAGACCCCCTGGTCCCGTACAACATGCAGATTGATCTGGTGGAGGCGCACAGTGAGTACCGGCAACCCGGCCCGGCTCCGGGGCGCACACAGCGCCCCTGGCTGACCGAGTTGGGTGAGCTGAGGGGGAGGGGGTGCAGCACCGTGAGAACGGGTCCTGCACTCCCGGAGCAGACACTCGGGCTCTTAGAGCTGGGGTCGGAAAGACAGAAGGACAGGGAACTCAGAATGACACCAGAGGGGCTTTCTAAGAGTTCTGTCAGGACAGTTTCAGGTTCCCCCAAAACTCCATGAGTTAAGAGCCTGGATTTGTATCAGACTTGAGTCACATCCCTGCTCCTTTACTTGTCCACAGTGGAGGCGTTGGCGGGCACAGCCTTCCCTGGCCCTCAGCTTCCTACGACACTGTCCCCCCTCCTATCTCTGAAAGATTAGCAGAGATCTAGAGGCAGGGCTTTCTTCTTTCTAGAGGCCTTTCTTCTCCCCTGCGCTCACCTCTTACAAGGAAGTCAGCATATGGTCTCAGGCCCGCCCTCCTCAGAGGAAGCCAGCCTCTGGAGGGAAAGGGACAGCTCGAGTTGCCCGGACCAGATGATCCCTGGGGGCTCTAGTAGGTCAGCACCTCTGGTTTACTGGTGACCTTTGTGTGCATTCCTGCCGGCCCCGACAGCTGTTTCCGCCCTGACCTGCCCCTCTCGGGAGACGCTTGTCTGCCGTGTCGGGAGCCTTCCCAGCGGGCAGCCTTTCCCGGACTTGGTGCCAGGTTGCAGCTTCGCACCTTGTGGCACTTTTTCCCTTTTTTAGTCAAAGGTGGCCTTCCTGCTTTGTGAGCCTGGTGGACCAAGACCCCCAGAAGGAGCCATTGCTCTGCAGCTGCAGAAGGGAGGATCTTGGCCAGTGACCAAGCAGGGGCGGGAGGGTGGGTGGTGAAGGGAGCTGTGTTCCTTAGACCACAGGACCTTAGTCTCATCTCATCACTGCCCAACTCAAAAGAAGGAGTTTTAAGCCAGCATGATTTACTCACAAGGCTGATGATGTGGTCAGCAGTTTGTGGGAAGTCACAAACCAGGATTTTAAGTCTTGGATCCCAGGCTCTTAGGGACTTCGGAAAACGGGGTTGCTGACAGCAGCCCACCCCGAACTGCGGAGGTGGCCTTGTCAGAACCTGGCTGCTGCCGGGACTAGAGCCCCCCTCTCCCCTCCACCCCCGAGTCACCTTTCCCTGGTCTGCATTTCCCGTGAGGTTTGTTTCTGCAAGCTGGGTGCCGCCTTTGCCGTACTTTATCCCCACGGTCTTGACAGCTCACGATCCCTCGCAGCTCCTGAACTTATCCAAGCCCATCAGGGGTGGAGCAGAAGTGCAGAGTTCTGGCAGTGTCATCGGTGGCCCGGCCTTCTCTCCCAGCAGGAGTCTGGGTTTCTCCAGACCATCGGGTGGGGACAGGTACCAACCCCCTCGCTCTGCTCCCGCTGTCCAGAGGCAAAGCCCCCCAGCGATCACTCCTCCAGCAGGCTCCAGGCCGGCCCAGATGTGAGGCGCATAGGCAGTCTCTGTCTGGAACCAGCTTACTTTCCACGGACTAGGCGCGTCTCTGGGCGGAAGTTAGGAAGAAAAGGTGTGGGCTGGCCCTCCACGCGGCAAGCGGGAGGATTCCTGTCAGCATTTGTCTTGACTTGGCGCCATCTAGAGGCTCGTAGAGTCCTGGCTCTCAACAGAATCCCATTGTTGCCGCAGGAGCTGCTGACAGAGCATCGTTTTGGTTTTTGGAGCGGGGGCGGGGAGGGAGGTGTTACTGATAGGGAATCAGCTGCCCTTCCTACAGCAGCGTCCCTGGCTTCCACTGCCGAGGAAGGGAGCTTCTTGCCGCTCCTGCAGCCTGGAAAAGGGTGGAGATTTCTGCTTCCTCTGCTTCCTCTTCCCATTGTGTGTTTCCTGTGCCCCGAGCTAGTCAGCTGGAGCTCCTCAGCTGGGGCTCCGTTGTCTTGAACCTGGGAGCGGGTGGAAGGTGGGGGGTGGGGAGGATCTCGCTGACTGGGCACCTTCCAAGGCCACTGGGGCTGTGCGTGTCCTGGCGGGGGGGGGTGTCACTGAGCCAGGAACACCAACCAGGCAGGACCAGCATTAGTATTAAGAGACATTATGGAACGAAGATTCTCAAGCTCAAAAGTAGATATTCCCAGCCTAGCTGGGTTTCCATGGCAACATCAACTTGACCAGCTCTTCCCACTTAATACCTAAGAGCTGTTGTGTCTGTGTGTGTTCAGGGCTTGGAAATGGTTTCAGATCCCATCACAACAAATATCAAGGTCACTATCAAATTGTTTTATTAGCTCCAGAATTTCACAATATTGAACATTGCTGAAAATATGCCCACAAATAGATTCTTGGGATTATTCGCCAGTGATCTTCCTACCGTACTCAAGGTGACATGTGGGTGATTCAGAGCTGAGTAGCAGCAGCGGCCGCCCTCCCCATACCACTCAGGGAGTGGCGCGCTGGGGCTTGACCTTCTGTGCCCTCCCAGCGCCCGGCCTTCAGCCACCTGCCGGACAGCGGGAAGCCAGCTGAGCAAGGGGCAGAAGATGCCGTGAGAGGGCACCAGGGGCGAGGGCTTCATGGAAGAGGTGGCTTCCGGGAGGACTAGGATTTCAGGAGGCAGAGAAAAGGGCTTTGCGTTCCCTGTTCCACCTCACCCTGGCCTTCAGCATCTCTTATCACTTACTCTTGCCCCACGTCTTCTCCTTCTCCTCTCACGACACCCCCAACCCCGCCACCATCCAGGTGGGATCTCTGCAGTCTGGCCAGTCCCCCACAGCTTCATCTCTGTCTTCTGTGCCAGCAGGGGTCCTAGAGCTAGCTCTGTAGTAGTCCAGAGCTCCTGAGCCTGAGGACCTTTGGCTCCAGGGCCTCGTTAGCCCCATCACTGCTTCTGAAGCTCCATGTGCGCAGTTCAGTCTCCGGGGAAGACCAGTAGCTTTCACCAGCTTGTCAGGGACGTGCATCCCAGGGGGTTCGGGGCACCGGCTCGCCATCTCACCGTTCCCGTCGAGAGGTGGCCCAGCTCGCAGCTAGAGATGATAAACTAGTTCTGGGATCCTGCTTCCTCTTGTCTGTCCAGGTAACCGCGTCAGGTCATGGGTGTTCCTCACTCACAGCCTGGCCCGTGCCAGGCCCTGTGCGGGGCTGGGCCGACGGCCTGGACAGATGGGTGTGCAGTCCCCGCCGCCTCGGCCTGATGGCGTAGGAGGCACAAAACAGGTGACTGCAAGGTCATGCCTCCCACAGAAAGACACCAGAATCTTCCATTCCAGGCCCAACAGAGTGAAATCTTGGCCTCGGACTCATTTCACGCCTGAGGGAGAGGTGGGGGGATTCCATGCTGTGCGCGCCTGCATGTGTCGCCGAGAGGGTGAGAGTGCCTTGAGCCAGGCTTTTCCTTCTCTGCTGATGCAGGTGTGTGAGATGGTCAGCGGCCATCAGAGATTTCCCTCCAGGCTCTGATTTGGTGGCAGCACATCGCAGCCTGGAGCCTGGGCTAAAGGTGGCAGCAGAGCGCCCCGGCCAGGGCGAGAACAGTGTCTGGGGTCACGAACCCTGACAGAAACTTGTGGGGGGCCTTGGCCCAGTACTCTTGCTTCTCGGAGGCTTGGTCGATCTGTGCGCCATGAGGAGTGTGGCAGGCCAGCCTCTAAGCCGTGGCCTCTACTTCCTCCGGAATTCTTGGGGGTATTTGTTCATTCCGAAGGTGTTCTCAGTCGCCTGGTCTGTGTCCGGATTTTGTCTCGGTTCAGATGGCCTGGAAATGCCTCTCCTGAACCCGTCTCGCTGTCTCGTTGACGGAGACCTCATTTCACAAGTACGGGTTGTGGGGTGGGGACGCGCTGGCCCTGTGGAGGCGCCCTCGCCATCCTACCCCTTCCCTCGGAGAGGGTCACTGGAGTTGGAGAGCCCCGCAGTGTGGCAGAAGGCCGGGGACCCCAAGCAGGTGCGCTGGACTGGGAAACGGCCTGTGCCCACCCGCCGTCCCCCTCACTAGTCTTCCGTCCGGGGCACTGCCTCTTGGCGTGTTCTCAGCCAGCATGTAGGGGGAGCCCAGTGTGGTGAGGGCTGCGTGAAGAGCGACTCCAAAGTTTCTGGGTCCAAGGTATCACCTTCAGCTCTAAGAAGTAGTCATAGGGAGGTCTTTCATGCTCAGAGAGATCTGGGCCGGCTCTTCCAGCCAAGGCAAGCCAAGCGTGTTGAAGAAAGGGCAGCCGGGACCCCAGGGAGCAAGCACGATGGGCCCCACTCAGGCTCCTCAGCCCGTCAGTGGGGTCTGGTTCCCAAGCCTTGCAGCCTCTCTGGGCCTCACCTTCCTTACCCCTCAGTGGGCTGACAGGCCCCTGGCTCCCAGGACGCCGACACTAACTGAACCCGGCCTGGCGTGGATGAGCACTTCCTCGAGTTATCCTGTTTTCACGCTCCCAGTACATTAGGATTCTGCAATGGGCAAAGTGTGGGCGGTAATGGGGGGAGGGGGTGCGTAGACCCTTTGATGAACTGCATGAGAATTCCCCACTGTTTCCATCAGCTCCTCCGATAGGGAGATGTGTAGAGGGTCCTTGTGTCTCTAGGAAAAGGACAGAGCCCTGGTCTTGTGACAAACTCCCTCCCTAGACAGTCTTTTTTGGCGTGGGTGGGTGGCAGTGCCCACCCATCTGATCAGGAAGCATGAAGGCCTTCTGCATAGGGAGGCCTGTCTCCAGGGGCAACCGGATGAGCGAAGAATGGTGTTCTTTATGGTGGCATCTCTGCGGATCCTTGAGTCTCGGGTAGTGGGGGCCAGGAAGCCCCAGGCACACAGTGCTCCCCTTCAGCAGGGGCCTGGGACCCAGAGGTAGGCTTGGCTGCTGGGTCAGTGCCCACCGCCAGGTGTGCCTGCCTTGGGCAGAGGCTTTTGGGGGAAAGACTGGGGTTGACCTTGTCTGAAAGCCCTGGGCTGTGTGTACCCTGAGGTGGCCCCCCGCCCACTAGTCTCACCACCTGCCCAGGACCAGTATCTGTCTTGAGCCCGTAACACCCACCAGCCATGGCCACAAAAGTCTTTGGTTTTCTCTTTCCTCAGAAATCAATGACCGGGAGCAGAAGTTACATGCCCTTAAGGAGGTACTCAAGAAATTTCCAAAGGAAAACCACGAAGTCTTCAAATACGTCATCTCTCACCTAAACAAGTATGTCACAGGGCTCGCTCTTTGGTCTTCCTCCCAAAATTGCCGGTCAGGGCCCCCCGGCCGCAGAATGAGGCGGGGCCGGGCCGTGTGCTCAGCCCGGTGCCCCAGGGGGTGCCCTGGCCTCTCGGCTCCTCACGCTTCCGTCCCAGTTCTGTCCGAGCGGGCCCCGCGTCCTGTGTGTGTGTGACACAACCCTGGGCAGGATCGGGGGGCTGGGAAGAACCTCGAGCCTGGCGAGTCCATGCAGGAGCTACGGGCAGCCTGTCAGCGGGCTGTGTCTCAGATTCCTTCACAGACAGAAGAGGTTGGTTTTGCAGGCAAACCTGTTCCTCTCTCGCAGAGCGGCGTTCTGTGGAGTCTAGCTCCGGGCACACACGCTCCCTCTCCCGCCAGCCGGGGCAGTGTCACACACTTCGGTGTCTGGACGAGAGTCGTTTGTGGAGGGCATCCCATGAGCCAGGACCTCAGAGCCACTCCTCAGGGGCTGGCCTGGTGGCGACGTGGGAGCAGACGACCGGCCACAGAAGGTCTCAGGCCTTAACTTCCAGGCCAGGCCACAGAGACCTGGACTTGGGCCTTTTCTGTTTTCAGGTTGTGGATGGGCAGGCAGGGAGAGCAGTCGGGGTGACGGTGACCAGGAGCACACAGGGGACAGGACAGGGGCCCTGCTGGCAGGGAGCCTCATCCAGGGCCCTCTGCCCTGCTGAGCTCTGACCGTGAGTTTGGTGTCCCCCACAGAGTCAGCCACAACAACAAGGTGAATCTCATGACCAGTGAGAACCTCTCCATCTGCTTCTGGCCCACCTTGATGAGACCCGACTTCAGCACCATGGACGCACTCACGGCCACGCGGACCTACCAGACAATCATTGAGCTCTTCATCCAGCAGTGCCCCTTCTTCTTCCACAATCGGCCCATCAGTGAGCCTCCCGGTGCCACGCCCAGCTCCCCCTCTGCCGTGGCTTCCACTGTCCCCTTCCTCACCTCCACACCTGTCACCAGTCAGCCATCACCCCCCCAGTCCCCTCCACCCACCCCCCAGTCACCCATGCAGGCCCTGCTCCCCTCCCAGCTTCAAGCCGAACACACTCTGTGAGCTACCCAGGCCTGGGGCGAAAGGAGACCTTCTCTCTTCCACGGGGTGGCGTCTGGCCTTGAACAAAACCAGGTTCCCTGGGGTGGGGAGAGGGTCCCCTCCGTCCCGTTACCTTCTGAAGATCTCAACGGGAGCACCAGCCCCAGTGCACCGTGGGCTGGGCTGTCAGGCCCCCTGAGCCCAGCGCGGCAGGCCTGGAGCTATTCGCAGGCAGCAGCCAGGGGGCGCCCCTGCCCTTTGACTTGGACCCTTTTGAGGACTGAACTGGCCAGGCAGTGGCCCCCACGGCCCTCCACACGCTCACTGCTCCCCAGACCACTCCCTACATCCCCCCACATGCCAGCCTCGGGGCATCCACCTACCGCTTGGACAGAACCCCGGCTTCCTCCGCCAATGGGAGGAGGCTCCGAGATTTGGGCCGCCCCAGGGCAGGGCCGGCAGCTCCCCACAGAGAACAATTCCTGTCCGTTTTGTCCATCTCTTCCCACCCTTCCGTATCTGCACCCCCACCCCCGTTAGGGGAGCCCCTGTCCAGCGGCCTCCTCGGGAACACACAGGCCACAGCTCTGTCAACCCAAGGTACAGTGCTAAAGGTGCTGGCCCGGCAGGTCAGAGCAGGGAGGGCAGCCGTGTGCCTGGACCACGAGTGTGTGGCTTCCCCTCCGCTTCCCACGCGCCCCCTCCCACGTCACAGGTTTTGGGGATACATTCCCTGCAAAACAAAGAACACTGGAAGAAACATGGAAAAACCCCTCCAGTAACTTACAAAAGAGAGAGGAAGACACTACAGACCTCACGATTGAGCCCTCCTCCCACCCCTCGGAGAGGCAAGCAGGAGGTCACAGCGAAACAAGGATGGCCGAGGGCGGTGGCCAGAGGGGCTGTAGGGGTCCCACTTCCGCTCTGTCACCAGGTCGCCTTTCCCCAAGAAGACAGTTAAAGCCCTTGATGGGAAGAGCTTGGGAGACCAGCACCAGCCCGGACCCCGGTCTGCCTTGGAACACACTACAGTGCTACGGAAACACTACTCTGTGTGTGTGGGTGCACGTGTGCGTGTGGGTGTGCACGCAGGGGGTATGCCTGCCGGAGAGGGCACAGCTGGGGGGGTCACGGGTGCACCTGGGGTTCGGTTTAGTGTGTTCGGTGTTGGACTGGAGTCATTTTCATTCTGGGCCGCAGGACACCACCAGCCCAGGGGGGTTCGTGGGAAGTGGGCGATGTGGGAAGTGTGGTCGCCCGTGCCTGCACAGGGATGTCCTCTGTGTTCCCAGGACCAGAGGGCCTGGAGGAGCCAAAGTCACAGGAGCTATCAGAGTCACGACGAGGGTGCCGGGCCTGCCCCCCACACAGCCCTTCCTACCCCTTCCTGGGAAATGGCCTTCCCACTGACCCCCGGGGAACCCTTCGCGTGCCCCACCTTCTGTCCCCCGGACTCAGCGATAGTGCTAAGGCTGCTACGGATGCCAGCTGCCCTCCCACTCCTGGGGGCCGGGCTGCGGCCTCTGCCCCCCGGGGAGCCTGCCGCGGAGGCCCCCTGGGCCGTGGGCTTCAGGGCCCTGCAGGCCACACAGCCTCCAGGGCTCTCTGCACTTTAAGAAGCAACGCCTGCGGTAGGTTCGATGATGCCCTGGGTCCCCTCAGCCAGGTGACAGGGAGCTGCCTCGGAACTCGCGCCCCACTCTCGCTGCTGGCCGAGGGAGGGGAGGGGAGGCCCTGCGCTTGCCGACTTCTTCCTCTGGATAAGCTG
>CM052888.1:43575405-43589458 GCA_028534135.1 Potos flavus
GGGGCTGGTGGCTTGTGGACAGGAAGCGCCAGGGGTTCCTCTTGTGTCCATTTCTTCAGTCAAGTCTAGCATCTAGTTTTCTGCTCCTCCAGACTGACTCGAACTGGGGGATGTTTCTGTCATTCTGGGTTAGCGTTGCCTTTCATGGTCGTGGCGGGCCCTGGGCTTCAGCCTCTAGCTGGGGGTTAGCACCCAGACCGAAGGGGCACCTGAATGGGAGCCACAGCGGCAAGCCTGGGCCTATGCTGGGACGTGCTGCCCTAAACGGATGCTCCCAGCCCTCGAGGCCACCCAGCGTGCGGAGCTGTGAAGGTGCTCTCGCCCATGATTCTCAGGCAAGCCAGCGGCCCCCTCGTTCCGGGACTGCGGTAAGGGCGGGCATGAGTCAGCCTTGGCCAGAATGGGGGAGGGGGTCGGCAGAGGTAATGGGCCTTGCTCCCTGCCCTGGAGCTAAGTAGCGGGTTGCCCGGGAGCGCTCTCTCTGGCCTGTGTTTGGTATCCACAGACAGTAGTGGCCGTATTCGGTGGAAACGAACAGCCCTTGGTTGGGAGCGTAGGGCTGATGCTGGCTCTGACACGGTGGAGGTGGTGCAAGGCAGAGTGGCAAGGCTTGGGAATCGGCCCTGAGTTCTTGGCTGTGTTGCCTACTGGGGATCCCATACAATACATTAATTCCTGCTCTCTGTCGAGTCGTTCTTGCCATCGCTTGTTCCAGAGTGCTGGGAAACACTTGGTACTGTTTCCTGTGTTCTCCACCCTGCCACCACCGTGGTCTTTCTGCCACGAGGCGGGAACAGGCTGCCGGATGGGATTCTGGCAGAATTTGTTGGTCTTTGCCAGGTGGACAGAGGGTGACGACATAGGAGCAGCGTGCTGGCCACAAGGGGCCCGGAGCGCGTGCTTTCCCCTGGCCTCGCGCCTGGGGCCCTGGTCCCCTGGTCTCGGGATGGGGAGGAAGGCCTGGAGGGCGGTCCATCCTCAGCCCTGAAACTTGAAAACCACGCTGCGTTGGTAAAAAAAAAAACCTTGTCCCTCTGTGCCCCCTTCCCACTCCTGCGAGGATAGCCACGCTGCTTTGGGGTTTCTGAGAAAGGGCCGGACACCTTCTCGCTGCCACTGGGGGCTCTGCCCTGCCACTGCGTCTCCAAGACAAGGGAGCCCCAGGGACTGGGGTGCCTTTCCAGGGGCCGGGCTGCACAGTCCTGTGCAGCGGGTATGGTGTGCCCCGGGGACAGGGACAGCCGGCACTGCACTCGCCCCCGGGCCTGCCGACTCCGCCTGCGGTGGACGAAGGCTCCCCTTCCTGTTGCTTGGCAGGTTCAAGCCACTCGTTTGCGCTTAGGTGAAAGGACGGACAGAGTCACGTCTGGGACTGCTGGCCAGGGGGCGTTGTGAGGGCAAAGGCCGTTCTCCCCTCCCCAGGTCCCCAGCTGCAGCCAAGAAGGGTTCTGCCCTCCTGGGGAGCCAGGTCTGGGCCCATAGCAGTGAGGTTACACTTTCATGTAGTCGAGACAGGGCCTAAGTTATTGTTTGCATAAAAATATTCTGTCCCCTGTGTACATAAAAAAAAAAAAAAGGCAATGTATGGATTGTATGAGAATAAAAATTGTTTGAAAATTTGGAATAGTGCTGCTGCCAGCTTATTTTTCTGGTACTTGTATTTTCACATGTTAAATGATCTTTATATATGTTGAATTAACAAATATTTTGAGTTTCCTGAGAAAAAAGCGTATTAATGGTATTGAAATGTGTTAGTAGTTTGGCCGTGTGCCTAAATTTGTTTTGCAGCAAAAGTGGAGAACTGTATGTAAAGAAAGTATAACCATTATTTCTTTGTATTTTAGGGGCTTTAACCAGGACATTCTCTAGTTGGTGTTAGGAATGTTTGCTTAATTTCCAGACTTTTTTTTTTTTTTTAAACACGTCGTGGGTTTTTTGAGGCTCCAGCCTGATTAGTGCATGGTCAGCCGTCAAGGCCAAGGCATCTCTCACTGAGGTGGTTTTGTTTGGTTTTGTTTTTTAAAATCATGTATTTGCTACAAAGTATTGTACTCGTCTCAATGGGAATGGTGTAAAAAACTGAAAAGGCCTTATGTGATATGTATCATAGTTAATAAATCAATCTTGTAAAAAACCAAACCTGAGAGAGATGAAGGTGCCCCGCGGGGACCCCAGCTCCTCCTCAGAAGCCCAGCGAGCAGGAGGAGTCTGTTCTCTGGCCACAGGGCACGGGGCTCCCCAAGCACCCCCAGGAGAAGGTATTTTCGGGGGGGTTTGCTGCTCAGCTTCTTTAGCCAAAGCCCAACGCACAGAGCCCTGTGGCCACAGGCACCAGCAGGAGACACCAGAGTCAGCAGCTTCCACCCTCCCCTTTGACCCTCTGCCAAACCGGATGTCTGAGGCCACAGTGGTGCTGCCGAGGGTTTACTTCCTGGGTGGCCGAGGAGGGTTAGCCTCTGTTAACCACCTTCATTCAGGACAGCGCCTGCAGGGGTGGCTGGCTCCCTGGGTCCACTTGCTGTCTTTCCTGTCTGTGACCTTGACCTTCCTGTCCCTAGTGCCTCCATTCTGGCCCAAGCCCTAATTGCAGCCCACCTGCGCTCTGATGGGCAACCCCACACCCTAAATGGCCTCCCTGCCCTCAGTCTTGACCCTTCCCGTCCATCTTCTCTATACCCCGAAGTTATTCCAGAAGGAAGACCTAGCTCTGCTTTACCTATGGCAGAAGTGGGTACTAGTCAACGTACAAGACCCTTCCCCCTTCCTGTGCCCGTGGCAGACGTGGCTTGTGATCGGGACACCCACGGGGCTCCGGCCCAACACCCCTCCCTCCGGGCAGCCTCTGCCAATCAGCAGGGCTCCAGAGCTGGCACCGGAGAGGCTACCTGCGCGCACAGGCTTCTGGGGGGGGGGGTCCCTCAAACAGGTGCCCACGGGGAAGCAGGCGCTCTGGATCCAACCCGCCTTTCCCACACTCCGCCCGGCAGGTCCCGGGCGTCAGTCACAATTGTTCACTCACAATCGTTCACGTTCTCTGAATGCACGTGGTTGCTTCCCGCAGCCAGGTCTTTCCTTGTGCTGTTCCCCCTGCCCGGAATTCCTTCTGTCCGCATGCCCCCAAACATCAGCTCTATCCATCAGACCCTCCCCCGCCCCTCAAAGCTAGCCTTCCTCTAGCAATTCTTCTAGAATCCCACAATGATTCGGCCAACATCTATTATTTGCTTGCCCTGGGTATTCATGTGACTCCCCATAAATGCTTCGGCAATCGTCCTATTTAAAAAAAAAATTCTCTACAGTATATAGTTGGTACTCAGCATGTGTGCTGGCGTAAATCTGTCTTTTTCTCTAACTCGGTGTTTAGGTTGTGTGTAGATGTATACTTGGACCTCTCAGCCGCAATTCCCCCAAGTAGAGCGCTTCTGGGGGCAGGGCCCGTGACTCCCCCTCCCCCTACCATGTCCTCCCAAGCTGCCTTGAACTTGGTAGGTCCTCGGTTTGTAGATCACAGTGGTCTCAGCCTCGCCCTTTTTTTTTTTTTTTTAAGATTTTATTTATTTATTTGACAGCAGTGAGAGAGGGAACACAAGCAGGGGGAGTGGGAGAGGGAGAAGCAGGCTTCTTGCAGAGCAGGGAGCCCAATGCGGGGCTTAATCCCAGGACCCTGAGATCATGACCTGAGCCAAAGGCAGAGGCTTTAACCCACTGAGCCACCCAGGCGCCCCTCAGCCTCGCCCTTGATTTGATTCTCTGTCTGTAAGCCGACCTCTCCCATGTGCCTCTGCAGCCCAGACTTCTGCTCCGAAGCCCACACTCCTCCACCTGCCTGTGGCCCACCCACAGCCAAAGTCCTGACCATTTGTCCCCGGCTGTCCCCTATGAGCCTGAAACCCTGGAGCCCTCCGCCTGTCACTCTCTCTATCCCATCAACCTGGACCAACTCCAAGGTCCGTTTTACCTTCCACGTGGCTCTCAAGTCCGACCACTCTCTTCCACGTTCCCTGCCACCATCCTGTTTGAACCTCGCCTAGATGTCTGTCCCAGCCTCCTCCCTGGCCTTCAGCCTCCCATCCACCCCTCTCCCATCTCCTCAGGCAGCCAGAGGGAGCTTTTCAAAACAGATCTGGCCCTGCCCCCCCTCCCTTCACACCTTCCAGGGCTCCCCAGATCCCTTAGAGGAAAGCCCCAACATTCAGTCCGCCCACCCTCCCCCTGCACTCCCAGCCTTCCTGCTCCCCAGTGGCCCGCCCACCTCACACCTTCTGCAGGGCTGTCCCCTCCTGCAACACTGTCTGCCCCACTGTCCTCCCCACTGTCCACCCCTTCCCCCTAAGTCCCTCCTCACCCTGTTGGTTTCAGCCCACCTCCTTCCTCAGCACAACCCTCCCTGACCAACATGGCCCCATTTGCTTTCAAGGAAAGACACATTCTCTCCTCTAGGAGCATCATTCTCAGTTTGTTACTCGTTCAAATTGTATTTGCCACTTACCACGGATTTCCTGAGCATTTACTCTGTGCCAGGCCCTGGGGACAAAACTGGGAACTGACGTCTGGTGAAAGAAACACAGTAAACAGGCAAAGGAATGTGTGCCATAATGTCAATCAAGCAGGGATAAGGAGTTAAGGATGTGGATTTGGGGGAGCAGGAATGCCATTTAGGGTGGTCAGGAGGACCTCTCTGAGGAGGTGACATTGCCGCAGACCAGGGACCAAGGTGAGGTGAGTGAGACACTGGCTTCAGATGCAAAACTTAAGGGGCTACTAAAAAGAAAAAAAAGAAAAAAAAAAAATCCGTGATCAAGATAAAAATGTCTCAAGGCAAAAAAACAAAGAACCTCGATGCTCACAATTTTAGATAAAAACGGAATCGGTAACAGTGCTGAGCCATATTGAAGCCTGAGGCGAAAGGAGAAATGGGCAAGACCCAGCCTGGAGCCGGGAGCGGGGACCGTGGAAGGGGAGGGAGGAGGTCGGATGACTGCAGGGCTGACACAACCGTGCATCCGATCTCCCTCTGTCCCGCCCGCACCCCCACTACCCCGCGAAACCCGGGGGTCAGAGCCAGCTCCCCTAGCTAGGCCAGGACCCAGCACAGACTCCGCTCCCGAGCCCCGGAGCGGAGAACGCGGCCTTGCTGCGCGCGGCCACCAGGGGTCAGCAGAGCGCCGCCGCGTGCGCAGCCGGGTTGGTGGCGGCTTCGGGGAGCGCGGCTCAGGAAAGCACGGTTAGAGGCACCCGCCGGACTGGGGGGCGGAGGCGGGTTCTGAGAAATGGGGTTGGAAGTGGCCCAAGAGCGGCCCGAGAAGCAGGGGGACGAGCTACTGCCCCTGTTACTCTATCCACCCACCCGTCCATTTCTTTAGTCATTCAGCCGCGGTTGTGGGGCCCGGGCGACACAGGGCCTCGGAGGGCAGGATAGTGAGCCCCAAGTGTGTCCTCAGGGCGCTAGAGAGCCAGGGATGCGGTTTGAGCAGGGAGAGACGGGGTTGGATTCGCAGGAGCTCAGGGGATTGGAGAGATACTGGCTCACAGGCACTCGGGGCCCTGCTGTTGATGTAAGCCTTAGCAAGGCAAATAATAAAAGCTAACGATGTGGGGACACTTACAAGGCAGCAGGCCTGGTTTTAGTCATTTTTTGTCATTGCAACTCAATTTTTACACAAACTAGGACGCGGGCATTATCATTACCCCCATTTTCCAGAGGAGGAAACTGAGGCCCAGAAGGGCCAAGTGATTTGTCTGAGGTCACCCACGAGTGAGGGGGGGTCAGGATTTGAAGTCCAGCTCTCTGACTGGGAAGCCTTCGGCTCTTTCCGTGGCTGCCCTTGCCAATGGCCAGCAACAGAAATGGGTCCTCCCACGGTTCTGCAGCCGGGACCCCCAAATCAAGGTGTTGGCAGGATCGTGCACGCCCCCTTAGAAGGCTCTAGAATGGTCTAGATCACTCGCGGCGGCAGGCTCGCTGTGGCTGGAGGCTGCAGCTCTCCAGCCTGTACCTCTGCCTTCTCCTGCGTGTCTCCTCTTCTGCCTCTTGTGAGGACACTCGTCGCTGGGGTAGGGCCCACCCGGAAGATCCAGGATGATCTCACCTCGAGATCCTTCATTTGATTACATCTGCAGAGACCCAGTCCCAGGGTTAGGATGCGGATAGATCTCTGGGGCGGGGGGGGCCGCTACGCACCCCCTATGCTCTTCTCCACGATACCTTCCCCCTCACCCTGCTGCCTAGTGCTCAGGCTCTTGTCCCCTCTCCAGGGGGAATCTGCAGGGTCACGGAGAGAGAGTCCCTCTGTCTCTGGAAGGGGTGCCCTTGGGTTGGGAGAGGCAGTCGGCCAGGCGCCCTGAGCATCCCCAGGCCTGCTTGCTGGCTGTGCCTGACCATCCCGGACCCTGCACCATCTCTGTGGCTTGTCCCCTAGGCACGTGGGGCAGGGCGACCACCATGGGCTGCTCGCTCCCCAGGGGAGCGCACTGGCATGTTTGCTGCTTGCTACCAGAAGTAGTGCCGGGCCCGTAGTCTTGCCTAGTGTCCCTTGGGGACAGAGGACCCGCCCAGCGATGCATCTCGCGCTGTTCCATCAAGGCTCGTTGTCTTCTTTCTGCACCTGCGGATCGGCGACCGGTGACAGGTTAGCCCCTGCCATCCTCTTTGAGTTCTTCTCTGACACTTCGGGTGGCCTGAAGGGGCCAACACGAGACCAGGAGACGGGAGGCCAACTGGGCGGCAAGGGGGCTGAGGCAGAAGCAGGCACCCAGGGACACTTAGATGGGGGGCCGTTTATGGAGTTGGCGGGTGCGGATTTTCTTTCATCCCCAACTTATTCTTCCTAGTAATTGTCAGTACTTGACCAGCCGTCCTAAAATTGTGTGTGCACGTGTGCACGTGCACACACGAGCCTGCTTTCTTTGTTTTCTCTAGCACTTAGCTCCATCTGACATTTTTTTTTCTTGTGTTCTCTATTGTCCGACACCCCCACTAGGACCGGCACTCAAGTGACAGGACTCCCTGCCTCTCTCTTCCCTGCTGGGTCCCTAGAGCATCTGGTACACACTAGGCGCTCAATAAATGCCTGTGGATAGATGGAACAAAAGCAGGACAGCTCTGGGGCCAGACTGGGCTGCCCAGGTCTCCAGCGACCCCTCATCATCCATTTAATGTGCTTTAAACTAAAACGTTCTCACTCTCAGAACCGACTACGACCTTGTCCTCCCGAGGAGTGCGTTCCTGGGGTACGGCACCCCCTTAGCACCCCTGGGCCAGGGCATCTGCACTTTCCAGCTGCTCCAGCCCAGACCACTGCCTCCCCTTGGCTCCTGCTCTCCTACATCCCATCATCAGCTCTGCCTTTTGGATGTTTCCAGAACTTGACCACTTCTCCCCACTCCGCTGCCCCCTGGCCGGGCCACCATCACCTCCTGCCTGGACTTTTCTATCCAGTCATCTCCTCAACTGGGCCCCCTTTTGTTTGCCTCCCGCAATCCCATAAAGACCTGGTCTGTCTGGTTCGCCGATGTTTCCCCAGCCCCCGGCACATAGTAGGTATCCATACCTTTTTTACGATAGAAGAATTGGATCATGCTTACTTATATACTCTCATGAAATGCATCCATGGTCCAACAATTAAAAGAATTCTGAAAGTCATACGATACAAAATAAATATCCCCTTGCCAACCGAGTTGCCTCAAAAAAAAAAAAAAAAAAAAGAACCCATTTCCTGAAATCTCACTTAATCTGGAGATTATCTGTGTTTTGTTTTGTGTTGAAGTCCACCCACAGGCAAAGAAGGAAGACTTGTTCGCTTTTTAATTTCAGTTTCTTGGATGACTATTATAGTTTAGCATCTTCTCGCATGTTTATTGCTGATGTTTTTTTTATGATTTGCTTTTGTGTGTATTGACCATTTTTCCCATTGAGTTATCAGTATTGGGTCATCTGCCTTTTGTTATTGATTGGTAGGAACTCTTTATTTATGATAAATCTCCATCTATTGTCTCTTAAATAGTTTGCATCTTTTTTTTTCCCCATCCAGGCACTAATGTTTTAACATTGTTTACAGTCCCTCTGGTAGTCCAAGGTTGTTTATTTTGCCTTTCATTGTACATGTTCATTCATTAACGTTTGTTGAATGAATAAGTGAATGAGCACCATTGGAGAAATGAGGCTGAGGAATACCACGATTTACAGAAATCCTTTTCTGACACCTCAGGAGAGAAGGCTGGACCAGCCCACTCAATGACAGATGCTAACCTTTGTTAGTCACTTGCCATGTGCTAAGCACACGTGACACACACTCAGGTTGGCCCTAGGAGGTCTGGGATTTCTGTCCGGATCACAGAGCTCAGCATATAGTGCTGATAGCATATAGTGCTGATAGCATATAGTGCTGGATTAATTCATTGGCTGTTGACAGCACCCCAAAAGGAACGCCTTGGTTTTTTTTTTCCTGTTTATCTTTTGATAAGAGCGTAACTGAGATATTTCACATATCATACATCTTACCCTTGTACTTATTTTTATTTATTTTTATTTATTTCTTAGTAATCTCTGTACCCAGCGTGGGGCTCAAACTCATGACCCCAAGATCAAGAGTCACAGACTCTTCCATCTGAGCCAGCCAGGCGCCCCCATATTGCCCTTTGAAAAATGGTTTCTAGCATGTTCGCAGAGTTGTGAGACCATCACTACGGTCAATTTTAGATTATTGTCATCACCCCCCCAAAATCCTATACAATTAATAGTCGTTCCCCATTCCCCCTATATTACTTTGCTAGAGCTGCTTTAACAAAGCATCACACATCGAGTGGCTTCACCAACAGAACCTGTCTCCTGGTGCTGGAGGACAGAAATCCAAGATCAAGGTCTCGGTAGGGATGGTTCCTTCCGAGGCTGTGAGCGAGAATCTTCCAGGCTTTCCTCTAGCTTCTGCTGGCCTGCTGGCCATCTTCCTTGTCCCTCGCTTTTGCACACATGTCACCCTAATCTCTGCCTCTGTCTGTGTCCACCTCTCCCTGCTTCCTAAGGACACCAGTCCTAATGGTTTAAGACCCACCAATGGGACAGCCAATGAATTAATCCAGCACTATATGCTATCAGCACTATATGCATGACAATATTTTAACTCGATAACCTCTGTGAAGACTTGGCCTCCAAATCAGGTCACATTCCCAGATACTGGGATTAGACTCCAAACGTATCTTTTTCCGGGGGGTGGGATGCAATCCAACCCATTACCCTTCCCTTCCCCACTTCCTAATTTTTATTGTAAACTAGATAGTGCAAACGAAAGATTGCACAGAAGCACAGCTACCTTGTTGCAGTAATAGTAAGTGGTCATCCGGGTACCCACCATGGGCGGGGAGACTTGGCCTACCGCCCCTCCTCCCCCCAACCTCCTGGCCAACCGCGTCCTCTTCCTCCTGAGTCTTTGGAGAGACTCGGCTACCTCCCAAAACCTCACGTTCACCATTCTTTTGATCTATTACTTATTATTCTCATAGGACCCAGGATCACATCCCTAAGTAATAGGTTGTGTCTTGTGCTTGTGTGTGGACCTTCTAAAAATGGCCTCATTCTGCATTCATTCTTCCAGTACTTATTTCTTCCACTAATATACTAGTTTTGAGATTCACATCAATGTGGCAAGGAGGGTTCGTGTGGTTCATTTATTTGGGAAGGATTGTTAGATTATCCCCATCTTACAGATGAGGATAGTGAGACACAGAGAGAGGAAAGAAGCTGCCCAAGCTCACACAAGAGGAGCCAGAATTAGAACTTAAGCCCACTGAGTTACCTCCTTAAAACTATGCTCTTTGGGTGCCTGGGGGGCTCAGTCGGTTGTGCATCTGCCTTCGGCTCAGGTCATGATCTCAGGGTCCTGAGATCGAGCTCCACAGCAGGCTCTCTGCTCAGTGGGGAGCCTGCTTCTCCCTCTCCCTCTGCCCCTCCCCCTGCTCATGCTCTCTCTCTTTCAAATACATAAATAAAATCTTTTTTTAAAAAAAGATTAAAACTACGCTCTCCACTCTCCACCTCCCAATTAGGAAGAATAAGAATGTTTAAGTAGAAGTCATTGGAACACACACACACTACACTCTCAGTGCCCACCAAAATCCTTGTTCCTCTCCTTGATTTCCCCTGGGGACAGGGAGCTCACTATCTATAAAGGGGGCATACTATCCTTCCCATCTCTTCCACCCAGCTGCTTTGGGAGTAGTGGGCTTTCAGTGCTTTGGGAAACGTCTTCAAAGTGGAGTTGAGGCCGTGGAGAGCCAGCCAGAGGCAGCTGAGTGGTGGGGAGGCCGGGCTAGCAGAAGTGTTGGGTAAGAGACCATGAAGGTCTCAGCCCCCGCAGTCTTAGGATCCCCTACCGTCTCTCTCCCCTCCCTCTTCAGGCCCCGGGTGCTAACTGCTCACTGCTTTGCCTACTGTGGGTGCTGCACCAGCCCTCTTGGATTTCCCAAACCTTTGCCAAGAGCCCTTCATGAAATGTTCAGTTCCCGGTTGGAGGGCCCCCACCTGAGACATGCACCCTGACCCAGAAGCTATCCTGTTTCTTCCCACACGTGTCATCAGAGCTGCTGAAGGGTGTAGATACCCCAGGGCCACGCGCCCATTTCACAGATGGGAAACTGAGGTCCTCAGTGATGTGCATATGAGTCTGTCAGTGACTCTGTGAGTTGTGCACAGGTAGAAGGATTTTTGGTCTCAGGACATCTCGACATTCTTAGGGAAGACCAAAGAGCTTTTATTTTTGATTGATAAGCTATATCAGTCATTAAGATGGAGAATTTTTTTTAAAGATGACATTTATTTTTAAACGGCAATCATAAACCTATTACCGGTTAACATTAATCACATTTTATGAAAAATATATTTTAAAAATAACACCTTTTCCAATATACAACCTTTTAGTGAGAAGAGGTCACTATTTTACACTTTTGCTAATGTCCGTCAGGTCTGGTAATCTAGAAGACAGCTGGATCCTCAAGCCTGTTCCTGCATTGAGTCTGTTGTAATACCCCATGCCGGGCAACTTCTAGAAAACTCCACCGGACACTAGTGTGAGAATGCAGTGAAAAAAAGACAGAAAATGTCTCAGTATGAAGATCTGACCTAGCAGACCCCCTGAGAGGGTCTCAGGAATCAGTCCCCAGGTCACACTTTGAGAACTTCTGGATAAACTTGTTTAATGCTTACAACCGTGCTAGGAGGTATGTACTAGGTAGAAATAGACCTCGTTTTACAAAGAAAAATACTGAGGCCCAGAGAGGTGACGTTCCTTGCCCAGAGTCACACAGGAGCACGCGGCAGACCTGGGGCTTGAACCTCGGCAATCGGGCTCTTAACCTTGACAAAATCTGTGTGTATGTAATCATAAGTCAATTGGGTAGCGCGAGTGCACCTCTCGAGGCCTGGGATAGCACCAGCTGAGGCCACAGAGCCAGGAACCGGTGTTAGGAGACAGAAGCCACCGATCTGATCTTGAATCCCCACTCTGACACCCTATCAAGTCTCTCTGGAGATAAATAGGAAAATATTATTAGCTGAAGAGACCAACATAACCAGGCCATATAGTCTCTCCATGCCTCAGTCTCCCTAGATGTAAAATGGGCTTCGTAATAGAGCCCAGCTCAGAACCTTGCTGTGGAGAAAAGAATGAGAAGAACAAAAGTGATTCCTGAGTGGTTGACTGTGGTTATCGAGCAGGTTGAAGAGTGTTCCTAGCAGGGGCACCTGGCTGGCTCAGTCCGTAGAGCGTACGACTCTTTTTTTTTTTTTTTTTTTTGAGATTTTATTTATTTATTTGTCAGAGAGAGAGAGAGCACAAGCAGGGGGAGCGGCAGGCGGAGGGAGAAGCAGGCTCCCCGCCGAGCAAGGAGCCTGATGCTGGACTCGATCCCAGGACCCTGGGATCACGACCAGAACCAAAGGCAGACATGCTTAACCAACAGCCACCATAACCACCCTTGTGGTCGCCGTGCCAGGTGCAGAGCTTACTTTAAAAAAAAAAAAGTTCCTATCGGCCAGTGCACAGGACTGTTCAGAGGTGTGTGTTCAGTTTCTCCATTGTCCAACCAGAGGCAGACCCAGGCCTCTCTGCCTGCCTGGCTCTTCTAAGACTCGATCTATGAAGACCCCATTGCATTGGGGTCTCCTGGGAGGAGCTCAGAGGTTGGGGTTCCCGTCCCTGCGGTGGGGTGGGGGGGAAGGAGATAATGTCAGCAGTGAGTTGGACAGTTAGGGAGTCAGGGCCAGGATCCCCAACAAGAAAATATGGAAGTTGGGACAGCTAAGATAAAACAGCTCTGACATCCTGTTTTGCAGCTCCAAGAGAGGACCACACTACTACCATTGTGCTTTGCAGCCTTTGCAGAAATGACTTCTGCAATGTCCTAAAATAAAACAATTAACCACAAAGCGTTTGTCACTATCACGAGCAAGGGGCGGTTAAGACATAAGCCCCCAGATGTCAGCCCCAAAAGACCGTCCCCACGTAAGCATTAACCTCATAGGTAGACAGATAACCATCAAAGCCCTGATTGAACCCACTCTGCACACCCGGTTGCTTAAGATAGTTCCGCAAAAAAGCTCATAAAAACCTCTACACTTAGAAACTCCAAGGGCAACTCTCTTGGGTCCCCTCCCTCTCTGGGAGCTTTGTACTATATTGCTCAATAAACTGCTTTGCTGCCCGTCACTCTCCGTCTGGTCTACCTCTCCATTTTTGGAAGCCGCGTGACCAAGAACCGCGGACACTAAAGGAATAGAAATCCTGTAGCAATAAGACCCCAGGATCCTGATCTCTGGAGTTCTGGGTCCCCGTCCCTGAGAGAGGATAGGTCTGGACGCCAAAGCCTGGCCTTATAAGGGGGGAGGGGTCTTGGGTGCGGGGGTTCCCTTCTTGTCGAGGGCATGCTCACACCCTGAAATTCTCTCCTGGGAAAGGAGGGTCTCGAATACCTGGGTTCCCATCCCTAGCGCGGGTACTGAAGGCTAAGTCTCCGCCCCTACGGGGAGCTCGGGTGCATGGTTGCCCGCCTTGTCCCGAGGGGCTGCTGGAGCAGGGGGTTCTCGTGGGGGACTAAGGTGCTAGTTCCTCCGGATGGAGTATGGACACCTCGGTGTTCCCCTCTCGAGATGCGGAAGCTGCGGCTCCGAGGTTCTCATTCTGGTGGGAGGGGTCCGGACCCCCTAAGCTGCCGTGGGGGGACAGGACTCGGACACCTGGGCAGCTCAGGAGTCCCTCGCTGGGAACCTCTAACCACAGCCAAGGCCGGAGAGGCGGGCCCGGGGCTGGCCCGAGGGGGCGGAGACTGGGTGGGCGGGGCTCCGCAGATACCGCCCCCGCCTGCCAGCGCGGTCCGCGCGTCTCCCAAGTCTGCGAGGCCGCGGTGGGCGCGGAGAACCAAGCGCCACAGCCCGCGCGCCCCGCCGAGCCCGGCCTGTCCCGGGGTCTATGGGGCCACCCCTCTGCGCCGCCCGGCCGGCCCCACGCCGCGCCCGGAGCCTGCCCCGCGGCCAGGTAAGGGCGCTGTGGGTCCTGCGGGTAGGAGACGCCGGGAGGCAGGCAGGAGGGGCCAGGGAACTCCCGGGTCCTGAAGAAACAGGGGGCCGGAACTCCAGCGTGCGGGGGGCTAGGGTAGCGGGACGCCTGTATCCTGAGGTTGGGGGAAGGGGGACACGGATGTTTGGGTCCCGGAGAAATAGGGGGCTGGGTACCTGGGCACCAAGGTCTAGGGCATCTGGACACCTGGTTGGAGAGGCTTGGGGGCGGCCTGGCTACTGGGGGCGGGGTGGGGGAGGGAATCCTTAACGCCTAGTCCCGGAGGAATGAAGACCTAATTGAACACGATCCTGCTTCTGGAGAATCTGAATTCCAGAACACCTGGGCTCCGAGTGTCGGGTCCATCCTGCGGGCGTCCTCTGGCTGATGCTCTGGCCACTGCGTCGGGGGCTGTGGCTCGCACGCCCGGGGCTTTGGAAAGGAAGTTGTGATTGCGGAGATTTGGCGGCTGGGACACATAGCCACACCCCAAGGGCCTGGGGGGGGGG
>CM052888.1:43589958-43602837 GCA_028534135.1 Potos flavus
AAGGAGAACCTGGAGTTCTTCGAGCTGGCCAAGCTGCTCCCGCTGCCCGGAGCCATCTCGAGCCAGCTGGACAAGGCGTCCATCGTGCGCCTCAGCGTCACCTACCTCCGCCTGCGCCGCTTCGCCGCCCTCGGGGCGCCGCCTTGGGGACTGCGGGCCGCGGGGCCCCCGGCCGGCCTCGGTGAGTGCGCATGCGCGGGGGGCGTGGGGGTCCCAGGGCCCTCGCTCCAGCCAGACCTCGGGACTGTGAGGTGCCCGCCGGCCCTTGCCCAGTTCCTTGGCCGAGAGGAAGCACAGGGTTGGGAGTCAGCCAGACCTTTTGTGTGCCCCCAACCAGGTGACTTCTAGTCTCCAAGCTTCAGTCTATTCATCTGTAAAACGGGCACAGGAGGTAGGGATGATTTCATGCATTCTGGCCCGACTAAGTTTCCCCCCACCTCCTCCGCAGCACGAGAGATCCGACCACTAGCCAATGCTGTTATTTTTATTAGGGGAGATGAATCGTTATTATCACAAAGAAGGCCCGCAACTCCATGAGCAGGACAGGGAGGGGCCCAGCCTGGGCCTCCCCATCCACTCTTGGGCGAGAAACCCCCCTCACTCAGACTTGAGGGGCCCCAGGAGGGGACACAAGGACTCTGGAGTCTGAATTCCCAGTTTGGGAAAGCGGGAGGGAGACAGTATAACGTGGCAGGTAAAATGGAGAGCTTCAGAAAGACTCATGGGTCCCTGTCCCCACTCGGCCACCCCCCGCCCCCCAGCGTTGTGACCCCGGGCAGGCCGCCTGGCCTCTCTGTGCTTCCCACGTGAAATGGGAATTCTGATGAGAGTCCACAAGCACACCCAGAGGGCAGAGATGAAAATCAACGAGGTAATGCGTGTAAAGACCCAGGTGCAATCAATACGTAGTGACTTCTTAGTGTCAGTGGTGACCTTGTAGAGTTGCTGGGGCCTGTGGTTTATTAAACAGCTACTGTGTGCCCGCTACTGCTCTGAGCCCTGAGGATCCAGCAGAAAACAGGCTTGATACCAGCTCCCCCTCTCCCGCCCCCCAACAGGCTGACATCCTAGTAGCCAAGACCTGGTAATGAAATAAACCGAAAAATGCAATCGACATGTAAAATTACAGAAGAGGTAAAACACAGATTCAGATAGCTAGCTAGCTCCTTTGATTATAATTCAACTTTATCGCTCATAGATACACAGGAGTGTTATATTACTGTTATTACTTCTGTTTGACGTATTATTGCTTATTTCAACGATGAGAAGACCGTGAATCGTGTTAATCCGAGGTCGCAGGTGACCGGGCCGGGGCACCCCAGGCTACAGTCCCCCCCAGAGGGGACGGGTGTCCTTAGGGTGAGGTTGGAGGGGCTCCACTTCCCCTCCTGCCCCAGTCCCAGGGGAGGAGGGTGGGGGGAGAGAAAATAGCATTGATTAAGCTCGCAATAAATCACCATTTAAATTTAAATAATCCGGCTTCCCAGGCGGTAATTAGGCGAATTGACTGGCGCCGAGAGAATGCGGCATTAGGGCCGCTGATTACTGTCATTACCGCGAACAACACGTGCGCCGGCGGGGGATAAACATCTTGTCTATTGTCCCGATCGCGGGGAGAGGAAGGAAGGGAGGGGGTGCCGAGGGAGCCCCTCCGGCGGCGTCCAGATCCCCCCACCACCACTGCCTGGCTGGGCCCTTGAAGGGAGCCCGCTGAGGACACGTCCCTGAGGGGCAGACCGTGGACTTCACAGACGCCCCCAGCCTCTACTCCCTGGAGGACCCCCCAACCCCCACCCCCACCCCCGCCTTCTGCCCAGGACAGTATGTGTTGGAGGTACTGCGTGGACTTCCTCCTATAGCCTCAAAAGTAGGAATTTGGAGGCGTCTCCTGTTTCACAGGTCCCCAGCAAAAGGTCATGTTCCTTAGTTGCCCCTGGGGGGAAACTGAGGACAGCGTCTTAGCCAGTCAGGAGCAAAGCAGGGTGCTGCCGTGTCCTCCTCATTTATAATAGCAAAAATATCCAACCCAGGTCAGACCGTGTTAAGCAGTATAGATACATAACGTGTAAAAAAAAAACCACACACACGCACAAAACATGCTTAAGCCTCTCAAAAAACATCAGGAGGAAAAAGCAGTGTTGGTTCCCATTTTACTGAAGCAGAAAACTGAGCCCCAGAGAGGCCAAGCTGGGCACCCCTGAGATTCCGACTGGCTTCCAGAGGGCGCCTTCTCAGCCTCCAGACTCGGCCTGTTGCTAGTCTCCGGGGACCTTGGAGGCCCCAGTCTCCCTCTGGCCCTTGGTTGGCCGCCTGTAAAACAGCACAGGGGATGTTGAAGGCTCCCCGGGACCTCTGAGTCCAGGGAGGAGACAGCCTGGATCTTGTGTCAGTGGTCAGCACTCATTCATTCAATACCCACGGAATGCCTTCCCCATGCCAGGCCCTATTCTAGTGACACCCTAGGGGACAGGACAAAGTCCCTGACCTCAAGGGTGGGCCTACAGATCATGGGAGGCCCACTGCCCCCCACCTCTCTGATCTCATTTTTCTACCCCTCTCACCTCTTCCACTCCCTCCCACCCCCTGCCCCCCCCCCACGCTACTTTGCTGTTCTTCAGAGAACCACATTCCCACCTCAGGGCCTTTGCACTTGCTATGCCCTCAGAACTCCCTTCCCTCCAAATGTCAGCTCTTCAGGAAGGCCTTCCCTGCCCCCAGCGTTCCCTGTCTCCCTTTCCTGCCTTCTTTCTTTCCAAAGCACCTATTGTCATCCACACTGTTTCTTCTTTCTCTTATTCATTGTTTCTCTCCCCCATGACACCTTGTTCCCTGAGCCTAGAACAGTGCCTGGGGCACAGTAAGGGCTTGTGAAGTATTTGTTGGGTGTCTGTGGAACAGAGTGAGGGGAGGAGGGTTGACATTTTCATTCACAGATTGGGCACAGCCTCTCTGAGGAAGGGACCTTTGAGCTGGAAGGAGGTGAGGAAGCAAGCCTTGAGAAATGCTGGAAGAAAAGCAGGCCAAGGGAGTTAGCGCAAAGGCCCTGAGGCACGCTGAGTCAGGTTGCTGGGTGCAGGCTATAATGAGGCCAAGGAGTCCAGAGAGGAGTAGCTGAGGCAGGGAGTGGACAGCAGAGACCAGGTCCTGCAGGGCCTCGTGGGCCTTGGTGGGGACTCTGGCTATTAGCCCGAGTGGGATGGGAGCTGGAGGGGACGGAGGTGGCAGGTGTGAGGGGAGAAGCAGGGATCCCAGTGAGGAGGTGCTTTCAGAGGCCCCCAGGGAGCCAGGCTCCCCTCTCCCCAGACAGCGAATCTCTCTCTAGGGCCAGTTGAGAATAGGAGGTGACCAGAGCCCCAAGACCTGGGAGCAGCCTTCTCCCCCCTCCCCTCAGTCCCCGCTCCGTGATGACAACTGGGACAGTTTTACTTCTCCAGCAGTTAGGCTCCAGTGAGAAACGCAGCAAATGTTTGTTGAGTGAGTGAGTGATGGTTGGGGGTTTGGGCGTGAGGAGGGGGCAGATCTGGGAGCAGTAAGAGCCATGTGGGGAATTTGGGGGACAGAGGAGTTGAGGCATGTGCTGGGAGAGGCAGGAACCCAGGGGGAGGAGTCTGGGGAGTTGGGTTTGGGGAGGAGGAGGGGGGGCGGTGACAAGACGCATCAGTCAGTGATGGGGGCCGACCCCAAAGCTCCCGTCCCAACCGGGGAACAGCAGGCCCTCCCCCTGCGCACCCCCGATCCGACGTGCCCATTAAGGCTGTTAATTGCAGCCGTTCAGTCTGACCTGGGCTGATCCTGCGAGCGGGAAAATGAAGGAATTAGCAAAAATGACAGGGGAAAATTGCGACAATTAGCAGGCGGCATTGTTCCTGCCTGTCACCCGGCTGGTTCGCGCTGCATCTCGGGGGAGGGGTCCCCATCACCCCCCCCCATTTATTGTTCCTGGAGCTCCAGCCAGGGGTGGGAAAAGAGTGCGAACAGCACGAGGTGCTCTTGGGAGAGGGAGGCGTGGCCAAGACGTTGGGGGGGCTGGGGGCGGGGCCCCGAGTCCGGAGGGGGGCGCAGGGGCGGGGTTTGGCCGCCTGGTGTTTTGATGGTCTGAAATAACAATAGTAATCACACTATTAATACTAATCCCGGCTCTGCTTCTGGGAGCACCTGCCGCGTGCCAGGAGGGGGCTGGGCCCTCTCTGTTCCTTAAGCTGACTGAATGCTCAGCCACCCGTGAGGTCAGCGCTCCTGGCAAAGCCACCTGACAGAGGAGGAAACTGAGGCACAGAGAGGTGGAGGGACTGGTCCCAGGGGCACACAGCCAGGGAGGGCCAGCCCTGGGGCTTGGCGCCAGACCTGACGACCTTCAAGGTCACTGAGTGCCCTGGCTCCCCAACCTGGACATAGGGGAGGTGGCTCTCTGCAGGGTCAGGGAGAGGGTCCCCAGTGGTAATAAGCCCCCCCCCCCCACCTCTGCTCCTGCCTGTTGGGGGCTGGGTCTCTCTTTGCCCTCAGTCTCATTTGCCATGTCCTCTGTCACTGTCTTTCTCTGGGTGTCTCTGTTCTGTTCTCTCCATCTCTTTACACCTCTCAGTCTTCGTCTGTCTCTGTCTGAATTTCTCTGTGTCCACATGTCCGTCCCTATCTCTTTTTTTTTTTTTTTTAAGAATTTATTTATTTGACAGAGAGAGAGAGATCAAGCAGGCGGAGAAAGGGGGAAGCAGGTTCCCTGCTGAGCCGAGAGCCCGATGCGGGGCTTGATCCCGGGACCCTGAGATCATGACCTGAGCCAAAGGTAGATGCTTTAACCCACTGAGCCACCCAGGCACCCCCGTCCCTACCTCTTTTAAAATATTTTTTTTAAGATTTATTTATTTGAGAGAGAGAGAGCAGGGGAGAGGAGCAGGAGAGAGAAAGAGAGAATCTCAAGCAGATTCCCCTGAGCTCGGAGCCCCAGGCAGGACTCGATCTCATGACCCTGAGATCATGACCTGAGCCGAAATCAATAGTTGGATGCAGGGGCGCCTGGGTGGCTCAGTCAGTTAAGCATCTGCCTTCTGCTCAGGTCATGATCCTGGGGTCCTGAGATCAAGTCCCAGGTCAGGCTTCCTGCTCAATGGGGAGTCTGCTTCTCCCTCTGCCTGCTACTCCCCCTGCTTGTGCTCTCTGACAAATTAAATCTTTTTTTTTTTTTTTTAAGATTTTATTTATTTGACAGATAGGAGAGAGATCACAAGCAGGCAGAGGGAGAGTGGGAAGCAGACTCCCCGCTGAGCAGAGAGCCCGATGCGGGGCTTGATCCCAGGACCCTGAGATCATGACCTGAGCCGAAGGCAGACGCTTCACCAACTGAGCCCCCAGGCGCCCCCCCATGCGTGACTTATTAAGGAACCTCCATCCTGTTTCCCAGAGTGGCTGCCTCATTTTCCACTCTCACCGGCAATGCACAGGGATTCCCCTCTCTCCATATCCCGCCAACATTTCTCTTTGAATTCTAGCCATCCTAGTGGGGTGCGAGGTGACATCTCGTTGGGGTTTAGAGGTGTTTTTTTGAAGATTTTATTCTTGGGACGCCTGGCTGGCTCAGTCGGTTGGGACTCTGCCTTCGGCTCAGGTCATGATCTCAGGGTCCTGGGATCGAGCCCCGCATCGGGCTTCCTGCTCAGTGGGGAGTCTGCTTCTCCCTCTCCCTCTGCCCCTTCTAAATAAAATCTTTATTTATTTTTTTTTAAGATTTTATTTATTTATTTGACAGAGAGAGATCACAAGTAGGCAGAGGCAGGCAGAGAGAGAGAGGGAAGCAGGTTCCCTGCTGAGCAGGGAGCCCAATGTGGGGCTCTATCTCAGGACCCTGGGATCATGACCTGAGCCAAAGGCAGAGGCTTTAACCCACTGAGCCACCCAGGCACCCCTAAATAAAACCTTTAAAAAAAATTTATTCTTGAATAATCTCTACACTCTATGCAGGGCTCGAACTCATGACCCCGAAATCAAGAGCCGCCCGCTCCGCCGACTAAGCCAGCCGGGTGCTCCTGTTTGTCCTTTTTCTGTCGAGTTGCAATGTCCTTCTCTCTTTCTCTATTCCTTTATATCCCTCTGTATGTCTCTGTCCATCTGATTATCTGGTGTCTTTGTCTCTCGATGTTTCTTTTTCTCTGACTCTCTTTCTCTCTCTCTCTCTGTACAAATGTCTCTCTGTGTGTCTCTGTCATCTTTAGTCTCTTCTCTGTCCCATTCCCGTCCTTCGGGTCTGAGCTCAAATGCCCTCTCCCTCAACAGGCCTCATTTCACACCCCCTTTTCAATCCTTCATGGCACCGGCAGGTATGATAATTTTTTTTTTTTTAAGATTTTATTTACTTATTTGACAGATCACAAGTAGGCAGAGAGGCAGGCAGAGGGAGAGGGGGAAGCAGGCTCCCTGCCGAGCTGAGAGCCCGATGCGGGGCTCGATCCGGGGGACCCTGAGATCATGACCCGAGCGGAAGGCAAAGGATTTAACCTGCTGAGCCACCCAGGCGCCCCTGATAATTCTTTGTTAGTTTCTTGCGTGTTGCGTATTGTGGGCTCCTCCGTGAGGAGAGGGGCAGGCCGTCCGGGTCGCCTCCGAGTCCCCAGCACGGGGCCAGCTGCACAGTCGGGGCTCAGGGAGACTTTCTGAATGAATGGGCGGATGGACGGCCCCCTGCGTCCTCAGGCGTCTCACCCGCTTCTGCTCCTTCCACGCCTCCCCACGAGCCCAAGTTTCTCCCCGACCTGCCCCAAGACGGCTCCAGGACTGGGGAGAAGGAGCTCTGTAGCCTGGCTCCAATACCAACAGGCCCCGGCCTCACCCCTCCCTCTGTCCCCAGCCCCAGGCCACAGGGGCCCCGTGGCGCTGGTCTCTGAAGTCTTCGAGCAGCACCTGGGAGGACACATCTTGCAGGTGAGGCCCCTGCCCTGCCTGCTGCTCCTTGCTGCCACCTGGTGGCCACCTCCGGAGAGCAGCACCCTTTTCTCCAGCATCCATCCCACGGGGGCTCGCGGCTCCTGCCTGCCCTTTCCCACGGCCACGGAAGCCCCGCCTCCCCAAGATTAATCCATCCTAGGTGGAGAACCAGATTTCAGAATGTCTTCCCACCTTCCTGCTAGACAGATGTCCAGCCCTCCTCTCCCCTCTCCCTATTTCTCCCCACTCTAGTCCCTGGATGGCTTCGTGTTTGCCTTGAACCAGGAAGGGAAGTTCCTCTACATCTCCGAGACCGTCTCCATTTATCTGGGTCTCTCACAGGTAAGGGGCTCGCGGCAGGCTTCCTGGACTGGCTCAGCCACCCTCTCCCTTGCTGGCCCGTGCATGCATGCCCTTTCTCTCTCCTGGCCTCACCATCCCAGCCTGAAAAGTGAACTGGATCCACGGTTCTCAAAGTGCACCCCGTGGGAACCCCAGGAGGCTCCACCTGACAGGTGGGGGGGGGGCTATTAAAGTAACAGGTCGGTTTGAAGAAAACTGATCAGCAGAAAGATCAGTTTGTTGATGAGCGTTTGCCAAATGCACCGAATTTCCCCAAACTTGCTTTTTCCTAACAATTGTAAAGACTTGCAGCCATTTGTATTGGGAGGGCTTGGGTTTTGCCAACTTTGGGAGATTTTCTGTGGTGTTTTAGTGGACTGGCTTGTGTTTTGTCTTTATTTCCGCCAGCTGTTTCTGGCCCGGCTCCTGCAGCTGGCACTGAGAGCTAAAAGAAACCGAAAACCCCCATCCCTGGGGGGCCTGGCTCCTCCTGGTGGCATTTCAGGCCTCCCCAGTCCATTCAGCACAAATTGCTATCCTCCCATCACTCTGACCAAGGTTTTACCAAATGGTAAATTTAGAAAAGCCAGTGCTCGGTGTTGGACCTTTGTGAGCACCTTTTCAGTGAATTATTGGAGATGCCTGGAGGAGGAAGACCCTGGCGATAGGGGAATATGGACAAGGGGAAAGGGTGGGGAGGGAGAGTGGAGTAAAGGCTTGCAGCTGCTGCAGGGAAGGGTTTGATGAGGAGTTCAGAGGGAGGAGGGACAGAGGGAAGCATTTGATCCTAAACCCAGGGGCAGTGGGAGCTCTGGGAGGTTTCTTGGGGGGGGGGGGGCATGGTCAGATGAGTAACTTAGTAGGGGTATTTGAGTGGAGACTGAAAGCCAGGAGAGCAGGGAGGACGCTGGGGCAGGAACACGGGGGCGGGTGTGGGGGAGACGGGGGGAGGTGTGGAGTAAAGGGGGATTGCTTTGAGAGATTTGGGGGTGAACTGAATGGTAGTCTGTCTGATTGAAAAGTTCTAACTCTAAAGAATTTGAAAGCCATCCCACTGCTTGTATCCTGATCTCCGTCGCTGCTGGGATATCCTGTGATTCTGCGCGGGTGCGAGTTGTGCAAAGGGAGGCTGTGAGAAGCAGGCACGGGGCTGCTTAATAGAGTAAGCGGGTGCAGAAAATCCTTAATGATCAAAAAAAAAAAAATCCTTAATGATCACCGGCTTTGAAGTGAGAAGGCATAAGAGCCTAAGTTTGTATCTCCTTTAAAAAAGGTTAAAAAGGGGGGGGAAAGGCGAGGGGAAAGGTTAAAAATAGATTCTAATAAAAACTAAACTGGCTTGAAGCGCGCCGGCAATCCGGGCGAGTGAGTGCGCGCGCATCTTACGCGCCGTCTGCTGTCCCCTCTTCCGCCGGCAGGTGGAGCTGACGGGTAGCAGCGTCTTTGACTACATCCATCCCGGGGACCACTCCGAGGTGCTGGAGCAACTGGGGCTCCGGGCCCCGACCCCGGGGCCCCCCACCCCGCCCTCTGTTCCCTCCTCTTCCTCCTCCTCGTCTTCCTCCTCGCTCGCGGATACCCCTGAGATCGGTAATTCCAAGGGCCCCCAAAGAATGTGACTGAGGGTAGGTCAAGGGACACCTGGTACACGGTATCCAGCCATGTCTTTTTTGAACAAAACCCGCTCTCCTTTGAGCTGTGCAAAGCAAATTTTTGTAAAATGATCAGAGGCTAAACCGAGGCAACAAGTCTTGGCTCCCTAAAATTTGCCTAAGCTGCCTAAGTTTGCCTGGCTCCCCAAGATTTGAGTTTTAGAAAGACGCCCCTGGCCACCAAGTGGAGATGAGTGACTGTGGGTGACACCTGGAACCCGGCTTTGGCAATAAGGAAACAGCACACACTCACTGGCCTTTACAGGTGCTGTGCCTTTAAGGGCACAGTTTCACTGAATCCTAATCACAGCCCCGCCAGCAGGAACCATCACGGTCTTCATTTTGCACAGGTGGAAACTGAGGCACAGCACAGAGAGGTTAAGTTAATTGCCCCAGGTCCCACAGCTGTCAGTGGTTGGTCTGGACTCAAGCCCGGGTTCTTCTGGCTGAGCATCTGCGCTCCCAGTCCTCTTCAGTGGAAAATTCCACTCCATGTTGGCGAGGGAGGGTGTTGGGAGATTACCCTGAAAGTTCCTTTTAGCTCTGGGATGTTGGGGGACTAGAGGTTAGCTTTCCGATTAAGTAGGATTTTCTCTTGGGTTTGCTTAACGCTAAAAGCATCCAATCTACCAGCAGTGTGTGCAAGCTTGGGAGATGTTTGTGACACACACGAGGGTCCGCTGGGGAGTGGGGTTAGATTTGCACCAAAGATCCAGGCACAGGTTCGTCTGGGTGTGAGCAGTTATAAGACTGTCGCCGGATTTATAATCTGTATTTGTGGGTCTTGTTTCTATACCCTGAGCCCCTGCTCTATGCTGGGGAGGGCTGGGGACACAGTGATGACAGCAGCCCCAGCCCTCCGCTCTGGGCTCACAGACCAGTCCCTTGAGAGTGATGATTCAGAGTGGTCAGGGCTGGGGTGGAAGACCCCAGAGGGATGCCTGACCCAGCCTTGGGGTCAGGGAGGGCTTCCTGGAGGAGGAGCTGTCCCACCTGAGACCTGGAGCTAGAGATGGTGTCAGCGGAAGGCAGTTCTTGCCCGAGTTTTAGGCCAGGGTGAGGAGCTGGGCTTTACCCCCAGGGTCCTAGGGAGCCATGGCAGCTTCAGGGCAGGGAGGGAAGGGGTTATATTTGAGCTTTAGAAAGACCCAGCTGGCTGCTGCTCAGAGGGGAAGTTGGTATATGACTTCAGTGAGGTCGTGTACCCATTAGGCTGTGGCCATGACCCTGTCTGGCTAGGTGTAAGGGGCGGGGCGGCGGGGGGGGGCAGAGGGGGCCCGTGTGTGTTTCTTCCTCGGAACCATAACCTTCCTTCACTCCCCACCCCAGAGGCCAGCGCCGCCGAGGTGCCTCCCTTCTCCCGGGTCCAGGAGCGCTCCTTCTTCATCCGCATGAAATCTACCCTCACCAAGAGGGGGCTGCACGTCAAGGCCTCGGGGTACAAGGTGAGTGTGAGCTCTGCGGCCCCAGCTTCTGACGCCCGCGTCCCCCGTCCACCTGGGGGGAGCTCCCGCGTTCCTGCCAGCTATGTCCTTGTGCCCCGGCACCTTTGGGTGACAGCCGCAGCCAGGCCCGGTGGCCGGGGTGTGGTCCTCCTGCCCGTGCCCCCCGCCCCCCACTCGGCCTCTCCAGGCCTCTCCTCCAACCCCGCCTGCTGCCTGCAGGTCATCCACGTCACGGGGCGCCTTCGGGCCCGCTCCCTGGGCCTCGTGGCTCTGGGCCACACGTTGCCCCCCGCCCCACTGGCTGAGCTGCCACTACACGGACATATGATCGTCTTCCGTCTCAGCCTGGGTCTCACCATCCTTGCTTGTGAGAGCAGGTACCGGGGTTGGGGGCCGAGGAGGGCGGATGGGGCCACGCGGGAGAGCTGGGGCTGCGGGGCAGTCAGAGCCGCGCTGGGGAGCCCGGGGGGCGGCAGAGCAGCGCGGGCAGAGGTACTGGCAGGAGGAGGCTGGGGCGGGGCCAGCGGCGACGGTGGGCGGGGCTTACCCGAGGCCCCCTTCGCAGAGCCCCACCCCTCCCCGATCCCCTTGGTCTGCCCGCCTCTCTCCTTGCCCACCGTCTCCCGCACCACGCAGTGAGTGCCTTCGGAGTGCCCGGGGCCACCCCGTACCCAGGAGCGCCACCTGCCTGAATGCCCATGGCCACCCTAGGAGGGACACTAGTATTATGCCCATTTGACGGAGGGTTAAACTGAGGCCCAGAGCCGGGTTTTGTACCCTGGTGATTCCAGAGCCAACCCTGCTTCTTGTCCTCCACCCCCTGGTCTCAAACGCCTGCTCACCTCCTCTCTCTGTCACCCGCTGTCACCTCTGTCATCCTCAGGGTGAGCGACCACATGGACCTGGGGCCCTCAGAGCTCGTGGGTCGCAGCTGCTACCAGTTTGTCCACGGACAGGACGCAGCCAGGATCCGCCAGAGCCACCTGGACCGTGAGAACCCCTGTCTCCCAGCACCCCTGGCCTGAGTGCCCCCCGATCCCTGCACCCTGAGCCACAGCTCAGACCTGGGGCAGGAGGAAAGGGGCAGTGCTGTCTCTCCCCCCCCCCCCCTTAAAAATCCAGAAGGCCCCCGTGCGCAGTTAGCGCTCAGTCCTTCTGACTCAGTCTTTTTCCATCTCCCCCTCTGGACTGTTGCCCTCATCTCCTCCTTCCGTCCCCCTCCGTGCCCCCGTCTTCCTCTCTCACCCCATCTTCCTGTCCGCGTGTCTCTGTCTCGGCCGGCGGGGCCCAGTGCTGGACAAGGGGCAGGTGATGACCGGTTACTACCGCTGGCTGCAGCGGGCTGGGGGCTTCGTGTGGCTGCAGTCCGTGGCCACCGTGGCCGTGAGCGGGAAGAGCCCCGGGGAGCGCCACGTGCTCTGGGTCAGCTACGTGCTCAGGTGAGGGCCATACCCCGGGCGCCCCACAGGGGACTCAACTCCACTGTCTCTCCCCGTCTGGTGGGGGGGGCTCCTCTTCGAGGGGGCGGCGCTTCTCAAAGAGGACAAGCCCAGAAGGGTTTGAAAACAGGAAGGGGACAGGGGGACAGGGAGAGGAAAGGCAGAGAGGAGTGAGGCGGCAGCTTTGAAATGGTCTCAGCCCCAGGCACAGGATCAGGACTGGATTCTGGGGCACCGGGGAGCCACGGCAGAGTGTAAGGCTGGAGAGGGTCACAGTCCCATCTCCTTTGTGGAAAGACCTCCCTGGCTGCTGTGAGGGACTTTGCGGGACACGACAGGGGCTGGGAGCCCAGGGAAGAGCCTGGGGCAGGTCCGGGAAACGCCAGGCAGTGCGGGTGGAGGAGGGGACGCGGCTTCCGCTCACAGCCACGTCTCTGGCTTTGATGGGCCTGGACTGGGGTTCCCGAGAGCAGCAGCGGTCTGAAAAGACCTGAGGGGAGATGGGCATGAGGTACCCGGGGACACCCCTGAATGCACATTCGGGGGGCGGGGGACACAGGCTGCCCAGGTCTGGCCTCGGGAGACAGGGCTGAGCTGGGCCAGACCCCAGCTTGGAGTCTGGGGTTCCAGGCATGACCCCTAAGTACCATGGGGTGGGGGCTCTACCCCACCTGTGTTGTCCCCAGCCAAGCCGAGGGCGGCCAGACCCCTCTGGATGCCTTCCAGCTTCCGGCCAGCGTGGCCTGTGAGGACACCTCCAGCCCCGAGCCAGAGCCCACAGGTGAGCCCCCCTCCCCCCGGGAAGCTCCCAGGGAAGGGGTCTCGGGGACCCGAGCTTTCCAGTCTGGAAGCCACTAGCCATGTGTGGTGACTTAACGTTTAATTAAAATGAAAGCCTGGGTTTCTCGGTCACCCTTGCCCCGTTTCAAGGGCTCGGCAGTCTCCCGCGGCCAGTGGCTACTGCACTGGAGCACACAGGGAACAGAGGCAAGGCAAGTTCTGTTGGGTGACGCGGGTCTAGACCAGGGTCTGTCAGTCTCCCCTCTGCTGCTATCTGGGGCCAGATCCTTCTCGGCTTTGGGGGCT
>CM052888.1:43602937-43650196 GCA_028534135.1 Potos flavus
CCTCGGGGCTCCTCTCCCTTTCTTCCTCCTCCTCGGTTCCCTCCACCTGCCTCCGCTGGCTCCCACGCCCGCCCCTCCCCACCGCCCTCCCCCACCTAGGAACCACCACGCGGAACATGGAGCCGGCGAAGGGTCAGGTTTTAATGTCTCGGTCCTCGGGCCCCCGGCTGTGCAGCGCCCGGCCATTCCGCGTGGCCCAGCCACTCACTCTGGCGGTGGGCGGCCTGCTTCGTCGGGGCCTTCGGCAGCCGCTGTCCCGTCGTCCTCAGGCACCAGTTCCACGTCCAGCTCCAGCTGACCCATGTAGAGGCCGACAGCACAAGCCCAGAGCAGGCCTACGGCCAGCACGGCCCCCACGCTTGCCGCCGCACCCCCCAGCGACAGCTGCATGGGTCCCCGCAGCGCCGCCAGGCCCACCACGTAGGAGGAGCCGCCCCACACCACGCACAGGCCGCCCAGCAGGAAGAAGCCTGTGCAGGGGGAGAGGGAGGGGGCCACAGTTAGCAGGAGGGAGGGCCTAAGCTCCCAGGCGGGGGCGGCCTGCTGTGGGGTGGCTGGGGGTCCAGGTCTGGGAGCCCGATGACCCAGACACCGGGGTGGGTCAGGAGACTGATATGGGGTTAGCAGATGGAGCAAACTGAAGGTCAGGGTAGGGGTGAGTACAGAGACAAGCTCAGGGGCATGAGAAGGTGGCAGAGGGGGTGTCTAGGATGTGGAGGTGGGGTCCAGGACCAGAGGAGTAGTGGGGAGCTGGTCTGAGCAAAAACAGGGCTGGAGGGACGGCAGTGGGGCCAAGCTGGGGCTGAGCCAGGATGAGGGGTTTGGTCGGGACCCTCGTCTTCGCTGAGAAGCCCGACAGGAAGGGGCAAGGACCCACAGCCCTCCCCGGGGCCACCCACGCGGGTGATCCGGTGTCCTTGAAGTAGGGGTAGGTGGGTGGAAAGTCAACACAAGTGAGGGGGATGTGGCTTCTGGCAGGGGAAAGAATGAGGGGTTCTACACTTAACTATGGGGAGCTTGGGATGGGGCAGGGAGGGATCTACACCCACGGGGGAAGATGGGGGCTCTACCTCCTCAGTGGGGGCTAGAGTGGGGTTCTGCACTCACCATAGGCAGCTTCCCGACCCATGTCACTCTGCATGAAGGAGATGACCCCGATGCCTGATGCCAGGAGGCCATTGCGGAACCAGGAGAGGAAGGCTACAGAAGGGGAGGGCATGGGGGGAAGAAATCAGCATTAGCTCAAACCCTGCCCCCTCCCCCGTCTGCCCAGTGTTATCCCACCGTGCCATCCCACCCCAAATCCCCACCTAGTCCTGGCAGCCCTCCACCTAACCTTATCCCCCTCCTCCAAACTATACGGCTTCTGTCCACTCTGAGCCCTCTCCCCCAAACTCCGCAGCACCAGAGAGTCAAAACAGTCTGCAGAATCTGGAGAAGCATCTAGGAACCAAAAGTGCAGGACCTAAATCTGAGGACAGGCAGATCCCAAGAGGTCACTCTGGTCAATGTCCCACCCCCATACACGTGTATCCCCCTCTGGGACAAACTGTTCCCTCACTTCAGGGCTCTCTCCAGCCTCCCCCTTCAGTATTCCTCCAATGCCAACCATCAACTATCTGCTGTCCTACCTCGCTGTTATTTACATCCATTCACGTCCCTTGTGGGGCGCTAACAGGCTGGTCGGGGTTACAAACCCCACACCCTCACCCCAGCCTCTATCTACCCTCTCCACATGGGAGGCCCCGCCCCCTGCAGCCTAGATCACCTGGCCCTCCAATCAGCCTGGAGCTTTTCTTTTATTGGTTGTTCCTCCCTCCAATCGGGAACTCGCCCCCTCTTCGGTGGGGATCCACACTCCCGCCTAATGCAGAGAGGTCGCCTCCAAGCTGAACTGGCTCCTCCAACGCGGACCCTGCTATTAGGCAAATCCCCCGCCCTTAACCCTCTCTGGACGCCTCTCTCGCCCAGGCAGTGCAATTTTCTAAGGCTGCCTGTCCTAGCCCGACTAACCTCTCCGATCTCTCCTGCACCCCTCTAACCGGACACACCGTCCCATCCGCAAGCCCTTCTTTGCAGACAGACTGAGCTCTTGCAGCAAGCGCTTCCCTGCGCTTATACGGAAGCCCTTCTGGCTCCGGAGCCCTGGCCTGTTTCCAGCAGGAGCCCCGCCCCCCCCCCCCACTCGCGCGCGCCGACAGCTCGGCTATCCAGAACCCCCTCTCCCACCGTGGCCGACCCCAGCCTCAGACCTGTCTCGTGCGCCTTCCGAAGGAGCCAGGCGTCTGCACGATCCAGCTCAGACACGGGAGGCGGCGAAGCCCCGGCGCGGGGGCCGTGGCCGGGGGCGAAGGACCCCCGGGCACCCCCACTCCGGGGCCGCGGAGGCGGCAGCAGGGCCCCCCGGAAGCGGAGCCGGGCCAGTCGCGCGGCCCGAGCCCACCACCAGCCGCCTCCCATGGTTCGCACTACGGCTGCCGCTCACCGCCCCGCCCTCACGGGCCGCCCGTAGGCTAAAGAACACGTCACTCAGGGGTATCGGCTCACCCATTGGTTTTGCGAGCGTCACTCAGGGCTGGCCCCCACTGTCCATTGGTCAACACCCTGGTGATTCCTCCTCTGTCATCCGTGCCGGTACTGCGCGTCCCACCTTGTTTCTGCTACTGGACTACGAATCCCAGCGAACGTTGCGCCCATAGGAGGCCGGTCTTCAGAAGCCGGAGGCACGATGTCTGCTGGAAGTTGTAGTTTTTGTTAATAACTTTAATTCTCATGGCCAATAAACAAGAACAAAACAAAACTCTGCTTAATATAGAACCTTAGCAAAATCTCAAAGAGCCGAGAGGTGACAGTAAAAGTCAACCTTAATCTCATGATGAAGTTACTGCTAATACTTTATTGTATTCCTGCCCTGTCTTTTCTAGGTAAATGTAAAACGAGATGCCGTTTGACAAATTAACTTTTTTCACATAACAATAAGTCGTGAACATTGACTGGTGGCATTGAATACTTTCCACTTTCCATTTTCTTATTTTAAAAATACTTATTTTGAACACAGTCCAAGATGCAAAATACACAAAAGGATCTAATGAAAAGTAATTTTCACCCCAAGCCCCAGGCAACCATCCCCATCCTCCATTCTACAGCATTAAGTGTAATGGTTCATACCCATGCATTATCCGTAGGTACCACAGAGGATCCCCGTTCCTAAGTTGTTTCCAATTTTCCCTACTATAAGCAATTTCTGTTTCAAGTTTAAACTTCTGTCTGAGGTGGGATGGATCTGATCCCACTGGCAAATTTCAGCAGTCCGCTTCTGCCTCTGGGTCCACACATGGCTTTATATATCCCCTTACTACACTGTGTGGTAATGATCTCTATACTTATCTGTCTCTACCAATAGGCTGTGAGCTTTCAGTGGACTGGGTCCTTGATTGACACATCTCCATGCCCCCCAACCCAATATAAGTAGGGGACTTGGTATAGCAAACATTTACCACTGGCTTTCCCTGCACCAAAAATTCTGCTATGCAGTCTGTGAATGATGTCCTTTAGTTCTTATTGTAACCCTAGGAGTTACGAACTAGAATGTTCCCTCTTTTATAGGGAGGGAAAAGTGAGGTAATACAAGTTGATGTTTATTGGGCACTAACCATGTATCAGACGCTGTGCTCTTCCTTTACATGGATATTCTCATTAAATCTTCGAAATAGGGGTGCCTGGGTGGCTCAGTCTTGATCTCAGCTCAGGTCTTGATCTCAGGGTCATAGGTTCAAGCCCTGCTTTGGACTCCACACCCAGCCTGGAGCCTATTTAAAAAACAAACAAACAAGCAAACAAACATCAATTTTATGTTTACATACTTAAGGAAACAGTTGCAAAATGATATTGAAAATAAGTTCCTTTACAATAGTATCAAACCAAAAAATACTTAGGAAATGTTTTAACAAAAGATATGCAAGATTTCTACACTGAAAACTACAAAATACTATCGAGTCACATTAAAGAAGATCTAAACAAGTGGAGAGATATACCATTTTCATGGATTAGAAAATTCCTTGCTCTCAAGGAGCTTCTTTTCTAGAAGGATAGACAGAAAATAAGCTATAAACATGCTAAATAAGTAAATCCTTGGAAAAGTCCAGGAGACTAGAGGAGCCCAGAGAGGGTAACTAACTCAGCCTGGATGTGGAGTCAGCAAGAGAGTGCCTAATTCGAAACCTGAACTGAATAGGCATGGACCAGATCAAGCATGATCAGAGGCTTACGGAAAGAATCCGGGACCCAGGAAAGCTTATAGCGAGTGTAGGAGATGGAACATAAACAATTATTTACCATCATGAAATGGTTTCATTTTCTTCCTTGGGCAGCCATGACAAGTATATTTTATAAGATGCCCTACAGTGTGTAGAGATCTTTTGAGTCCAGAAAAATAGCTCTCTGACCACCCTAGCCCCATCCAGAGCAAGGGGACCCGTCTGAGGTCACCCCCTTTAGTTCCTGGGTCACCTGTAACTGCCGGTGCTGTGTGGTAGAAAGCCATAGAGGAGTCATGCAGGGATCCGACAATATTCAACTTGTCTGTTAAGATCATTCCACCTTCCTGGGGCACCTGGGTGGCTTAGATTTAGGTTAAGCATCTGCCTTTGGCTCAGGTCGCGATCCCGGAGTCCTGGGATCGAGGCCCACATCGGGCTCCCTGCTTGGAGGGAGCCTGCTTCTCCCTCTCCTTCTGCTGTTCCACCTGCTTGGTCTCTCTCACTCTCTCTGTCAAATAAATAAATAAAATCTTAAAAAAAAAAAAAAAAAAGATCACGCCACCTCTCTATGAAGGCTGGGTTGTAGCAAGAAGAGATCAGAAACTTGAAAGAGGACAAGTGACCCCGTCAATAGCTATCTCTTTCTCTCCATTCCTTCCCGAGTTCAAATCCTTGCTATCTTTCACCTGGACAGCTGAAATCAGCCCACTTATTGGTCTCCAGAACCCCTGAAGGGTAGATTCTCCACTTAATACTTCAGCAAATATTTATTGAGTATCTACTATGTACCGAGCTCTGTTTAAGACACTGAGGATATGGGAGTGCCTGGGTGGCTCAGTCTGTTAAGCATACGACTCTTGATTTTAGCTCAGGTCATGATCTCAGATTTGTGAGATCAAGTCCGCTGTCAGGCTCCACACTGGACGTGGAGCCTGCTTAAGAGTCTCTTTCCCTTCCCCCTTTCTCTCTCTCTAAACTAAAAAAAAAGAAAACAAAAACCAAACAAAAACAAAAAAAACCCACTGAGGATATAGCAGTGAACTAGACAGAAAAATGACATGTCCCAGCCCCTATGGACATGACAACACTGGGCAAGGGAGACAAAGGATTAATTAATATAATTCCAGGAAATGTCAAATCCATGCAGAAAATAAGCCAAGGTGACGAGGGAGAGAATGATAGAAGTCTATGACAGCCAGCCTCTAGGATGGCACCAGCCATCTGTACATTTCGTGTGGTCTCTTTCCACATCCAACCAGGACTGCTCTGTGTGGCCAGTGGAATACTGTGGGAGTGACTGAGTGTGACTTCCAAGGCTGGGTCATAAAAGACATTGCCACTTCCACCACGCTCTCTTGCATCGCCTTCTCTGTGGGAAGCCAGCTGCCATGTTGTGAGGACACCTGAGCAGCCTTGTGGAGAAGCCGACGGCCAGCACCAGCTTGCCAGACACATGAGTGAACCTCCTTGGAAGGTTCCTCCAGCCCCTGTCAGGTCCTTGGACGACCATAGCCGTGGCCTGAACCTCATGAGAAGCCCTGAGCCACGACCACCCAGCTAAGCTACTCCTGTACTGTGGGAGCCCCCTGATCCACAGAAACTATGGGCAAGAATATACGTTTATTATTTTAAGCTACTGAGTTTTGAGGATGTGACATCAGAATAGCAATTAGAGTGACAAGGAGTCCTCTATGAGGTGATGATGAGGAAGAGGGCTCCAAGCAGAGAGAATAGCATGTGCAAAGGTCCTGAGGCTCGAGTGTGCTTGACATGCTGGAGGAAGAGCCAGGGGGCCTGTGTGGCTGGAGCAAAGTGAGCAAGGGGAGAGGGGAAAATGAAGTCAGAGACAGATGGGGGTCGGGCGGTTGGTGTCTCATGGTGTCTCAAGGCTATTTTATGTTAAGTGTGATGGGAGCCAGTGGGAGATTTTGAGCTGGGGGGTAGCATGACCTGACATTCGTCTTTAGAATGTGGTGCTGACTGCTCAGTGGAAAAAAGACTTAGCAACCACCGGATATATATATATATTTTTTTTTAATATTTATTCATTTGAAAGAGAGTGTGTGTGTGCAGGGGGAGGGGCAGAGGGAGAGAATCTCCAATAGATTCCCCACTGAGTGTGGAGCCCGACACAGGGCTCAATCCCACGACCCTGAGATCATGACCTGAGCCAAAAATCAAGTCAGGCACTTAACACTGAGCCACCCAGGCGCCCCGCCAGAGGCTATTTTAAATGAGCATCTAATGATGTCTCTCCCCAGCTGAAACCCTTCCATAGCTCTCCATCACCCTCTGGAATCTTGGCTATGAGACCTGCGGGGCCAGGCCCCTCCTTACCTGCTCCTTCATCTTCCACTGAGAAGAGCCTAGACTGGGAGCTCTGGAGGGGGTTAAACTCGGGAGGGAGTTCAAATGGGCTGGAACAGCCTGGCTGCTGGCAATGAACCCTAAGTATTAAATGGGATTAAGCGGAACTGAAAATATTTGAGACACATTTCTCACATTCTTGGCTAGTGGAATGGTTTAGGCTGATGAGAAGGGAGAGAAAAACGAATGCCAGAAAGGGTCAGGGCAGAGAAAACAAATCCTCCTTAAAGAGACAAATCAGAGGGTTGGCCGGCTGCCTCTGCCCTTGGGATTTGATCAGTCGTTCTCATAGACGACCGACCGACCAGGAGCTTTAAATGTTAACGCTCCAGCCTTATCCCAGACCAATGCAGGCGTATCTGCGGGTGGGAGGGATGACCAGGCATTGGGATCCTTTTACAGAATGTATAGGGACTCACCACAAAAAATAAATGGCAATTATATGGCATGATGGAGGTGTTAGCTAAGGCTCAGGGGATAATCCTATTGCAACATTATATATAATTGTGTATATGTATCATGTACCAAATCAACTTGTTGTACCTTCCTTACACAACCTTAGATGTCAATTACACCTCCATAAAAAAATTTTTTTTAAAGAATACATTTTTAGGGGGGGCGCCTGGGAGGCTCAGTCGGTTAAGCCGCTACCTTTGGCTTAGGTCATGATCCCAGGGTCCTGGGATCGAGTCCCACATCGGGCTCCCTGCTCAGCGGAGAGCCTGCTTCTCCCTCTCCCTCTGCCCGTTTGTGTTCCCTCTCTCACAGTCTCTCTGTCAAATAAATAAATAAAATCTTTAAAGAAAAAAAAAAATCTATTTTTATCAAGAGCTCACCCCAGATATCAGACCCTGTTCCAACTGGGGCCACAACAATAAAGTGTGGGGGGGGCGTGGATAAAGGATTAGCTTTTGCGGCAGGACATTTGAGGCCCGGAGAGGAAGGACAAGGCAGGTCCGTGAACCACCAATCCAGCATTTATTCTGGTTGCCCTTTAAGTCCTGAGACACAACTCTGGCATTTTCTCTCTGCCCCGGTGTGCACGGTGACCCCTCTGTCTTGCGCTGACCAACCCTGAGTCAGGCTGCTCTCCTTCCTCCCTGCCCCCCCCCCCCCACTGAAATGCTGATCAGCTCCTCCTGAGACCCGCTGACCACAGGAGGACACATTTCCTGTCAAACCCCGTTGGTTACTTACTTCCCCTCACATACCCCATTTCCTCTACTACAAAACCCACTCGCCAGAGGAAAGCAATGCCCTTTTCTCTTGATTTGGAGACACCTGCAGACCTCAGAGGTCAGAGCAGCCTCCCCACTGAGATGGTCTTTATTTATTTTTTTGGTACAGATTTTATTTTATTTATTTTTAAAGATTTTATTTATTTATTTGACAGAGAGAGAGAGATCACAAGTAGGCAGAGAGGCAGGCAGAGAGAGAGGGGGAAGCAGGCTTCCCACTGAGCAGAGAGCCGGATGTGGGGCTCGATCCCAGGACCCTGAGATCATGACCTGAGCCGAAGGCAGAGGCTTTAATCCACTGAGCCACCCAGGCACCCCTAAAACAGTCTTTTTGAATAAAATTTGAATAAAACTTCTCCTAGTCTCAGATTTTTTTTTTAATTTGACATCTCCAGAAAGTCCTTGTGCATTCTTCATTAGGTTAATTCCTAGATACCTTATAGTTTTTTATCACTCTTGGGAAAGTTATCTGATTTTGTTAATTTCCTATTTGAGGGGCACCTGGGTGGCTCAGTGAGTTAAAGCCTCTACCTTCGGCTCAGGTCATGATCTCAGGGTCCTGGGATCGAGCCCCGCATCAGGCTCTCTGCTCAGTGGGGAGCCTGCTTCCCGCCCCTCCCCCCGCCTGCCTCTCTGCCTACTTGTGATCTCTGTCAAATAAATAAATAAAATCTTTAAAAAAAAATTTCCTGATTATTGTTGGTATAGAAGAATGCTAGGGACTTTTTTAAAAAAATTGAGATGTAATTCACATACCATAAAATCCATCTTTTTAAAGTGTACAATTCAGTGGCTTTTAGAATATTCACAAGGTTGCACAACTGGCATCACTAACCGCAGAATGTTTTGATCACCCAAAGAGAAAACTCCCTGCACCCCACCCTCTCACCTCCACCCCTTCCCCCAGTCCCTGGTAACCACTAATCTCTTTTCTGTCTCTGTGGATTTGTTCTGGACATTTCATAGGGAGATGGAATCCTACAACATGTAGCGTTCTCTGTCTGGCTTATTTCAGTTGGCTTAATGTTTTCAAGTCTTAATGGTGTGGCACAGATGTGGGCTTCATTCCTTGTTACAAAGGAGTGATATTCCCTTCTAGGAATACAGTACATTCTGTTTGTTCATTCATCAGTAGATGGACATGTGGGTTATTTCCATTCTTTGCCTATTATAAATAATGCTGCTGGGACACTGGGACGGCTCAGTTGGTTAAGCATCTTCCTTTGGCTCAGGTCATGATCCTGGGGTCCCAGGATAGAGTCCTGCATCAGGCTCCTTGCTCAGCAGGGAGCCTGCTTCTCCCTCTGCCTCTGCCCACTGCTCCCCCTGCTTGTGCTCTCTTCTCTCTGACAAATAAATAATAAAATCTTAATAAAAAACAATGCTGCTGGGGTGCCTGGGTGGCTCAGTGGGTTAAAGCCTCTGCCTTCGGCTCAGGTCATGATCTCAGGGTCCTGGGATCGAGCCCCGCATTGGGCTCTCTGCTCGTCGGGGAGCCTGCTTCCCCCCGCCCTCTGCCTGCCTCTCTGCCTACGTGTGATCTCTCTCCCTGTCAAATAAATAAACAAAATCTTTAAAAACAAAAAACAATCCTGCTATGAAAACGCATGTAGAAATATTTATTAATGTACCTGCTTTCAATTCTTTGGGGTTTCAGTGGGAAGGAGGGGCCAAAGGCTGGCTGCTTTCCTTGGCTTGCGGCCTCTTCCTAGAACCACTCTGAACTCTGCTTCCCCACCTACCACTCTGAGCTCCTGTCTCCCTTTTTTTTTTTTTTAAGATTTTATTTATTTGACAGAGAGAGACACAGCCAGAGGGAACACAAGCAGGGGGAGAGGGAGAAGCAGGCTTCCCGCTGAGCAGGGAGCCCCATGTGGGACTCGATCCCAGGACCCCGGGATCACAACCTGAGCCAAAGGCAGACGCTTAACGACTGAGCCACCCAGGCGCCCCACTCCCGCCTCCTTCTTATGAACATCCCTGTGACGACCTCCGGCCCACCCAGACAATGCAGGACCGTCTCCCTATCTCACAACCCTTAACCACACCGGCAAAGTTCCTTTTGCCATGCAATATAGCATTCTTGGGTTCCAGGAATTAGAGTATGGGCTACAGAGACTTTTCGAAGAGGGAGGCAGAAGGATCAGTTAATAGTAGGGGATGTGAGCACTGGAGCAAGAGGTCAAAGGGACTTAAGGAAAAGCTGGAGGAGAAGGCAAAGAAATGAATTCTTCCCTGAACCCTCCAGGAAGAGCACAACCCTGCTGACACTTTGATTTCAGACTTCTGGTCTTCAGAATTAGAATGCATTTGCATTCTTTTTAAGCCCCTAAGTTTGTGCTAATTTGTTACAGCGGTGAACACAGTTAGCAAGCTTGAGCATGAATAGAGGTGACAGGAGGTGAGAGGTCTGGAGAGGAAAGTAAACGGAATGATTTGTAACTGTGATCGTTTTAACAAGTGGAAAGTCCTGAGCTGTATCTAGGGTTTAGGGCTGTGCTGTCCAACATGGCGGCTGCTGGGTGCATGTGCCTTCATTTAAATTTAAACTCACGTTAATTTAAAAGTAAAATCCAGAGCCAGGTGTAAGTGCTTAGTGGCTACATGTGCCCAGATACTGCCATTTGGGACGGCAAGGAGAGAGACCATTTCCATCCCTGCAGAACATTCTAGTGGGCCGTGTTTGTTGCGAGAACAGTTTGTTGATGCACAGTGTGTGTCGTAGTATGTAAAGTTACAAGACTAGCCTGAAGAAGGTAAGGAAGAGAGAAGGAAGAAGGAAGTTGGCAGAAAACACCTAAAACTGGCATATTTTAAGAGAAACAGGGGCACCTGGGAGGCTCAGTCTGCCTGAGGCTCTGGTCATGATCCCGAGTTCCTGGGATCGGATTCAGCCCGGAGCCGGGGGTCCCTGCTGAGCCTGCTTCTCCCTCCCCCTGCTTGCGCCCTCTCTCAAATAATACATTTTTTTTTTAAATGTCAACATTATTTTTTAAAAGAGAAACAGAGTAAACCACCACAAGAAACAAGAAAGACTGTGTAAAATATTTTACCTTTCACATCGTCTGTCGTGTCGGGGGGGCCTGGGTGGCTCAGTCGGTTGGGTGTCTGCCTTCTGCTCCGGTCATGAACCCCTGGGGTCCTGGGCTCGAGCCCCGCTCTGCTCATGGGGCTCTGTGCTCAGTGGGGAGCCTGCTTCTCCCTCTGCCTCTGCCCCTCCCCACCTGCTGGTGCTCTCTCTCTGGCCCTCTAGCTCAAATAAATAAATAAAATCTTTAAAATTGTGTCCTCCCCAAACTCGGACGCTGAAACCCTAGCCCTCAGCGTGGCTATATTTGGAGAGGGGGCTTTAAGGAGGTGAGGAAGGTTAGACTAAGGCGTAGGGTGGGGCCCCGACCGCGTAGGATTAGCTCCGTAGAAGCGGAGAGGCCAGATCGCCTGCTCTCCCTGCCCCTGCAGCCCTCCGACCCAACCACCCACCGCATCGCCACGCCCACTCTACTCACTCATTGGCTGGGCGGGCCATGGGGGCGTGGCCTCAATGCAAACGTAGGTGTGAATTTCCGGCGTTCAGGCCTTGGGGGAATGGGGCTCCCTGCGGTGGCAGACAGGCGAGAGGGACCTTCCTCAGCTGGCTGCTGCAGCCCGTGGCGTGGCCCCTACAAACCAGGAGGGACGCCTGGGAGAACTTGGGAACGCTGGTGCGGGAGACATCAGTGCTGGTCTCCAAACAGCTCCAGCTGTCCGCCTCTTGGCCGCATGGCAGAACAGACCCTCCCCACCCTCCTGGAAGTTCAGCTGGCCCCATGACTCGCTTTAGCCAATGAAAAACAACAGAGGTGAAATCCATGGCCTTGGAGAAGAAGCATTTAAGGGCTGGGGGCAAGCCTCCATCTTCCCTCCCCACTGCCGAGTAGTTCCAGGTGCTGAGCCTCAGGCAGCCTGGGTCCCATCCTTAGTGGCTACGATGAGCCGATGAGCCGATGAGCCGAGCTTCCTGCTGCACCGTGAATGAGCCACTGAGATTTGCAGGTTTGATTTTGTGCAGCAGAACCTTGCCCATCCTTACTAACACCACTGATAGACTCCAAATCTTAAAATAAATAAATAAATAAAAAGTTTTCATAGTATTAAGAGCTCTTCACCAGACTCACAACATGGCAAATACCATGAGAGAAAAAGCAGCTGTTCTACCGCTGGGGGTGGGTCTCTTGCAAATATCCAGTAAAACGTTCCTATCAATATTATTTGATGTTTGTGTCTCATCTCTGGTGGAAGCTTGTTTATAAGTAAGGGATAATCCTGTGATTGTCGGGAAAAGGACTTTTTTTTTTTTTTTTTTTAGATTTTATTTACTTGACAGAGAAAAATTAAGAGAGGGAACACAAGCAGGGGAAATGGAAGAGGGAGAAGCAGGCTTCCTTCTGCATAGGGAGCCTGAGGTGGGGCTCAAGCCCAGGACCCTGGGATCTTGACCTGAGCCCAAGGCAGATGCTTAACAACTGAGCCACCCAGGTGCCCCAGGAAAAGGACTTGTAAGAGACTTCCAAAAGATTACTGCGAGGTAAGGAATAACTGTGGCACACACATTCCAGGGCAGATTTCAGAGAAAGGCGGTAAATGACGTCTTAAGGGTCATCACAGCCTTCTCTGCCTGCATCCTCAGAATCAGCTTGAAGACCAGTGTAGGGGGCTCAATGGTTGTCCCCCAAAATACGTGGCCACGTTCTAGCCCCCTGAACCTGGGACTATGGTCAAATTTGGGCAAAGGGTCTTTTCAGACGCAATGCCTAATAATAGGTAAGGGCTTCTCTTGTTCTTTTTTTTTTTTTTTAAGATTTTATTTATTTATTTGACAGAGAGAGACAGAGAGAGAAGGAACACAAGCAGGGGGAGCAGCAGAGGGAGAGGGAGAAGCAGACTTCCTGCCAAGCAGGGAGCCCGATGTAGGGGCTCGATCCCGGGACCCTGGGATCATGACCTGAGCTGAAGGCAGATGCTTAACTGAGCCACTCAGGTGCCCCAAGGGCTTCTCTTTTGGGGTGATAGAAATGTTTTGGAACTGGGAAGAGGTGGTGATGGTCACACAACATCGAGAAGGTACTAAATGTTACTGCACTGTTCATTTTAAAAATGGCTGATCTGGGGGGACCTTAACTGACCGGGTGGCTTGGTCGGTTAAGCATCTGACTCAATCTCACAGTTCAGGTCTTGATTTCAGGGTTGCGAGTTCAAGCCCTGCCTTGGGCTCCAGGCTGGGCGCGGAACCTACTTAAAAAAAAATCTTTTTTTAAATGGTTAATTTTATGTTATGTGAATTTCACCTCAATTAAATAGATCAATATTAGTATATTAGAAACCTACATGGGAAGGCTTGGCAAGGATATAGAGCAACCAGAGAACGAAAAATGGAACAACCGATTTGGAAGTTTGGCAGTTTCTTATAAAACTAAACATCCATACTTCACTCCTAGGTATTTACCCAAGAGAAATGAACATGTTCACACCGAGGGCTCACACAAACGTGTTCAGCAGCTGTATCCAGAACAGCCCCAAAGGTCCCCCAGCAGGTGAGCGAGTAAATAATTGCAGCCCCCCCATCCAGGGACACAGTGCTGGGACTGACCAGGAGGGATCGCGAGGGAACTTTCTCTATATTCATTGGGGTTTGGGGCACACAGACGAATGCATTTCTCAAAACTCCACGAGTGTACATGGAAGGTCTGTGCATTTCATGATACGGGAATTGCACCTTAAAAAAAAAAAAAAAAAAAGGAATGTGAGTATTGAACTCTGGTTAATGATACACACGCTGAAGGATTTGGGGGGCTGTGTTCTGATGGGTGGAGAGGGATGGGCAGACGGCTAAGCCTCTGACAAAGCAAGTACAGTCACACTTTCGCACCTGTAGAATCTGGGCGGTGGGTCGGGTCAGGTGCCCGAGGACACCGGCACAGGTGCCAATCCCAAAGCCCCAGTCATCTTTGAAAGTAGAAGGCTCTCAACGTGGCTCTTGGCCTCACTCACCGGCCGATGCTCACTGGCCCCTTCTGTTCTCAGGCTGTTTTTCTCTCCAACAGCGATACTCAGGGCTCCACGCCCCTCACGTCATCCAGCTCTATGTAGCGGCCCCTACAGCCTCCACCCAGACCACCTCGTCCTCCCCAGTGCCATCTCAGCAAGGGACTGCCCTCCACTGGGCTGCTCAGACATCCTCTCCGACCCCTCTTCTCTGTCACCACTCCTGTGTCACTGTACCAGCTTCTATCTACGCCCTGAGTCTCGGGTCCTCTGGTTTCCCAGCCCCCTGCCCCTCTTGCTGTCATCCCACCAGGCTCCCTGCACCCCCATCGTGCCCTAGCCAATCCACTTCCCACACCCCCGTCGGAAGGAAGGTTCTAGCCTCCAGTCTGGTCCTTACTTGAACGCGAACTCTCCAGGCTCTTCCCTGCCCGTGTCTGTAGCAATGCCTTCGAGGCTCTCCAGGACCTGCCAACCTCCCCGGTGCGGGTCCCTGCCCCAGCCAGCGGGTCGCCTCTGCTGGAGCCCAGGGCCGCCCACCACACGTCTGCTGGCTGAATCACCACTGCGGCTCTCAACCCCCGTGCCTCCCCAGCATTGCCGGCCAGGCGAGTGTTTGTGTGCTCGGCCTCCGGATGCCAGATCTTTGATCAAGCACGGAACATGAGACTCCAGTGTCCTTCTTGCCGGCAACCAACGCAGGGAGGGCGGAGACCAGACAGGAAGTGTGCTCAGGGGTTTCCAGGAAGTGGTCCCTCGCTCACGAGGAAGTATGGGAGAGTCCTTCCCTGCTTCTGCACTTGGAGGGGCGAGGCGGAGGTGCTCTCGCCAAATCGCAATCACGCGGGGACAACCAGCAGTATGAAAGTTGGCCCAAACCCGTGTGACTTTAGGGTTCCCTCCCACTTGACCAACCCTGGAACTGCCCTGTTGACCTTCTTGCCAAGGTGCTGGACTCCTCGATGTTTCAGCCGGCTGGGTTGGGAGTTTCGAGTTGCAGGTAAAATCATCCTTGCTCGATACGGATAAATGGGGAGAAATTCAAAGATTGCATCTGGAAATGTTGACATCAACTTAAAAGCTTACCAGCTTAGACCGGCGACCGGTGGAAGGGCTCCAACCCCCCGACCTCACAACTTCCCAGAGGCCTCACCTCCTAACACCGTGGCACGGGGGGGCAGGGAGGGGGGAAGAAGTGTGTTAACGTCCGAATTTTGAGGAGACACACACATCCCTAGCAGCCGGCCCGGTCGTCCTGCTTGTTCGCCTCTGGCCCTTCCGTGGGCTGTGCGGGGCTGGGGCCGTGGAGCTCACCACTGTAATTCTGGGTGCTGACACTGGCCCGAAGCGGGGGCTCGGAAACTTTGGGAGGCAGGTGCCAACCCTAAGGACAGCGTAGGCTGTTGGGAGGCCCTAATCCCCCCAGCGTCATCACAAATGTCACCCAGGGGCCGGCCACCGAGAGAACAGATCCAGGTTTGTCATTCTTCAGGCGAGGGATGGTGGGGGGCAGCACAGAGAGGCGAGACTGCAGGAGTTTTAAAATAACTGCATCCTTTAATGGCAGTAATACAATTATTGGATTAAGAGACCACAGGAGAAAGGGCAGGTGACATTTCTGGAAGACAGATAAGGAGTACAAAAAGGGAGCTGGGACAGTCATGCGATGATCATTGTAAAAATACAGTACGTTATATACATATTTGCACCATCAACTCTCAACTCTGAAGTAGTATTTACACTTTTGTTACAATCCTGGTTAGAGAACATTTTGTTTTTAAAAGCTTGGCCTGATGGCAAATGAAAATTCCGGGGCAATTCATAGTCCCATGAGGTTCTTAGGCTGAATATTCCAACAGGAGGGTTCCAGCTTCTATTTCATCCACAGATTTCGGTTTTAAAAAAGTATTTAATTTTGCTTTTACAAAAGAAAATTTTCAAAGGAGGGAGAAAAAAAAAAAACAACCCACAGCCACACTGTGTATGCTTACTTATTTTTACAAACACCAAGGGCTGCAGCCCTTTGCTTCAAGGCCGACACGGGTGGCTGAAGAAAAATCTCACTAATGATTGTTTAAAAACAACAAAAACAAAAAAGACAAAGACAAACCAAACCAACCTGATCACGGCGCACTGACCTTGTGGGCTGCCTTCTCCCGCCCTAGCTTCCGGCCCCAAACTCAATGACTGTTTTTTCTTTTTTCTTTTTCCGGGGAAAGGGGTTTGGTCTAGGAGCCTCACGCACCTCCCACCCCAAGGAGGTGGGAAGGGAAACCCTTTGGCTGGGTCAAATGGTTTCCTCATTATTAGCAAGGAATAGGTGGGGGCCTTAAGCAAGGCGAGTGGGGTGATGGGATGAGAAAAAGGCAAGAGACGGCCAGCACTGGTTCCACATGGCGGGGGGGGAAGGACCCCTGAGCCCCGGGCTGGGCCTCAGCCAGGGTCCTGGGGCAGGTGGCGGGGAGCCCAGTGCCGACGTGTCTGCTCCCATCCCGGCTCAGCCGGAGGAGGGGAGCGAGAAGCAGGTTTCTGGTTCCACACCCTCCACCTGCAAGCGAGCGTCCTGCTGGGCCTGCTCCCGGAGAGGGCCCAGCAGCCCCCACCCTGCCCTGGCTAGTCTCCTGACCTTTCCTCAAGCCCCCAAAATCCAACACTATGACACGCCTCTGAACCCATGTACCTGTCAGCTGGGAAGAAAACCAAACACACCAAAACCACGGGCCCTAAGTTAGACATGGTGCAAGGAGGTTCTATGCAAGCAGGGAGCAGAAACACTTTGCCAAGAACCACCGGGGGCTCCCTCTGTCGGAAGCTTGGTGGAGCGGCCACGCCACGGATCCTTGAGCGATCCCCGAGGGACTGGGGCCGGCACACTGCGTGCTCTGGCTCCGGGGGACCAGGAAAGACCTCCAGCCTGAGGGGAGGAGGCGTGGCCGCGACGGGACGGGACGGGACAGGACGGGACGGGACGGGACAGGAGCTAATACTGACGGAAAACGCACGGCGTGCAGAGCCTGCCTCCTGGAGGCAGCTTTTGGGGTATGCCGCCCCACACCAGCCCTGCCACCTGCAGGTCCATCTCTCACCCTGGAGTCTTCCGATGTGGGTGGAGGGTGCGAGTCTGAGGACGAACTCCGGATGGACGGCAGTATCCGCAGGAGACGGGAGCAGGTGGACTCCGCTTCTCCCGGCCCAGGCAGCTTCCGAGGGCTCTCTGCCTTTCTTTCAAACGGTCTCCTTCCTTCGGTCCCTGACGCAGGCTGTCCGGGCCTGCCCCCTGCAGAAGGGCTGAGGTTCTAGAAACGCCTGGACCTGCTTCCACGCAGGGCCTGCCCACTGTCTCCGCTTCCTCTCTCCTCGCTCCGACGGGGTGAGTGGCGTTCGGTGCCCTCCGACACCTACTGTTCCCTTTGTCCTTGGGGGCGGGCGGGGGGCAGACGAGGGGCCGAGCTCTGCCCAGAAAACCCACCTTTCCCTCAGCCACCAGACTGGGGCTCGAGCCTTCGCAGAGTTCCTGGTAACTGAGGCTGGCCAGAGGACGTGCCGGCTGGGGCTGGGGCCCAGGGCACTTGCAGAAGTTCACGTGCAGAAGTAGGTTTTCTTGGTGGGAGCCTGGGAGCCCCGCAGCACTGACCAGAACGGACTGAAAATGGTTATATACAATTTATATGTTGTGAAGAACGTACTATTAAAAAAGAGAAAGCGAGAGAGAGCGAGAGAGACATGGAGAGAGAAAAAAAATAAGGGAAAAAAAAAACCACCCAGAGCCCCCCTCCCCCCAAGTTCCCAACTCTGGTTGCTACCCTTAAATATTGCCCTGGGAAGGGTGGGGTGCAGGGGGCGCTTGACTCCAGCTTAACACTACTGGCAAAAGGGGGAGGCAGTGGGGTCAAAGCCTTTAAAAACATCTTTCAGGGACCCCGCGTCCTGCTCGCCCTCGCGGGCTGGGCTGTTGCCGGCAAAGGGGCTCCCAGAGCCTGTCTTGGGCGTCTGTTTCACAGTCCCAAAGAGGGTGGGCACAGGCAGGTTGTGCACACCGGGCTGGGGCGAGGCGCCCTCTGGTGGCGGGGCGCCCGGGGTGGCGGTGGGGGCCGCGGCGGCCTTGGGCCGGGGCCGGTTGTAACTGTTGTATCTGTCTGTGGCCGTGGCAGCGCCCCCATCCGCAGCGGGCTTCGCGGATTCCGGCTGCTCCAGGGCGGACTTGCGCACGAACGGGGGCTCCTTGGCCTTGGCGGCCGCGCTCCTGCCATTGCCCTCGGGGCCCTTGGGCTGGGCGCCCGCATCGGCGGCCGGCTCCACAGTTTTGCCCCCTGCGTTGGGAGTCCTGGGGTCGTAGAGGCTGATGCCACTCAGCACGCTGCTCTGCCCGCTCCCGCTGCCCTGGCCCAGCCCACCGGCAGCCAGCACTCGGGGGTCATAGGGGGCGGTGGCTGGTGGGGAGGACTCCCCGCTGGGGCTGCCGGCTGGAGACGAAGCTTCAGTGGGACCAGGCTTGGTCGCCCGGGAGGAGGCAGCAGAGTCTGCTGGTTTCTGGAGCCGAGGGTCGGTGGGTGCCTTCCGCACTCGGGGGTCACTGGGCTTGTCGCTGGAGCCCGGGGCCGCTGAGGGGCCCGTGGCATTGACCGTCTTAAGGATGCGAGAGAGGAGCTCAAAGTCAGGCAGGCTGGAGCCGGATGCGCTGGGGTCTGCAGCGGTGCCCAGGCGCTGTCGGGGGTTGGAGGGCCCTGTGGCAGTGGCACGGTGCAGCCTGGGATCCAGGGTGGGCATGGACTGCAGGGCCGCAGGGACAGGGGGCACCGCGTCCTGCTTGGGGATGGGCAGGGGGATCAGGTCCTCGGGGTTCCAGAGCACGGTGCGGGCGAAGCTCGGCTTGCTCAGGGTCACATCTTTCTTGATGTGGCTGAACTGCTGCAGCTGTGACCTCGGGTCCCGCAGCGGGTGCCCCGGGAGAGGGTCCAGGGGAATGGTCATGGCCTTTTCCCGCAGGGCCCGCTCCCCTTCCTCCTCTTCTGTAGGGGGTGGTCCAGACCCCTTGGAGCCGCTGGGGCCTGCGGGGCTGGAATGAAGGCCGCCTTCGGGTTTGGGGGTGGGCAGGGAGCGGGCCAGCCGAGGGTCGGAGGGCCCTGTGTCTCCTGGGCCAGACCCGCTGGAAGCTTCGGCGTGGCGGGTGAGTCTGGGGTCCCGGCTGAGGCGAGGGTCAGCCAGCCGGCCTCCCGTAGGGTGTCCTTTCTGGAGGCGGGGATCCCCCAGCCCACTGTTGCTCAGGTCCCCAACGGAAGCCTGGGGTCTGCTAGACGTTTGCTGCCTCAAAGTCTTAAGGATGGAAGTGACGCTGCTCCCACCCTCGTCCTCATCACTCGAGTACCAGTTGCCAGTGTCACCTAAGAAAGGAGAGAGAGAAGGAGGAACATGAGTGACCATCGGCCACCTCTCTCGGACCCCACAGCAGCCCTCTGGGTGAATGGCTCCTCTGCCTCTTACCTCTGAGAACCTGAGGTTCCCCTCCCTCCGTGGGTTGCCGCAAATGGCCACTGAGCTCAGGTGGGCTGAGTGTCGGGCCTGGCAGGTCACTGGCTAGTGTTTCTAGCCCTTTCCCCGTGTGTCAGCACTGCTCTAAGTGCTTTGTCTTAGTAATTCTCACGACCCGCGGGGGGGTGATGTTATTATCATGCCCGTTTGACAGACGAGAAAGCAGAGGCGTGGACAGTGCCACGAGATGGGGGGCAGAGCAGGGACGGAGCTCGGAATCCTAGCCCAGGGCTCGGCCACCTCGTCCTCACCCCCCGTGGACTGAGGTCCCGGCATGGCAGGCCCAGCTGTGGGCACCTGGGAGCAGCTACCACTGACTCCGCTCTCACTGCGCTCGGGGCTCACGGACACTGGCCCCCAGGCCCCTTGCAACGTTACCATGTCCCAGGAAAGGCCAGTCACCAGCTGGGAAGAGACGGGGCCCGCTGGGTCTACTCAGAAACCTTCTACGTGGGTGAAACTGGAGCCACCGAGGGAGGGCGCTGTCCCCTCTTCCCACTGTCCCCACCTGCTCCCGGGCTCCTACAAAGGCCACCTGCGGCCTCTGGCACCTGGTTCTAGACACCATTTGTCCGCCCCATTTCCTCCTGGGCTGAATGCCATCAGATCCGCGGTGTGGCACCGAGCGACCTGGCAGCTGTGACGGTTATTACTGGTTTATGTCAGCGACTAGCTGTCATCTGCTATCTTCCTTAGAACGTGGTCTAGGGAAAGAGGAGCTGTGAGCATCTCCTTTGAGACTCTTCTGCAAGGGCACAGAAGGGAAATCCTGTTGGCTGCTATCTCCTCCAGGGACCAGCCCACCCCCCTCCTCTAGGAGATCAGGGTGTCTATGGCCCCCAAGACACTGAAGGGCAGCCCTGACTTCCAATTTCCTCAGGCACAGGCAGTGCAGCGGCCTGAGCCTGGTTTCACGGCCCTGGGCAAGGGTCCTCCCTGGACACGCGCTCCTCTGACACAAAACCCCACCTAGGCATCCCCCACCTCTGCACCACACAGCGGCCCAGGGGGCCTGTGCCTGTCAGGGGACGCCCCTGCCCCTGGGGAGGACACATGCCTTCCTCATTCTCCCGGTCCTGCTTGCTGCTCTCAGCCAGCCTCCTCGCTCTCTCCTCCTCCTCCTGCTGCTTCTGCTGGATCCTCAGGTACAGGGCCCTCTGGGCTGAGGGCAGGAAGTCGGGGACACCGGCGCCCGGCTTCGGCCGGCCTGGGGGCCCTCCCTCAGAGAAGCTGTCAGGCTCCAGAGGGTGCTCGGGGAAGAGGTGCTCCCCAGGCTCCCCCGGCAGCTCTTCGTAGTGCCCGTAGTCCTCTGTGGCGGGGAAGAACCGAGGGTTCGTGTCGGGAAGGGCCTTGCGGCGCCAACTCCAACCCCCTGTGCGCCCTTCGCTGGTGAGCCAGCCCCCAATGGTGATGGGTGACGATGTGCAGCCCGTCCCTTCCTACCCCCCCAAGACGGTCCCCACAGAAAGCCCAACGGCCGGGAACGGGGCGGCCAACGAGGGTGTCCCCGCCCAGGATGCAGCCGCTGAAAATGGGGTTCACAGCACAATTTAGTGATGCGGGCAAATGCTCATGAAGTGAAAACAGGACGGAACGTGACACGGATGTTTATAAAATGCAAAGAAAAGGCTTTGGAGACAAGACAGAAAACAGTCCCTCCGGGAGTGAGATTTGAGATAGAAGCCTTCTGAAGGCTCTTTCACTTCTGACCCCACGTGCTTCTGACCTCTTCTCATCACTGGCAACGAGCATTCACTTTACGGTTTCTTGGTGATAATCAGAAAAGAAACACACTGCGTTTCGTAGTGAGCTCGTCTTACGAGCTCAACCACGGTGAACAAAGGCTTATAAACAGAAGCTGTGACTACGGCCACAGGTCAAGCCGGAGGCTCCTGGCGGATTCCTCCTCTTCTCCGGGTCCCCGAGCTCCGCACATGGTCCTGAGTGTGCGGCTGTGCCTGGGGGGAGCGGGGGGCGCTGCTCCCACACAGTGTCTGGGAAGCACAAGGGTGTCCCAGGTGCCTGGCCTCAGCCGCCGGCCTCCACAAACTCCACCCACGGGAGAGCCCAGGCAGGGGAGCCGCACTGCCCCGTGGAGACTGTGTGTGTGCACGTGTGCGCACGCTGAGACAGACGAGGTCTGCCGGGCGCTGCCCCCCCCACCTCCGCCCCAGGATGCTCTGCAGGAGGAAATGTTCCGTATTTGCACTGTGCGACTCGCCCACCACTACCCTATCCTCCTGAGCATCTGGACGTGGCCAGTGCCGTAATTTAAGTTAAACTTAAAGGGTTAAAATGATTTGTAATTGTTTCATCCACGAAACATATAAAGCAAAAAATGAAAGGTCTCCTCCTTTTAGCCCCTGAGCTTCGGGACGCGTGAACTTGGGGGGCAAGCCTACACTGAGCGGCCCCCAGCGCGGAGCTGGGCACGCCTCAGGCACAACAGCCCCAGGCCCCCTGCACGCAGCGGGCGGCCCTGAGCGAATCCCTAGAAGGCTGCACGACTACGAACACGGGAGAAACCACTGAGCGACGGGCTTTGCAAGGGTGGATTTCCTGATACGGGAACTGGAGCAAATTACTCTATAGAGATACCTACTGCTCCCAGCTTGGCGGACTTGCTTTCCCTCCGCACCCAGACCTTTTCCACATATGTTTTACATAGATTTAGGAAAGGCAGAGGGGACCTTGGGAGCCATAGTACCCCCTCCCCCTGCCCACACAGCCTACTTTCCTCACTTGAGAACACAGCACTTTTCTCTCTAAAGCGCCTGCTCCTGGCCCCAAACTCCTGCTCTCCTGGTGCTGAGACCCAATAGACGCCGCCGCACACTCGCTGACCTCCGGGCTGCGGGTCTCCCCGACGCCCCTCCCGATCTCCACGCGGCCGTCAGATGGGCGCCTCTTGCTTCACAGGGCGGCCCAAGCAAGGGTGCTCCCCGCCCACCGCAGCATGGCTCTCTCCGGCGGGACTCCCGGCAACGGGACGGCCTGAGCCTCCAGCAAGGGACCCGGCCCCACCCGCTCCTTCCCACCTTACAGCCCGTGTCCAAGGAGGCCCCCGGCCCCCAGCGCCATCCGCACGCCACAAAGCCCAGTCCCGCTACTTCCTGCCCCTCACCGCCGCCTATGCCCAGAAGCTTCCCTGACTCCACTGCGGCCCCTACTACCTGCCAGCCTCGAATGCCTCCACCTGCACCCTAGCATTCTCCCCATGAGGCCACCTCGTCCGAGGCCCACGCAGGGACCTGTCTCCCCCATCTGCCCTCACCAAGCTACACGGCTGCTCTGCTTCCTCAGCCGAGCTGCCCGGCTGGGGGCTCTGCACCTGGGCCTCCGCCCCTCCTCCCCACCCCGAGAGGCCCCCGCCGACTGTCCCCTCGCGGTTCTGGCGCTCCTGACCTATCTGGCCCGGCCCTCTGCCACAAGCAACCCGCCCAACTTCCTCAAGGAACGATCGATACTGAAATGAGCTTCTGCGTTTCTGGTCTGCTTCCCTCAACTACAGTGTGGCTGCGGCAAGGACCACGGCCGCCCCATGGCAGCAGCGGGCGCACCCCCGCCCCCCGAAGGCCGCACATGACCTCCCCGGGCCGCCGCATGGCTGACCGACCGTTCTGCCTGGCAGGCATCTGAGTCGTTACCAACACACGCTCTTGTTTGAACAAGGAAGGAAGGAAGAAGGAAGATGGTCAGTCACGGGGACAGAACAAGCAAAGGCACAAGGCCAACACCGGCAGCCCCAAGCCCAGAACCGTCTGGAAGGGAGCTGCTCTGAAGAGGGCACCTCCGCCTCAGAGCCCAACACCCTCTGACTTCCCATGGTCCCGGTTCCAGGCGCACCCAACAAAATGTGTGAAACATTAAATAAATTACACTGGTAAGATCACGAGACTCCTTTCAACCTCGACAGGGTAGTGAACCCCCCCCCGCCCCGCCCTGTCACTGAAAACGTGCAACCACTCACGGGACAGAGATGGAGTTGGATTCATGCTCTGAAAGACCCGGATGGAGGGGAAAACCCAAGTCTTCCCGACTACGTCCCGATGCCCACCGCGGCGGCCCCCCCGGCCCCCCGGCCCGCGCACCTGCATCCCCGAGGAGTCCCGGCTCCATTTCCATGCCCTCCTGCTGCTGGTAGAAGTTCTCATAGAAGTTCTGGGATGGCGGGATGGGGGGCATCATTCCAGAATGTGGGGAGTCTCCAGGACCATAGGGCATCATTGGGGGGCCACCAGGTCCCATGGGCGGGCCAGGGTTCATGCCAGGGCCCATCGGCATGTCGGGGTGCATGTCGGGGTGCATGTCCGGGTGCATGTCGGGGTGCATGTCAGGATGCATGTCGGGATGCATTGGGCCCCCCATTGGCCCCGGGGGGCCCATATTGGGCCCAGGGCCCATTGGCCCCGGGGGTCCTCCGGGTCCAGGGAACCTAGGGGGGAAGAAATGGTGCCTGTGAGAGGGGCTGCAGAACAAGAACGGTGGCCACACTGTCAAGGAGACACGGAGGCGTCCACGCGGCTGGTCACCGAGGGCTCCAGACCAGGCTCACAGTGACAGGCCCCCGGCACAGGGGAGCCTGGCTGAGGCCAGAGCCGCCCCCAAGTCTGACTCTGGGGGCCCCGGGGGCGCCCAGTGCACTCACCTCACACCCAGCTTCTCAGCCAGCTGGCCCGTGGGCCGCACCACGATCTCGAACAAGGAGGGGATCTTCTTGTTGTACATGTCCTGCTGCAGCTGCTGCGGGGACAGCGGCTCGTGCACCGGCATGGGCATCTGGGGAGGCCCGGGGGGCGGGGGCGGGGGTGGAGGTGGGGGCGGGGGGCCGCCCTGCATGGGCCTGCCGTTGGGAGAGGTCGGGGCCGGGGGCCCGGGGGGCCGAGGGGGGGTGGGCAGGAGGCCCACGCCCGGGGGCGGCTTGGGCAGAGGGTTGATGCCCTGCTTCTTCAGTTCCTCCACTTCCTTCTCGTCCTCGGCGCCCGCTTCCGCGTCGTCAGCCAACATCTGCGGGTGAGAACGAACGGAGACATAGGACGCGCCTCCCGCGCAGGGAGCCAAAGTTTCTGAGGAAAACCCAAAAACACGCGGACTCTGTGGCCCTCACAAGCGTAAAGCCAAGGAGCACAAAGCCTCTTTGGCACAAGACTCATCGTCCCACGCCGCTGTCCCACCTGCTCTGTGACCCTCTGGCGGGTGGGGGGGGGCGCTCCTGTTCGCAGCAAAACACACAGGACACATAAGGTACTAGATTCCCCTTCTGAAAGATTCAATGGCATTAAGTACAGTCACGAAGTTACACGAGCACCACCTATACCAGTTCCAGAACCTTCCTGTCACCCCAAAAGAAGGACCTGTCCCCGTTAGCCGTCACTCCCCCCTGCCCCCCCAAGTGCCAGCAACCACTCATCTGTTTGCCATCTCCGGGACCTGCCTGCGCTGGACAGTCCCCACGACCAGACTCTCGCCCTGGGGCCTTGTGACTGGCTCCTTCCGCTCAGCACGCCGGCCGGGTTTACCTGCGCTGTGGCGTGTCGCCCCGTTTTGCGGCTAACGTGCCACTGTCCTGTTGGGACTGTACGGGCCTCTCGCTACACTTGTAGTCAGACCCCGAACCCCTATGCTGAGCCACAGGGCAGTACAGCAGGGCTGGGTGTCTGGGGAGGACACAGACACACCCTTCGGCTTCACCCCAGACTCCTCGATCCTGAGGACCCCGCCCCGCGCCAGTCCCGGGGACAGCAGAGCTCTCTCCCCTGCGGCACCCGGCTGGGACCAGCTTTCTTCCTGGGGGCCTGTCTTTCCCGCTGTTCCTTTATTTATCTGACAGAGAGAGACACAGCGAGAGAGGGAACACAACAAGCAGGGGGAGTGGGAGAGGGATAAGCAGGCTTCCCGGCGAGAAGGGAGCCCGATGTGGGGTTCGATCCTGGGATCATGACCCGAGGCGAAGGCAGATGCCTTCCAACTAAGCCACCCAGGCGCCCCTTTCCCTCTATTCCTAACGGTGGCTCCGTGTCACCCAGAGGGTGGGGTCTCTTACTAAAGGTCAACTCAGTGTGACTGTCCTGATGTCCTGCGTTCACCGCTGGACCACTATCAGCACCCTTCACAGCACTGCCCGAGCTCTGTAAGCCTCGATGCGCAGCTGTGTCCCCGCTAACTCCGGGCTCACCCTGCGGCTGTCCACTCTGCACGGGCAGGACGATTTTGTGCCTGGGGCCCAGCACGGAACCTGGGGCAGGGGAGATGAATGTCTCACCAATTAGGATCCTGTGCAGGAAAAATAACATGGCAGTCTTGGCTGCTTTTTTTGGCAGGACTGCTCGCAACCTTGGTCTGGGCCTCGTGTCTGGGAACCTGCATTTCGGGGGAAGGGGTCCCCTAACATTCCCTGACTAATAAGAAGTGCTCACTGTGCCTAAAGTGTTTATACAAACAATGTGCTTTCCACTGAAACACACCCTCTCTGCTGGGATTCTGGGAATTTGGCACATGCCAGGCAGAGGCACCACCCTGGGCGCTGACCGAGCCTCCACCATGCACCCCTAGTCGAGAACATTCCTCAAGGGCTGTCACAACCTGAGGGGTTAAGCATAGCCCTCGTGACTGCACAAGGTGAGGACTCTTGGGAGACGGTGCCTGGTTTTTCCAGCCTTTGCCCATGGTGGCTACCTGCTTGGTCCTGGGCCATCGAACTGGGCCTGGGTCATCCTGGGGACCTGAGCACAGAAACCTGAGTGCATCCTAACACAGGGCTTAGAGATGGTCCACCCTAGGGGCACCTGGGTGGCTCAGTGGGTTAAAGCCTCTGCCTTCGGCTCAGGTCATGATCTCAGGGTGCTGGGATTGAGCTCCACATCGGGCTTTCTGCTCAGCAGGGAGCCTGCTTCCTCCTCTCTCTCTGCCTACTTGTGATCTCTGTCAAATAAATAAAATCTTTAAAAAAAAAAAAAAAAAGAGATGGTCCGCCCTAGCATCTGAGCATCGGCCCTACGCAAGAGCACCCCCTGCTCCGCACCCAGGGCCGGCGGGAGCGCGGGCCGTAGGGGCAGGGCCTCCCGGCGGGCATCGGACGGCTCCCGGGCTGGCTCGCTCTCCTCACCGTCAGGAGCAGTATCCACACCCAGGGACAGCAGTGTCTGGGAGTGCTAGAATACTCGGACAATCGATCAGATCCAGGTGCGGTCCGAGTGCGAACCGGGACCACATTTAACACGGGCCTAGTGCAGTGCTCTGCTCTCAGTGGGGGGCCAGGCCGGCGCAGGCGCCGCAGGCCTCACAGCCCCCACGTTCTGCCTGCTTCCTGCCCAGCGAGCTGGCCCGTCAGCCCCTTCTGGGTCCTCACCCGAGGCACCACGTCCGTGCTCCGCACGTGCCTCTCTCACTCTTCCTGTCACTCCTGTCACTCACCCGAGGGGCCGGCCAGGGGTCACCTGCTCACTGAGCCTCTGGGCTTCCTGCACATTCCCGTCTGTGCCCCAATCCTAGTGCAGAATCAGGATCCACCCGAGGACTGGATTCATCTCCTAGCCACTGTGTCCCCAGCGCCCAGGCCAGTGCCCGGCAGAAGCCAGGCACCGCCGCACATCTGCTGGACCAACCAGCAAGGAAAACTAAGAGACGCATCTCCCTCTGCGTTCCCGGGGCTCCAGAGCGGAGGATGGGAGAGATGAAGGGCTCAGGGCGTCTGGGGCACAAAGAGTCAAGGCTTCCGCTAGCCTGGCTCTGCTACTTGGTGTGCTTCTCAAGGGGGAAGGGGCCTCCCCTGCACACCGCCTGGCCTCGGCCCCAAGGTCCCTTCAGTTACCGCCAGACCCATCTACCTGCCGGAGCTGCAGGTACCCGCTCCGCCCGTCAGGCTTCAGTCCCCTGCCTTCCCCTCCTCCGCCAGCCACAAGCGGGGTTCTTGTGAAGGATGGGCCCCTGCTTCCTGAGCCCCAAGCCAAGATCAGGGTCCCACTCCCACACACTGTTCCCGAGCTACAGCCTGGACCTCCCGAGTGGCTCACCTGCCCTCCACCCCCTCGCCCTCCATCCTGGCCCCCGTGGCCTCTGGCCGGGACTCCGCCCTGCCTCCCGGTGTAGTCTCCAGTCTTCCTGCCACACCTGGCTGCACACCGACGACAGCACAAACATCAGTCACAAACACGGCCGCGCCGCACCCCGAGATCCGTCCATCAAAGGCAACTTGATGCCCTTAGGTAGAAGGCAAAACCTGACAAGGTTACACCTCATTCAACAGAGACAACCTGGACCACAGCTTCCTCCCCTGCTGTGGAGAGGGTGGCACACTCTGGCCACCGAAAGGGCCACACTCCCCTCGCCCCCCTCGCTCACACTCAGCAGGCCCCACTCCATGCCTCCTCCCAGTGTTGCCTCCGCTTGCCTCTGCCCGCCTCTGGAGACCAGGCTTGCCGGCCGTCAGCAGGCTTCTCTGTACCACCGAGGTTGGAAACGCCCGGCCAACGTCCCTTCCTCCTTTACACCAACAGCTCTGGAGAGTGAGGCTACGGTGACGTCTTGGCTACTGTTTGCCGGCACACACTGGCCACTTAATGAATCCACGATTACGGGAGGAACTGGAGCTCTGGCCCAACGGCTGCTCTTGGTAGGGGCGCTGACACTCCCCGGTGAGCAGGGCTCCCCCCTGAGCTCTTACCTCCTTGGGCTCTGCCCGCACTGGGGACTTCAACTTCTCAGCAACCAGGGCTTCAGCTCTCCCCGCACAGCCTGCCGGCCGCTGGACCACACCCCCCGCTCCAGTACTTCGCATCCCTGTCCCTGGCTCAGACCCCAGCTCAGGACCCAGACCGGTTCCCCGTGCTCGTCTCCTTACCCACCACCTCCCACCCTGGGCCACGTGTGTTGCTGCGAAAGCAGAGACGGACCCGCATTTGAGGCCAAGATAGTGACACGTGAAACACGTTAAAACAACGTTCCCGCCAGAAAAGCTGAACCCAAACTGTGCAGCCCTTGCCCAGAGACGCGGAGAGGGGCACGTCTGTCCCAGACCTCTCGTGCATCCGTTTCCAGGCCTCTCCACCGCGAGGACAGGGGCGCCCAGGATCCTCTCATCAGACAAGGCAACCAGGGCCCGCCTCCACCAGGACGGATCCTGACTGATGCCAAAACTTTCCAAAAGTCGTGGGGCGCCTGGGTGGCTCAGTGGGTTAAAGCCTCTGCCTTTGGCTCAGGTTGTGATCTCAGGGTCCTGGGATCGAGCCCCGCATCGGGCTCTCTGCTCAGCAGGGAGCCTGCTTCCCCTCCTCTCTCTGCCTACTTGTGATCTCTCTCTGTCAAATAAATAAATAAAATCTTTAAAAAAAAAAACACAAAACTTTCCAAAAGTTAACGGCAACCTCTCAGCAGAAAAGCACAGTCATGCCTGTAGACACGCAAAGGCACGTGAGCCAGGCTCGTCAGGCCAAAGAAAACTGTTCGTATCTGTTGGCTAAAAATCCTAAGTTCCTGCCCTAAACTGGAAACAATCCAAATCTTCTTCACTGGTAACTAGACATCTTAGATCATCCAGGGATGCCTGGGTGGCTTAGTCGGTTAAGCATCTGCCTTTGACTCAGGTCAGGATCCCAGGGTTCTGGGATTGAGTCCTACATCAGGCTCCCAAGGGAGTCTGCTTCTCCCTCTGCCTCTGTCTCTGTCTCTCGTGAATAAAAAAATCTTAAATAAAAAAAAGTAAAAAAACAAAATGTGTGCAACTTCCTCTCAAAATTCGAGGGAAAAAGAAATATGCACATGCATATATAAAATAAAATGGGAGCAAGTGACAAAGCAAACGGGACAAACATTGCTACCAGAGGACTCTGGGTGGAGAAGCAAGCACGCTTCCAAACTTGGAAAGGATGGCTGGAAATGAATGTGTCTGCACAGACAGAAATGTCTCCATGAAGCGGGGGAAAACAGAGCTGAAGGCAGGCAGGCCGAAGAGCAAGACTTTCCGGGAGAGGGCGGCCAAGCCCCAGGCGTCAGTGGCACCACAGCCTGCACCCGGGGCCGCCCCGGAGCCCCGGGGCCGCCCCGGAGCCCCAAGTCCGGGCCCCTAGGTCCTTCTAAGAATGTGCCCTCCCTGTCACTTTCTGACCCCCGAGATTCAGTTCTGTATGGTTTTTTGCCAGGTTCAACTCTCATTTTTCACCTACTGAGACTTGCTTTTAGATCAGGGAGGATACTGATGCTTTCAAAAGGTTTGTAACTGGAAGCTGAGATGCATCATCCTGGCTTGCTTTGGGTTTTGACGAGGGCAGCTAGAGCTGGACTGTCAGGATGGTGGTCACTGGCCACGTGTGGCTACTGACGCTCGAAACGCAGCCGGGCCAAACCGACACAGGCTCGAAGCAGAAAATAAGCACCAGATTCCAAAAACGTGGTAGCAAAAATAATAGTAATAATAATAAACGTTTTAACTTTTCATTATTACTTGCTGAAACAATACTTCGAACACAGACATACCAGATGAAATAAAATACATCATCTGAATTTAATTTTGTCGGTGTCTTTCTACTTTAACGAAGCTACTCAAAACATTTAAATCACATACGTGGCTACTTGGACAGCACTAGTTTAGAGCGCCAACTCTGAACGTCCAGCAGGGGGCAGTGCCTAGCCAGCGACTGTCCGGTGGAGGAGTTTTCCCCACTGCACTGCCCACGAGCAGCGGGCCTCCTCTCACTCTGCTTCTGCGGGGCTTCTCTCCGAACGCCACGCCGCCCCGGCCACCACGGAAACAGGCCAGTCGCCGACAGACTCCTGAAACTGCCTCGCGTCCTCCTCACAGACTCCATCCTTGCCATTCTCAAAACACCAGCCAATCCCCTCAAACCCTCCGTGCACCGGAAGGCAGAAAGCCTTCATCTGGAAGGACCCGCGTTCTCTCTCCCGGGTTCCCCTGCATGTACGTTAGGAACCCGAGGACAGGAACCTGGGGCTCCCGGAGTCCTCACGACTCTTCAGGGAGAACAACCGACACCAGGATGAGTTTCCAGCTGACTGGGGAGGAAGGCCTCACGCCGCCACACCGGAGGCCTCTCCCTTCTCAGAACCTCCGATCTCCCTGTAACAGAATCCTTAGCCTTGGGAGGAAAGGTTTGACATTTCCATCAAAATGCAACCCACCCAAATCCCCTCCTCCTCCCTGTGCATCACAAGCTTTCCAAAAGAGAGCTAACAGTCCATCTGTGCAGACAACACTCCTTTGATGTAGGCCCCCGCTCCCCCTTCCAACTTGCCCTAGCCGGAGAGAAGATATGTGCTCAAGGAGCGCAATTCTCCCCGCAGAAAAAAATGCAGCCCCCGCTCCCTCCTGAAAATGGCCCAGCTCCCAAACGAGGCAGGTGCCCCCCCCCCCCCACTGGCAGCTGTGTGGCCTCAGGCTCCCCGCCCCCCCCTTACCTTGTCCAAGAGCTCTCTGGTCTCCTCTGTCAGGGGGTCGTGGGAGAACATGCAGTCGTCGCCGTTAATGCAGTTCCCGGTCGTGTGGTACAACTTACAGGGAAAATCACGTTCACGGAGCGTTAAGGCAAAAGCATCGGCTCGACTCCTGGAACCCACCCGAGGGCAGAATCCAACCCCTTTTGTTTTGGAGATGAAGACACGGAAACCCAACCCGGAGAGGTAAAGTGACCAGCTCAGGGTTGCACAGCGGGTTGGCAGCAGACCCGAGTTCTGGAGAGCTTCCCGCCCCACCACACTGGCCCTGGGGCCTGTTGTCTACAGATCTTCACTCGGCAGGAATAAAGAACGTCAGTGATTTGCCCCAGGTTGCACAGCCTATTGGGAAAACCTCAGGAAGGTAACAGACAACGGTACGGCCAGTCTCGAGAGTCTGTGTAAAGGAACCAGGAAACGGGGGTGCCTGGGTGGCCCAGTGGATTAAAGCTTCTGCCTTCGGCTCAGGTCAAGATCCCAGGGTCCTGGGACCGAGCCCCACCTCGGGCTCTCTGCTCAGCAGGGAGCCTGCTTCCCCCTCTCCCTCTGCCTGCCTCTCTGCCTGCTCGTGATCTCTGTCAAATAAATAAAATCTTAAAAAAAAAAAAAAAAAAAAGGAAAGAAACCAGGAAACGCATGTGTGTCCACGTCCTCATCTGCAGGACGGGGACAGTGGCTCCGGCACAACACAGATGTGGAGGTTCAATGAGACCGAGACACGCCGGAAGCTCGGCCCGGCGCCGGCACGGGGAGCGGGCGCACGCGGTAAAGGTGAGCCGCTGTCGGCAGCGCGGAGGAAAGAAAGAGGTGGGAGCCCTGCATCCCATCGGAGGTGAGCACCAAAGGATATCGTGCATGTAGGGGCAGTTCTCGGCCCTGGCACAGAACCCGGTGATGTAAAACTTGCACAGTTCTCGCTTCTTTGGTAGCTCGATGTCGTGGCTAAAATTACAGTGGTCTCCCTGGAAGAGAAGCAAGGAAAAGGTAAGCACGGTAAGCCCTCGCCGAAGCCCACCTGTAATGGGAGGCTGGAGCATGGAGGGACCAAGGACAGAGACGAATCCCCACACAGGGAAAGGCGGGGCTCACTGACATGGTTTCCCATCAACTGGAAAGTTCTGACACGGCGTGCGCTCCCTTCTCTTGGGCCCTGCCTCCCTCCCCCACGACCCCATTCCTGCAGGCTCAACTCCACTGCCCCTCAGCACTTCTTTCTTACTCTCCCCCTTCTCCCTCTTCTCACCTATGCACTATTTTTCCCGATTTGCTGCATGGCGGCCAGTATCCAGCACCACGCTTCTGCCTTCCTAACACAACCTCCGTTTTGTTTGGGAAGAATGTGCCCAGCCGACAAGGTACATTCCCCGGCCTCCCTGGAAGTCCTGGCCAATGAAACGCAGGCCAGAATCCCCACGGGAGGACTGCCTCAATTAAAAGAAAAAAATCCCTTCGTCCATCCTTCCTCTTAGCTCTCGGATGGGACGCCCAGAGGCTCAGCAACCACTGTGGAACCATGAGGACGAAAGCCACATGCTCAAAGACAGCGGATGTTCTTAAAGTCGGAAGTCCCCCAGAGTGCCAGTGACCAGGGCACCAGACCCCTTCGGAGGGACGTCTGCGTGTTTACACTAGTGGAGCTCGGTTTCCCACCATCCACAGTCAGACACACTCAGGACGCACCCCCGGGTGAACGAGATACCGAAACCGTTCTGTACCGCGGTTTCCCCGTCCCCTCCGGAGCAGCTACTCATCTTTCTCTAGATGTATTACACGCTCCGCAAACATGAACCGACACTGTAACGAGGCGCATCCTACACACACATACGTTTGTCTCAAATATGTATTTTTTCCTGAGGCCTGTGCCCGGGTGCAGTGTTCCGTGGGCGTGTGCGCCAGGACCTGTCCGCCGCCACCGCGCTTCAATAAAAAGCTGGCGGAACTCACACCCGGTTACGCCCTCAGAGCTCTGGGTCATCGGCCCAGCTCCTGCTGTCGAACTCTGCTGTGAAATTCAAGGCTGGCCTGACTCCCCCACCTCCTCTTCTCTCTGGGTATCTTAATAATTCCCTCTCCGACGTTAAAGTTCAATAACTGAACCAAGACCTATTACGTCTTTGGCATCCGTATCAATCTTAATACATTTGAGGCCATCTGGACGGGCTAAAAATTCTGATGCCCCCAAAACAACAAAAACAAAAACATCAAAAAACCACTCAGACGTGCTCTGGTTCCTCAGCCTCTCAGAGAAGAGAGTCTCGGTAGTCAGTCACTTCCACCCTTACCCGACCACGACCCCCGGTTACTGTGGTCTCTGGAACATTCCCAGAGGCCCGAGCTTCCTCCGTGAGGGTGCCGCCTTGCTGCAGCACACAGGTACTTTGGCCCCTTACCCACGTACACCGCCCCTCCACGAAGTATTTGCAGATGACTTTGCCTTTCTTGTCAGACTGCTGGTGGGGCTTGTCATGGTCACTCCTCCGGTAGCTCCCGCCGCCGTCCTGTTGGGAACAGAGTGGGAGCGTGAAGGGGGACGCGCGGGAGGGGCCAGAGGTGGGGGACGACGATGCAGACTAGTAGGGACGGGCTCCAACTGATGGACAGGAATGGGAGGTGGCCGGCGGGGACGAGCGTTCCCTCGACAGAAGCGTCTTCGTGTAACAGGAGCAGCGACCAGCAGCTGACCTCCGACAGCGAGGCTGTGCGGGGGCTGAGCTGGGGCCGTGGAGCGCGGGGCTCAGACGGGAAAGCTCGTGCACCCGGAGCGGCCGGTACCCGAGAGGAACACGTTCCCCTCCGAGACGCAGTGAGCGTGACTTCCTGGAAAACTCTCCAGGCTACGCGGATGGGTGACCTGCAACCTAACCCGCTGCGGAGCCTCAGGTGCTACACAGATGTCGTTTTGAAAACGGAGGCTCTCACCAGCAGCACAGCGCCCCCCGCAATGAGATGAGTAGCGTTCATCAGCCCGTGGAGAGCAGCTGATAGAAGCACGAGGACAGGATCGGGCTCAGAGGCCAACTCATTAGAGGGAAAAAACGCAAACCCAAGAAGGGGCCTTGGCTAAACAGACTAGATCCAAATGAAGAGTCAACTCACGCCCATGTCCTCATCATAGAAATCTTCGTCATCGTTCATTCCGCCCTTGTTCATTCCTCCTCGGCTGCCACCTCGACCACGACCCCGGCCCATTCCTTTCCCTCGACCACGGGAACCCCGGCCACGGCCTCGACTTAACCCTGCAGGGGAGAGAGATGGCACTCACCTGCTGCTTCTCTCCAGGACCCAAACCCAGCAGCTGACGGAAGGTGACCCCCCACCCCGAGTCGTCACCACCTGGGCCCCCTGCCCACCTCGTCCTCGGCCGTCCTTGGACCGGCGGTACTGGTTCAGCTCCTTGGAATATTCGTCATAGTCCTCATCTCCCATCGGCTCCTCACTTTCCCCATACTGGGATTCCCGAAAGGAGTGAAGACAAATGTCGCGCGGGGAACAATTAACATTGTCCCTAACCGTGCTCTCGGCCCCCACACGCCTTGTTGTTCATGCAGGTCAACAGGAGACTCAAAAGGGCAGGTGGGCAACCCAGGGCCACCCGCCTCTGCCCCCTCTTCACAGGCCACAGCCAAAGCGAGGGTAGGGGGTTCTAACCCCCAGCTTCTCCCGTTAGGAGTCTTCACTCCTAATGACTCCCAGTTCCCGAGGCAAATCCGACAGGCGGCCTCCTATACAATGGACAGCTGTGTGGCTGTACCAGAGGGCAGGCTCGCTGGGGACTGGCACGGGAAGGTCTCGGGCGGGGACTGAACGACGAATGTGGAAGCTGTGTGTGCGCGTGTGTGTGTTGGGGGTGTGAATAAACAAGCACCTGACTGCAAAGGCCTAAAACTTTTCTAGAAGACACTCGGGAAACTTGTTTCTGGGCATGGGAGATGCTCTCGCAGCTTTGGGACCTTCTCAATTTAGAACCGTATGAAGGTTTCCTCTATTCCAAAATAAGAAATGAACGTCAAAACACACAGCCCTGCGACACTCTCCTTCTGCCAGTCTTACAGGCTGCCCCCAACAGCTCCCACCAGCCCTCCCACCTTCCCCCGGGGGCTGGAGGAAAGCTTACTTCCATCTCCTCTTCATAGAAATCTTCTTCATCCTCCGGGTGGTCTCCCACGGAGCCTCTGCCCCTTCCGCGGCTGCCCCTGCCCATGCCTCGGCCTCGAGACCCTCCGCGGCTGCCTCGACCCCGGTAGCCCCTGCCACGGCCTCGGCTGCCTGCAGGATGATTCCGTCGGTGAGTGCCCCGAGTGAGAGCACATGCCACCAGCAAGAGAAAAGTCAGCCCATTTCCTACCCGAGGTCAGTCATCTCCTTCTCAAGTCTTCCTAGCAACTCCAGGCAGCTGGTCCCATCGCCCCCACCCCCCGCCTCCCCCATGTGCCCTCAGTGGAGGGGCCTCGGGCCTCAGCATCCTGGGTGCGCACCTGCCGCACTGCCACGGGGGCACCTGTCCACTGAAAGCTGCACTCATTGTCCAGTAGTGGCCCCAGCCACATGTGGCTACAGAGCCCCTGAAACATAACCAGACTAAGAGAGGCCGTGAGGGGGAACCACACGCTGGATCTACAGCACTTAGCAGAAAAAGACAGGGCGCCTGGATGGCTCAGTCGGTTAAGCGTCTGCCTTTGGCTTAGGTCATGATGCCAGGGTCCTGGGATCGAGCCCTCCATCAGGCTCCCTGCTCAGTAGAGAGCATGCTTCTCCCTCTTCCTCTTGCTCCCCCTGCTTGCGCGCGCGCTCTCTCTCTCTACTCTGTCAAATAAATAAAATCTTAAAAAAAAAAAGAAAAGAAAAACAGAGGCAGCTCTTTCTGCCCACAGATCCTGTCCCTGTGCTTTAATAAAATCACCTTTTTGCAACAACAACAAAAAAAGAAAAGAAAAAGAGTAAGAGATTATGAACTACCACATCTGCTTGGATAATGTGTTAAAATAAGACTTTGAATGTATTAAATAAAACATACTGTTAAAATTAATCTGTTTACTTTTACTTTAGTTTTCCCCCCTTTACTTGTTTAACTTAACTACTAGAAAATTCTAAATTATGTAGTGGCTTGCATTAGATTTCTGTTGGACAACATTGGTCTAGAATCTCCCCAAAGAACACGGCTTGTCCAGGGAGGAAGACTGCCCAAAAAAGGCTAAATGAACAGCCACTCAAACAATGAGCTAGGCCCTAGGCAGGGCAAGAAACCACTGAGCTAGAAGATCCCGTGAGCCCTCCTCCCTCATGGATTGCAAAACCTTGCGGGCAGGAGATGGTTCTAAGAGGCCCTCCCCCACCATCCTCCTAACTGCCACAGGCTCAAGGTTCAGAGGTGTGGCAGTCCCACCTTGTGGTGTGATAGGAGCTGGGAGGCTGGGGGAGGAGGCCGGGGCAGCCGGCGGTCAGTCATCCTGGCCTAGATCTGACAAAAGCTGTCCCTTCTCATTCTCCTCCTGGCTGACCAGGAAGTGGATGAAGAAAACAGTCTTGGGCCACGTGGGCTTCTTCCCGCCTCCCACCAGCCTGGCTCCACGCCAAGCTCGGCCCCGGCACCGGAGCCTCTTCCCCAGGTGGCTGGCTCCAACACCCCCAGCCCTGCGTGTGCAGCTCCTGCCCTCCTCCTGCTGGACTCCAACTCCTCTCAACACTGAATGAGGCCTGTCTCTCCTCCCACACTCCAGGCCTGCCCAGCGGGTCCGTCTGGCTCCGCGCTGCGTCGCCCCAGCCCCCCACCCCGTCTACTCCCATGCCCCTCGGTGGCCACAGGGCCTCACCTCGGCCCCGGCTGCTGCCCTCCTTGGCGCGCCGGTACTGGTTCAGCTCTTTGGTGAAGTCGTCGTAGTCCTCCTTGCCGAGGTCCTCCTCCTCGTCGCCCTCGTACTCCCCGTACTGCTCGTTCTCGTAGTCCTCGTACAGGCCGTAGCCTTTGCTGTCCATCTTGGAATAGGACTTCTTAGGCAGGGACGTGGTGTGCGACGGGGGGTACTGCTGGTGGGACTGACGGGGAGAGGGGGTGAGCCGGCCCTGGGGCCCTGAGTCCAAACTGCCAAGGTCCCCGCTGTTCCCTAAACTGACCCATCTGTCTGGATGTTTCTGCCACCCAGTGGGCGAGACCCGGCCCCCAGCCGCTTGGGGGGACTAGGTCCCACCTGATTGAGAGCTGGGCGTTGGACCCGCATGTTCCTGTGCTTCGGAAAGGGCCACAGCTTGAAAGAAAATGGAGACGCACAGACCCCGTGATAAGAACTGGGGAGGGAAGAGAAGGGGGCTTCCCGGGATACAGAGCAATCTCATTTGGAGGCCTGGTAGCCAATAGGGGTGCTTTTTTTTTTTTTTTTTTTAAACTAATTTCCACACCCAACATGGGGTTCAAACTTAATCCTGAGATCAAGAGTTCCATGCTCTGGGGTGCCTGGGTAGCTCAGTCAGTTAAGTGTCTGCCTTTGGCTCAGGTCGTGATCCCAGGGTCCTGGGATGGAGCCCCGCTTTGAGTTCCCTGCTCAGCGGGGAGCTGCTTCTCCCTCTCCCTCTGCCCCTCTCCCTGCTCATGCTCGTGCTCGCTCTCTCTAATAAATAAATAAAAGCTTAAAAAAAAAAAAAAGTTGCAAGCTCCACCAACTGAGCCAGCCAGGCCCTCCAAGAGGGGTGCTCCTTGGTCAAAATTTTCTTGGGGCCTTAGAATTCAATTAATGACCTACTTGGCACCCAAACTAGAAAGCCATTTTGAATGATGCTTTCCATAGTGTGCTAGCGCCAAGAGATACTGGATGAAGTTAGATACACAGGCACAGGCACAGACACAGACACACACACAGACACACACACACACACACAGGGAAGGCACCAAGACCACCTTCAGTAGGTAAATGGATAAACAAACTGTGGTCCATCCAGATAGTGGAGTATTATTCAGCAGTTAGAAGAAACAAGCCAATGAGCCATGGGGCTATGAAAAGACATGAGAAACCACAAACACATACTGTTTAGTAAGAAAACCTGGTCTGAAGAAATTAAATACTGTTAAGAGTCTAGCTATCTGACATTCTGGAAAAAGCAAGACAACAGAGACGGAAAAAGGTTGCTGGTTGCTTAGAGGCTCGGGGAGGAGAAGGAAGGTAAAGCGCCGGGTATTTTTAGGGAATTGAAACTTTATGTGATAACATATGAAAATGTGTAACATTAAGCCTTTGTCAAAAACCAAAGAATTGTAAAACACAGAGGGGAAACCTTAATGTAAACCACAGGCTCTAATTCTCATCAACGGCAACAAATGTACCACACTAACATAGTGTTAGAGCAAAAACTAGGTGGGGTGGGTAGGGAACTGAACTCTCCGCTCAGCGGTCTATAAACCTGCTCTTCGGGTGCTTAGGTGGCTCAGTCGGTTAAGCATCTGACCCCTGGTTTCAGCTCAGGTCATGGTCTCAGGGTTGTGGGATCGAGACCCCATTGGGCTCCACCGGGAGTCTGCACGAGGGACTCTCTCTCCCTCTCCCTACCACTCATTCTCTCTCAATAAGTCGGAAAAAAATAAACAAAACTGCTCTAAAAAAGACGATGAATTTCTAAAAATCCGCACTCATTATGAAAAAATGAGAAAACACAAAATGTAGCTACGTAGACACTTGTGACTACGTTAGCAGACTTTAAAACGCCTCAACCCCTGGGGCGCCTGGCTGGCTCCGCTGGTGGTGCATGAAGACTCTCGATCTCGGGGTTATGAGATCAAGCCCCACATTGGATGTAGAGAGGACTTAAAAATAAAATCTTAAAAAAAAGTCTGGGGGCGCCTGGGTGGCTCAGTAGGTTAAAGCCTCTGCCTTCGGCTCAGGTCATGATCTCAGGGTCCTGGGATCGAGCCCCGCATCGGGCTCTCTGCTCAGTGGGGAGCCTGCTTCCCTCTCTCCCTGCCTGCCTCTCTGCCTACTTGTGATCTCTCTCCCCTCTGTCAAATAAATATATAAATAATCTTAAAAAAAAAAAAAGTCTGAATCCCCATTAGCAGATCAAGGTCAACTATAGTATTGTACAGTAAATTATCTGTTAGGATGGATGATGGGATATTTAGGGTATTTTTTTAGAGCTACTGGCTTTAAAAGGATTTTTCATTAAAATTTGAATATCTGTTGATTTTTCTTCTTACAGATTTGCTGGGGGTGGGGGAAAACTACATACAAAGCAAATACTTTAAATGCATGTCTAAGCTCAGTGTTATGATAGCATAAACATTTGACTTCTGACTCCATAGCATTTGAGATAATTTACTCCTGTAAAACCATTTCATTCTCCAGCTGATTTTCTAGGAAAGGTCATTTCTGGACAGTGGCAAACAGTTCTAACAGGGATAAATCAGCAGCTTTCTTGGCCACGGGGACATACGGGAGTCCTGCCCGGGCCATGGGAAGAGGAGTCTTAAGAGCATGGCCAATGGAGATTGGCCACTGCCTGGGCTCGAACCCCGGCGCCTGCGCTACAGGGCTGCGACCTGGCTGGTTTCCCAGCTCTGTTTCCTCACCTGTACAATGGGGATAAAAACAGGATCTCATCTTGCAGGCCTAAAATCCATATAAAGTGCCGTGTAAGAGTGCTCAGCACACAGCAAGTGCTCAGCAAACACAGGCCTGGCCCCCACTCCCAGCTCCGTGGGGGCACCCCGAGCAGCAGTTACTCACCGGCGCGTACGGGGGGCTGTACTCTCGGTACTTGCGGTGCCCCTTCTCGCTAGGACTGAAATCCGAGTCATCTGAGAAGTCCGAGAAATCATCGCTGGAAGAAGCATGGCGCTGCGGTGACAGGGGAAGTGAGCTCAGTAACTGTGCTGCGGGGCCGGCGCTCCGGCAGTCAGCCCAGGGACAAACACTGCCGGAATGTGCCGGAAGGGCTCCGAGCTCTGCGAGAAACACCTCGCCTAGGGGCATTTACTGGCAGTAGAGCGTGAGCTACCAACTCTTTAAGGGAGGAAAAAGCTCTTTATCCAATTTGGGGAAGGAATAAAGAACACCATTAGGAGTGCCCTCCGGCCTACGGGACCAGCTCGGCCCCTGGGGCTCTCGGCCAGGCCCGGTGCCAGGCAGCCTGGCCCCAGCGCGCCCTCCCGGACCTACTTTGTGCTTGGATTTCCTCCTCTTCTTCGACCTCCTCTTCTCCTTCTCCCGCTCTTTCTTCCGCTTTCGCTTCAGTCTCCTGTGAGACTTCTCCTCGTCTGAGTCGCTGTGGTGCTTCTCCCCCTTTTCCTTCCGGCTCCTCTCGGGCCCTCCGGAGGTGTCCTGGGTCTCCTCGGCCCCATCGTCTTCCAATTCACCTTCTTCCAACTCACCATCTTCCCTATAAACCAACCCCAAAGCCAGTATGAACCCGGGGTGCGAGAGATGTCCGCAGGCTCCGGGCTGGCCGCCGCTGACGGGCACAGGGAGCCCAGCTGTTGCGAGCGAGGCCGTCCTCGGGAGGACGCAAGGGCCACTGCCTCTCGTCCCACCCCGCATCCTCCCCCCCAAAAAGGACTGCGGCCGCGTTCGTGTAACCTGGCTGGGGGCAGTGGGGGGGGGGGGCGCGACACCATTGGATTTCACAGGTACTGACACTGACACCAGGACAACCCTAAGCCACGATTTCTCAAAGTGCTCCAGAGGACGAGGGTTCTAAGAAGAAAAGTGACAAGGTTCTGTGGTCAAATGAGGTGAGGAAAGTCCCATCCTGGGGCTTCGCAGTGCTTAATGCTCTAACAGAAGTTCCCAGAAGTCTTACCGTCAAGAACCCTGTAAAACCCTGTGTTAGAGCATTCCCAAAGCTTACTCGCCACAGAGGCTGCTAGTCTCAGGGAACACTGATCAGCCGCCATCCCCGAGTGCAGGGGTGCACGGTGGCCTGAGGTCACTGGCGTGGCCCCAGCCCTATGGCGGGGCCCTGGGAGCTGAGGGTGGCAGTCGTGGACAGTGGAGACAGGGCCGTGGCTCTGAACCAGGGGCGGCCCCCACACTCCGGGGCCCTACCCACGGTCAGGCCTGGACTGCGCCTGAGGATGCTAAATGTATTTTACCAAAGCCCCGTTAAGAAGTGCTAGTGATAAGCTCTCGTTTCGAAGTCTGACCCACACCCTTAGCTGCACGGCTCTGGGCTGGGGAGTTGGGGGGCAACCAAGCAGCTGGAGAAGGGGTAGGGGTAAGGGAAGGGTCCCAGGCCCCAGATCCCTCCTGAGGTCCTCTCTTAACAGCTGTGAGAGTGCCCACAGGAGGGGCCCCCCCACCCCACTGCTCTGACCCCAGGGATCCCTCTGGCTCCCCTTCCTACAGGTTTCCTGACTCTGTCATCACTCCCACATCATCCCCATCCCTAGTACTTTAAAAAATAAAAGCCCTCTCCAGACACTGCCAACAGAACATCTGAAATATCTGAATACCTACGGGGTGGGGTGGAGAGGAGGCGATAAATAGGGTTAAGAAGAAAAGCAACTGGAAAAAGAATCCAGTTTTTAGCCAAACCCACAGACACAGTTCTCACAAGTACAGGAGTTGGTTTAAAAAAAATAAAGTTTTCAAATCTTTAAAAAGCTCCCAGAGTTCCTCCTGCATGACCACGGAAGAGTATGTGTGAGAATGTAAAGTCCTTTCCTTCTCTAGTAACTAGGACTGCGAGCGAAGACAAGAGAACAGAAACAGTGACAAAATGAACCCGGGACCCAAAAGGCTACCCACAAAGGGAACGAATGCAGGCAGCAAAGTCCTCACTGCTCAGACGAGAGTGGGGTCAGTGTGAGAACGAGCCCACTGGGCGAGTGGGCGCCCGGCGCCCCTGCAGGTTCTACTGGGCTGTGTGGAGAAACACACTGATTCTCCCAGAGCCCCTCACACCCTGTCACTCGCCCCATCCCCTTTGTCCACCCTGGGGTGGGGGGGTGCTGCTCCCCAGACGTCAAGGATGCCGATGCGGGCAAGAGGAGGCTCTCCTTACTCTCATTCCCAATTCAATGGGGTCAGGTCGGCTTAAAACCCAAGTGGCCCCAAACCCACGGATACCCCAGCAGAGGTCAAGGGCAGCTCTCACAGACAATAATGCAGGACACAGAATCTGTTCTGATGTTTCAAAGGAAACAAGACGGGGAGGTGACCGATGGGCGCCTCCATCGTGTGGCGTCCTTGCAAACCGCCAGGTTGGGGGGCGGGGGAGTCAGCCCCACAGGAAGATGCAGAGCAAAGCTGGGAGGAGCCAGCATTCCTGACAAGTGAGGCACCTTCCGGCCCGGCTCGGGTGCAGCCCACAGAACAGGGCGTGGGACAGAGCTGCCTGGGCTGGAGTGGCCTTGCCCACAAAGTGCCACTGACTGGGGAAACTGGTTTCGGTGAGCCAGCCAGCCAGAGGGAGTGGCTGTTCCAGGGAGGCCTGGCAGCTCCCTGCCGCCTGGAGCTGTGGACAACCCTGGGGGGGGGGTTATTACTGGAGCAAACATGATGCGTGTGCCTGCTGGGAACACCGTGGGCAGGCCCGATGGCCACACCTCAGGAGAAAACACAGGAGACACGGCCAGACCATACAGGCGGACATTATGGAGCTGAGCAAGGCCTGGAGACAAACCAGAGAGAGAGAGGCTGACCTTCCATGAAGAAAAGCTAAAAAGAGCATCACTCTTGACAACAGTCTGGAAAGGAAAAAGGGCAGAGGGACACGGGGAAAATTACTCAGAATCCCAGGGCAGGCAGGGGTGGAGAGAACGCGGGAAGAGAACAGCCCAGGCTCCCAGAAGCCCTGGTTCAAGGAAATAAGGCTCCAATAGCAAGACTCCTTCAACCCCCTTGTTCCCAGACAGGAGGATTTCAAAGGGAGAGGAGGTGAAGGGACTTGTCAGGAGCAGACAGTCTGGACACTCCCTCACCTCTGCCCACTCCGGGGGGGACACCAGGACAGAGCAGAGAAAGGTCCTGCCCAAGGTCAGTGGAGGCCACCGCCCCTGTCCTCCTGCCACACGCCGGCTCGCCGGAACGCGAAGGCCGGTCCACATCTAACACCCAGGGCGGGGCACAAAGGCCATCCGAGCAACTCCAAAGCCTTGACAGTGGCCAAGAATGATTCCAGAAGGAGGCCTTTTCATTCCAAAGCACTTCCCAAAGCAGGGAAGTACAGCACTCGAATCCACCCTGCGAAGACGCTGGGCCAAGGAGCGAGTCTCTTCATGACCTATACCAACACCTCCACAATATCTGGGCTCAGCGAGAATCTACCACGCAACTTTTTACAAAACGGGGGTGAATACTCAGAACTTTGCTTCCTGAGACGGACCTGGGAGAAACTGAAAACTAAACAGTACAGAAACCAACCGCTGGTGACTTGCGAAGGGAAACGGGAGACTGGAGGGGACAGAGATGGGGACACTCCAGTGACCAGTGTGCATTCTCAGCACCATCTGGGCATGCTGTGCTCTCAAGCTTCTCAGAGCCCGGGGCCAACCTCTGGTCACCGCGGGGGTGCCCCTCTGCTACCGCAGGAAACTCCCCGTTCCATGTCCTGCATGAATACAGGGTCTGCTTTAAGAGGAGAAAGAGGACAGAGAAAGACAAGACGACCAAACCCGCTGGGACGGGGGCAGAAATCCTGGGGAGCACGGACGCGCCCCGCACAAAAGCAGTCTCCACAAACAGCAGCCAGGCTTTGTTGGTGCCACTTCCCAGACTACCCGCAAAACCCACGTCCGAGTGGGATTAAACACCGAGGGAGCGCGCCTAATAGACTCCGACATAATCCCTCAAGCAAAGTGGGGGAAGCCCCGCCGCGCTAATCATCTCAATCCAGAGCTGCCAAGCCCTCTTGAGACCAGCACGCAGGAGAAAGCCTGTGGCGTCAGCCGGAGCCAGGACGACCTCATTCCCAGAGCCTGGACTGGCAACATCCCAGGATGGCTGCACCGGGGTCGGCCTGCCAGGGCCATTAGGGTCGGGAAGCCAACCAGGCCAGGGGACTGCCTGGGAACCGGCGCCCGGGAGGGAATGGGCAGAGGCCAATGACTTGCCGAGGGTCAGAGCTGTCTCGTGCCTCCTGGACCAAGCTTCCAGGGCATTTAAATTTCCATTCACAGAGCTGGTGACAGTCAGCTCCTCCTCTGGGGTCAAAGACCAGATCTGGATGCCCATTCTAAGGACTGCCTATTTGGCCACTCCACAGGGCACAGGAGAGTGCTGAATTCCTCATATGCCACAGGCTTGGCAAAAGCAGAACTGGGTAAAGAAACCTCAGGATTCAAAGTAGGCGGGCCCCAGCCACCACCCTACAGATTTGGGCATGGGGCTTCGTCCTGCGGGCCGAATGACAGCCAGCTCTGCTGCTTCCCTAACAGCGCTCCTGGTACGCTTAACTTAGCCTTGGTTTTCCCGTCTGTGGAATGGGATAACTGTGGTACCTACAAGGATTTTTCAGGTTAAATGAGATAACATGCATAAAGCCCTTGACGCGAGGAAGGTACCAACTACCAGATGAAAAGTAGCTACTGGTTTTAAGAACCAGCTACCACGAGCGTGCCTCTGCATGGATAACCCTGAACTGGCCCGGATGCTCACTGGAAAGCGTCTTCTCTATGGAGAAGCTATGGCCAGAGCCCCTTGGGGGCCACTGCTAACTGCTGGCCAACTAGCCCCCACTTCACTTGGCCCGACCACGCACGCGCAGTCCTCTCCTGACAAATCCCGCTGCTGAAACTGACAAACCAACATCTCCCCTTCCTCAGTTCTGATCTAGCTGGTAAGAGAAAGTAACCAAGTGGTTGACAGGAAGGAAAGGCACAGAGAGAGCTGAGCCCCGGGGGAGGAATGGACAAAGGCCCCTTAAAAAAAAACGAAGCTTCCCAACATGGAAATTCTCTAGACAAGAGATCTGGATGAAAGCTGCAAGGGGCCCAGGTCTGTGACTCAATCTGGTTTACGAAAAAAAAGGGGGATAGGGGTGCACAAAAAAAAAAAAAAAAAAAAAAGGAAACTCATGGGAGCAGTGGCTGTTACCTGAAGATCATGAGAGCCCTTGACAAGAGGCGGCTAGGTTAATGTGAAGGTCAGGATTATGATCATTAACTGCCCAAGCACTCAACAAATTGCCTGGGTAGGCTCTGAATGACCTATTAACTAGGGACAAAATTATAAAATTACAAGGAGGCTCTGCCTCTTCAAATGTTTAACGACAGGCCTAAACGCAGAAGTCCCCAAATCCGACGTGTAGGGCAGTTGTTTACTAGGAGTGAAGGCACAGGGCCTTTCCCTCCATTGACAACGAGGTGGAACAGCCCCACAGGGTGGGGAGGAACCTCACTGAGGGATTTTCAGAGGCAGGAAATTCTTGAAATAAGCCTCTGGGTCTTGCACGTGTTTTTCAGTGTCCTTACTACCTGGGTTCATCGACCAGAAATCAAGAGCAAATGGGCTCTGTGTCTCCCTCTCCCTCAACATTCTCAGGTGGGGTCGCGGGAGACTGTGACATCACACCGCTTCCGTGGTAACATGCCCACGTCACGGACGCCACCCCACCCGAGCAGCCAAGCGCAAACCAAACACGGGAGAAGGGAAGCCCGACGACCACCAGTACCCCGAGCCCCTCACTTCAACAACGTGAGCAGAAGGGCCTCCCCGGGGCTGGGACCCAGATAGGAACACACCTACCGCCGTAACGAAGTAATGTGAACTAGGTCTGGGTATTTCAGATATTAAGTAATTACTGTTAATCTTGTTAGAGAGGATCACGGTTTTGCGGTTCTGTTTAAAAAAAGATCTTTAAGCTAGAAATATATGCCGAAGAGCCTGCAGGTGAAATGAGGTGAAATCTGGGATCTGCTTTAAAATATGCAAGGCAGACGGGGGATGTAGGGAGATGAACCCGAATTGGCAAAATGTACATAACTGTTGAAACTGGGTAGATGACGGGCTTTCCCCTTTCGCAAAAATGCTAGAAAATTTCCATATTAAGTTAAAAAAAAAAAAAAAAGAAAGAAAGAAAAAGGATGGCCTGGGGGTGGGGGTGGGGGGACAACCTCAGCAAGGTGAGGAGGTTATCAAGGAAGGCAGAGAGCTGGAGTCTGGGGCAGGGAAAGGGGGTGGGGGGAGGCTCCATCACCCCTCATCAAGGCCTTACCTCCAGCCCTGATTTCCACAAAGACAAAACCTGCCTGGATACTTGAGGGTCTTAGACACCAAAAGCAGTAGGAAGTATTCATTACGAACATTCTGTATGAGCAACCTCCACGCCAGGCACCATACTACCGAGCTCCCTTCTACTCGTCTCGCGTTGAGGCTCAGTAACAAACCTACACAGGTCGTGGGTCTTCAGCATCCCGTTTTACAGAGAGGCTCAAAGAGAAGAAATCTGCCTGTGGGGTCAAGACAGGAAGAAACAAAACTGGAACAAGTCCTGGACTCTCCGACTCCAGGCCCAACTCCTAACATCTACCCCTGAGATAATCAGAAATTATCTGAAAGAGAATAATTAACTCAACGGGCCAACCGACAAAACTCCTGCCCTGAAATTCGTAACTGGGCTGGCAAAAATAAGACAGATGCACAGAAAACGGATTAAATGAAACAGTATCCCAAGAAAGGCCAAAATGAAGTATTAAGACACTGGGCGAGGTCCTTAACACTCTTGTGTCCCGGGGGTTTCAACTTCGAAGTGAGGGGCGCCTGGGTGGCTCAGACAGTTGGGCAGCTGCCCTAGGCTCGGGTCACCATCCTGGGATCGAGTCCCGCATCAGGCTCCCTGCTCAGCAGGGAGTCTGCTGCCCCTCTCTCTCATATAAAAAAATACAATCTTAAAAAAAAAAAAAAAAAATCAACTGCGACCTGAAGACAAAGATAGAACCTCTGGGACAGATGAATTCTCAGAGGAAGAATTTCCTGAGACCATGTAAATCAAGTGCTTAGCACTACCCTGGCCCAGGATAAGTCTTTAGGAGGAAAATCTATCGTTATGTGAAGACACAAGGCAAATGCAGTCCTTCCAACATTAAATAAAGGGAACTGGGGCTTTCAAAACTCTGACCAAAGACACTGGATAGTTCAGGGAATAAGAGGGGCACAGAAAGGTCCAAGGGATCCTAGCCAAAACCCAAGTAAAGGGTCTTCTCTCCAGGAGGACAGAAAGCAAGGGGAATCCCAGGGAAGGAAATTCCCAAATTGTCCAACACCAGAAGGAATGCTTCATCCCGAAGGCTGCGGCATCTGCACTGGGGTTGGTCCAAGCACACAAACCTCTTAGAGCATTTCTGCAGAGCTTCAAACTGATCGAGAAAAAACCTGGCCTGCTGGAGGCGTCTCACCGAGTCAAGGGTCATTTCCTTTGCCTGAGTGGCTATTCTCCCACTCCCACTCTGAACATGGCTCCTGTTCTTGATAAAGATCTCT
>CM052888.1:43650696-43672260 GCA_028534135.1 Potos flavus
CCCCCCCCATTTCAAAATCTTAATTTAATTACACCTAAGGTCCTTTTGTCATGTAATGTAACTTATTCACAGGTCCCAGGGATTAGAGCATGGACATCTGGAATGGTAGAGGGAAGGGAGGGCTGGACACATTTTGTTTACTACAGCTTTCTTATCTACAAAATGAGAGTTAACAGTGCCTTTCTGGCAGAGGTTTTTGTTTTGTTTTTAATTATTTGCTTGTTTATTTAATTTGATACTGAGAGCACAAGCAGGGAGAGCATCAGGCAGAGGGAGAGGGAGAAGCAGGTTCCCTGCTGAGCATGGAGCCAGACACGGGGCTGGATCCCAGGACCCTTTGATCGTGACCCCAGCTGAAGGCAGATGCCCAACCGACTGAGCCACCCAGGTGCCCCTTTCTGGCAGAGTTAATACACATACGTTGCTTAGAACAGTGCTTGGCATACAGTTACAGTTTAGTAAGTGTTACCTTTTATTATCTTACTCTTTCTTATTTATTTATTCTTATTTATTATCTTATTCTTTCTAGTGTGTGTGCACCAGAGCAGTGTGGCCTCAGAGCCCACCATCTGAATCGCTCTCCCTTATTATTGCCCTTATCAACTAGCTGATTATTAGCCACTTCCTAGCTGTGTATCCTTGGGTAAGCTAGTGAACTTCTTTGTGCTTGTTTTCTCAGCTACAAAATAAGGATAAGAAGATCCCAGCTCAGAAGATTGTCATGAGAATTACGTGACATAATACACATAAAGAGTGTACTACATGGTAATATAGTGAATCTTCACTATATGTTAGCTGTTACTATTTTATTATGTAGCAGATTTATGTAATTCTGCTGATGGACACTTGGGTTTCTTTTGGTGTCTCTATTAATCCAATACCGTTCCAGTAAGAGTATTATACTAAGTGCCAAGCACAGTCATAGATGCTAGGGATACGATGGTTTCTGGAGCTTATATTTGAATGGAAGAGGCAGTGAACATAAAAACAAAGAGTGAAATTCCAAATAGAAGGGAATGTGGACATAAATTTTTATTAGGTGGCCAGTGTGGACTTCTAAGGTGATGACAGTTGAGTTGAGACCTAAAGAACTGACTAATGCGCAAGTTTTAAGGCTGGAGCCAGGGTGTAGGCAAATTAGCAGCCCGAAGAGTATGATGAGCCTGAGATGGGAGCGGTTCACAGGGCTTTGGGTAAGGAACTTGCCTAGGGAACCATTGAATAGTTTGAGCAGGGGAGGGCATAATCTGATTTAAAAGATCTCTCTTCCTGAGTTGGGGGCAGCAGATTGTAGGGGGCAAGCGTAGAAACAAGGAGACCAGGTATAAAGCTGTCATAGTTCCGTAGGTGAGAAATGGTGGTGGCTGTGGAGGTGGAGGGGAGTGGATGGATGCTGCTGCTGTGAATAGATTTGTACATGATCTTGGTGCACACCTGAGTATTTCTGCGGGATTCATTCCTAGAAGGGGAATTGCTGCATCAGAGTATGAATAATAATAGCTGACATTTACTAAGTGCCGACTGTGTGCCAGGTACTATTTTAAGTGGTTTTCATGTAATTGAGCCATACTTGAGCTGTAAGCTCAGGGCCTCTAGCATAGTTAAGGATTAAAAATACAAACATGATATTCAGTGTTGATGGCAGCTAAATAAAAATAACTTCCCAGGCAGGGATGCCTGGGTGGCTCAGTTTTAAGTGGCTGCCTTCGGCTCAGGTCATGCGATCGAGCCCATGTCGGGCTCCCTGCTCAGTGGGAAGCCTGCTTCTCCCTCTCCCACTTCCCGTGCTTTTGTTCCCTCTCTCGCTGTCTCTCTCTGTCAAATAAATGAAAATCTTTATTTTTATTTTTTTTAAATATTTTATTTATTTATTTATCAGAGAGAGAGCACAAGCAGGGAGAGAGGCAGGCAGAGGCAGAAGCAGGCTCCCTGCCGAGTAAGGAGCCCGATGCGGGACTCGATCCTAGAACCCTGGGATCATGACCTGAGCCAAAGGCAGCTGCTCAACCAACTGAGCCACCCACGCGTCCCTAAATGAAAATCTTTAAAAAAAAAAAAAATTGGGATCCTGGGATTCAGCCCCATGTAGGGCTCCCTGCTGAGCAGGGAGTCTGCTTCTCCATCTCCCTCTGCTCCTCCCCCCACTCACACTCTCCCCCCCCCGCCCTAAATAAATAAATAAGTAAAATCTTTAGGGGGGGTGGGGAACCTCCCAAGCAGTCAGAGTCTAGAGCTCTGTAGCAGGTAGGAATTTTGGAGAGGCCACGTGGCTAAATGTGATTTTTGTCAGAGGCATTTATAGGTTGCAGTGCTCTAAGAGCTCAGAGGAGGGGGTGCTCACTTGAGTCGGCTGTGATAAGAGGGACTTTTTGAGGAAATTGGGATTTGAATTGGGGTTTGAAGTCTGGGGAAAAGCTCAACTAAGCCTAGAGAGGAAGCGTGTATTTCAGGTGTGTGGAAGGCGGTGATCTGAAGTTGGCAGGTGGGAAATGGAAGGCATGTCTGGGAGGGAGGAATCTGGTGCCGGTGGGAGAGACAGCTGGGGAAGTGGAAAGGAGACAAAACTGAAGGCCTCTAATTGCCAGCTTTAGAATTTTTCTCTCAGGTTTTTTTGAAAATCAGGATCCCACCTGTCACTGAGCCCTTTTTATTGTGGTGGTGTTTTGTTTTGTTTTTTTAAGATTTTTATTTATTTAAGAGAGGGTGTGGGTGTGCAGGGGGAGCTCATGACTAGGAGGAGGGCCAGAGGGAGAGAGACAAGCAGACTCCCTGCTGAGTGTGGAGCCCAACGATGGATCCCAGGACCTTGAGATCACGAGCTGAGCCTAAAGTCAGCCGCTTAACAGACTGAGCCACCCAGGTACCCCTTGTTTTTTGTTTTAAGTAGGCTCCATGCCCAGCATGGAGTCCAGTGTGGGGCTTGAACTCACAACCCTACGATCAAGACCCGAGCTGAGATCAAGAGCCAGACACCTAACCGACTGAGCCACTCAGGCGCGACATCACTGAGCCCTTTTGTAATTAAGGTAATGGGATTGAGAAGTTCAGTAAGTCCAAGTAACATATATTGAGCATCTGTTATGTGCCAGGGATGACGCTAGATGCTTTTGCACACATATTTTGCCTGGTTGTCAAGGGAATTAATCGACGGAAAGTCACAATTGGTGTCCCCATTTTATAGATGAAAAAACTGAAGGTTAGAGAGATTGCATTTTGTCCAGATCACCCAGTTGGGAAGTGGCAGAACCAGAATTCAAAGCTAATTCTTCAGACTAGAGGGCATTTAGTGATTGGCAGTGCCCTATTGCTGAAGGATCAGCTAAGAGAACAAGAGTATTAGAAGAATTTAGTGGGGGTAGGGATTGGGAGGCCTATTGTTTGAAGCTACCGTTTCCCACGGGAGAGCTGGGCTATTCTAGCTGTATCCTTGAGGTACTGGAGCAGCCAAGCAGGACAGAAACCCAGAAACTTGGCACCCTGGAATTCCAAGTGGGACAGTGTCGGGTCCAGGTAAAGGGAAGACTTATCGATTAACAGTGACAGCAGAGATCTGGAAGGTACAGCTAAATGCAAGGGTGCTCAACCTTTTTGATGTCAAAAGGTTTGGTATGTTACTGTATTGCTTTTGGAAACGTTGCCTATTATATGTGCTGATTCTGGAGGGATAGGAGCTCCTCTGAAAAGTCACGTCGCTTTTCTTCCTTCTTCCACCCACTGGTATAAAGCTGTGATAAGCGAAGTACTCATTGCTAGTATCTCTGTTATTTACCTTGTTTGTATCTTGTAAGCCCTCTTTCCCAATTCCCTCCTTTTTTAGTGAAGTGGAATTTTCACTTGAAAGGCTTGTGTCTGCTAGCCTGTGGATGGCAGTGGAAAGACCCCATGGGGGAAAAGCCATAATGGAGAAGCCGAGACCTAGATATACGCCTTTGAGGGAAATATTGTCAATATTCCCTCCCCCTCATTTTACCCTTGGGTTATATTAGCAAAATAAATCTAATATCTGCTAGTGTCAGGAATCAGTGCAGGTTCCTGTTTTGTCAGCCACCATCCTCATTAAAGATCTCTTGTCCAATTATATGCAAGTATCCATAATTATCAGTACCATTTTTAGAAGAGCTTCTGCATGTACTCCTTAATATTAGTGCAAGTTGAAAATCGACTCATTTCATAAATTTTTTTTTTTTTAAAGATTTTATTTATTTGACAGAGAGAAACACAGTGAGAGAGGGGAACACAAGCAGAGGGAATAGGAGAGGGAGAAGCAAGCTTCCCACCGAGTAGGGAGCCCGACGCGGGGCTCGATCCCAGAACCCTGGGATCATGACCTGAGCCGAAGGCAGACGCTTAACGACTGAGCCACCCAGGCGCCCCTCATTTCATAAATTTTTAAAAAAATTTTATTCATTTATTTGCCAGAGAGAGAGTGAGAGAGCCAGCACAAGTAGGGGGAATGGCAGGCAGAGGGAGAAGGAGGCTCCCCGCCGAGCAAGGAGCCGGATGGGACTGATCCCAGGACCCTTAGGATCATGACCTAAGGCAGTCGAAGGCAGCTGCTTAACTGGCTGAGCCACCCAGGTGTCCCCAGACTTCTTTTTTTTTCTAAGATTGTATTTATATTATTTATTTTAGAAGAACACATGCATGAGTGTGTGGAGGGAGAACAGAGGGAGGGAAAGGGACAGCAGATTCCTTGTTGAGCATGGAGCCCATCTCAGGGTTCGGTCCCACAACCCCGAGATCATGACCTGAGCTGAAATCAAGAGTCAGTTGCCCAACTGACTGAGCCATCCAGGCCCCCCTAAGTCCAGACTTTTTTTTGTTTGTTTTTTGTTTTTTAAGATTTTATTTATCTATTTGACAGAGAGAGAGAACACAAGCAGTCAGAGGGAAAGGGAGAAGCAGACTCCCCGCCGAGCAAGGAGCCCAATGTGGGACTTAATCTCAGGACCCTGGGATCATGACCTGAGCCAGAGGCAGATGCTTAACCGAATGAGCCACCCAGGCGCCCCCAGACTTTTTGAGACAGCTGGACCTCTGACTACCTTTCTTTTTTTTTTTTTTTTTTTAAGATTTTATTTATTTATTTGACAGATCACAAGTAGGCAGAGAGGCAGGCAGAGGGGGGGGGGAAGCAGGCCCCCCGATGAACAGAGAGCCCGATGCTAGGCTTGATCCCAGGACCCTGGGATCATGAGCTGAGCCTAAGGCAGAGCCTTTAACCCACTGAGCCACCCAGGTGCCCCTCTGACTACTTTTCTTAAAATCTTATCTTTTGTAACTTTGCAGACTAGGATGATCCAAACACTTTCCAAATATACACTCTTTCACGCCACCCCGTTTTTGCTCATACTACCCCTTTTCACCTTTTCTTCTGCTGTCATACTAGTCCAAACCTTCATTCTCTTGCCTTAACTGACAGTCTTACCCCTCCAGGAATCCCTCCCACCCCCAATGGCTTTGTATTGTGCTTAGATAAAATTCAGCCCTAACAGTGCCTGTAAGAGCCTTCCTGATGTGGCCCCTGGTTCTGTCTGTGACCCGCCTCCTACTGTTCTTCGCTTTGCTCACTGTTCTTCAGCCACTGTCCTTTCTGGCCCCGAAACATGCCTAGCACTCCTCTGCTTCAGGGCTTTTATACTTGCTGTTTTTGTACTTGCTCTTCTCCCAAACTCTTGTATATTTGTCCTTCATTTCATTTTGGTTTTTGCTTAGCACCTTCTCAGAAAGATCTTCATGATCAGTCTGAGTAAAATAACATCCTCCAGGGGCACCTGGGTGGCTCAGTGCCTTCGGCTCAGGTCATGATCCCAGGGTCCTGGGATCGAGCCCTGCATTGGGCTCCCTGCTCTGTGGGAAGCCTGCTTCTCCCTCTCCCATTCCCTTTGCTTGTGTTCCCTCTCTAGCTGTGTTTCTCTCTGTCAAATAAATAAAATCTTTTAAAAAAATAAATAAATAACATCCTCCATCACTCTTGATCTATATCCTGCTTGATTTCCATCACTTTTTTTTTTTTTTTTTTTCTAAGTAAGCTCTTCTGTGCCCAACGTGGGGCTTGAACTCATGACCCTGAGATCAAAGAGTCATTCTACAGACTCAGCCAGCCAGGCCTCCCTGATTTTCATCACTTTTTGACATATTCTGTATTTCTATCTCTTCCATAAAATAAAAGCTCCAAGAGGGCAGGGATTATGTCTGTCTTGTTCACTGCTCTATTTCTATACCTTAGAGAGGAGTGCCTGGTATAGTAAGTGCTCAATAAATATTTGTTGAATGAATTGTTCTTTGCAGGATGGATTAGAGCCTGTCTCTTTCCTAGATTTTAGGCCATGATGCTTCTGTGCATTTAATGAAAACCAAAATTACTTCACTGTTATTTTGACTTGTTTTGTTTTTCAATAATTCGGTGAAACTTTCACTGTTCTCTGCACCTGGTTAACAGTGTCTGCCTTATAGGCTGCGCGCCTCCCGGGTGCTTCTTGTCGGCATGAAAGGACTCGGGGCTGAAATTGCCAAGAATCTCATTCTGGCAGGAGTGAAAGGACTGACCATGTTGGATCCTGAACAGGTGAGATGTTTGGCCACCTCATCACTCTTCCTTCACAGTCTCCCTTCTTCAGTATAAAACCCTTGGGGGTGTCGTGAATTCCTGTGTGCCCCTGCAGGCCTGTGAAAGGAGGGCTGGCATTAGAGGATCTGTGGCCTTTGGCCTCAGGCACTGGCATGTCCTAGGTGGTCGACTCCTATCTCCTGTCTCCTCCTCGCACTTGCCTGTCTGTAAAGCATAGTTAATCTTTCCCTAGAAGGGTGCCTTTGAGGAGGAGAGGGGTGGTTTTCCACTTCTTACCTATAAACCGCCTGCATGACTAATTAAAATTGCAGAATTGCCTCGGGGCTTTGTTACCGTATAGCTAGCTAGCCTTTACCCCCCAGTGATTTTGCTTTAGAAGGTTTGAGATGCAGCTCAGGAATATATAACAGTTGAAAGGTATCTCAGGAGAGCTTCATTGTAGACAGTTCACAGTCATGAGTTTGGAAAACGGTGGGAGAATGGATGCAAACTGCTTAGCATGGTGCTTGCACATAATAAACATCTGATAATAATTATATGACATACCATTTAATTGAAAATATAGTAGTCATTCCCATCCCCTATTGTAGATTTCTCTGACCGTTTTTTCCAAGGTCAAAATAATTTCTTTCTCTTACATTCTCATGCTTCAACATTTTAATTTTCTTTTATAGAAAATTTCAAATATATATAAAAGTAGAATAACATTTGACACTGCATCTATCTGATTTCTACAGATAACAATATTTCTACAGATAATCCCCGGTATTTTTTTGGACAGTATTTTAAAGCAAATTCTAGAAATCCTGTTGTTGTTGTTTAAGGTAAAATACTTGAAAGATTGTGTCATCACATGACACTATTTGTGTCTTTCCTTTTAGGCGATGAACATGCTAAGTACCTAGCACACACACAGTGAGGTATAGGCTCTGTGGAAGAAAGCAAAATGTTGATGAAATTTTTTAAAGCTCATCTGTTTGGGTTTCAGGAGAAAAGCAGTATCAAGATTTAAAAAAAATTCTCCTGCAATGAAGAGAAATGTGGGTTGGCTCACTTAATACCAATCACAAACTGATTTTTGACTTGAATTCAAAACCTTCAAAAGAAAGAAAATTCTTGCAAGCAAACTGCCAGATTATTAACGGGCTGAACAGTTGCAGTTTTGACATCTCCCCGGCCACAGTGCCCCCTAGAGGCGTTTGGAAGGAGAATTTGTTTGCAGCGTAGAGTGTCAGAGCGGCGAGCCAGGGAAGGATGGTTCCTAAATGTGGAGGCCCTCGGGTGCGGGAAGATGAAACCAGATAGGGATGATGACTTCCTCATCTGGTTGCGAGAGTCTGAGAGTGGGGAACAATGATGTAATATTGAGGTGGGTGGGACGGAGTGCTGTCACTGCCTAAGGACGGTGATGGGTGCCACCCAGTGTTGGAGTGAACAGGCTGGCTGTTATCCCTTCCGTCTTCACTGTGAGGACTTCCACTGCCTTCCATGTACTTTCCACATACCTTCCACTGCAAAGCCTAATTCCTCTGACTGGTTTTTAAGACTTAACACAGTGGTTCTCAGTCCCATCTGTGGTTTGAGTATTTGGGGGATTTGTTAAAAATAAAAGTTCACCAGGTGAGTCTAAAAGTCAGGGAGGGTTGGGAACCACTGGCTTCATGTAAAACTGGGCCCAGTCAACTTACCCGGCCTGACTCTCACCTCATAAATTCATGGACACACTGGTTGTTCTGCCTTTCGCAGTTTGCTTGTGCTTGTTTTCCTCTGACGAGGAACATCCCAAGGAGACTGTGCTACCTATTGCAAAAGCTCTGGAATTTTGCAGATTTGGACTCAAATCCCACATCTTTAAGCTGGGCGAGAGGTTTAACTTCTCAGGGACTCAGTTTGCTAACTAATTAATTAATTAATTTTATTAGTAATCTCTATACACAATGTGGGGCTCAAACTTGCAATGCTGAAATTAAGAGCCTCTGAATTCGTGCTCTACCGACTGAGCCAGCCAGGTGCCCCAGTTTGTTCATCGATAAATCAAGGATGTTAATTCCTGTCCTTCGGAGTTCAGAGTGTTTTATTTTGTTTACATCAACAAATATCTAAGAGCACCTGCAGGCTACCCTATCTAGACACTTGTGACACAAAGATGCACAAAATTCGGTTCTCATTCTCAAGGTTTCCTTAGAAACCTTGACTCAGGTTGTGGTAGGGGAACACGAAAGGCTTCCGGGCACTGTAATCTTAGCTGAGGCTTAAGGAACAAGTAGAGATTTCTCAAGTTGAGGGGCTGTGTTTTAGGCAGGAAACAGCGGCAGTGGCCTACAGCAGCATGGTAGAACTAGAATATAACCAGCAGTGCTATTTGGTGTTTTTAGAATGAGAAGCCCAAAGTGGTGTGTGCGGGGTGCAGGTTGTAGGTAGAGTCCAAATCATGAAGGCCCTGCTAGGAAGCCTTGCTGTAAGCTTGTGCTCAGTCCTCTGGGTGTTAAGGATTCCTTACGGAGTTTAAGTCTGGGATAGGTGACCTGGTTAGTTTCAGGCCTCCTGTAGAACATTAGCTACTGTATATGATTTGCACAAGGTACAGGGCAGAAGACCACCGCCTAAGAGGCTGCTTTAGTAGTTCAGGTGAGAGATGAAAAAGGTCTGAGTAATAGCATTAGTGGTAGAAAAGGCAAGCACACGGAGGTGAAAAATAGGAGGTAGTAGAATCAGTAGGATCGTGTACAGGAGCATAGGGAAAGCAAGTAATCGCTGTAGTAGCAGATACTTCTGCAGGTGCTGGATACTGTTCTAAGAGCTGTAGTTGTATCTCATTTAGTCCTCACAACTCTGAGATGCAGGGATTGTCATCCCTGTTTTACAGATAAGAAAACTGAGGAAAGGCAAGTGAATTGCTGGCCCACTCAAGGTCACAGTAGTTGGTGGTACGACCAGCATTCAGGGAGTCTGACTCTTGGTAGAGCCCATGCTCTTAGCCACCTTATCAGGTGGCTGTTATCAAGGACATAGCAAGAATATAAAGATTGGGGTTTCTGGCTCAAGTAATTGGATGAGTGGTTGGTAGGTTCCTCAACTGACCAAAAAATAGAGGAGTTGAATATGTATACTCAGGAGGAAATATCTGTTGGGCAGTTTAACACTGGACTCCGATGGATCAGGAAGCAATCTGTACCAGTAAGAACAATTTGAGAAATACCGGCAGAAACTAAAAGTAATGAGTTTATGGAGCTATGCAGAGCAAAAAGGTGAGTGGTTCTGAGATGGAAGCCTGGGGAAACCATACCCAAGAGGGTCCACGTAGAGACTGGATGTCCAGTGAGGGAAGAGCAGAGCAGCACTAATAGAGTGATTATAGTTAGTGTACTGTTTTTATTAACCTCACTTTGAATATGATTCCCATATACTTGCTCAAGGTCACACAGTTCAGTAAGTGGTTGAGCTAGGATTTGAATCGAAGATTTGAATTCAACTTGAATTATTCCAGAGCCTTGCTCTTAACCAGTATGATGTACAGCCTCTCAGTATGTAATGAGATCCCTGAAGAAGTAGGACAGGATGGGTCAAGGATACTGTTAGAGGGCTGGCCTTGAATGGGAGGAAGACCAGCTCATTTTCTTGAAGGAAAGGTAGTAAGGGATAGTTGGAAGAAAGGAGGGAGATTACTTGTGTTGTGTCTTGGTGAAGGTAGCAAGGTCATACTGGAGATTAATCGTTAAATTAGATGTTTGATGTGTGAAGAAATGCTGTGAACAGAATGGAATCTTACCCTACTGGCAGCTCTCGGTGATTTTATTTTATTTTATTTTATTCATTTATTTTTAAAAGACTTAATGTATTTGACGCAGAGAGAGTACAAGCAGGGGGAGCAGCAGGGAGAGGGAGAGGGAGAAGTAGGCTCCCGCCAAGCAAGGAGCCCAATGTGGTGCTCCATCCCAGGACCCTGGGATCATAACCTGAGCCGAAGGCAATCACTTAACCGGCTGAGCCATCCGGGCACCCCTGTCACGTGATTTTATTATCTGTCTTGGGCTCTCTGCTGACATCCAGCCTTATAGGTGAAATCCTCCCTTTGCTCCAGCCCTACTCATCTCTCCTTTCTGAATTTTAATTGAATTTAAGAGTTAATTTCAGGCATTCTTAATTGTGCCTGATTTTGGCACTAGTCTGATTTTATTTATTTTATTTTTTATTCATTTTTTTAAAAGATTTATTTATTTGACAGAGAGATTACAAGTAGGCATAGAGGCAGGCAGAGAGGGGGGGGGAAGCAGGCTCCCCGCTGAGCAGAGAGCCCAATGCGGGGCTCGATCCCAGGACCCTGAGATCACGACCCGAACTGAAGGCAGAGGCTTTTGAAAGAGCAGAGCAAGGCTAACTCCATTAAGGAATACGGAACCCCTAACCGCCAAAGACTGTAAACCCCGCCTTTAGCCCGCCAAACTCGCACGCCAATTCTGACCAGAGTGATAGGCTAGTTCAAACAGCTACTTTAGGATGAATCGTTATTCAGTTGGCCATCTGCGTGTGTGTTACAATCTTATTGGCCACTGTGTGCTTGTTACAAATTCATTGGGCACTGGCCCCTATAAAACTGCTGCGTCTTCTGAAACTCTTTCTCTTTATCCACATCACTCCGCTGCGTCGGTGAGTGTGGGAGGTTGAGCTCGGGCTAGCTCGAATAAAGGCTCTTTGCTTTTGCATTGGACTCTGTTCCCTGGTGGTCTTTGGGGATCTAAAAATCTGGGTATAACACTTTAACCCACTGAGCCACCCAGGTGCCCCAGATTTTATTTATTTTATTTTTAAAGTTCATTTAATTTTTTTTGGTAGTAATTTCTACACCCAACATGGGGCTTGAACTCATTAAGAGCCGTGCACATTCTTTAGACTGAGCCAGGCAGGCATCCCTCACTGGTGTGATTTTAAACCAATTGTAGACAGGGACTACATCCTTTATTGATTGATTTATTTTTTTTAAGATTTTATTTATTTGATAGAGCAAAAGCAGAAGAAGTGGCAGAGGGAGAAGCAGGCTCCCCACTGAGAAGGGAGCCTGCCTTGGGACTTAATCCCAGGGGCTCAATCCTAGGATTCCGATCCCAGGATTCTGGAATCATGACCCGAGCTGAAGGCAGATGCTCAACCGACTGAGACACCCAGGTGTCCCAGGGACTACATAAACTACTATTATGTGTCTCAAGATGCTTGAAATTAGGAAAATAGTAGGTATTTGGTAAATTCTTACACCGCTGGTAATTTTATCATTTTATTAACAGTTAAAAATTTAAGTGAAAGAAGAAAGTGTGGACTTTTCTGTTTAGAGTGAATTTTCTTTACAAACACAAGGGGGTGCTCTTTAACTATCAACGCCAAGTAAAAAAAAAAAAAAAAAAAGTTAAATGTCTCTACTTAAAGCCCCTGAAGGAATGAGTGTAGGGAGTCTGCATTAGGCAAATTCCTGCAGGAACGATAAATAATACAATTAGATGGTAGATATTTTAGTTATCCTTGAAAATGGAAAGGTTTATTGTTTTTGAGAATTTGTTTTCTCCCCAAAATTCAAGTATTTAAAAAATATTATTTCTAGGTGTCTCCAGAAGACCCCGGAGCTCAGTTCTTGATCCGCACTGGCTCCGTTGGCCGCAACAGGGCGGAAGCCTCTTTGGAACGAGCCCAGAATCTCAACCCCATGGTGGATGTGAAGGTGGACACTGAGAATATAGAAAAGAAGCCAGAGTCATTTTTCACTCAGTTCGATGCTGTAAGTTTCGTAAAGAGTGTAAAATCTTTAGGTTCAGTACGTTGCCTTTGCAGTGTCGAGTGTGACATTGCCTTAGTGTATGTGCCTCACTAGCACGTTGCCTTGCTGTGTTGAATGTGTTGGTCGTAGAGCCAGTCTGTTGGCTCTGCTGTAGCTGTTTGTGACTTGCTGTCTGCTGGTTTCTTCTTTGGGCATATGTTCCCTCAGACCAGATTTCATCATTGGTGTTTTGTACTCCTTCCAGAATCTTTCCATATAGCTTCTATACGTTTTACTGCAAGTGTTTTCTCCGAAAGACAAGTTGGTGGTTAATTTCTGCAGTAGAGGCATTTTTTGGTTAGAAATATCAAACTACAGCTTGTGTTTTGTCTTAAAAAAGAGCACACCTGATCTTGGTCTATGTCTGTCTCTTTCACACAGCCACTTTGACCATGTTGCCATGGATAACTAGACAAAATCACTGTAGTCATAAGCCAAATGAGGCATATCCAACCTCATTTGGTTTCACTGCCAGATCTATGCAGAGGTGAAAGGATAAGTTAAATTTTGTTTCAGCGTCTGTGACCTTTCAGACATGGTTCCCTGTACCCAGGAAAAGCTAAACAAATGTTGGGTAACCATGACATGGTCACAGATGATCTACTTGTTTTTTAAATGAGAGGCCCATTACATGAGAGGTTAGAATTTGGGCTGGGTAGTTTGTTTTTCCACACTGTTATATTTCATATGTGCATCTGTTCAAATATGTGCTTGGAATGAAGGATCATCTGTGCGTTTTGTCTTTTTTTTAATTTAATTCATTCTATTTTGTAACTCCCAAGTATTGGAACATTTTCTGTTTGGACATAAGTCTTCTCTTCATTTCTTTATCCATAGTAACCACATTTGGTTAATTCTAGGTGTCCCTTGCATTTCTAGCACTTAGAGGGTTTGTTAGAACTGAAGCACTGGGCCAGTTGGTTGTATAAAGCATGTGCACGGGGCGAGGATAAATGTCTCATGGGCCGTGTGTGACTGGCCTCTTAGGTTTTACCCTCATTTTTGACTCTGCGGGTTCCATTTGGTCAATGTTGCATGTTCGAGTGTGGCTGTCTTGCCTTTTAGATTTGATTTTTTTTTCCCTTGAGTTTTTTCTTTTTTTAAGATTTTATTTATTTATTTGACAGAGAGGTCACAAGTAGGCAGAGAGGCAGGCAGAAGGAGAGGGAAGCAGGCTCCCCGTTGAGCAGAGAGCCCGATGTGGGGCTCGAGATCCTAGGATCCTGAGATCATGACCTGAGCTGAAGGCAGAGGCTTCAACCCATGAGCCACCCAGGTGCCCCCTTTGGGTGTTTTTTTATGTTCAGAAGAAAACGTGTGGTTTAGAAGTTGTCTTCGTGACCCTTATCACAAAGGTTTTCCCGAAAAGATGGTGTTTTATGCAGTAAAATTTAGCTATTTCCAGTACCTCAGCTTTCTGGAACACAACCTAGAGGCCTCAGAGCAACACTGATAATTGTACTGAGTGAATCACCGGTTCATTGTCTGCATCTGAATGGAAGGTCACTTGGTGTGTAACCTTTTCTTTTGTCCTTAAATTCAGATAAAGTTTCACGTTGAAAACTGGAAAACTGTGGAAAAATAATCTCAACAGGACTTGTTAATCTTCTTTATCTTAACATATCAATCAAAATAAGGGGGGAAAAATGCCCTCATATTTAAATGTGACCCTGGGTCACTTAAAACTGGTTGTGCTTCTCATGATAGCTTATGCAGATTTTAATAGATTAAATAATTTAAAAATAACTTACGCTAAATTATTGCTGCATTTTTCCTTTTCACAAAAACTTTGAGATGTGGTTTATTTCATAGAATAGGGGAGATGAATTCATGGAATGGCTTTACTTTCTAGTTAAACCTATTTGTTTTTATTGCAGAAAGTGGAGGTCTCGCAATTTACATTTCTAGTGAAACCTGCAACTTTTCTTTTGTCTTCTAACCATAGGATCCAAAGAACCTGTTATACTGGTTCGACACTGGCTTTAGACCGCCCACAGAGACTGTTCGCTAAGATTTATGTAGACATCAGGGGAGTGATTCACAGTTTGCCAAACTCACACCCAGCCAATTCTTCCTTTCTGCAGGTTTGCCTGACTTGCTGTTCCAGGGATGTCATAATCAAAGTTGACCAGATCTGTCACAAAAACAGCATCAAGTTTTTTACAGGAGATGTTTTTGGCTACCACGGATACACATTTGCCAATCTTGGAGAACATGAATTCGTAGAGTAAGTTTTGGGAGAGGAGGGGAGAATGTAACATTTTTAGAAAAAAATAGTTTTATTCACCGGTAGGAAACGACCCATCTCAGGAAAGTAGCTTAGAACACTTGGAAACCAGTTCATTGACAGCTCACTGATTATATAGGTTGTGTGTTCAGAACTGTAGGAGATGTGGCCCATCTCCCAAATAATGGTCTAATCTAAAGCGGAGTTCTCGCGGCAGTCATACACCAGGTGGGTGTTTGATCAGCCTGGACTTCAGGTGACAAAACCACACCTTCTATATAGGAGAGGCTTGCTTGTATTGTAGACACGTGTACCTCAGTTTTGGCCTCTGTGTTTTCAGGTGATAATAAAATGGGTACGAAATAGTCCCATGGGTAACTCTGAAGGCACAGTCAGCCAGAGTCTGTCTCGGAAAAGCTCCAAAGTCCAGAGACTGCTCTGGTGTAACAAACAGACCTTATCCTCTCAGTTTGAATATCAAGGTTGCAGAGTGTGGTGATTCTCACATGGTGGGACCTTCAGTGTTTTGAACTCGTAGCTTCTAGATGAAAGATGCCAGATGATACCAGTATTGTAAAACTATCTGCGGTGGGTTTTTGGCTGTTTTTTCTGACTACCTCCCTTGCTAATAAGAGGTAAAGAGAGACCCTGTGTGGTAGGTGAAGCTTCCTACCAAGAGTCAAGAATTGCTTTCTTTTGTTCAGCTTCTTAGGCAGATCACTGAAATTGCTCTGGTCTGCACGTACCTTATCTGTAAAATCAAGATGGGGGAAGGACAGTCATGTTCAAGGTTCCTCATAACTTAGGTGTTTTATGGCTTTCAGAGACTCTGTAGTGTTTTGGGCACACTATAAATGGATGGAGAAGGCATACTACAGAAAAGCGGGCCCAGATTATTTTAATGTGAGCTCCCCATGGCAGAGGGGAGAAATTAAGTTTGGCTCTATTTCATGATTCAAGTGAAAAAATTTTTTTTTTTAAAGATTTTATTTATTTATTTGCTAGAGAGAGAGAGAGATCATAAGTAGGCAGAGAGGCAGGCAGAAAGAGAGGGGGAAGCAGCCTCCCTGCTGAGGAGAGAGCCCGATGCGGGACTCAATCCCAGGACCCTGAGATCATGACCTGAGCCGAAGGCAGAGGCTTTAACCCACTGAGCCACTCAGGCGCCCCTCAAGTGAAATTTATAAAGACTTGTTGAGAGTTTACTTTGTGCTAGGCAGTGTATGCTAAGCAATTCGTTATTTCTTGTCTTAAAGTAATTCTGTCAGGGATTGTTATTCCCACATAGTGGGTAATTGATTTATCAGGTAATCATTGGCCACTTTGGGATTTGAACCCACTCAGCTATGCCTGACTGCAAAGCTTTTGCTCTTCCTTTTTTTTTTTTTTTTAAGATTTAAAGAGAGCACACGATGGGGGAGGGAGGGGCAGGCAGAGGGAGAAGGGGAGAACCTCAAGCAGACTCTCTGCTGAGGGTGGAGCCCAACGGTGGTTGGATCCCACGACCCTGAGATCATGACCTGAGCCGAAATCAAGAGTCAGACGCTTAACCCACTGAGCCACCCAAGCACCCCAAGCTTTTGCTCTTAGCTACCCTCCTATCACGTGAGCTGGTGATGCTCTTCGGCATGATTCAGAGAGTGGAGCTCAATTCCTTCCCTTGTCACCCTCTAGGGAGAAAACCAAAGTTGCCAAAGTTAGCCAAGGGGTAGAAGACGGACCTGATTCCAAAAGAGCAAAGCTTGATTCATCTGAAACAACTATGGTCAAAAAGGTATGTGTATCGTGAGGGGGCAAAGATAAGAAGCCTTGGAGCCTTATTGGGACGGGCAGTCACAACTGCAAGCAGGGCAAGCAGGCACGGAGTCTTGAAGGGGTCTGGACAAGCCGGGCCGGTGCTCGTCCCACTTAAAGAGGGGGGTGGCTGCTGCTTAGTGGCAGCCAGCTGTTGCCATGAAGGAGTATGGACGCAGCGATGCTAGGTGTCAACTTTTTTTTTTTTTTTTTAGATTTTTATTTTATTTATTTGACAGAGAGAGCGAGCAATCACAAGCAGGCAGAGAGGCAGGCTCTCTGCTGAGCAGGGATCCCGATGTGGGGCTCGATCCCAGGACCCTGAGATCATGACCTGAGCCGAAGGCAGAGGCTTAACCCACTGAGCCACCCAGGCGCCCCCAGGTGTGAATTTTTAATGGAATCAGAAATAGATTTTTTTTTAATAGGTTCTGCCCCAAACTTTTTTTTTTAAGATTTTACTTATTTGGAGAGAGAGAGAGCGCGCAGGCACGCACAAGCAGGGGGAGCAGCAGGCAGAGGGAGAAGCTGGCTCCCCACTGAGCAGGGATCTCGATGCGGGACTCGATCCCAGGATCCTGGGATCATGACCTGAGCCAAAGGCAGATGCTTAACCGACTGAGCCACCCAGGTGTCCCAGTCCCAAACTTTTTAATACCAGCCACCTACTCACTTTGGTTTGAATGCTCTTCCATTCACGGAGCAGAGGCTAAAGAGAACATGCCCGCAGGACTGACTTGGTGTGGAGGCCGACTGGGGCCTCTAGTATCTGGAGCAGTAGCAGAACAACTGTTGTGGAGCAAAGGCCATCCCTCTTGCATAAAAGAAAGTTTTTTGGATAGACAATTTAGGGAAGTCCTACCTAAGTGGGCAGGAAGACAGTTTAAGCTTGAATTGTTTATGCTTTGCTTCTTTAAAATGAAGTGTTTGGGGATGGCTTTCCACCAGATAACCTTTTAAGAAAAAAGGCCTCAATGTTGACAAGTGTTATCATCCGATGTGTATTTTTTTAGCATACTTTGTAGGGACTTAGGCTCTACTGGGAGTTGGTGCAGTGATTTAAATTCGTTTTACAGAGAGAGGAGGGGCAGGGACTCGGAAGGAGAGGATCTTCCGAAGCCAGTGTTGGAATCTGAGAAGGGGGTCATGCGGTGGGGGAGATAGGATGAAGAGGCCAGAATTGGTTTTGTCCAACTGAGGAAAGAGATGACCGAGCCCGTATTTACTCTTTGCTTTGTAGATTTAAATGTTGAGAAAGAAAAACAGCTGGTCAGAGCTTCGAGTTAAAATTGCTCTAAAGGGGGGATTCTAAGAGTGCAGAAACCACAAGAGACTGCAGAAACCACAGAAGTGGAACTCGTCGAGTTTCCAGCAAGGCTGTGCCGGAGATTTTCGTTTTCTTGCTCTTTATGTTTGTATTGGAAGAGTTTGATTGCTGTGAGTGTGATACAGAGGAATTATTAAGCCCTAATTTTAGTGTCTATTCACAGGACCATAATTACCCAGAGTGAACATTGGTGTTTTGGCCAAAACTTGGGTCCTTTTCTTTCTCTCTTCTTTTCTTTCTTTTTGAGGCCCAGTCAGACTTTATCTGAATAGCTCCGTGAGTTTGGTGGGGGGAGATAAATTGTTAACTAACGGAGGAGTACAAAAGCAGCTTTGTGGGTGCTGTCAATTTATAAATCACACCCTCTTACAAGTGTGACACTTGGCCTTGGTGTGAAGGGTTTTATGGCTTAAGGGCCTTCTCTGATTGAGGCGGGTCTTTCACATTCAAATGGGGAGAGCGCCTAGCTTTGTTAGCCCTTCACAGCTGGAAGTTTCCCCCGGAGTCAATACTGATGGTGCCCACTGGGGCGGATCTGGAAACCGCTCTGGGGAGCCACTTTATCTAGCTATGAGGAGAATGTGGGCAGCCCGGGCAGGCACCCGGTGGCCTTTGCGTACCATTCCTTAGGCTCTTCAGTCACAGAGCTCTTTGTGCGGCCTCTTCCTCCAGGGGCCGAATTTGAAGGTATCAAAATATTCCCCAGCTGACATTGTTAGTCAGCTGTTTCACTTGGACAATTCAGGCCTGGATTCCAACCCCGAGCCCTTAAGGTTATGAGGCATTCAGTGCATTCCTGATGACAATCCCTGGGATTCCAAACCTTGTCTTTGTGCTGTGCGGCCCCATAAGAGCACTGTGGAAGGACGGGTTTGAGCTGGGTTTGGTCTCTGGCTTTGCCACCTTATAATAACCGGCCTCGTCCATTTTGGCAGAGACTGCTCCATGATTTTGAAGTTTTCTTCCAACTCAAAAAATTCCTTGATTGAGATATACCCCTTCGCCTAAATTGTACAGAATAAGTAGTTGGGTTATGCTCAAAGTGCAGGATGGGGGTGGGGAGGCAACCACTTCCTGTTTCCTGCGAAAGGTTTCTGGTTAGGGTTCCCTCCCCGCCCCCCCCTTTTCCTTAGGTTCAACCATATGTTGTATAGCCACTTTTGCTTCAAGGTACACATTGTGCTCCTAAATTAGAAACGTTAAAAAACAAAGAGGAAAAATAGAGCTTGTGGTTTTCACACCGCTTAGGAGGATACTGGCCCTTTCTAGCACATGTGTCATCATGATAAATACAAGAGTGGGAAAATGCGTAGCCCAGAGGTGAGTGCTCAGTAGTTGGCTTCCTATGGTGCCCAGGAAAAGTTATGAGACAGATTTCATCAGAATCAGGTCTTGGGCATAACCCTAATAGAGACATCAGTACAAAGTAGATAAAGGAGAGGGCCGTAGTTTGGTGATAAGAAAGTGTCCAGAAAGGTTTCCCAGAGGAAGAATTGTTAGAGTTGGCACATGAAGGCGAGTTTGCCAAGCACTGAAGCCAGGACTAGCATTTAGTCACAGGAAAGGGGATCACCTGAAAGCCAGACGTAGGAACAGAATGACTCTGGCTTCCCTTACCCCCAAACTGCCAGCTCTTTCTGTAACTTTGAGTTGCAAAATGCCTGCTGCGTGCAAGGCATTCTGTTGGGTGCAGGGAAGCGCATCCAGTCCTCTTTATTTACAGCTGCTGCTGAAGCTAAGAGAAGTTCCTTGACTTGCCTGAGATCCTGCGGCTGTGTGAGAGGGCGTGGAGGGGGAGGACATAGACGGTGGTCCAGGCCACAGGCTTGCCCTGCCGCCTAAAGGGTGAATCCCCTTGGAGTTTCTAGGATGATTTGAATTTTTATAGGGACGATGGGATAAAATATGTAAAAATGGGAACCTTTCTGGAAAAGCTTTTAGGATAAAAGGCCACCCTCAGGCTCCCTTGCTGCTGCTCATGTTTCTTTATTGTTAAGGGCTACCAGACACTAGTAGATGCTTGCTGGTGGTTACTCCCCATCACAGCTCTTTAAAAATTAAACATAACGTAGGATTTGTTCATGACATGCTAGGAAATACAGATTTAATTTTACCTCTGTTTCTGAAATAGTAAGTGACTAATTCGGGCACTGTTAATACTCTTGTCATGAATCAGTTGTGAAATTCCACAGTTGAGGAGTGATTCATTATTTTAATCCCCCTTTCTGAGCAGTTTGTGGACGATTCATCTCCTCTCACCCCCATCCTGAAGGGAACATTCCAGGGACTGACTGGTTTCATTCTTCGCCTTGGTTTGTGATGCTGAGGGAACTTGTCAGGGTTTCCCCCGTTAGAGTCTAGGCTCTAGAAGGGCTGGGCGCTTTCGTTCACTGCTGTGCTCCTGGTGCAGTCCCTGGCACAGTCTTAACCCAGGAGATGTTCATTCAGTGTCGTGGCTGCTCCTGCCACATCATAGGACAGCTTTGCAGATCGCTGACATTTTAAAAAAGAATTACTGAGTTGACTTTCTTTATGATCAACCAAATGGCTTAATTAACCTCACAGCACATTAGTTGTCATAGTTTACGTTATTTGAGCTGGGCTGAGAGAACAGAATTCCAAAGAGGACAAGGGACTTGGCTGGGAATATTTAGAAGTAGGTCACTGGGTTGCCTAGACCAGGACCTTTAGTCTAGAGGTGTTCAAAGCCCTGCTAATTGTCAGAATCACTTGGTTTGGGGTGGGGGACAGGAGATTCAGGGTGCATATTGCAGAGTTGGGTAGTGTACTGATAGCAGGTTTTCCAGGTAGGACAGGTGTGTGGGGGTGAGGGGAGGCCGGTGAAGGGGGAGGTTTTGGCATTTTAGGCATGAGGGAAGGGGGTCTCTCCCAACATCAGGGCACAATCCAGTGTTTTGTTTTGTTTTTTTTTAAGATTTTATTCATTTATTTGACAGAGAGACATCACAAGTAGGCAGAGAGGCAGCCAGAGAGAGGGGGGAAGCAGGCTCCCTGCTGAACAGAGAGCCCGACGCGGGGCTCGATCCCAGGACCCTGAGATCACGACCCGAGCCAAAGGCAGAGGCCTAACCCACTGAGCCACCCAGGCGCCCTCCAGTGTATTTTTTATTGTGATACTTGATACCCCCAAATAATATGATATCAGTACGAATTACAGAACACAACAAAACACTATCCAACTTAAAAACCCAAATATTTCCAGTCCTGTTGTACCAATCTATGTGTTCCTTCTCTGTCTTCTTCCCAAGGCAGGTACATTTGTGGGAATTTTAAAAAGTATGGAGATGGGGGCGGGGGGTGATGCCTGGGTTGCTCAGTCGGTTGAGCCCCTGACACTTGATTTTGATTCTGGTCATGATCTCAGGGTCCAGGGTCATAGGATTCCGTGCTCAGTGCAGAGTCTGCTTCTCTCCCTCTCCCTCTGCTCCTGTATGTGCTAGTATCCTTTCTCTCTCTCTCTCTCAAAATAAGTAACAAGTACCAGGAGGGGGTGGTTAGAGCCCTGCTTGACATGGCGTTTTACCACATGTTTGTAAATCTAAATAATGGAGTGTGATGTAGGTGTAAGTTGAGAATGATCTAGCTAACTACCATGGGCCCACCACCTAATTTAAAGCATAAAACTTTTTGGGGTGCCTGGTGGCTCAGTGCGTTAAACGTCTGCCTTCGGCTCAGGTCAAGATCCCAGGGTCCCGGAATCGAGCCCCGCATCGGGCTTCCTGCTCAGCGGGAAGCCTGCTTCTCCCTCTCCCACTCCCCTTGCTTGTATTCCCTCTCTCACTGTCTCTCCCTCTCTGTCAAATAAATAACAATCTTTAAAA
>CM052888.1:43672760-43709215 GCA_028534135.1 Potos flavus
CCAGGCTCCCCACCCACCCATTTCTTCTTACTACATACATATTTCCAAGCAATATAGAATTGTTTGGTATGCTTTTCAACTTCTTAAAAATCAAGTTTAATATTGTATTTGTGCTGCCACCTGCTCTTTAAGAGCAGCATTATGTTTGTGAGGCCATCTGTGTTTGTATGCAGTTCTAGGGCTTCGCTGTCCGTTGTAGTTAGCCACTAGCCACATATGGCTTTTTAAAATTAAAATTAACTAAAATAAAATAAAAAATTTTCTTCAGTCTCTTAGCCACATTTCCAATGCTCACCACACATGTGTAGCTATGGGCATCTGTATTGTGAGGCACGGATACCGATACGGAACATTGCCGTCGTCATCGTGAGTTCTCTAGGACAGCCCTGCAGGACATTTTGTCTTTTTTTTTTTTTTTTTTCTGTAGGGTATTTGTTGTGTGAATGCATTACTGTTTATTTATCCAATCTCCTATTGATGGGCATGTGGGCATGTAAGTTTTTTCTGTTACAAATGGTGTCAGAGAAAGTGTGTGTGTGTGTGTGTAGATAATCTCTCTGGGTAAACGTGTGATTTCTCTGGGGTGTATACTTAGGAGAGAAATTAAGGTATGTGCAGTTTCAACTTTACCAGACCTGCTAAATTACTCTTGAGTAGTTTTATCAGTTCACATTCCAGAATCAGCAATATGTAACGGTAACATTTGGTGACTTCAGGCTCTTTTGCCACTCTGCTGAATGTGACAGCTTTGTCTCGGGATTGCGGTTGTCATTTGTTAGAATGCTTTTGAAAACTAAAGACTCCTGTGAGTAGGTGTGGAAATCCAACCTAGAAATCTGGTGTTCAAAGTTGTTTCAATTCTGACTTACATTTAGCTCTACAGCCAGAGCTGTCTGTATCCCTTGCTATAGATGTTCAGCCTGCTTTTTATTTTTTATTTATTTTTTATTTTTTTAAAGATTTTATTAATTTATTTGACAGAGAGGAGAGAGATCACAAGTAGGCAGAGAGGCAGGCAGAGAGAGAGGGGGAAGCAGGCTCTCTGCCGAGCAGAGAGCCCAATGCAGGGCTCGATCCCAGGACCCTGAGATCATGACCTGAGCCGAAGGCAGAGGCTTTAACCCACTGAGCCACCCAGGTGCCCCATAAAATTGGAGTTTTAATGAACATACATTTTATTTTATTTTTATTTTTTAAAATTATTTATTTATTTATTCGTCAGAGAGAGAGAGAGAGAAAGCACAAGCAGGCAGAGTGGCAGACAGAGGCAGAGGGAGAAACAGGCTCCCCACCGAGCAAGGAGTCCGATGTGGGACTCGATCCCAGGACCCCGGGATCATGACCTGAGCTGAAGGCAGCCGCTCAACCAACTGAGCCACCCAGGCGTCCCTTAATGAACATACATTAACACACATGAGACATACATATTGATCTAATATATATGATATATACAAGTACTGTCTTTTGCTTTCTTCACTCAACGTATTTTCCATAAGCATGGGAGCAGATAGTCTACTTTGGGGGGATGTGGTTTTAAGAAGCTGTGTCGATTCTCTTTCCGCCTTGCCTCAGTCCATTGAACCAGCTCCTGTTGCCCTGACGGTTTTGCACTTGTCCACTGTCCTGAGTGGCCCAGCACAGCCCTGCAATTTGATGGCTTTCAGACTGGGTGGGAGAATTCATCTTTTATATTTACTGTTGGGCTTTTTGGCAAAGGAAAAGCAGGTTGGATCCTATCAGTTCATGGATACTTAGTGACATTCTCTTCTGTGCAACACTGTGTCTTCCACTGTGGTCCCTGCCTCGGGAAGCTGATACCCATCTGGGGAGAGGTGTAAGAGGGCTTGTTACTAGTCCTAACTAGACTATCAGATTGAAATCCTTAAGGCTCAGAATTGCCAGAAAAGGAAATGGATAGTGGAGGGAAGTAAGTCGGGCATTATACCCAGAGGGATCCATGAGCTGAGGGCAAGGAGACGGGGGAGGGCTGAGTGAGGCGCGGAAGGTCCCTGTTTTAGGGTGTTCGTGGTGGTGGTTGCAACTACTTGGCAGATATTAGTGGGGTCTTCATCTGAAGACCCTTCATTTTCTGCGGATGCTGTTAAGCATATTTTTCTTGTTGTAAATCCAGATTCAGCGAGGTGGGTAAGATGGGTACCACCATTCGCATTTGTTGTAGTATAGATTAGGTGACATAGTTTTGTTTTTTTATTTTTTTTATTTTTTTTAATCTCTACACCCCACATGGGGTTCAAACTCATGACCCCTAGATCAACATCGCATGCTCCACCAACTGAGCCAGCCAGGCACCCAGATGATAATAGACTTTAGGTAGTTCGAACCAGAAAAATGGGACAGTAATTGGAGGCAGGCTGCTGTAGCACAAGAAGCATTGAGTAACCACTGTGACCTGAGAAGGATAAAGACCGGGCCAGCTGGGGAAACTTAGACACAGCAGGAATTTAGCTTTTCTCTAACGAGCCCTTCTGGTCATTAATGTGTCTCTGTTTCTAACTTTCAAATACCCAAATATTCTCAGGAGAAAGAATCTGGTTGGTGTGGCCTGGGCCATGTGCCCACCTATGGCTGGAAGGCTGGTACATATTTTACACAAGGTTACTGGGGTCCTCCTCCCCCAAATTTCAGAAAACTTCTCTAAAAGTTGCCTGTCAGGGACAGGCCTAAGAGAGATAAATTCATTTGTCTGAGTTCACAAGTTACTGGCAAAATATCGAGTAGTTCTGCCCTTAGACTTGAGGAGGAAAGAGGCCTCTATCCTTGGTCCTTGTGCTCTACAAGGTCCCACTCTGGTCTCCTTCCAGCCATGCCCCTAGTAGAGTGAGGATTCCATGGGATTAAAGAGATATGTCCACCAGGGCCCATCTCCCCCACCACCCCACCTCCCCAGTTCCAGACCACAGTGTGGATGCTTGGGACCCCTGGAATCTCCTGCCCAGACAACCCCAGGCTTACTTGCCAGGCTTTTGTGGGCTTCTTCCCTCATCTTCCTCCAGAGTGCAAACCTTGGCTACAATGTCCACGTGCCTAGGCTTGAAGAGCAGTTGTTGTAGTCGGGGAAGGATGGCCTGTGTGGCCACACTCACGTGCAAAGCCTCTTGCACTGTGAGAGCCAGAGGTGGGAAGAGAGAGAGGGAAAGAGGACCGCCTTTTCCAGTGCACCTCATTCTGGCACAGAACTCCCAAGGAGCATGAGAATTCAAAATTCGATCCTAGTCTTCCAAGTAGTAATGAAGAAAGTATGTTTGTTAAGGCAGGAGAATATAATACACGATATTTTTTAATAGCCTGTTTGTATGATTTATACTTAAATATGTAGAAGTGATATATGGGTTTCCATTTGTACTTTCACCCCAGGCCCTGAAAGTTTAGAGGTAGGCCATCTTGGGACTGAGACCCTGAAACAGAACTTTTTTTTCCTCATTTGTTACAGTGTCGTGAGCTAACAAAGCAGTGGATTCTTACCCAGGCGAATTACAAAAATTTTGAATTAAAATCTTGGTAGTTTATGAAACCTCATGAGAGTTTGTTTTGTTACTCTGATGGCATTCCCAGACCATACTGCTGATGGCTTGATCTGTGTTGCAAGATTTCTTTTTTTTTTTAATTTTTTTTTTTTAAGATTTTATTTATTTATTAGACAGAGAGAGATCACAAGTAGGCAGAGAGGCAGGCAGAGAGGTGGGGGGAAGCAGGCTCCCTGCTGAGCAGAGACCCCCGATGCGGGACTCAATCCCAGAACCCTGGGATCATGACCTGAGCCAAAGGCAGATGCTTAACGACTGAGCCACCCAGGCGCCCCATGTGTTGTAAGCCTTCTTAAGAAGGGCCAGGCAGTCTGTATCAGGCGATAAATGTCACTCAACTGGCTATTTGACTTGACTTGTGAGGTCAGACAGACTCATTGACTGAACTGTTTGAGGGCAGTACAAACATTTTGTATACCAACTTTTACAGTAGATTTAAATCCCGAAGGAGTGATTATGGGGAAGTAGAAAACCACCTTAAAAACCGTAAGACTGTGTCATCTTCACTAGTTATTTGAACTTTCATCTGTCAGTTCCATTTCAGTCCTTAGCAAGCAGTGTCAACTGCCTGGGAGCTGATAGATCTTGGTTCACTTAGCATCCTAAATTATACTGTTGTCTCTTTTCTTTTTTAAATATCTGGGGTGTTTGTTGGGGGAGTGGGGTGGGTGTGGTGAAAGAAGGAGGGAGAAAAAGAGACCTATACCTCAGGAAATTTGAAATTTTTTATACATACTCACATACCATCTTTTTTTTTTTAAGATTTTATTTATTTTTTTGAGAGAGACCGTGGAAGCATGAGTGGGAGGAGGAGCAGGGAGCCCAATCATGACCTGAGCTGAAGGCAGACACTTAACTGACTGAGCCACCCAGGTGCCCCCATCTTTTTTGTTTAAGATTTTTTTTATTTATTAGAGAGTGTGAGGAGTGCACATGTGGGGAAAGGGGCAGAGGGAGAGAGAGAACCCCAGGCAGACTCCCTACTGAGCATCAGGGAGCCCTACATGGGGCTCAATCCCAGGACACTGGGATTGTCATGACTTGAGCCAAAGGCAGACGCTTAACCAACTGAGCCACCCAGGTGTCCCACACATAACCATCTTAGTATATGTGCTGCTGGAAGTGAGCACAACCATCTTAAAATTTGTAAAAGTAGCTAGTACTGAGAACCATTTTTTTTTTTTAACCATTTGAGAATAAGGTGTCAAAACGATGCTTCATTCATCACTCCCAAATATTTCAGTCTGTATTTTCTCAAACAAGGCATTTTCCATAATCATAAACCAAACTTCAGAATCAAAATTCGGATGGATGCATCACTACCATCTAACCTAGAGAGCCTATTCGGATTTTATCAGTTGTCCAATCATGTCCTCCTTAATGACAGGATTCAGTTCAGTATCATGCATGCATCTAGATTTTCATGATGCTTCTTAAGATTATAAGCCAGTTATTTTGTAAATTGTTCCTTAGTCTGGGTTCGTCTGATATTCCCTCATGATTAGATTCCAGCTTCACACCTTTGGCAAAAATACCACGGCAGGGTTGCTCCTCATTCCGTCCTGTGGTCTGGGGCTGGTTTCCATACGCTGCTTTACTGGCATTGTTAATTTTGATCGTTTCAATGGAATTATGTCTGCCAGATTTCTCCTTTGAAAATAATTCCTCTTTTCCTTGTAATTTCCCCTCCAATAATTTTTGGAGAGGTATTTTGAAAATATGTAAATAACCTCATCATTCATCAAACTTTATCAATTAGTCGATTTTAGATCGATGACTACAGGATTCTAGTTTATTTAATGTGTTATAATCTCTTACTATTAATTTTTTTCCGCAAAGTGTTCCAATTTGACCAGTGGCAGCTCCTTTCTGTTGGCTCCTATTTACTCTTTTATTTTTTTTTTTTAAGATTTTATTTATTTATCTGACAGGAGAGAGATCACAAGAAGGCAGAGAGGCAGGCAGAGAGAGAGAGGGAAGCAGGCTCCCCGCTGAGCAGAGAGCCCGATGCGGGACTTGGTCCCAGGACTCTGAGATCATGACCTGAGCCAAAGGCAGAGGCTTTAACCCACTGAGCCATCCAGGCGCCCCTCCTATTTACTCTTGACACGTCCCCATCATTCTTTGCACACTTCCTTGTTTCAGGCACAGTAAGATGTTTTGGGCTCTTGTCATACTGTCCCTGCCTTAGCTTTGAAATCAGTTGTTTCTCCAAAGAGAAATATTTCTCTCAGTGGGGGTGAGAATCCAAGATCTGGGGTTAGGTGTGCTGACTGTTCTCAGGACATCATTGCTTTGTTGCTTTGTCTGTGGACGTGGCTCCTCGGTATTTGTGTGTGCATACACACGTGCTTGCATCTGCATTTACTTCCTTGTCTGTCTGTATATACTGAAAATGAGTTCACACTAATAACCCACCACAGGCTTTATTCTAGATTTTCCCTTTCCACAATTCTAATTCTCTGACAGTGAGAAACCTAGGTTCTCTGTATCTTCACTTGTTGCAGAAGTCCTTGGTTGGAATCAGTCTCCCAGTCACCACTATACCCCCCCCCACCCCCCGCAGGATGCCACCCTTCTTACTGGGCTATGCTCTGTCCCCTGCAGCAGGCCACCCAGCCCCTCCATACACACTCTTCCCTGCCCTTCCTAAGTCCCAGTGGATGGCTTCTGGACTGAACGATTCAGGAAAGGAAAAGGAAAATCACTTTCTTACTCATCTTTAGTTGTTTATATTTTAAAATATAGCTATGTGATGCCATTTTTCGAGATAATTTCATTTAGCTTTAATAGGTTACGGCCACGCTTCCTTCCACTACAGGCCTTTTACAAATGCCACCTCCAGCCCTGCAGCCTGGAGCTTTTGTTTCATAACTCTTGCTTATGTTTCTTGCTGTTATTTATTGCTATTGTTATTCTCGAACCATTCTTCTAATGAGACACGTTTGATTTTTTTGTTGGCCGTGACAAAGAATGTTTTACGGAATATCTTTAGACACACTCTTGTTCACTTGTGCAAAAATTTCTGCGGTGTGAACACGGCCAGAGTTAAAGCCAGAGCGGAACTGGGTCTTTAGCTTTGCTATGACTCCTTCCAGTGCAGGGAGGGTATGTCACTCATCGCTGTGTCCCCAGCGCCCAGAGGAGCACACAGTAAGTGCTCAATTAACATTTATTGGACTTGCGTGGTCCTCAGCTGCTTTTAATGAACAGTAACCCTTAAATGATGACATTTCTCCTAGATGGTGAGGAGCTAGCTACTGCCTTGCAATTTAAAGCCAGCATTTTTTCTCCCTAAGCAATTTTGCCTTTTTCTCAACAGAAGGTGGTCTTTTGCTCCGTTAAGGACGCGCTGGAAGTGGACTGGAGCAGCGAGAAAGCGAGGGCGGCTCTGAAGCGCACAACTTCGGATTACTTTCTCCTTCAAGGTGAGGACTCAGAGCAGAGCTTCCCAGGGGGCGCTTTGTGCTTTGATTTCTGCCACTGCAGCTGCAGAGTCCAAGGGTTTCTTGATGTTTGCCCCTAGTCTAGTTCTTCATGAGCTGGGTCTCCATGACCACTCGAGAACATCCTGTTGCATGGAGATGCAGCCTCTCGTTGAGTTCTGCATAACCCTCACCCATTCTCAGGGAGACTGAGGTAGAGATGTCGCTTTTATTTGTCAAATTTGCAAAGCACTTCTGGTTGCATTTGGATAGTCTTCAGCCTTCCTTTGTCCAGGACTGGGTCTGTGCGGACTCCAGGAACAGCCCCTGCCCCAAGTGAGGGCAGATGGTGGCCGTGTGTGATAGCTACACACAGTTCCTCCCTCCCCAGGCACTATGTATATTGGTTCAAAGGGAAATATGTAAAACTACGTAAAACTTTCTTAATAAACTGGAAATCATATGAGGCTAATTAGCTAGGAATGGAGCTTTCTTCCTGTTAAGTAGTAGTGTTAGCTGGGTTGGGTTGGGGACAGTTGAGAAAAACTAGTTTAGAGTGCTTAATATCCATTTGTGTAGAAATCATCCATTGTGGGGAGGTAGGGAAGGCATCCTGTGGGTTAGGTGGGAATGAGTCTTAGGCATGTGAGTCTGTTAGGACTCAGAAGATACTCCTCTGGACTGGGACAGGGTGGCAAGGCAGTGCCGTCTCTAGTCCAGCCTGAGCACAGGGCCTGGGCCGTTGGGAGAAGCTAATCACTCTGCCTGACACATCGAGAGCCCTCAGTAAACAGTAGCCGTTAGTTTGCAAAGGCTTGGGGCTTATAACCTAAGTGGTTCTTATTGCTGCTTATATAAGGAGTCAACTGGTATTTGAATTTACCAAAATCTGGTGATTCTCAACCGAGGGCGGTTTTGCTTGCTGGGGGCATTAGCAGTGTCAAGACATTTTTGGTTCAGGCTGGGGGCAGGTAGGGTGGGGAGAGGTCAGACATGTTGCTAAATATCCATGGCACAGGACAGCCCCTTGTGGCAAAGAGTTATCTGGCCCACAATGTCACGGCGTCAGTAGTGCCAAGGGCAAGACATCTGTTCTAACCCTTTGCAGTTTCTAGAGTATTTTCTTCTCCAAGCCCATCAACACAGTGCCCTTGTGAGGTAGACAGGGTGGGAATTCTCCCAGTTTGGTTTCTTGAGGTGAGGAAGCAGAGACCATGAGAGGCTCAGTGTTTTACCTAAGAGAACACAGACTGGCCACGGCAAAGGAGCTAGGGCCCTGAACCGCTCAGGTCTTTGAAGCCTAAGGCTGTGTGAGACACCTGGAAACAGCAGCCTCGCTCCATCCCAAGTGCTTATGGAATCCTCACTACAGTCGTGTGGAGTAGCTACTGTTCTCCCATTTATAGGTGTTTTAAAAAACACAGACTGGGGTGCCTGGGTGGCTTAGTCAGTTGAGCGTCTGCCTTCGGCTCAGGTCATGATCTCAGGGTCCTGGGATCGAGTCCTGTATTGGGCTCCCTGCTTGGCGGGGAGTTGCTTCTCCCTCTCCCTCTGCCACTCCCCCTGCTTGTTCTCTCTCTTTCTATCGCTCCCTCTGTCAAATAAGTAAATAAAATCTTTAAAAAAAAAGAAAAAAAGCCACCTGGGTGGCTCAGTTGGTTAAGCATCTGCCTTCAGCCCAGGGTCCTAGGATCGAGCCCCACATCGGGCTCCCTCCTCAGCAGGAAGTCTGCTTCTCTCTCTGCCTGCCGTTCCCCCTGCTTGTGCTCACTCTTTTTCTCTCTCAATCTAATAAATAAAATCTTAAAAAAAAAAAAAAAAAAAGGACAGACTGATTAAGACCCAGGCCTGTGGCCTCCCTGCCCTCAGGAGCCCATCACTGAGGTGGGAGGCAGCAGTGTGGGGGAAAGTGTAATTTACACCCAGCTGCTGCTGGCCAGCACCGGCAGAAGTGACGGGGCAGGGGACGTAGGCAGGTCCTGAGGAAGAAGCGGTAGCCTTGTTACTGTGACCCATATGGCAGGCTTGGTGCATGGTTGTTCAGAACAGGAGCTTTGGAATCAAAACAGATCTGGTTTTTCAGTCTTGGTTCTGTCATTTTTTTAGGTGGGTGATGTTGAGCTACAGAGTTAAATTCCCTGAAGTTCATTCAATTTCCCCTCTGACCATGGGGGTGTTAACAGCACTTGCCTCAAGGTTTTTGTTTTTTTTATAAAAGATTTTATTTATTTATTTGACAGAGAGAGAGATTACAAGTAGGCAGAGAGGCAGGCAGAGAGAGAGGGGGAAGCAGGCTCCCTGCTGAGCAGAGAGCCCGATGCGGGGCTCGATCTCAGGACCCTGAGATCATGACCTGAGCCGAAGGCAGAGGCTTTAACCCACTGAGCCACCCAGGCGCCCCTCAAGGGGGTTTTTGTAAAAGTTGAATGGTAGACATACTCAGAGCAGGGAAGTCCTAGAGACCTGTTATCTGCGGAGTTGTGGGGTTTGGTTTTGTTTTGTTTTGGGGGGTTTTTGTTTTTTGACACGAGTACTTTGCAACTGTGTAGAAATTTTGGGATTGACTCAGTTTCCTTTAATTCCATACTTGAGTAGGTATTATCATGGCAGCAATCCCATTTGATTTTAATTTTCTGCCTGTGACAGTTCATTGGATAATATATCCCATATGTTTACTTTTCTCTTCTAAACGGTACTCACTACCTTTTCAGTTTCAATTTCAGGGTTTCAGATTTGGTGATTAAAATGATGTTTGTTAGTTAATAGTCATAGAAATTTTATTGTTATGGTAAGAAATACATACCATAAAATTTACTATCTTAACGATTTTTACATGTACAGTTTTTGTAACAGTCATGGAATTATAAAAGGAAGCAGGCCCACATATCCTCTAGGCCAGGAATGGCAGGAAGGGGCTTTCTAAAAAAAAAAAGGAAGGGGCTTTCTGCTCCTCCCTCCACCCCCCTCACCTGTGGCACGTGTGGCTGAAGGACCCTCATTGCTGGCCGGCAAGTCCACATCACCAGGCTGCTTTCCCTAAGCCTCAGAACCCATTCAGTGGCACAGGAGGGGAAGTGACTTGCCATCGTCATCTAACAAATTAGTGGTAGTCTTTGTCTCAACCAAGTCTCCCGACTCTTCCAGGGGCTAGTCCCTTCACACCACACCCAGTGCTCTTCCTGGCTGTTTTTGAATATCCAACACAACCTTTCCTGAGCCTCTCTCTCTGCAGGAGGTGACACGTTTTAACATTTCTTCCTAGTATTTTTTTTTGTTCCATTGGTCTCTCCAAGATCTGCTGTATCTTCCCAGAGGGGCTGCAACTGGAGCTACTGGGAGTGCCCCAAATGCAATGAGCACAAGGGCCTGGTTTGGCTTCTGGCAGCTTCTCTACGAATGCATACTTAATTAACACCCTCGGCTGTCTGCTGGACTGAAGTTCTGAAAGTAGAGGGAAATGGCTGTGTGATTTCTTTCCCAGGTTATACCAGCCGCTTAGAACCCTCTGCTTGTAGGTATGAAGCCGATCCTCTGTGGGTGTGTCATCTTAATCTTACACCCAGGGGAATACTCCTTTTGATTTTCTGCTCAGCCATTCATGGAGCTATGGGATTCTCCTGTAATTTGACCTTACTGGATTTATGCAGCAAAGCATAGCAGCTTCCACATGTGAAGTTGCCTTCTGCCAAATATGCTGGCCATTCACTGTCATTGTGACTTTAGGCAAAGAACTTGCTTTTCTAGGATTTTGTTTCTTTGCTTATAAAATGGTAAGACTAAGTCAGCCAGCCTGTCTTGAAAATCTTTTTTTTTTAAGATTTTATTTATTTATTTGACAGAGAGACCGAAGGAGAGGGAATACAAGCGGGGGAGTGGGAGAGGGAGAGGGAGAAGCAGGCTTCCTGCTGGGCAGGGAGCCCAAGACCCTGGGAACACGACCTGAGCCGAAGGCAGACGCTTAATGACTGAGCCACCCAGGTGTCCCTCTACTTTTATACGTATAATTAATAACTTTATTGACTTATGACTTATACCAGAAAACTTAGTTTAGGGGCGCCTGGGTGGCTCAGTCAGTTAAGCGTCTGCCTTGGCTCAAGTCATGATCCCAGGGTCCTGGGATTGAGCCCTGCATCAGGCACCCTGCTCTGCGGGAAGCCTGCTTCTCCCTCTTCCGCTCCCCCTGCTTGTGTTCCCTCTCTCGCTGTGTCTCTCTCTGTCAAATTAAAAAAAAAGGAAAAGAAAGAAAAAAAAACTTAGTTTAAATGTATTTCTTTAAAAAAATTCTAGAAATTATTTTTTGTTTTGTTTTGGGAGGGGCTGTTTTGGGATTTTTAAAAAATTAATTCCTTAATTTAAACAATATCCTCCACATAGTCCTAAAGTTGATTTTAATTAGAACCATTCTTTTTGCGCAGCCCGTTTTGATTGCTAACCATGGCAGTGAAAGTACAGTCCGAGTAGAAACTGATGCAGTCTTGTGTCCTGGAAAAACCACGGTCTTTTGGAGACTGACAGAGCTGAGCTCAGATCACAGGGCCCCCCCTTATCAGCAGGCCTAACCTTTGGTGTATGAGCTCCATTCAGATCTAGGTTCCTAACTCAGGGCTGAGGGGGCTAGGGACAACACTGCTTTCCCTTGGCTGTAAGAGAGGTACTGGGATGGCGAATGTGAAAGATGAGTGCCGGGGCACAGCTTCTAGACTATTTAGTATTTTCCTTTGACTCTCTTCCGAACATTTTCCAGTCACATATTGAGGAGGAAGAGGGGGGTTTGTTGGTTCTGTTTTGTTTTGTTTTTAAATTAAGATTTATTTATTTATTTATTTATTTATTGAGAGAGAGGAAGAAACAGAGAGAGAGCATGAGAGGGGAGAGGGTCAGAGGGAAAAGCAGACTCCCTGCTGAGCAGGGAGCCCTATGTGGGGACTCGATCCTGGAACTCCAGGATCATGACCTGAGCTGAAGGCAGTCGCTTAACCGAATGAGCCACCCAGGTGCCCCGGTTAGTTTTTTTAAGTCAAGGTTTGCACACTTGAAATTGTTCTAATTCTAAAATGGCCTTACTTTTGTTACTATAAAATTAAACAGTGCTAACCTCTGACTTCCGGGAGTGGGATGGCCTTGGGGAATATCCAGGTTGAGTGGTCGACTTCTCAGGCACTACTGTGGTTTTCCTGTGGCGTGTAAGAATGGTTATGGTGTACTGGACACTGCTTGCTGCCTTATCTGGCACTGTGTTAGGCCTCTGACACAGTCTCATGTTATCGTGACAACCTTTGAAATACATAGTTGCTGTCCCATTTTCTTTAAGGAGACCAAGGTTGAGCATGGCTGTGACTTGCTTGGGCATACACTTGGTTTTATCGACAGAACTAGGATTTAGACCATGAGGTCTGTTTGGTCCATGGACTGTGTTCCTCACATCTGTCATATGCACCTCTGAGCTAAGTGATTTTGTTAAATTTCACATCAGGAGCCCTGCATGTTAGAGAAATAGGATTACCACCACAATACAGAAAACCCTGGTTCAAATATGTATTACACACAAAGATTATCTGAATTCTGACCCCGATAGTCTTCCTCCTCCCCTAAGGGACATTTCAGTTTTATTTTTTTTAAAAACTATCACAGGGATGCTTGGGTGGCTCAGTCATTAGGCATCTGCCTTCATTTTCGGTCATGATCCCAGGGTCCTTGGATCTAGCCCTGTGTTGGGCTCCCTCCTCGGTGGGAAGCCTGCTTCTCCCTCTCCCACTTCCCCTGCTTGTGTTCCCTCTCTCACTGTCTCTCTCTCTCTCTCTCTCTCTCAAATAAATAAATAAAAACCTTTAAAAAAAAGAAAAGGAAAGGAACAAAGTATCACAGTAAGCAATTTTCAAATAATTCACAATGGTGTAAAAAAGTAAGTTTTCTTCATTACACCCTCCCCATTTTCCCCACCTCCAATTTGTACGAGAAACTATACTGTTAAGAATTCCTTGTCAAGGGGCACCTGGGTGGCTCAGTCGTTAAGTGTCTCTCTTCGGCTCAGGTCATGATCCCAGGGTTCTGGGATCGAGCCCTCCTTTGGGCTCTCTGCTAAGCAGGGAATGTTTCTCCCTCTCCCTCTGCTCCTCTCCCTTCTTGTGCTCACTTGCTTTCCCTCTGTCTCTCTCTGTCAAATAAATAAATAAAATCTTAAAAAAAAAACACCTTCCAATTTAAAATGAATTTCTTGCCTATCTGGAATGCCTGGGTGCCTCAGTCAGTTAAGCATCTGACTTTTTTTTTTTTTCAGATTTATTTATTTGAGAGAGTGAGCAAGCGCGCGCGCGCACACACACACACACACACACACACACACACACACACACACGTGGTAGGGGGAGGGGCAGAAGGAGAGGGAGAAGCAAACTCTCCCGCTAAGCAGAGAGCCCCACTTGGGGCTCAGTCCCAGGACCTTGGGATCATGACCTGAGCCGAAGGCAAATGATCAACCGACTGAGCCACCCAGGCGTCCCAAGCATCCGACTCTTGATTTCAGGTCAGGTCATGATCTCAGGGTTGTGAGATCGAGCCCTGCATCGGGCTCTGTGCTGATTGTGGAGTCTTCTTGGGATTCTCTCTCTGCCTCTTCCCATCCTGTACTCGGCACTCCCTCCGTCTCTCTCTCTCTAATACATCTTTAAAACAAAAAGATTTGCCTTCTTTGAAAATGATTTAATAGTTATAATCATGCACGTGTGTGTGTAAACCAGACTATTAAAGCAGCTTGCCTTTTTTCACTGGATGGCCTTAAGTGCTGTGGAAAGATCTTGGAGCATGTACAGAGTGACCTCATAGGTCTCGTTGGCTGTATGATGTATTCCTTTGTGTGTCCCGTTGTTTGTGACCAGTTTCATCTTGAAAGGCATGTAAGTTGTTTTCAGTTCTTCCTGGTCCTTGGAATTTGTTCCCAAGAGCCTTTCTAGGAAGGTGACTGATACACCTAATGATGCCTTAGGAGTTCCTAGTAAGGACACAGTGCTTGCTTGGCTGTGGCGCACCTGGGCCCTCACAGGGACCTCAGTTTGTTTCACTGCCGCCCAATAGAGCAAGCACATAGCAGGGACTCTAAGTATTTGTTGCCTGAGTGACTTGTCTGCTCATTTGGTCCACCCTAGAGGGAGAGCAGCCTGCCAGTGGTGTCCCTGCAGGGTCTTCTTGCCTGCCCGGTTCTCTAGGCACCCATCAGACTCGATTCTAACATCGCGCTGGCCCGGCCCTCGCATTTAGGTGTTTCTTACTGCCCCATTCACAGTTCAGCCTCTGGGGAGGCAGCTGCTCTGTGGTGTGTGCGTGTACGTTGGCCTTGTTTGGGTGTCGAGTGTTTTTCCAGTTTACTTAATAAGATAGTGGCCAGACTGCATGCTTCCTGCTGCATTTTTCCACTATCTTGAGAGTTGGCCTCACCATCTGTGAGCAAAAGGTCTCATCTTTTTATTATTCTCCCATGGCATGCTGCAAAACATTAAGCGTGAGCTGGTTTCCTGTGACAAAAAGTTAACTTTGATTTGTTCTTTTTGAGGTTACTGTGAGTTTATCATAACAGGAGTGCTAAAAATATCAGGCCTAGTATGGAAACAGCATCCACTTACCAGCACGAACAATAACATGCAGGTTTAGCCCAGAGCAGGAAGAAATGGGCTTCATCGCAAGATGAGAATTACTTAGCAGAGAATCTTGGCAATTTGAACTTTCTTGGTCTCTGTTCTAATGAGTCGTGGAAAAGTACTTAGGTTGTTTTTGAGCCACAGAATTAAAGCTGAAAAGAATCTTAACCGAACATCATTTGAGTACCTGCTATATGCCAACTCCTGTGCCTGGGAATCCTCGTTAGATCCTTGCCAGTGGGAAGGAGAAACACAGATCATTCTGCTTGTGAGGAGTTGTGACAGGACTCTGGAGAAGGCCGTTGTGTTGTGCTGTTCTGCTCTCCAGCTTGTGCGAATTCATAATAAACTAGCATGGAGCTCAGGGAACCGGGGGTCCAGCCGTTTTTGGGAAGCTGAGGAGTCTTCACAGAGAACAATACATTTGAGCTGGCTTTTAAAGAAGAGGGGCTTGCTAGGGACTGAAGAGAGGGGAGGTTACTGCAGGCAGAGGGGCAGACCCTGCACAGGGCCAGCGGCGCCAGGACCATGGCACAGTGAGGCTGGATCTCTCTCAGAGCTGGCTGGAGAGGAGATCATTGGGGCCCTGCTTTTTAGCCTTTTATTCTTGTATTTTTATTTTTTTAAAAGATTTTATTTTTAAGGGGCTCCTGGGTGGCTCAGTCGGTTAAGCGTCTGCCTTCGGCTCAGTCATGATCCCCAGATCCTGGGATCAAGCCCTGCGTCGGGCTCCCTGCTCGGCGGGAAACCTGCTTCTGTCTCTCCCACTCCCTCCCCCTGCTTGTGTTCCCTCTCTCTCTTTGTGTCTCTCTCTCTCAAATAAATAAATCTTAAAAAAAAAATTTATTTTTAAGTGATCTCTATACCCAGCTTGGGACTCAAACTCCCAACCCTGAAATCAAGAGTCGCATGGTCTTCCGACTGAGCCAGCCAGGCTTCCCTAGGCTTTTATTCTTATAGCCCGTCTTTCCCCAACTGATAGGATATCAGAATTACTCAGGAAACATTTGAAAAATACAAATTGCCTGGTTCTAGCCCCGATTTATTGAATCAAAATAACTAGCGTAGCCTGGCATCTCTGTAAAGCTCCCTAGCTTCTGAATGCCCAACCAATTAGAGTGGGGGTACTCATGTCCTTTGTCACAGCTTTGAGCTCCTTTGTGTTCTTACTTTACAGAATATTAAGTATTTATTTCAAATGAGGCCATTACTACATTGAGGCAGGAAAAAGGAACTAACCCATGTAGCTTTTGAATATATATCCTCAGACTAAAGAAAAAAGAACTATAAACAAATACTGAACTCTAATTAGTAGGTTTGTTTTTTACAGTGGTGTATGGGTTAGCAATTCTGAAACTAGTCACTGTTTTAGAATTGAGCAGATAGGTAAATATATTGTGGATGAGAATCAGATTTTTTTTTATTGCAAGGAAAGGGAGTTCCTATAAGTATGGAAAGGCTAGAAGGAACTCTGTGAGATCGGATGGGCATTGGAGTCACCAGATGAACTCATGGTTTTTCTGCGTAGATACAGAAATAGATGTGTGTATGTGTGTGTCTTCACATTTATGGATGTGTATTTCCTAGTTCTGTTTGTTGAGAGGGCTTAGAAGCAGAGATACTCTGGTAGCAAAGCCATAAATACAACACGTGCCCAGATCCTGCCTACTAATCTCCTAAGAACCAGGTTGTCTTGGATAAATGGCTGATTCTGGAGCTTGGGTAGAAACATCACAGGTGAGCTTGGAACATCCTACTATGCCAGAAAGTAAGGATGTGCTCGAAGAATGATGGGTCATGTCAGAAGAATGCAGAAGTCAACTTCAAGGGGCTCCTCCTGGTGAAATCTGGGACAATTGGAGGATCAAGTAAATAATAGATTATAACCCATAGAATAAAAAAAGAGCTCATAAGTCTATACTGATAGATAAACGAATAAGTAAATGGGGGCGAGAGGAAAGGTGTGTGTGTTTTTTTTTTTTTCCTAAGATTTTATTTATTTATTTGACAGAGAGAGACAGCGAGAGAGGGAACACAAGCAGGGGGAGTGGGCGAGGGAGAAGCAGGCTTCCCGCCGAGCAGGGAGCCCAACATGGGGTTTGATCCCAGCACCCCGGGATCAGGAGCCCAGCTGAAAGCAGACTCTCAAGGACTGAGCCACCCAGGTGCCCCTTGTTTTTGTTTTTGTTTTTTCAGTAGAAGAATAGAGCAGGAGCGATGAACATAAAAAAAAATTGTATGTGACCATCACCATAGCGGTAAAAATTATTTCAGTCAAGAATCCTTGATGGATGCTAAAACTAATAGGAAAGTTTGTTGTGAAATAGAAGACATAATCTCTTCCCAAGATACTTTTTAACTAATTACAGAGAGACGTTAGAGAACCCTGGTGGATTGTACCTCAACCGAGAGATCAAAGTTGATATTCCAGGGATGGGACAGGAGGAGCTCATGTGTCCCAAGAGGACGCACTGGGAAGGACACAGCACCACGCTGGATTTCCTGTCCAGAGTGGGCAATGAGAGTCTGATTACAAGGAAACATCAGACCAACTCGAATAGAAAAATATTCTTTAAAAAAAAAAAAAAAAAAAAAAAAAATATTCTGTGAAGTAAATGGTTCGTACTCTTCAGAGTATCACAAAAAACTGAGGAACTCTTATTTCATATTAAAGGAGAATAAAGAGACGATAACTAAGTGGAATGGAGAATTCTGGATTGAACCCAAGAGTGGGGGAAGATTTTTCTTTCTTTTGCTCTCAAGGGCATTAATGGGACAGTTGATGAAATTTGAAAAAGGTCTGTAGATTAGATACACTCTATCACTCTTAATTTCATGGTTTGCATAATTGTTTCATGGTTATGTAAGAGAATGTTCTTGTTTTTAGGAAATACACTCCGAGGTATTTAGGGGCAAATGCTGGATCATTCAGGAAAAAATGAGTATGTGTAGATATAGAGAAATAATGATAAATGTGGTAGAATGTTAACATTTGGGAAATCTAGAAGAAGTTATACAGGAATTTTGTGTACAGTTTTTCTGTATATCTAAAATTATTTCAAAAGTTAAAAATAAGGGCTCCTGGGTGGCTCAGTCGGTTAAGCGTCTGGCTTTGGCTTAGGTCATCTCTGGGTCCTGTTATTCAGCCCTGCGCCATCGCCATCAAGCCCTGCTTCGGGCTCGCTGCTCAGCAGGGAGTCTGCTTCTCCTCTCTCTCTCCCTTTCTCTCCCTTTCTCCCTTTGCCCCTACCTCCACTCGTGCTAACTCGCTCTCTCTCAAATAAATAAATAAAATCTTTTTTTATTTTTATTTATTTATTTTTAAGATTTTATCTATTTGTCAGGGAAAGAGAGTGAGCATGAGCAGGCAGAGGCAGAGAGAGAAGCAGGCTTCCCGCTGAGCAAGAAGCCCGATGTGGGACTCGATCCCAGGACTCAGGGATCATGGCCTGAGCCGAAGGCAGCCGCCTAACCGACTGAGCCACTCAGGCGTCCCAATAAAATCTTTTTTAAAAGGTTAAAAATAACCAGGGGTGCCTGGGTGGCTCAGTGGGTTAAGCCTCTGCCTTCGGCTCAGGTCATGATCTCAGGGTCCTGGGATCAAGGCCCCGCATCGGGTTCTCTGCTCGACAGGGAGCCTGCTTCCCCTTCTCTCTCTGCCTCTCTGCCTACTTGTGATCTCTCTCTCTGTGTCAAAGAAATAAATTCTTTTAAAAAAATTAAATTAAATTTAAAAAAAATCTCCAAACCAATTCTCAGCACCTATTAAAATGCTGATTTGGTAGCTGATAAGTAATACTTGCAGAGGGCTTACTGATGATCTGTGCGGGGTCCATAGAATGGCATTTTTTTTTCTTTATTTATTTGACAGAGAGAGATCACAAGTAGGCAAAGAGGCAGGCAGATAGAGGGGGAAGCAGGCTCCCTGCCGAGCAGAGAGCCCGATGCGGGGCTCGATCCCAGGACCCTGAGATCATGACCTGAGCCGAAGGCAGAGGCTTTAACCCACTGAGCCACCCAGGCACCCCTAGAATGGCATATTTTAACAGCAATCCTCACCATCTCTTCAGGTGGGGGGAGGTCTGAGTCTGGTCTCCGGTATGTACAGTTTCTCTGGAAAAGAGCCATATGGGTGCCCTAGATTTTCAGGGGTGCCTGGAGACCCTTGCTGTGGGAGATACACCCACGTCACCAGAACAGCAAAGCCTTGATGAATCAGGCCGGAGATGATGAGCAAGCCTCCCTGGCCTCCGCTGTGGGCCTTTGCTCTACAAAAAAGCATTTCCTCTGTCTAGCAGTGACTGGAGGGGGTGTATTTGCATGTACACAGGTCCCACTCACCTTCTGTCTGGAGCTGGGCAAGAACTTACTAAAAATACAAGTGGTGGCTTGGAGGCATGTACTAGGAGGGCAAAGGGCATATGGCCTCTTGTAAGTCACTTCCTCTGGCTGAGCCTCTTTGGTCGTGGGGTGGATTAAAGATGAGGTGCTCTAATACACTGTCTGTGTATATCCAAGCCAGAATGAATCTGTCGGAAGCCTCGCTCCACATTCAGCTGTTAGCTTTGTTCCAACCTGTTTGCCATTTTCTCTTTGCGGAGCATTCAAGAAGTTCAAATGCTTGATTGGCAGCTGCTTTCTCCTAGAGCCCCAGCCCAGCGCTCTGTGTGGTGCTCTCTGGGACCCCGAGTTTAGCCGGAGCCCTCCTGATCTCCCTCCCTCCTCTTCAGATGACCGCGAGTTCTCCCATAGGACTGCCTCTCATGGGCAGCCTTCATCAGTGCCATGGTCCCTTTACCAGCCTCTGCCCGCAGAGCTCCTCCTTCTAATCCATTTTCAGTCACCAGACTAATCTATCTAAAAACTGAAACCCTTCTGTGAATCTTTCTTGCCATCAAGATACAATTTAAAATTTGTGGCTTGGCATTCTAGACCTGGGACCTGCTGACCTCTTTTCTCCTTTCCATTCCCTTCTGCCGTCCGTGAACCCTACACTCCTACTGAACTACTTGCTGTCACCCCATAGTGTCACCCTCCGCATTTCTACACACATTTCCATTTCTTCTACCTGGAAGATCCTGCTTCAGCCCTCCCCACTTACCCCTCATTGCCCAGCTCCAGTGCTACCTCCAGGAACCTAGCCCCCCTTATCTGAGCTGCGTTTCCTTCCTCTGTAATCCCCCTGCCACCCCCCAGACGACAGAGCTGACTTGAGGGCTGTCTTGTGGGCCCCCTCATCTCTTGACTGTCCAGCAGAGGCCTGATGCAGAACAGGGGCTTGGTCAGTGTGGGTCGATTGATTGCTGAGGCCACCTGTCCCACGTTTGAAGAGTTTTGTTAATTCTTTTTTTTTCTTTTTTTAAGATTTTATTTATTTAGGGGCACCTGGGTGGCTCACCCGTTAAGCGTCTGCTTTCAGCTCAGGTCGTGATCCCAGAGTCCTGAGATCAGGTCCCTCATCGAGCTCCCTGCTCAGTGGGAAGCCTGCTTCTCCCGCTCCCCCTGCTTGTGTTCCCTTTCTCGCTGTGTCTCTCTCTGTCAAATAATAAATAAAATATTTTTTAGAAAATTTCTTTGAGAGAGAGCGAGCATGAGTGGAGGCGGGCAGAGGGAGAAGCAGACTCCCTGCTGAGCAGAGCCCAGTGCGGATGCGGGGCTCCATCCCAGAACGCTGGGATCGTGACTTGAGCCGAGGGCAGATGCTTAACCAACTGAGCCACCCACTCACCCCAGAATTTTGCTAATTCTTAAACCTGTGGCTTCATTAGTTTATTTTAGGCCTCCTGTAAAGCTGCCTAGATGGTGCTAATTTGCCTGAATCCTTTTGCCCACTGTGCCACAAGACTGACAGTACCTGTAAGCCCCAGACTCGGCTGCGGGACTGAGCTCTAAGCACCTAAAGGGTGAAGAAGTAGTTCCACTCCTTTAACACACACACACACACACACACACACACACACACACACACCCCATCCCCCCCACCCCCCCACCCCCGGTCCAGGGAGCAAGGGATTGTTAACAACCAGCAGCTCCTGTCTCTCCTAGGACCTGGTGAGGTCAGGGCTCTTCACTGGAGGATTAGGCTCTTTTCTAAGGTGACTAATTTTTCTTGGTTCGTAAATCTAGCCAGACAAGTTTGGTGTTCACATCTCCTTTCTCCTGCCGGTAGAATCTTCTCAGTCACCTATGCCTTGAAGTCTCTAGAGTTGGATCTGGAAAGAAGTTTAGGTCCCAGCTTTGCTATATATTTCTTGACCTTAAGCAAATCCCTTTACTTCTTGGTCTCTGTAAAGATGGAGAAGATTTTGAGAACTTTCTCCTCATGATGATCATATATACAAGAGCCTTCAAAGTAGTTGTTTCTCCTTTTTTAAATTGTAAAAATGAGACAGATTAGTAAAATATATAGGTAATTTCAGAGGAAACTGCCATTACTTGTGCATTCTTCTAGAACTTTCTTTTTCTTAGGTTTGTTTTCTTTTTTTAAAGATTTTATTTATTTATTTGACAGAGAGAGAGAGAGATCACAAGTAGGCAGAGAGGCAGGCAGAGAGAGAGGGGGAAGCAGGCTCTCTGCTGAGCAGAGAGCCCGATGCGGGGCTCGATCCCAGGACCCTGAGATCATGACCTGAGCCAAAGGCAAAGGCTTTAACCCACTGAGCCACCCAGGCACCCCAGATTTGATTTTTTTTTTTTTTTAGTATCCTCTACACCCATCCTGGGGCTCAAACCTGCAATCCTGAGATCAAGAGTCGCATGCTCTTAAATGAGCCAGCCAGGCACCCCTAGAACTTTCTAGTATTTTCCTCATTTTTCATCCTCTGCGTGGAATCTTTGGCAAGGTGTCTTGATGGTGGTCGCTTTGTAATAATTTTTTTCCTGTTGTAGACTCTATAAAATTTTCTTTGATGCCTCTCACTTCAATTCTCCTTGCCCTCACCATACTCCTTACCTCCCTGTTTTTATGATTTGTAATTCTCTTTGTCTCTAGGCCTCTGCTTGATTTGGTGATCAGTTCTGTTCAGAAGGAACTTCTTATTTTAGAACTTGTGACCTTTGCGGACCAGGTCAAGGGCAGCCGTTCCCATTGGGGTCTGGCATTCCCCACTGGGTGTTTTGGTGTCCAGCAGTGACAAGGACCACTGAAGAGGAGACAGCCATAGGGAAGTGGGTTCCGATAAGGGGGTGGCAGTCGAGTACTTGTTGATTCACTGCTGTCATGACCACAGATGTCTAAAAATAATTTGTAGGAAGGGCAAAAGAAAAAAAAAGCAGTGGTTTTTTTGGTGGTTGTTGTTCTGTTTGGGTTTTTTGGTGCCACCGCCTTATCAGTGGTAAAGAACGCAGACCGCAGTCATTCAGAAAGAAAGGCAGTGCCATCTGAGAGAAGAGAGGTGAGGGGAAGGGCAGCGGTGACCTGTAAGTGCGCTCTAGTGCCTCCCAGCTGTCGGCGGATAGCCTGGCGAGAAAACCTGCCCTGGTGCCTTGCTCCGCTCTTCAGTCTGACAAGTGGGCATAACCCTCAGTCTGCCTCGTGGGCCACAGGGATCAGATGAAGGCCCGGCCCATGTTGTACATTGCTAACTGTCGATTAAGGGCTTTACGTGTGTCACAATCCCATTCAGTCTTCATAATGCCCTCGTGGGAGCAGATCTTATTATGACTGTCCATTGTCCTAGGAGGATATTGACTGTTGGACAGGCCAGGTCATTTGTCCAGGGTCACCAAACCTAGTAAGTGTCTAAGTGTTGCCCAACGCAGTCAGATTTTAATTACAGCTGAGCCTTGAACAACACGGATTTGAAATGCGCAGGTCCACACACGTGAATTTTTTTTTATATAAATACAATACAGTACTGTAAAGTGTATTTTCTCTTCCCTGTGATTTTCATAACAACATTTCCTTTTCTCTAGCTTACTTTACTGTAGGAACACAGTATGTAATAGATATAACATGAATATTTGTTAACCAACCATTTCTGTTACCACTAAGGCTTCCGGTCAGCAGTAGGCTCTTGGTAGTGATGCTTTTGAAGAATCAAAGTTATATGTGGATTTTCGAGTTCACGGTGGGGGGTGGGGGGTCAGTGCCCCTAAACTCTTGGGTTTTTCAAGAGTTGACTATGTTAGCATTACCAGTAATGGCATTATGTCCATTTTAAAAATCTGAACTTCACAAGAGCCCTGTGACATTTCCTTATTCCAGTCTGGCAGATGGGAACCTGAGGCCCCTGAGAGCAGATTGTAATAATGGGCTGCATTGTCAGCGAGACCTGCCTGGTGGTTCGCTTTGCAGCCCTCCGTCTCCCCCCGCCCCCGCATTAGCCTGCGTTTGAGCGGCTCTTGGGCCCCCAGCCCAGCTGCAGTTCTTGTTCAACGCCTCCCATCTTTTCTCTGACTGTCAGACAACAGTCACGGGAATGTCCTGTGCCATCTTCCCTCGGTGAGAGCGGTTGGCAAAGAGCAGCAGATGCCCAGAGTCAAGGTCATGTGCCACTCAAGTGCTGGGCTAGAGAAAAGCCCCTGTCTCCCTGCTGCTTGTGACCAGGCAGGGTGAGTGTGAATGCAGAGGGCTCTGTCAGACCGGCTCTGTGAGTAGAGGGTGCGGTTGGCAAAGAGAGGGGGCCCTGCGGCAGGGGGCTGTGGATCTCTCTGCTTGCCCTCTGCATGGTTGTCTCTGCGTTTTAGAATTGCAAGTTACAGTCTTTGCATATTAGTCAGAATGTTCTACTTGAAAGGTGAGAGTCAAGCTCAGGAGTCACTTCACATTTCTTAGAGGGGAATCGGTGTTTGCGCGGACAAGAGTCTGACAGAGCGGTTGGTATTATTCTACACTGGTGGGCTCTGGGGCGGGGAGCCAGATCCATTTGAAGTGGTTTTTATTTTGTGAACTAGCATGTTGCCTATCTTGTCTCTGCTCCTAGGGAGGCGGTAGGGCATGGAGGTTGTGAGTGTGGTGGGTGACCTTTGAATCCATTGTGACCCTGAGCCTCTCTGTCCTCAGCCTCCATTTCCCACCTCTGGAATGGGGTGGGAACCCTTGTTCCTTATTATCTCATTCTGTTTTATTTTTACATAGTGGAGTGCATTCCGAATATAGGATGTTAGAGGACTTTTTTCTTTTTAAGGTTTTATTTTTAAGTAATCTCCACACCCAATGTGGGGCTCGAACTCACAACCCCGAGATCAGGAGTCACACACAGTACTGACTGAGCCAGTCAGGTGCCCCTGTGGGATTTTTTCTTTTTTTTTTTTTTAACCTAAGTTAGGATTTTCTTTTTTTAACATAAATGTTGCCAAAAACATAGTTTCAAAACATGCCTTTTTTTTTTTTTTTTTAGATTTATTTATCTTTAGAGAGATGGGAGTCGGAGAGGCAGAGGGAAAGAATCTTTCAAGCAGACTCCCTGCCAAGTGAGGAGCCTGACACAGGGCTCGATCCTACAACTCATGAGATGGTGACCCGAGCCGAAACCAAGAGTCGGACGCCTAACCAACTGAGCCACCCAGGCGCCCCTGACTAAAACCTGCTTAAACATAATTTCTTTTTTCTTTTCTTTTTTTTTTTTTAAAGATTTTATTTATTTATTTGACACAGAGAGAGAGATCACAAGTAGGCAGAGAGGCAGGCAGAGAGAGAGGGGAAGCAGGCTCCCCGCCGAGCAGAGAGCCCCATGCAGGGCTTGATCCCAGGACACTGAGATCATGACCTGAGCCGAAGGCAGAGGCTTTAACCCACTGAGCCACCCAGGCGCCCCTTAAACATAATTTCAATAGGTGGATAATATTCCAACCTGTCAATATGTTTTATGTAACCATCCTACCATCTGATGTAAGATTATTTCCAAATTTTCTGTGGTATAAATAACACGGCAGCGACCATTTATACATAATCCAATCACTGGCCAAGGGGCCTGACCCTTTGTAAAGATCCTCTGTACCTTCTTACGGTTTACTGAGCATTTACCCTCCCACCAGAGCTCAGTGACAGAACAGTTCTCTCTGCCTTCTTGCTTAGGTGAGTGATCTTGGCCTTTAATTTGGTAGGCAAAAAATGGCATCTTGTTTTCGGGTCATTTCTGAGAAATAGCACTCCCTTCCCTGCCATCAATATCTTTGATGCAGCTGCTTCAAATTCTTTTCAGAAGAGAGTGAGATGTAAATAACAAGAGACCGCTTTTTTTTTTCTGTTTTGAGCTGTTTCGTGATGAGGTCCCACAACAGGTTTCACTGGAGAGGCGAAAGGGTGGCCAGGACTTGGAGCTCAGAAGGGGCATTTCAGAGCAAGTCTTCAGGGGAGGCCACTCCTGTGGCGAGGCTCTCTGGAGAGTGAGATCAAAGTACTGTGTGGCCGTGGTGACGGTTGTGACAGTCAGGACTTAGGAGTGTGCCCTCTGTGGCTGGCAGGACCTGGGACCGTCTGGGTCGCTTCTGGGTCCCCAGCACAACTCAGCGCAGGGTGTGGGGGTGGAGTGCAGGTGCTCAGGAAATGTTTGTGGATGAAAAAAATGAATGAATGAATACACGCACACACCTACTTGTAAGTTTCTGTGGTTAAAGAGTGAGGTAAAAGAAGGGGTAAGTAATGTGGAACTGAGCTGAACAGATGACCAGGCACCTCAAAAGGCAGGAGGCTGCAAGAGTCAAACTCACAGTGACTTCCCTGAAACGTCCCTGCCTTCCCCAGTCCAGCTCTGTCCCTCCTTTGGGCTTCATGCCTGCGGGCTGGCTTTTCTGCACCTTTAGCCCTCAGAGATGGCCTTGAAAGCCAGATTTCCTCTCCTTTCCCTCTTGAGGACACACGTGTGCACTGCATATGTTTTTTTGTTTCTTGCTGGACTTTCCAGATCTACCATGTTTATAAATACATGGTAAGGAACAGATCCATCTTGGGTTTGTTGAAAACTATATTCTATTCATTCGATTCTCTTAATAGAAGAGCAGGCCTGGTAAGGATGGTTGAGGATCCTGTGTGGTTGTCGTTAGCCCTCCTCTCCCCTCATGTGTGACCATTTTCCCTTCTTTGCCAAACATCGAGGCTTCCCACGGAGCGGAGTTTTCTCCGCGCCCACTATGGGGCATGCCCTGTGCTAGGCATTAAGTAGAGAATAGTGGACAAAGAAGATACGGTTTCTGTCCCACGAGCACAAAAATCTAGCCAAGAAGACAAATCCGATCCTTGTACAAGTGAATTTACACAAATGACTGTAAAATCGCATCCTGAGATCCAAGCATTGGAGGAAAGAGGGCGGGGGGTGTGCAGCGCACCAGGATTGCTCAGAGCTGAGTCCCCGAGTCTCCAGAGCTCACGGCTGAATTAGTGAGGGTAACAGAGTTAAGGGTGGAATTTCGGCACAAAGTCTGTCCTTTTCTCTAAGGGCGTGCAAGCTGGGCTTACGGCGATTGTGGAAGAGTGGCGGTCCTGGAGCTCTGTCATTTACACTGTGCTTGCGCTGCACCCAGCACTGTCCCTCTGCTTTACGGGAACTACTTCACTTAGTCCTTAAACCCCGTAAGGGAAGCGCTCTTATGATTCCCATTTTACAGAGGAGACTCAAGGACGTTGTCACATGCCCAAAGTCATAGTAAGTGGAAAAATTGGGATCCAGCCCAGGCAGTCTGGCTCCAGCGCTGTGGTCCCCACTGCTGCTGCCTGCCAATTTCAAAGCTCCCTTGGCTCTGAGGAGCAGCACATGGATGTGCCAGGGGTGAGAGTGTGCCCGGGTCAGTGTTCAGGCCCAGTGGCCAGTAAGGATGAGCCGGTTCTACCCAGTGAGACCGCCCGTTCCATCCAGTAATGCTCTCTCAGAGCACCTTTGCTGGTTCCCACCTTTTATTCTGTATGTGGTTTTGTCACTTTCCCTAAATGCTCTGAGAGAGCAGAGTGTGCGTTTTGCTTTCCCCTGTCCAGCTCGGGGCCTGGCACAAAATCAGTGCTCGTTATTTATTTATATGTTTGTTTTTATTGAGATGTACTTGACCTATAACACTGTATTTCAGGTTACAACATAATGATTCGGTATTTGTATACACTGTGAAATGATCACAATAATTCTAGTTATTACCATCCTTGGTATGTATTTATTGGAAAGAGCAATTGACCAAACATGAGACCTCATGTTTTGCCTTAAAAGATAGGCTGTGGGCGGTGGGGGTGCCTGGGTGGCTTGGTTGTGTTAAGGATCTGACTCTTGGGGCGCCTGGGTGGCTCAATGGGTTAAAGCCTCTGCCTTTGGCTCGGATCGTGGTCTCGGGGTCCTGGGATCGAGCCCCGCATTGGGCTCTCTGCTCAGCAGGGAGCCTACTTCCCCCTCTCTCTCTCTGCCTGCCTCTCTGCCTACTTGTGATCTCCTCTCTCTGTCAAATAAATGAATAAAATCTTAAAAAAAAAAAAAAGATCTGACTCTTTTGGCTCAGGTCATGATCTCAGGGTTGTGAGGTCGAGGTCTGTTGAGTGCGGAGTCTGCTTAAGACTCTCCCTCTGCCCCTCCATCTGCTCGAGCACTCACAGGCTCTCTCTGTCTTTGTGGATTAATAAGTAGATACAATCTTTAAAAAAAAAAAATAGGCCTTAGGGTAGGAGGAGAACTTTTCTTTTCTTTTCTTTTCTTTTGAAGTATATGTGAGCCAGGAGTCAAACCGATTTTTAGGCCATTCTCAGAGATAATGAGTCTCCACTGAGTGAGCCAGCTTGGGGAGAATGGGTCTGTGGGAGGTTGGAGAGCACCAGAGAGATTGGAGCAAGGGTGTCAGGTACAGAGAAGCTTTAGGTGTCAGGCATATGAGGTTTTTGTGTAGATTTGGTTTTTTTCCCCCCTCAATTGAGCTATTTTTGGGGACAGCAATTGGTTTGGGGCTAATTTGGAACATTAACTTCATTTTCTCCCCTATAAATATGCTATTTTTTTGGGGGGTGGCCTTACTGATTATGCTAAATATAATTCTATTTAAATGTAATAAGAAATTTGTAGAAAGAAATACAGTGATTAATAGTACTGCCTTCCAGATTTCTGTTACAACACGAATCTGATACTCTGATTCAGTTTAAATTTGAATTTGAGCGTTAATTTCTTTTTATCAGAATGGTAGTATATTCACATGTATATAGTTTTTTCTTCTAACAAATGAAAAAGTGCTTGGTTTCTCCTTTTTGAAGTTTGCTTTTTTCCATTACACGGGCAAGTCCTGAACTTGGGCAGAGACACTAGCCTATCATCTGTAGCGATGAATGTCATTCCCTCAGACTTTAACAACCTGAGTTAATTAAAAGGTTCAGATGAAGTTAATCAAGTTGGGAACTCTCATTTTGTGCAGTGTTTTGATACGATGCGATGAGTCATCTTTTGGCAGAGCAGCTTCTCCATCCCTGACAATATTTGATCTTAATGGAACAGTTTTATAATCTGGAAACTGGTGAGGAGGTGCTCTTCAGAAGTGCAGAGTCAACAGTGGGGGGTGTGTGTGTGTGTGTGTGTGTGTGTGTGTGTGTGTGCGCGCGCGCGTGCGCGCAGCTGGCTGGCTGTTTGGGAGGGGTGAAAAGCAGAACAAAGAGGAGAATTTAATAAGCAAGAGCTTGTTAGGGGATAGGGTCAGTTCTGGGGCTGCTGCCTGTCCGGGACATGGGCTTTTCCCTGTCCCCCACCACCCCTGCTGACTGGAGTGCTGACATTTGAAAAAGAGTGAAAAATACAGCTTCTGTTTGCTTTGCTGCAAGTAAGTGGCCAGACTGACTGGCCCCCTTCCCAGAGGCCCTGAGAGGACTTCAGATGTGGTCAGCGAGGTATCCGGACGGTGCCAGCCTGCCGGCCCTCAGCCAGGCGGCCTGCACCAGGACCAGGCAGGGGGCCCAGAGAAGCAGCGGGGCAGCTGCTGGCTGCCTTTGCTCTCCTCCTCTTCGTGCCATCTTCTTTCTTTCTGGCGTAGAGCTGCTCTTCCACTCTGCAAGATCGATGGGCCAGGTTTTGTATGGCCTCTGCCTCCACTTCTCACCCACTGAACTAGCAACTTAAAATTAATGGACCAGTTGGGAGAGGGCAGGGCCCATCTGGAAAATGCATCTCACAAAAATGTGGTTGAATAGGAGTGCTCCTGAGGTCAGGGGCAGAGAGCCAGACCACTTGGAATCCTTGGGACTGTGTTCCTGATTGCCTTACCGTTTCTCCTGGATTCGATTAGGGTTAAGAAACAGATTCTGGAGCCAGATCTGAGTTGGCATTTCTGCTCCACTGCTTATTGTTGAGAGTTACACTGAACAAGCCACTTCATCTCTTTGAACTTCAGTTTCCTCATCAATACAGTGGGCAGAGTAATACCTACCTCACCAGGTCATCGAGGATGAGCGTTAATCCACATAAAATGTTTAGAATAGTGCCTGCCACGCTGTAGGCACCGTTTGTTTTCTGATTATTATAATGGTTTGAGCTTTGTTCCAAGAGCTGTATTTTCTAACCAAAGGATGGAAAGCTTTGTGGTGGAGCTGAAAAAATGATCCCCTCCTCTCCATCCCTCGTGACAGTTCGTGCTTCTGTTGCAGTGATACCGAAAGGAGAGGGTCACAGAGGAGGCAGCCAGCGTGGGGCTCCTGTGCACCACCCCGGCTGCTGGAAATCGAGCAGCCTTGCTCAGTTTCCACACAGTTGCCGCCGGACCTTTGGGTGGGCAGTTTGAGCAGCTTGCACTTGGCATTGCCTCCGTCATTGCTCGGGCAACACGGATAACTCATTCTGGGTCTGTCCTTGTGTACTCTCAGGAGTGATTGACAGGAATAGCGATGACATTGGATACAGTCCGCTCAGAGTATCCTCTCTTTTGGCCTGACCAGCAGATTCCCAGATTCCTTTGTCTTCACAGGACATTGTTGAAAAAGAGTCTTGGTCTAAAGTCTTTTCTCCACCCTGCCCCCAAATGCTTATTACTTGATTGCATCTATTTCCTCGAAATTGGAATCCCAGCACCACATTTGCTGAGTTAGAAGTGAGGCTTAGGTGATGGTGGCTTGGTGTTAGCCAGCATCCAGATTGTCATTAGCTCTGAGCTGGCTGCCAAATGGTCCGGTAGCATTGAAGATTCTGGGAGCTGTGTCCTTTTTTTTTTTTTTTTCCTTTCTTTTTTTTAAAGATTGTGTTTATTTGAGAGAGAGAGAGAGCGGGAAGTGGGGAGGAACAGAGGGAGAGGGACAAGCAGACTCCACGCTGAGTGCAGAGCCCCACGTGGGGCTTGATCCCACGACCCCAAGATCATGACCCGAGTTGAAATCAAGAGTTGGACACTCAAGTGACAGCTACCCAGGTGCCCCAGAGCTGTGTTCTTAAAAAGGAAAGTTGGGGCACCTGGGTGGCTCAGTCATTAAGTGTCTGCCTTCCGCTCAGGTCATGATCCCAGGGTCCTGGGATCGAGTCCCGCATGGGGCTCCCTGCTCAGCGGGAAGCCTGCTTCTCCCTCTGCCACTCCGCCTGCTTGTGTTCCCTCTCTCGCTGTATCTTTCTCTGTCAAATAAATAAAATATTAAAAAAAAAAAAAAAAAAAGAGGAAGTAACATCCTCAGACAACAAACAGCGTTCAAAACATTTTGGAGTCCTTTTTTCAAAGTCTCTGATGTGCAGAGCCCTGTCCTGGGCCTGCAAAGGTTGCCCAGCCCAGGGCAGGTCGTGTCTTCCTTTCCCTAAATGGGCCTCCATGGTTTGAGATCTTCCTGGAGCACTTGACAACCCATTTCCGGGCTCCTCTTGGGCTTGAGGGGGCCATCTGCTGTGGTTCCTGAATCCTCCGTCTCCCCCGACCCGCAAGGCCTTCACAGGAGCAGGCCAGGCACCCCTGCAGCCCCTGGGCCTGCCGGGCCCGCCGGGAGTGCTCGGCCCTCGTTCCGGTGAATGAATGAATCCCGGCTACTTGGCCGGTGGTTCTCAACCCAGGCCACTCGTCACCAAAACGATTTGTGAGTCGTAAGAAAACAAGTAGAAGTACGGGTTCCTTAGTCCAGGGTGGCTTCCAAATCCTTGAATTTTTAAAGAGCCTCATAGCAGTTAACATCATTTTTCAGTCCACCTTAATTTTTAGGAAGAGCCCCTTGTACTGATGGAGAGTACAATTTGTTGAATAAGTTCACTTTTCCAGTCAGCAGTTCTTGATGAGACTTAAAAAGGAAGCACTTTAAAAAAAAAAAAAAAAAAAAAAGGAAGCACTTTTTAAACTGGGAAGCCCCTTCGGGGCATGAGCTGCTGTCCCAGAGCACTAGGCCCCATCTCCGTCTACCCTCGCTCAAAGCAGCAGCGTTATGTAGGGGGGCATCGCCCTAGAGATGGGGCTCCAGGCCGCCTATGTGCCCGCCTTGGGGAGCTTGTGGGGAATAAGGACACCATCCACCCAGCATGCAGGGAACATCGTGGACACGGTGTGGTGGCAGTAGAAGGTGCTGGTATTTTGATCAGTCTTGGGCTCCTGCCTGTGTCTTTTTGTTGGGGTTAAAAATTCAAACCTTGTTAGGGTCTCATTACACAGTAGCTCTGATTTGCTGCCATCATCTGAACCTTTCCTCTGGTTCACAAGCAAAATTAAACATTCGCTCCTAGAGGTTGACATAATTGTTGTACCGAGGGAGGTTTTGTTTGTAATGACCTGCCTGTCTGATGAGTCTGAGCATTTGGCTGGCCTTTCTGGCTGAAGCAGCCCTTTGAACTGATGCCTAGAATGCATGCCTCCCAATCCTGACCTGTCTTCTGGGTCATAACTGGGTCTTTTCCCTCTGCTTGAGGCTTCTCCCCTACTTCCCCTGCCCCCAAATTCACACATACTCGACTCAGTTACTACTTCCTTGAGGAATCCTTAACTGACACTACTCCACTGAGGATGTCAGATCCTCTGTTACACTATCGGGGCTCTCATCACAGTAGGTTTAGTTAGTTTTGTGATCTTCGATTGCCTCTCTGTGAATAAATGAAAAGTAGATTTTCTTTCACTTGGCCGTCATTTTAATTAATATACCACTTTCTGTGTTTACATTCTCAACATCCATAAGCATTTGTTAATGAAAAGACTTGGTTTTGGGGGCACGCGGGTGGCTCCGTTGACTGAGCGTCCGACTCTTTGATTTCAGCTTGGGTCATGATCTCATGGTTAGGGGGTCAGGCCCCACGTTGGGCTCTGCACTCAGCATGGAGCCTGCTTCTCCCTCTCCCTCTACTCTTCCCCCTGCTTGCTCTTTCTCTCTCTATCAAATAAATAGAATCTTAAAAAGGGGGGGAGGCGCCTGGGTGGCTCAGATGGTAAAGCGTCTGCCTTCGGCTCAGGTCATGATCTCAGGCTCCTGGGATCGAGCCCCGCATCGGGCTCCCTGCTCAGCGGGCAGCCTGCTTCCCCCTCTCCCTCTGCCTGCCTCTCTGCCTACTTGTGATCTCTCTCTCTCTCTGTCAAATAAATAAATAAAATCTTAAAAAAAAAAAAAAGACTTGGTTTTTAACCTGTCTTCTTTGCCTTTCTTAGTGCTCCTGAAGTTCCGCACAGATAAAGGAAGAGATCCTAGTTCTGATACTTTTGGGGAAGATTCTGAGTTGTTGCTCCAGATTCGAAACGACGTGCTTGACTCCCTGGGTGTTAGTCCTGACCTGCTTCCCGAAGACTTCGTCAGGTTAGTCTCGGTGTTTATTACAGGTTAGCCTGGATTGATAAATGTCTGCTTTCAGTATTTGCCTTAATTTGGGCAGATTCCTTATTAAGAACAAAAGCCCCAAGAAGAGCCTCCTTGGCCGCATTCCGCCTACCCCTGTCGATCTCTGGTATAGCACCCGTATGTGAAACAGAAAGAGAGGTGCTGGTTATCTTTTGTCATAGATCATTTATAGTCACATGGCTGAAAATTCAAGATAATGTAAAATCTATATACACTACTCTCTACCTTTCTCTTTTCACCATACATTATCTTTTAGGGCCGTTTTCAGATCAGTACATAGGTTCCTCCTTTGTTCCTCCTCCTCTATAGTATTTCAGCATGGGAGCACTGTAGTTTATTGAGGCTGTCCCGCACTGACTCAGGTTGTGGCCAGGCTTCTGTTACCATGTAGTGTAGACCTTGTGTGTATCATTTTGTAGGTGTGCAGGTATAACTGCAGGATCCATCACTAGAAAGGGAGTGGCTGGGTCATTTGGTAGATATTACCCCATTGCCCCCCAATGATTGCTTACCAGTTTATGCCATCAGCAGCAAGAGCATCTGTGTTCCTAGCATCCACGCCCTTGGATCCTAGAATGCCTTCGCCCTAGGTGACCAGTCTTTTTCTCTCCTACTCGGCAGGTTTAGGATTTAATAGGAGAGGTCCAGATGGTGACTGTGTCAGGAAACCCTTTCCAGGCAGTTCTGGGATCCTCTCACTCTGATTCTTTCAGTGTCTTTGGGAGGAGTCCCCGGAATGCCTCCAGCTTGTAGTACTAGTGATGGTGGCTGTATTGAGTTTATTGAGCAGCGGTTTACGTCCCAGGCATCGTGGTGGTTATCTTCTGTACATGGTCTCTCTTCACAACAACCCATTTTGTAGGTGAGGAAAAGTTAAGTCAAAGCTCAGAGAAGGAGGCGCCTGGGTGGCTCAGGCAGTTGAGTGTCTGCTTTCAGCTCAGGTCATGATCTCAGGGTCCTGGAATTGAGCCCCATGTCGGGCTCCCTGCTCAATGGGGAGTCTGCTTCTTCCTCTCCCTCTGCCTACTGCTCCCTGTGCTCGTGCTCTCTCTCTCTCTCTAATACATAAATAAGTAAATAAAAATCTTTTAAAAAAAAAAAAGGAAGAAAACTCAGAAGTTAAGGGACTAGTCCAAAGTTGTACAGCTAATAACAATAGTACCATGTACTGAGCATGTTCTGTGCTTTACCTGTACAGCCACATTTTTTTTTTTAAGATTTTATGTATTTATTTGAGAGCTGTTTGCGAGCACGAGGAGGGGAGGGGCAGGGGCAGAGGGACAAGCAGACTCCCCACTGAGCGGGGAGCCCGACACGAGGCTCGATCCCAGGACCCCAAGATCATAACCTGAGCCAAAGGCAGATGCTCAACTGACTAAGCCAGCCAGGCACCCCCTGTACCACCACATTTAACTGTCAAAATAATCCCTTTAAGTGTGCATTATTATTATTTTAATTGTTACTGTTTTCCCATTAGTTAAATGAAGACACTAATGCTCAGAAAGATATAATCACTTACCCAAGGTTTTAGTATATAGCCAACCAAGATCACACCCAGGTCTTACCACACTGCTGCCTTGGTTTCTTTTCAGCAATAAAGTAAGTCAAGGTTCCTTCCGTTCTTAGTCCCTACTTAACTTTACTTGTGTCTGGGAACCTTATTTATTTATTTAAAAATTTATTTGACAGAGAGAGAGAGAGTGAGAGCGGGAACACGAGCAGGGGGAGTGGGAGAGGGAGAAGCAGTCTCCCCGTTGAGCAGGGAGCCTGATGCAGGGCTCGATCCCGGGACCCTGGGATCATGACCTGAGCGGAAGGCAGACGCTCAGTGACTGAGCCCCCCAGGCACCCCATGGGAACCTCACATAGACCCTACTGAAGTCCAACCAGTTTAGGCCCAGCATGGGCCTTGAACCACCTGCCAAGCCGTCAGCCAAAAATAGGCAGCAGTTCATAGGATACTTTTTAAGTTGGCACTGTGGGGTCCGGGGCTGAGAACACTCCAGGCTGGAGTGGGGCCCCTGTCTCCTGCTAACACCCAGACATGCATCTGTCGGAGGAAGAACAGTGTGTGAGAAACAAGTGGAATCTGCTCTGTGCTTCATGGCGGGACGAGGGCCCGGGCTGCCCAGGGCCACCAGGCCTGCCCGGTGCCGGGTGCCAGGCTGTGATGACCTTCACATGCAGCTTCGTGAACGCATTTGGGCATCTCGAGAGAAGAACGGCTTACCTGTGCATTGCAGGCCTCGCCTCCCCAGAAGGGAAAAGCCATAGCCTCACTAGCTGCTGGCTGGTTTTCTCTCCCCCGTCTTGGCAGAAACCGCTTTCCCTTGTCCAGGCCCTCGTGCACTCAGGCGCTTCCGCTCTATTGCCCTGTAAGTAAGAGGCGTTGGTGGCCTCGTGGAGTGTCTGTGGATAGATAGGTGGAGATAAGGCCTGAGATGGGATCGGGGTGCTGGCAAGGAAATGAGCTGCCGTCTGGCGGCTGCGCTACCCTCAGAAATTGCTCGCGGCCAGCTCTGAGCAGCGTGTGCCCACTTGAGTCAGGAAAGCTGTGCACAAGTCTCCTTTCCCCTCATCTGTCTGTGCTCTCAGACACTGTCCTTTATGTCAGGTCATTTATTCTTTTTCAGAAAGTTTTATTGCTTTTCTGATTATGAAGGTAACAGTTGCCCATTCCCAGAAAGTGTTAAAAGGAAGAACAAGATCACCCATAGTCCCACCATTGAGAAGTGGCCACTGCTCATGTTTCAGGGCTTTAATCTCACAGGCTTCTCGATTTACTATGTATTCATTTTTTTCCCTTTTTAAATACAAAATGAGATCATGCTTAATAACATGATAGCCTTATTTTTTCAGTGTATCATGGGCCTGTTTGCAGCAAACGTACAGATTGATAGCCTCACTTGTGCATTGTGTGATAGGTGGTAATTTATTTAGCCGTTATGTTGGTGGCTATTTAAGTTGTTGATACTTTCTCACTATTATAAACATTTATGATGAACATTCATAATTTGTGTATATAATACAATTTTTACTGTTTAAATTTTTTTTATTTAGCAAAATATACACAATATAAAATGTAGCATTTTAACCATTTTTTTTTTTTTTTTAATTTGTAAGTAATCTCTACACCCAGTGTGGAGCTCAAATTTACAACTATGAGATTAAGAATCTCATGCTCTGCCCCCTGAGCCAGCCAGGCGCCCCCATTTAAATCTTTTTTTTTTTTTAAGATTTATTTATTTTAGAGAGAGAGCCTGTGGGGAGGGGCAGAGGGCGAGAGAGAGCCCTGAAGCCTACTCCCCACTGAGCACAGAGCCCAGTGCAGGGCTCAGTCTCACCACCTGGAGACTATGACCCGAGCTGAAACCAATAGTTGGCTGCTTAACCGACTGAGCCACCCAGGCACCCCTAAACCATTTTTTTTTTTTTTTTTTAAGATTTTATTTATTTATTTGACAAAGAAAGGTACAGCGAGACAGGGAACACAAGCAGGGGGAGTGAGAGAGGGAGAAGCAGGCTCCCCACCGAGCAGGGAGCCCAAAGCGGGGCTCAATCTCAGGACACCAGGATCATGACCTGAGCCAAAGGCAGACGCTTAACCAATGAGCCACCCAGGTGCCCCAAACTATTCTTAAATGTACATTTGAAGGCACCTGGCTGGCTTAGGGGGTGGAGTGTGCAACTCTTGATCTCGGGGTTGTGAGTTTGAGCCCCACGTTGAGTATAGAGATTACTTAAAAATAAAGTCTCAAGGGGTGCCTGGGTGGCTCAGTTGTTGGGCGTCTGCCTTCGGCTCAGGTCACGATCCCGGGGTCCTGGGATCGAGCCCCGCATTGGGCTCCCTGATCAGCAGGAAGCCTGCTTCTCCCTCTCTCACTTCCCATGCTTGTGTTCCCTCTCTCGCCATGTCTCTCTGTCAAATATCAAATAAATAATTAATTTAAAAAATAACAATAAAATAAAATCTTTTAAAAAATGTACAACTCTGGGACGCCTGGGTGGCTCAGTTGGTTAAGCAGCTGCCTTCGGCTCGGGTCATGATCCCGGGGTCCTGGGATCGAGTCCCGCATCGGGCTCCTTGCTCGGCAGGGAGCCTGCTTCTCCCTCTGCCTCTGCCTGCCTCTCTGCCTGCTTGTGCTCTCTCTCTGACAAATAAATAAATAAAATCTTTAAAAAAAAAAAA
>CM052888.1:43709715-43754963 GCA_028534135.1 Potos flavus
TTTCTCTCTCTCTCTCTCTCTCTCTCAAATTTTCTGGGAGTTGTATGTGTATGGGGGGTTGTTTTGTTTTGCTTTTAAAGATTTTGTTTATTTGAGAGAGAGAACGAGCAGGGGGGAAAGGCAGAGGGAGAAGCAGTTTCCCTGCGGAGCAAGGAGCCTGATGTGGAACTTGATCCCAGGACCCTGGGATCATGTCCTGAGCTGAAGGCAGACTTTTAACTGACTGACCCACCCAGGTGTCCCGGGGTTGTTGTTTTTTGTTGTTGTTTTAAGATTTTATTTATTTATTTGACAGAGAGAGATCACAAGCAGGCAGAGAGGCAGGCAAAGAGAGGGGGAAACAGGCTCCCTGCCGAGCAGAGAGCCCAATGCGGGCCTCGATCTCAGGACCCTGTAATCATGACCTGAGCCGAAGGCAGAGGCTTTAACCCACTAAGCCATCTAGGCGCCCCGGGGTTTTTTGGTTTTTTTTTTCAATTGGGTTATTTGTCTTGTTGAATTTTTAAGAATTCCTTTTTTTTTTTTTTTTTTTAAGTTTTATTTATGTAAATTTTGCTAGTTAACATACGGTGCAATGTTAGTTTCTGGAGTAGAATTCAGTGATGCATCACTTACATACAACATGCAGTGCTCATTCCAACTGCCCTCTTTAATACCCATCACCCATCTAGCCCATCCCCCACCCATCTTCCTCCATTTGTTCTCTGTCATTAAGAGTCCCTTATGGTGGGGCACCTGGGTGGCTCAAATGGTTGGGCTTCTGCCTTGGCTCAGGTCATGATCCCAGGGTCCTCACGCATCAGGCTCCCTGGTCTGCTTCTCCCTCTCCCTCTGCTCTTCCCACCCTTGCTTGTGCTCTCTCTGTCTCTGGATATCTCTCTCAAATAAGTACATAAAATCTTTAAAAGAAAAAAAAAAGTGGTCCAGTTTCATTCTTCCGCCTGTTGCTTTCCAATTTTCCCAACACCATTTGTTTAAGAGACTGTCTTTTCTCCATTTAACATTCTTTCCTGCTTTGTCAAAGATTAGTTGACCATGTAGTCGTCGGTTGTTTTTGTTTTTAAAGTTCATGAATTCAGGGGCTCCTGGGTGGTTCAGTTGTTAGGCATTTGCCTTTAGTTCAGGTGATGATCCCAGGGTACTGGGATGGAGCCCTGCATCGGGCTCCTGCTCAGCAAGGGAGTCTGCTTCTCCCTCTCCCTCTGCTCCTGCTCATGTGCTCTTTCCTCACTCTCTCAAATAAATAAGTAAAATCTTAAAAAAAAAAAAAAAGTTCCATGAATTCAGTGTCTGGCTGGATCCATCAGTAGAGCATGCGATTCTTGATCTCCGGGTTGTAAGTTCAAGCCCCACTTTGGGTGTAGAGATTACTTTTAAAAAAGAGAGAGAGGGGGGCGCCTGGGTGGCTCAGTGGGTTAAAGCCTCTGCCTTCGGCTCAGGTCATGGTCTCAGGGTCCTAGGATTGAGCCCCGCATCAGGTCATTGATTGAATTCTACGGCCCCAAGAAAATTTTGACCAAGGAGCACCCCTCTTGGAGGGCCTGGCTGGCTCAGTTGGTGGAGCTTACAACTTTTTTTTTTTAAGCTTTTATTTATTTATCAGAGAGAGCGAGCACAAGCATGAGCAGGGAGAGGGGCAGAGGGAGAGGGAGAAACAGCTCCCCACTGAGCAGGGAACCCAGTGCAGGGCTCCATCCCAGGACCCTGGGAAAGAAAAGAAAAGTTTCCTTACCCTAAAAATTCCCTTGTAGTGCCTTGATAACAAGGCAGCTGATCTGTTCTTTATCCCTATAGTTTTGCCTTTTCCAATAGTGTAACATAAAATGGAACCATTTAGCATGTATGTGTAACCTTTTGAGTCTGACTTCTTTGACTTAGCTTAATTCACTTGAAATTCATCCATGTTCTGTGAATGGAGAGCTCATTTCTTCGTATTGCTGAGCAGTAGTCTGCTATGAGGATACACCAGTGTGTTCACCAGATGAAGGGCATTTGGTTGTTCCCAGTTTGGGGCAATTAGAGACTAAATCCACTATAAACATTCACGTGTTTTTGTGTGAGCATAAGATATTATTTCTTTTGGGTGTGTATACCTAAGAGTGGAATTGATGATTCATATGGTAATTCTATGTTTAACATTTTGAGAAACTGCCAGACTGTCTTCCACAGCAGCCACACTGCTTTACCAGTCCACCAGCACTTTGTGTGGTTTCCAGTTTCTCCACATCCTTACCAGCATGTGTTATTGTCTGTTAATTTAACCTTAGTGAGTAATAAATTGTATTTCACTGTTGTTTTGATTTGCATTCTTTTAATGACTAATGATGTGTAGAGCCTCTCTGTGTGTGCTTACTGGCCATTTATATATGTTCTTCAGCAAAATGTCTATTCAAATCATTTGTCCATTTTTAATAGGTTTATCTTTTTACTGTTAATCATAAGAGTTCTCTATAGAGAGGCACCTGGGTGGCTCAGTCGGTTAGGCATCTGCCTTCGGCTCGGGTCGTGATCTCAGGGTCCTGGGATAAGCCCCCCATTTGGCTCCCTGATCAGCAGGGAATCTGCTTCTCCCTCTGCTCCTCCTCCCTGCTCATGCTCACTGTTACTCTTGCTCTATCTCTCTCTCAAATAATCTTAAAAAAAATAAATAAAGTTCTCTGTAGGGTCTGAATACAAGTCGTTCATCAGATACATGATTCATAAAATTTTTCCTCCTATTCCATGGGTTGTGTTTTCACTGTCTTTGAAGTGAAAAGTATCCTTTGAAGTGCAAGTTTTTAGTTTTTATGAAATACAGTTTATTATTATTTTTTTTCTTTTTTCACATGTGCTTTTCCTAAGATAGTACTTAGGAAACCATTGCCTAATCCAAGGCCATGAAGACTTATTGCTTATTTATAGTTTTAGCTATTATATTTAGGCCCATGAACCATTTTTTAATCCGCTTTTGTGCATGGTGTGAGGTGGGGGTTCAGCTTAATTCTTTTGCATGTGGAGACCCAATTGTCCAGTATTGTTTGTTAAAGACTTTCTTCATTGAATGGTATTGTCACCCTTGTCAAAAATCAGTTGACCATATATGTAATTCTTGTTCTGGATTCTCAAATTTCTTATTTTACTGATACATATGTCTGTCCGTATAGATACAAGTACCATAGTATCTTGATTAATGTTGTTTTGTAGTAGTGGTAGTAGTAATAGTAGTAAGTTGTAAAATTGGGACATGTGAGTTCTTCAACTTTGTTCTTTCTTAACATTCTTTTGACTAGTCTGGGTCTCTTGCATTCCCAAATGAATTTTTAGGCAGTAGAACTTTGCATTTCTACAGAAAAGGCAGCAAGAATTTTGATTGGGATTGGGCCAAATATCTAGATTAAATTTGGGGAGTGTTGCCACCTTAACAATGTTAAATGTACCGATCCATGAACATGGGATATCTTTCCATTTATTTACATCTTTTATTTTTTTCAACAATATTTTGTAGTCTACAGAATATGAGTTTTACACAACTATTATTAAATTATTCCTAAATATTTTATTCTTTTGGGTGGTATTGTAAATGGAGGTCTTAATTTCATTTTCAGAATGTTAATTTCTAATGTATAGAAATACAATTAATTTTTGTATATTAATCTTGTCTCCTGCAGCCTTGCTGAATAAATTTAATAGTTAGAATAATTTTTCTGGGGGTGCCTGGGTGGCTCAGTGGGTTAAAGCCTCTGCCTTCGGCTTGGATCATGATCTCAGGGTCCTGGGATCGATCCCCGAATTTGGCTCTCTGCTCGGTGGGGAGTCTGCTTCCCCCTCTCTCTCTGCCTGCCTCTCTGCCTACTTGTGATCTCTCTCTCTGTCAAATAAATAAACAAATCCTTAAAAAATTAATTTTTCTGTGGATTCCTTAGTATTTTCTATATGCTACGTCATGTTATCTGTGAATATGTATTTTCTTCCTTTCCAATCTGGCAGTCTCGTTTATTTTTCCTTAATTGCTTTGGCTGGAACCCCTAGTACAATGTCAAATAGAAGCAGTGAGAGCAGACATCCTTGTTTTATCCCTGATCTTAGGAACAAAGCTTTCAGTCTTTCACCATTAAGTATATTAGCTGTGGATTTTTCATAGATGCTCTTTATCAGGTTGAAGGAATTTTCCTTTATTCCCAGTTTGTTGAGTGTTTTTATCATGAAGACGTGCTGGATTTTGTCACATGCTTTTTTTTTTTTCTTCAGTTGAGATGATCACGTGTTTATGGTCCCTTTATTTGTGTAATATGGCAATACTACATTGATTGATTTTTTCAGATAGTACACCCAACTTTGCATTCCTGGTTGTAAATCCCACTTAGTCATGGTGTATAATCCTTTCTGTATGTTCCTGTTTAGGTTCTCTAGCATTTTGTTGAGATAATACACTTTTTAAGAGGAAAAAAAAAAGCTGGGGCGCCTAGGTGGCTCAGTGGGTTAAAGCCTCTGCCTTCGGCTCGGGTCGTGATCTCAGGGTCCTGGGATCAAGCCCCGCGTCGGGCTCTCTGCTCGGCAGGGAGTCTGCTTCCCCCCTCTCTCTCTGCCTGCATCTGCCTACTTGTGATCTCTCTCTCTCTAATAAAAAAAATAAAAAAAATAAATCTTAAAAAAAAGAGGAAAAAAAGCAGAATATTAAATTGTATAGTATGATTGCACAGAATATAGGAGTATTTTTTTTTTAGGAGTATTTTTTAAAGGAAAAATATTTTTACATTTGATTATCTTTGAGTAGTGGGATTATGAGTGACCAATTTTTCTTTGGTATGGTTCTATTTGTTTTATGTTCTGTAAAGGAACTTGATAATCCAGAGGAAAAGATACCTCTGTAGTTGCACAGATGGGATGCTGGTCCCACCAGGGTGTGAGGAGATGGGCAGCTTCAGACACAGTTGTTGGAAGTTGAAATGGTAAAGCTTTTCTGGAGGGCATTTTGGCACAATGTGTCAGGACCCAAAAATTCTACATTTAGGAATTTGTCATAAAGAATTACTAGACGCTGGGGCACCTGGGTGGCTCAGGCTGTTAAGCGTCTACCTTCAGCTTAGGTCATGATCCCAGGGTCCTAGGATTGAACCCTTCATCAGGCTCCCTGCTCAGCGGGGACCCTGCTTCTCCCTCCCCCTCTGCCTGCTGCTCCGCTGCTTGTGCTCACTCTCTCGCTATCTCTCTCTCTCTCTATCTCTCTCTCTGTCAAATAAATAAAATCTTTTTTTAAAAAAAGGAATTATTGGACACCTATGCCGAAGACATATGTTTGCAATGTTGAACAGCTTAAAAATCCATCAGTAGGGTACGGAGCAGAATGACTAATGATTACTATTACTTGGGTTTTAAATTATATATGTTTAGATACATGCACTTTTAAAATTTAGGAAGGATGTTTACCACATTGGGAAGATTGGAGGTAGTCTTCCGGTGGTAGGGTTCCTTAGGGAACCTTTCCCTTTAACTTCTCTGTGTTCCACTTTGCTCACTTAAAAAATACCTTCTGTGTTCAGGGCTGGGAACTGGCAGAGCTCACTCCCTCTGGGGAGGTAGTGGAAGATGTTATACTGCCCAGGAGTGGTGATTTGGAGGGGCAGGTGACTGTATTAGCTAAGATCCGTCCTCTGGATGCCGCATCTCGGCCCACAGGAGTTGGTATCTATGTGAGTAGCAGAGACTTTGTGCCCGCATGCTTCATTTCAGGCCCCAGATTTCCCATGCCTCGTACATGTTAACACAGGCCTTCTCCCTGACATTTGTCTGGGAATAGCAGATAGAACCCCACTGCCCATTGTGGGTAAGAAGAGAATTGCGAGAATGTGACCGGGGCACTGAAACATCTGATATTTGTTGGCTCTTATTTTTAGGAAGCACAGATATAGTCTTTCCTTTAACTTAAACAAAAAAATGTTGTGAAACAATTCCTGCCTGCCTCGCAAGGTTCAGAGGTCTTTCCCAACTAACCTCGTGGAGCAGATTTCATTTTCACGCCTAGGTGCCAGCATTAGGATTGCTATCTGAATTGACTCCTCCTGGTAGGTGTTTGCATTCAGGCAAGCCCACTACTGATCTCTGTCCGATGTCTTCCCAGTCTTCCTGTTCCTCAGGGCTCCGTTTCATTTGTCTTCTCTTCTAGGTATTGCTTCTCCGAGATGGCCCCAGTGTGTGCAGTGGTTGGAGGGATCTTGGCCCAGGAAATTGTGAAGGTAAAGAGACCCTTTGGAGCAGAATATCGTTGATCCGCCATGGCCTTGTCAGTGTGCCAACTGGGAGAACGCATGGCCGCCTTAGAGAGCTGCCTGGTTTCTCTGACCCCATTCATTCCCATTCTCTGCCCTGCCTTTTTCCTTTTTTCGCTTCTCCACCTTGTCCTGTTCTCTCCAGCCCATCCAGATGAACATACAGCAAATGATCTTTGAGTGTCTACTCTGTGCTGAGCCCAGAGCTGGGCATGGTGTCCTTCAGGTACTGTCTGCAGACTCTCCCCTGACTATACTGATGAGTTACGTGGTACTTATGGGATGTGCCGTGTATTCTGCTTCTCACAGCTCTGTGAAATGGGTACTATCATGATCACCTTTTAAAGGGCCAGGGGGGACACTGAGGCCTGGAGATGGGCACCAAAACTGTGCTCTTAACTTCTACTTCATGTGGTTTTTCTCTGTCCATGACTGTGGCATCAGAGCTTCTTGTTAATGCACACAACAAGGGTATTTGTTCAGAAGGGGGCAAGTGTACTGTCCCAGGAACCCCACAAGGCTCTAGAGAGGGTGACCTGTGACCACATGAGGTTTAGTGTCGTTGTCCCTCTCAGAAGGGAAATATTTCACTTGGGGTCACTTAACTAATAACGGGCACAGCCAGCCTTTTGAGTCTCTTCTGGAACATTTCGGTTGTCAGAATTACAGCATGTCCCCAGATACTTTCTTTGGGACTTTGATATTTGCCCAAAGACACTCAGTCTGCCTTTTGTAAGTTCTCGACTGCTTCACTATATTTGCGATTATGATTTGTCTTTTTCTTTCATGGAGCAGAGTCGTGCCTAGTGAAATGATTTTCCATGCTCATTTACATGATGTGTTTGAGCTTAAGGGGACCATTTGGAGATCCAGCTCTCACTACTTTGTCTTGAAGTCAGTAAATTTGCTCTGGTGAAATTTGGCCCTTTTCTCTCTCTCTCTCTTCTTTCCTGATCCTTTTCTCTGGACCAAATTCTCTCTCTAAATCCAACTTTCTATGTCACAGAGAATAGGGTGAGCCCCAGGGAGATTCAGAGGGAGAAAAGAGGGATGTGATAGCCACACTCTTTCCTTGCTCATGCCTTCTGCTCAGTTCAGACTGCTGTGAAAATTGTAACTTAGGCACCCAGTCTGAGAAGTCCGCTGTGGCTGCTCAGGAGACTGTGTTGAGAAGGATTCTGAGGCCGCCTGTGGACAGACTCAGGAGGAAGGAGCACCATGATGGGAGAATCATAAGGGAACATACTCATTGTTGTAGCCTACACTGACAAAACAGTAACAACACTTACTGAAATGCCTACCCTGAATTCTTCACAAGGATCCACTCGTCTTTTCCTCACAAGAGCCCTCTGAGGTGGGACCGCTGTGAGCACCCAATACATAAAGGAGGAGCCGAGGTGCAGAGAAGTGGCGGAGCCGGGATCTGAGCCCAGGAAGTCTGGTGTCTGGGCCCGTGCCCTCCACCGCTCGGCCCTGGTGCTTCAGGCGCTATCTGCGTGTCTTCAGCCTCACTTGGACATCTCACCAAGAAGCTGCTCCCTGATATTTCCATGTGTGATGGAGATTAGGGGTTGGGGCGGCTGGCCTTGACCCCATTGTTTGCAGTGGCTTCCCCACATCCCAGTCCTAACCTCTAATGCAGCCCCCTCCTTCCTCCCTGCTGGGGACAGCTGTTGCCCGCATCTTGTTTCTGTTTATCCCAGACAGCCAGAGGACTCTGCATTCTTGGTTGCTGGGTGTGTTTGGAATCTCCCCCTACCCCCATCTTGGTTGGGAAGCACTTTACCTTTTGCCCCATGTTCACCCCATGGCCTGGTGTCTTGTCCCCGCCACTCCCCGTCACCCCCCGCCCCTTACTTAACACAATTCAGCCTTCAGCCAGCTGGCACCAGGGTCCCACGGGAGGGTCTGAAGGCCGTGGGAACCTCCCCCTCTCCTGAGGACCATCCGACCATCCATAACAAGTAAACTAGGGGACGGAGGGCAGACATAACTCTCTTCCCTCCGAATCCTATTTGTTTTCTTCCTTCCATCATTCCAAACACCACATACTCCATCCACGTCCCCTGTCCTGTCACGCTTCCTTAGGTGTCAGTCCTCCTCCTCTTGTCTCCCACCATCCCCGCTAGGCCTCCCAGTCTGCAGTATAGCGGTGATGGTGGCGGCGGCCGTCCTACTGGGTTCTACGGTGGCATGTCCCGTAACTTGAGTTCTAGGGTCTGGGAGTTCTAACTGTGGGCTCTTGGGCCCTTCCACCTGTCTGGGTGCTTGGGGGCCTCAGACTGCGGTATGGGATCCCTGGCTCCAAGTAGTCATGGCAGCTCCCGCTTCGGGAGAATTCGTCACGTGCCAGACGCATCACAAGCTTGATCGCATCTCATGTTCACCAAAAACTGCAGCAGGCACGTGCTGTTGATTCTCCATTTTACATGTGAGCCCAGGGAAGGGGCCTCTGTCTTAACTGTGCCTCAGAAGCCGCAGTACCCGCTATGATACGTGGCACGGAGTAGATGCTCTAGAAGTTTTCCACGGACGGCTGAATAACCACTTGAAGGAGGTATAATTATCCCCATTTTACAGAGGAAGAAACAGGTTGAGATTGGCGCTCGATTCAAAGAGAAGTTGAGGGTGTTTGGAGTGCATTCCTAACCTCGTAGAGGCGGTCCTGCCCCGTGAATGACAAGCCTGGCGCTCCTGGGAGCCTTTAAACCCTGGCCAGCGGCATGCTTGGGCAATGTCCTCGTCTTTAAATGGCAGCCCTTTTCGAGTTAAGAACCTCTTAGAAAACTCACTGACACCTATGAGTCCTTTCTTCAGTACACACATGTACACACATGATTCAGCACGTGATTTCAGGTCTAGCCCCATCTTTAAAGTGCCCTGTGCTTCTGTTAACCCCACAAGATAATCACCGTTTCCAGGCTAAATAGCACCTCTCAGGCTCTCTGGATCCCAGCCCCGGCCCGTCGTGCAGACGAAGGCAGGCAGCATGTCCCCTAGAAGAGCCGTGTCTGCGTCAGTGTGTGTCCCGAGGCTGATGAGGGCGCCGCGGTCCTTCGTCGGGTAGTCATGAATAATTACCACTGCCATTGGCTCCCGGTGCTGCTGGCGGTGCTGCTCCTGGTGGGGCGTCATTTCACATGGCCGAGGAATAGCATGTCTGAATGCCGAGTCTGTGTGCTGTTTTCATTTTACATCGGGAAAGTGGGGTTCAGAGAGGCTAAACGATCTGTCCAGAGGCACACGGGTGATTGGGGACAGCGCAGAGAGACGTGGCAGTCACAGTCGTGGCTCAGACGTAGCCAGTGAGCCCCTGGGGAGCAAAATCAGCCTCTGTTGAGAACCGCTGCCGAGTTCTGGAAGATCTGGTTTTAGGGCTTTTTCTTTTTTCTCCATATTAGCCTTTTGAAAGCATCTGAGCTGAACCCTCCATCTTGTTTTTCTTCCCAGGCCCTGTCTCAAAGGGACCCTCCTCACAACAACTTCTTCTTTTTTGATGGCATGAAGGGCAGTGGGATTGTGGAGTGCCTCGGCCCCAAGTGAACCCAAGACTTGGCCGCCCTGGAGATACTGACCTGCAGCCTGACCGCACGTGTGCCCTGTCCCCTCCCCCCCACGAAGGCCACTCCAGGTGGGGGAAAAGTGAAGCCATTGGACCAGTATAAACCATTTCCTGTGAGCAATGAGCTTGTACAGATGTGCGACTTCCAAGCACCAGCAGCTGCTCAGCAAGGGGCGTGGGGACCGGCTGTCTCCATTCCTGCACTGTCGAAGGCTGTGTGCCTGCCGTCACCTGTACGCCCCCTCTGATGCATCCCCCAGGCCTGGGGCCGCCACGGCATCGCCAGCCCTCCGGGCTACTGCAGGGGATGCCTGCCAGGAACCAGCACGCCTTGTTGCTTGGGCTCCTCTTGCCGCCTCCTTGGACTTACTCCCTGCCTGATGTCATACAGAGAAGAGCATGACTCCAGGTGGGGAATAAGGCCGGGCCCGATGAAACACTAGCGGAGCCACAGTTCCAAATGCAGACAGGTGCCCCAGAGAGGAAAAGACGTGGCAGGCGGAATGTATTTCCTCCAGAGTTTGAGATCCTGAAAAACAACAGGTGGCATCTGGTGTGCTGTTCTTGAGTTTTAGTTCAGGATTAGTTGAGTTTCAGCCTGGATTTTGGAAGAGAGGAAATGTTACCAAAGTTCCCTGGGGCATTGGGGCGAGACCTTGCAAAGTGAGTATTAGTGGGAAGACTTGTTTTAAAAAGGCAGATTCCAGGGTGCCACCTCCTGAGGATTCTGATGTATTGGGGCCCAGGCTAGGACATAGGAGCCTGTCTTACCAGAGCCCTGTCCACCCCCCATCCCTGATGTAACTCAGATTGTCCTGGAGGCTGTTGCTCTCAAGGGCTGGGTCAGTCCTTCCTTTACCCCCTGAATTGCAGCTGTTTGTGTGTTTTTATATTTTCTATATGTCCTTGGTTCTTTAAAAAGGAATGATAGAAATAAAGTTATTTGCTTTAGGAATTATTTATTTATTTTCCCCACATTACAAACCTCTTCCTGTGATAAGGGAGTGATCCTATCAGTGGCCTTTTTTAACTTAAATATCACTGGATGCTTCAATGTGACTCAGAGATTCCTCCCCTCCATCACCATTCCTGCCACTCTTTTTCTGAGTAATGCAACAAGAGTTAGATTGCTCAAGTTCTAGAGTGTGTAGAGGCTTCTGGTTTCAACTGTCTTTTGACTAATTCAGTTCCGTAGTGGCTATTCTCAGTGACAAGAATTAACGGGAAAGAAGTAAAAGATGTGATACCGATGCTGCCTTCTGTGCGGCAGGCACTGTGTGCAGTCAGAGTGGGCAGGGCCCCGTTTTAAAGTTAAGCGACACTTTAAGTAATGTGCCTCAAGTCCTACGGCTGGCAGGGGTCAGAGCTTTCATTGGTTCGGGATGGCAGGTTCGTGTTGACAGCCTGAGCGTGCTCCAGTTCTCGTCACCGTCCTGGGCTTTCTCCTTCTTGTAAAATTGTGTGAGCTGTGAGTCTGGCCAGATTGAACAAACTCTGCTCCTTTCTATTTCAGTCCTGGCTCCAGAAGAAAAGAGAAGGGAAAAAAAAATTGGTCTCCACAGGGAGGAGTCACTCAATTCCCTGACCCTCCCACAGTCCCCTCTCCTCCTCCCTAGGTGAGTCTAGGACTGTGTTTCTGGTGGGGCTCCTTTCCTGACCCCATCAGTGTCAACTCAGGGGCACCAAGGGCAGTGTTTTTAGCAATTCATGAATCTCACCCTTTCTTTTACATTTTGAGCCAGACTTTTTACTTTGCAGTGTGGGGCCTTGGTCACAAGGGGGAGCAGGTGGGTCTGGATGGCTAAAAACAAAATTGTCATCATAGAATCTTCTCAGAAGCTTCTCAAACTTTTCCACCCCTGTATCTTTCATGGCAGAAATTGAGTCATCCGGAAAAGACCCCTTGGGAATCTGGGGTGGGTGCTGGAAGCTGCCAGCCCCAGGCAAAAACTGTCTTTATTCTCATTTCTTCAAATTTCATATTCTCCCGTATTACATGTTCGTATTATCATAAAAATAGATTTCCCCAAGTCTACGGGAAGAGCACAGTGCTCGTCCTGTGGTTTCTCATACCTCGAGGAGATTCGTAGCTACTTGGGAAGGAGGATCTAATCTGTGAAGGTAACAAATACTTTCAGGATGCTAGAGTTACCAAATGAGAGGAAGTGGGCTGTGTTTGGGGCTGCCAGGTTTCTCCACTCCGTACCCCACTTCTGTTGTCTACGTAGGATGTGTAGTAGCCAAACTCTGTTAAGTTGAAGCCTCAAAACATTCTAGTGGAACAGGTGCTCCTCGAAGGAAAAAAAAAAAAAGTAACGCATGCAAAAGTAAAAAAATGGCAATAAAAAGCTCTCAGTCCCATCAGAGCCCCACATTCCGTGGTTTCCCTTTGCAGTGCAGACCCTTTTGGTCAGTTTCTTGCATATTTTTTGGTAAATACAAACGTGTGTGTATCCGTTGAGGTGTGTCCTATTTGCCCTATGTAGATGGAAAAATGGAGGCTTAGGTTGGAGTTGGCAAGTCAAAAGAGTTTAATAATAGCTAATGCGCTCACACTACCTGCCTGGTACCTTTCAGAATGCTTGCGCTTGAGCTAAATTGTTTGAATCCTCACAGCAGCCCCATGGGGGTTGATGATGTCGTGTTTATACTGCAGAAGAGGGAACAGCCTGACCCAACAAGGAAGGGACAGAATGTGGGCTGATGGGGAGGGCTTCTACCTCAGTAGATGTCCTCAGTGGACATTTATTTGGTGGTGCCGCTACTTGTTAGAGGCTCGGGCTTTACCTTCACAAGGTTCTGAGACCTAATAGTCGCCACTGAAAACCTATCAGGTAGGCCCCGGGTGGCCCAGGTATTGAGGGAAGGCCTCCAGCCGGATCCAGAAGGACAGGTAGATTTTGTTTTTAAGCTTGTAGTAAGTAAAACATTCAAGTAATGCACACGTGTAGGGGTGAAAAGATTCCTCCCCACTGCCTCATAGGGCCTGGCAGCTCAACGTCGGCCACATAGCAGGAGCCGCTGACTTCCTAGCTAAACTCAGGATTTGGGGCAGGAATGCGAGATGCTTTTTGGATATGTTAGCTGTATCCACTTTCACATACACCTCCCAGAGGTCACTCTTGGCAGCCTTTGACAGTGAATCTTTCCAGACTGTCAGGTTTAAACCCAGGCTGTACGACTTGCTGTGTGACCTTGGGCAAGTGACCTTTTTGTGCTTCCATTGCCCCATGTGTGAAACGGGGTAATAGAGTACATTCCTCTGTTAATGTGGGAATTCTTTGAGTAGAAGTTGCTGCATATTTAAAAAAAAATTTTTTTTTAAGATTTCATTTATTTGACAGAGAAATTACAAGTAGGCAGAGAGGCAGGCAGAGAGAGGGAGAAGCGGGCTCCCCGCTGAGCAGAGAGCCCAACACGGGGCTCGATCCCAGGACTCTGAGATCATGACCCGAGCCGAAGGCAGAGGCTTTAACCCACTGAGCCCCACCCAGGCGCCCCAGAAGTTGCTGCATATTAGCTGCTATTATGCATAACTTTTTCTGCAACTTGCCTTTTCTCGCTGTGTCTTGGAGATCCTTGTCCATGCATTGTGCATTGAATTCCAAAACCACAGATGAACCATAAGCTATTTGATCAGTCTGCTGTTGAGTGACATTGAGCTGGTTTCCTTTGCACACACTTGGGAAAGACTCCCCGAAGCCTGAGGCCGCGGTTATATAAATGGAGAGTATATAAATGCACTTGAGATGTTGCTTCCTTCCAAAAGACTAGCGTGGTAGTGTTTTTACATATCATTTGTTGTTTGGATAGGTAGTAGGTGTGTGTAGTGCAGAATTGAAAGGTTTACAAAGACACGCAGTCATAGTTTTTAAGGAAGGAAAAAACAACATAAACAATGAAAAGTAAATCTCTCCCTTCCAGAAGCAACCATTGCAGAGTGGAATTACTGGAGGCAGGTGAGGAGTGCCAGTTCAAGTTGGGGATTAGTTTGCTAGAGGGGGCACAGTTTGCCAATGGCAGAGGTTCGGCTCTGGACCTCATTTGCCCGGTGCTCTTGAGCGTCTGCTTTGCCAAGTCATGGGACCACTCAGTACCTTGGTTCCAAGAGAGAAGGCCAGCAGAGATGACTTTAGGTGTTTCCTTTCCCCCTGGAACAACTGATCCTTCTCATGTTTTATTAGGAGCCCCGGGGACTTTGCTGATAAAATACGGCCGTCACTAACTTTGTCCCTGGGTCTCTGGCTCTTTCCATCTACCCTGTATAGTGGAATAGGGTTCCCCACTTTCAATCCTGAAAAATAATAGATTTAGGTCTATTAAAATACCGAAGCTCTGTTTCTGGTGTGGAGTAAGTTTCTAACACACAACCACCCCCTGCAAATAAACTATATATTCTAGACAAAATACCAAAAACAACCACCCCCTGCAAATAAGCTATATATTCTAGACAAAATACCAAAAACAACAACAAAAAAAAAACCTGAAGCTAGTAGAAGGCTGTGGAGAGTGCTCGAAAGCAGGTGGACTTTGGGGAGAGGGTGAGTTGAAAGTTGCAGGAAGAGCCCACCACGGGATGAGTTTTCTGACATGCGTTCATTTTTCTGCAATGTTAGCCCGAGGGCGGGCTACAGCCCTGGCACAGCATCAGGCGGCCACATCTCGGGTAGCAAACCAGCTGTCTTCCTGGCCTGAAGAACCAGAGGACAGAGCCTGGAGGAACCACAGCCACTGGAAAGGAGAGCGCCAGGGAAGTTCCCTTCCCCCAAGTGACCTGTATAAATTCAGCCCAAGTCCCTTGCTGACCACCGGACTATGGATGTGTGGCGCCGACTCCAAGCAGGACTGAAGCGATCCAGATTCGCACTGTCACCCACTGCAGTAGGTTGAGTCTAGCAAATACAAATATCCCCACAACAAGACCTTTCACATTTCTTTGGAGGAATATAACAGAATCTAGAACGTCTACAACGTTAACATAGTATCTGGACAATGCAAAATTACCTAATATACATAGAATTAGGGAAACGTGACTCATTCTCAAGGGAAGAGACAAGATGACCAAGAGAACTCAAGTGTTAGGGGGGCACCTGGCTGGCTCAGTGGATAGAGCATGCAACTCCTGATCTCGGGGTCGTGAGTTCAAGCCCCATGTTGGGCCCACGTGGAGACTACGTTCAAAACAAAACAAGTGTTGGAGTTAGCAGGCAAGGACTTTAAAGCAGTTATTACAACTGTGCTCACTGAGGTAAAAGTGTACTGTTGAAAAATAGGAAGTCTCAGCAGAGAAATAGAAAATGTTAAAGAACAAAATGGATGTTCTAACACTGAAAATACAGTATCTGCAATTTTAAAGATCCACTGGTAGACCTAATAGAATGGGGATGAGAGACTCCATGCACTGGAAATATATTAATAGGAATTATCCAGTCTAAAAAAGAAGCAAAGATTTTTCAAAGAAAGTTTTGAAAGCAGCCTGACAAAAGCAACATATTACAAGCAGGGCAACCGTGATTCAGGTAATCCTGGATTTCTCCAGAAACGGAGACCAGAGACAGCGAAACAACATCGTCAAGAGGCTGAAAGAAAACTGTCAACCCGAGAATTCTATAACCAGTGAAAATAAGTATTTTCAGATAAAAGAAGACTAAGAGAACTTGTCACTGGCAGAAAGACACTATACAAAATGCTAATGGGAGTTCAGGCTTTTGGGACATTATCCCTGGAGAAACTTAGAACTTCAGGCTGCATGGAAGAAATGGTAACCCAGCAGGGAAAGATTTCTAAAGACTATCTAGCCGCTTCATTTCTTTGAAATCTATATAATTTCAAAGCAAAAGTTATGGGGCGCCTGGGTGGCTCAGTCAGTTAAGTGTCTGCTTTCAGCTCAGGTCATGATCTCAGGGTCCTGGGATCGAGTCCCCCATTGGGCTTCTTGCTCAGCAGGGAGCCTGCTTCTCCCTCTGCTGCTCCCCCTTCCTGTGTTCTCTCTCGCTCTCGCTCCCTCTCTCCATCTCTCTCAAATAAATAACATCTTTGAAAAAAAGTTATGCCATTGCCTTGTGGGATTTGTGAGTGGAGATGTAAGCCGTGTGACAACGACAGCACAAAATGGTGGGAGGAGTGGCTAGGACGCGTGGCCTGAGCAGTGGCGGATTCCACAGTGGAAGTGAAGTGATACGATACGGACTCTAGATAGACCGAGAAAGAGGTGCACACGTGTGCGTCGTCCCTAGAGCAGTACTAAAGACTGAACTGCCGAGAGCGAAATCTCAAGGAACTGGAAAAAGTATTCAAATAATCCAAGAGAAGGCAGGAGAGAGGAAACCGGAACGAAAGGGGAAAACAATAAAATCAAAGACCTAATTCAGCCATATCAGGAATTCCGCGCACTGTTTCTGGAAAGGGGAAGCCAACGGCATCCTCTGCAGGGGAGCAGCCGGACGGCTTAGGTGTGAACGCCGCTAGCCTTGGCTTCTGTGCACAACATTTAAGCCCCGACGGAAAATATGGAGAATAATATAATAAACACCCAGGTACCCATCATCATTTTGCCACCCACTTTTTTTTTCCCCCTCACTGTTACTTGTCTATTGGTAGAGTTCTAGTTCATTCCGGCTACCCGATGTCGATTATTCTGTTGCATGCCTAGAGCGGACTTGAGACCCTTTCGACTGCTGTGGGAGACTTAGAGAGTTGTTCTCTCGAGTTGCCAACCCTTGGACACTTGTGCACATGCACTTCGAAGGGAGGGCACCCAGGAAGGCAATTGCTGGCACAGGCCCATCCCATGCTTGACAAGCTTTTGCCAGATTCCTTTTCAAAGTGATCGTGCCCGTTTACTCTGATCCTTTAGAAGGGCTATTTCCTCAGCATTTCCCCTTTACCAGTGAGGACGACCAGAAGGGCCAAGAGCTGGGATCCGAACCTGTGTCTGTAGGAGTCATGTCAGTCGTGTAGGAGAGGGCATAAGGAAAGCATTTGCCCAGTTGCCCTGTTTTCAGGAAGATAACAGTAGGAGCTCCCCTTCTTGTATCAATTAATCACAGACTTTTTCTGCCAGGCAGCGTGTTAGGCCTTAGGGGAGCCGCAGAGGTGAAGCCTCACTTTGATCTTAGCTTGAGGTACTCTCCGTCCATGAGGGCGGGGACAAGGTCAGCCTCATTGCTGACATGTGCCCCAGAACTCACGGCGGTGCTTCTGAAGAAGTTCTAGGTCATTCATTCAGTCAGCAAACATGGAGCTTCCAGCACGTTCTTTATCCAGTGGGGATAAAGTGAGGACAAAGCACCAGAAACCCACCCCTCTGCCCTCGGGGCCCCTGGCTGACTCCTGCTCGTGGAGCCTGGGACTCTTGATCTCAGGCTTGCGAGTTCGAGACCCACGTTGGGTGTGGAGAGGACTTAAACTCTTAAGACAAAACAAAGGCCTGCCCTCCTGGGGCTTTGCTTTTAACAGGACTTGTGTAGGGATGCATGGAGGCCGGGTGTATACAGTGGCGCCTGTGCTCCACAGCCTCCCTTTGGATACAGCTGGACAGCCAGATGTGCTCTGTGGGTGGACCACCTCTCCCGCCTCGTCCCACATAGGGGTCACGGAGGCTTGGACCAGACCATGCAGCGGGGAAAGAAGCAGAAAGAGTATTCACTGTTCCAATCTGATTTTATTGAAAAGGAAACATACAAAAATCATGTACAAAAAAAATTAACCAAACATGTACAGAAAATTCATTCCGGTATCTACAGCAGCGCATATACAGTATTTTACAGGCTGGGCCATCCCTCCCCGCTCCCAGACTCCTCCCTCTTCTGCGAGTTCCCCCCCTCCCTGACTCCCCGTCGTCTTCCCCCCAGCGCTTCGCCCTGGGGACTAAGGCTGGGGCGGTTTCCGCCAAAATATCCCACCCCCCAAATGAATGCCAGTGGTCACACGTGCTCTCTCTAAACCTATGCAATGGGATTGATGGGGGCGGGGGGTGGTCACGGGCAGAGCACAGGATTCACAGTCTGGGCCCCTCCTGGCCACCCCCAGATGAAGGTGAGGCAGGCATGCCCACCACCCGCCGGCTGGCTCAGGGAAGATGGCTGGGCGCTGGGCTGGGGCAGCCGTCAGACCCACCCCATTCTCTGGCTCCAGGAGGCTAGTGGTCACGTTTGGCTCATTTGCTCTTCACGGGCCCCCTCCCCAGGAGGAGGGGGGGAAGCACCAGGGGCCTGAGGCCAGGCCCAAAGTGAAGGAGCACTGGGAGGGAGACTTCCCCCACCCCCAGTGTCACCCCTGCAGCTGGAACGGGCAGCCAGCACCAGCAGCCTTTCCTGAGATGGTGGTGGGCGGCGGAGGCGGGTGGCTCCGTCCCCATCCTCTCCGTCACCGCTGCCTTCAGACGCTGAGTCCGTCAGCCCTCTCTCCCCTGGCTTCCCAGCCAGGGACCCAGGAGTCCACATCTCCATCAGTGCCCCCAGGCTAGGCCGGGGCTGGGGCTGGAGTGGCGGCCCTGGCCCGCCCCTGGGACAGGCAGGGCTGGTAGTCCAGTATGCTACATGGTGCAGAAAAAGTCCCCCGCGCTGGCCAGGGCATCAGGAGGTGGGAGGGTCCTGCCCCCCAAGTCCCTGACGTCCACCGGGCGGGTGCAGGCACCTAATTGGGCTCCATCTCCGGGGCTCCGCGGCCCCTGGGTAAGGGCAGGAGTCCCATGATGAGATTGTACAGGACCCTCCAGGGGGAGGGGCGGTGTCGCTGCTGCTCCTCTTGTCTCTAGAGAGAGGGAGAACAGGAAGTTAGAGTGGGCTTGCGACAGGGGGACGGGGCGCATGGGTGGTTAGGCGCAAGGGCCGTGAGGAGGGAGGCACGGTCCTAAGAGTGAGCTGCATTCTCCACCAACACTCAGCGGTAGGCACTACCACTGTTGATTGGGTCCAAGGTATCACGTCAAGGGAGGACAGCGTCCTCATCTAGAACAGACTAGGACGGATGGCGAGGACACAGACCCAACGTCCTCAGCACAGTGCCTGAGCCCAGCTAGTGCTCCCCTAGTCTCCGGACCAAAGTCAGCCAGGGCTGGGAGGTGGCAGGGTGGGAGGGAGGCTGGATGGCGGCCTGTCCCGCCCTCCCCTCAAAGGCTGGGAAGTGAGAGAGAAGGGCGCGGGGAGCCCATAGTCTCAGTGATTCTAGAGCGATCCGTGGAAGGACAAGCCCTGGGAACTACAGTTCATCTTCTGTGCTGAGGCTGCACAGAAATCTATGCAGGCAAAGCTAACCCCTGCCCTCTTTCCAGCGACAGGATGAAGGCTTGCGGTGGCCTCTAGGACCCTCTCAGTTCCAAATTGCTAGGCAAGTGGGAACGAAGGAAGCCACATGGAAGAAAAGACTCCCCACCAGTACAAAGGAAAGGTAAGCTGTAGCTCTCTCGCACCCCCTATCCTGACTGCATGGCCAGGCCCGCTGCTAATAGGCAGGGCCCCCCTAGTCTCATCCCCGTGAAAGGATGAGAAGCTCCTCCGGCCGATGAGAACAAAGATAAACCATCCTGGGGACCCTAGTGGGTGCCAGGCTGCGGAATGCCCTGTACCAATCCCCACCCTCTCCTCACTCCCCACCACCTCTCGCAGCCTGGAGGTAGCAAAGGGGGCATGTCGGAATGGCATCAGCTGGAAAGCCTGCCAATGTCTCACTGCTTTGGGGTGCCACCCGGCGCAGTCATCTCTGGGAGCAAGCTAGCAATCACCGAGGAAAGCCGAGGGGGCAGAGCACCCAGGTCTCTACTCTGGGGATACGCACAAGTGCACCGAAGATGTGCATCCTCGGGAAGAGACAAAAACCAAAAACCAAAACAAAACCCAAAAACCAAGCCAATGAAATTTGAAGCATTCTTTTTTTTTAATCCTATATATCCATCAATGAGAAAATGAACAAGGATACTATATGTTGATCCAACAGAATGCTACAGAAACAGCGAAAATGCTTTGCCCACACGGATCAACCTCAAAGCCTATGGGGGGGGGGGGGAGTTTGGAGAGGAACACACCACATCACGAATAGGAAGCCCAAAAACATCCCGCCAACCTAAGCATTGTTTGTGGCCTGATCAATAGTTTGTGGAAGGATCAACACCTGCGGAGTCATGGGACATGCTAACTTGAGAGGTTTCCTTTGGAAAGGACGAGAAGAAGAGGGTCAGGGAGGGGAGCGAGGGGCTTGACAACATCCGGGTTTTGTTTTTCTTTCAATAAGCAAGGAGCGCGGGTGTAATGTTTAGATTGGACAGAGCAGGGTGCTCGGCGCCCTGATACATGTTACTCTCTGTTCTAGCCCGTAAGCTCTCAAGATTTTGTCTTAATCAGAGGCCGAGGCGCGGGCTTGAGGGCGGGGCCTCGCGGAGGGGGCGGGGCTCCAGGGCCCGCCCCCGGCCGCCCGGGAAGCTGTGTGCCGCGCTGCCGGCCGCGCGCGCCGGCGGGTGGGAGGGGCGGGCGCGGCCGCGCCGCCGCTGCTGACTCACCGGCTATAAATAGCCCGGGATATATGAGCCGCTCCGCCGAGCGCCGCCCTCAGTCCCCGCGGCCGCGGGGCACGGGCGCGCCGCGGCTCTCCAGGCGGCCCTGGCCTGGCCTGTGCCAGCCGCGGCGGCGCGGGCCCTTCGGCAGGTCCGCGAGCCCGCCGCCCCTCCCACCTTCCTGTCCCCAGCGCGACCCCGCCGCGCCGGGCAGCAGCTGCCGCACATCTGGCGGGGCCCGCCCGCAGCCCCCTCCCGGGCGGGAAGTCCCACCTGCCGTCTACCCCGCCCTCAGCACTTACCCGCCGCTCGTACAGTGCGTTGAGGTCGTCCGCCATCCGCCGCAGCTGGGCCCCGATCTCCCGGGCCCACTGCTCCTCCTCCCCCCGGACTCCCGGGGCTGCCTGGGTGGGGCCGCCCGCCAGGGCCCCCGGGGCACTGGGCACCGGCGATTCCAGGTGCGGCTCCGCCGGCGAGAGTGAGGGCTGAGGACCTGGGAAAAGCCGGGGGGGGGGGGGGGGACGTGGTCAGCACCCACCAACTCTGTCGGGCCCGAGGCGGCCCCGAGGGACCAATTACCCAGGGCCCGTACTTTTCCCTTTTCCAGCCTCCCGATTTCCTTTCTGCTCCCCGCCTCATTTCTAGCGATTCCGTCTTTCCCCTCCTAAAGCCAGATTTCTCAGCTTCCGCTCCCCAGGCGCCAGAAAGCAAGAGGAGGTCCTGGGCAGGCCTCTCTCGGGGTTACCTGGCTAGCCAGCTTACCCCCCCCCACCCGTATTAGTCTGGAAGTCCTCCCTCTTATCCGACCCAACTATTCCAAAATGGGACCAAATTTTGCCGACTCCATTTAACAGATGGGGAAACTGAGGCCCACCCTAAGAAGTGGCCCAAGGTCACATAGGGATACGGCGACTGACTACACCCAGTCACAAGCCTCAGGTCTCCTGCCCTCTGGTGTCCAACCACAGCGAAGCCACACCCCCGGATGTGGCAGGGGCACCGAGACCAGAAGGCCAGACTGGCTGCCTCCGAGCGAGCCCGGGCCTGGGGGGCTGGGATTCAGGAGATGCCTTCCTGCCCCACCCCCTCCAGGGCCGCCCCGCAGTCTCTGCCTCCCTCCAGAGTCACACCAGGTCCTGGCGAGGGGGATCCTCAGGTCTAAAATCGGGGCTTCAGTTTCCGCACCTGTGCCTGTGGTCTTGAAATCGGGTCCCCTCTTGCCTCCGCAGCCGGGGAACCCGGCCGGGGAAGTTTTCTCTCCCTTGACCTCCCCGGGCTCCAGGGACAAGGCGAGGGGTTGGGGTGGAGAGGGAAAGCGGGACGATCTTCCGGACCACCGAGGGTGCTGGCCGGGATGGGGCTAGCAGGGCACCACAGGGTTAAGAGCCCATCCGGCAGGGGACCTTTAACCCTTCCCTCCCCAAGACTCACTTTCCCACTCTGACCTCCCCCACCCCCACTTTCCCCACACAATGGCCCCTCCCCCTCTCCTTCCTCCTCCCGGACTGCGGAGAGGGCGGCCCTGGCCGGGGATGCAGATAAAGGCAAAAGGCCACCCCCCACCCTCCAAGTCCCGAAGTGACAGTCCTCTCGCTCTGCCCACACTCCCTCCAACTACAGTCCTGGGGAGGTTAAGGAGACCCAGACACGGGGGGTGGGGGGGCTGGGAAACAGCTGCTGCCCCGGTCCCGGAAAAGGCCGTGGGCTGCAACTCGGGGACTGCAGTCAGATTCCAGGAGGGACTTCCCACTCGGCCTCCCCCCACCCCCAGCCTCCCACTCCGTCTTCCTGCTTCTTGCAACACAAAGACCACACTGGCCACACCCTCCCTGTGGCCCGGCCAGCTCGCCACCTCCCCCTCCGTCCCCCCCCCCCCCCCCCCCCCCCCCCCCCCCCCCCCCCCCCCCCCCCCCCCCCCGCTCGCTCCCACTTCTCCAGTTCCTCAGTGTCTCTTTCCTGGCTCCCCGCATCCCGGGGCGCCCGTGTGGGGGCGGCACTCACCGTCGGGGCGCGGGCCTCGGGGCCGACTGCGGGGACCCCCAGGCCAGCGGGGGCCCCCCAGGGCGGCGGTGACGGCAGGCGGGGCGGTGGGGGCGCAGAGGTAGGCGGCGGGCAGCAGGGCGGGGGCGGCGGGGGCGGCGTGGAGGCCGGGCTCGCAGAGGCCGCAGGACACTGCCGAGGGCACCAGGCGGCTGAGGGGAAAGGGGCGCGGGCCGTCTCGGGCCAGGCCCTCTACGGGCTCCGGGGAGCTGCCCTCCTGGCGTGCTCGGGCCATGGCGCTCCCTGGGGCCTGCAGGACAGGGGGAGAGGGGTGCGGTCAGCCGGGCAGTGCGGGGAGAGGGGGCACACAGGACACCCCCACTCCTGCACACAGCCATCAGCGGCTTTGGGGGGCAGGGAAGTCCAAGGGAAGGTCTCCCAACACACAGGGCCCAGAGGGGGCACTGTAGGCAGCTGCAATGGCCCCACAAGACATGCCCACTGAGGGTCTGCCGCAGGGACCCCCAGGTGGGGACCTCCTGCCTTGCACGTCGTGATGGGTGCCCATGACCGACGAAGAGGCACAGGACAGCTCTTACAGCAAGTCTAAGGGCTCACCCAGGCCCCAGATGGAGGATTCTGTCAGGGGTGTGTGTGTGCAGGAGGAGAGAGAGCCTCAGAACACAAACTCACCCAGCCTGGGAGGCACCCAGGGCATGGGCTGGTGGGGCTGACTTCCGGAACACCGCCATGGCCACGGACCCGGACTCATGCAGGACCCCAATGGCAAACATTACTTGCTGCAGGGGTGGGGGGAGGCCGTGAGGGGTACATGCCACACAGGTTAGGGCTCCCTCAGGACTGACCAGCCTGACCTCCCACCTTATCTCCCATTGGCACAGAAATGGTTCCAGTCTCCAGGATTGCTACTCAGTACAGGACACACACACACACACACCCCCGACCAAACCGTGGACATACACCTGTACACATACCATCGGAAGAGTGTATACACAATGCAGACTGATGCCACAACCCAGCCCCTCCATCCCCGTGCACGCACATCCCCAAACTGTCAGAACCTCACCCACTGACCCGCTGTGGATATGCGCGTGGACACACACACACAGTGCAGCATTGCAAACACAGAGACACACCACACAGGCACCGTCCCCTTTCTCAGACACACACGCCCCTACACACCCACGAGGTCAGACCCACACACCTCAGGGCTTACACAAACACCAACACCCCACGGACACCCATGGATACACGCAGAGACCAACACACCTGGAACACGTCCCCCTCCCCCCCCCCGCCCCGATCACCAACTCTCAGACCCCGGGACACACGCACACGCGGACTCCTGTCATCAGTTCCAGATCATCAGCACACACGCTGAAGAGCAGACCTCAGCTCACCCTCCACCGCCAACCTCAAAACACCATCCCCAATTGTCAGCCCCGGACACACACGCACACACGCACACACCCTGGCCAACTCTAATCCCACACAGCCGTGGCGGCGCACACACCTCAGGCACCCACAGAAAACACTGGTCTCACGTGACCGACATAAACACTCCACACACGCAGCCCACATGACACACATGAGCCAGCCGATCGCAGAGACAAGCCCCTCAGACCCAACACACACACACACACACACACACACACACAGGCTCAGACACAGTCCCACACTGCCAGCAACACTCACTGATGGCACCGCACAGACCCCACCGAGCTGAGATCCTCAATTCCCAGACTCCGATGCCAGACACACAAGGCAAACACAGACCAAGACAACCCACCCCACGTACACACACGCGTGCGGGCACCTGGACAGAAAACACACTGCGTTCAGCAGGCACACCATCACAAACGCTTAGCTGAGACACATGCCCTGGAGATCGACACAGTACACACAGTCAAGACACACAAGCACACACAAACATCACATCGGGCAAGACACGCACACACAAACCCTCACACCCAGCTCACTCAAGCAACACACAAACACCCCAGCCACACACTGTAGCTCACGCAGGCAACACAGACCCAGAGAATCACCCCCAAACAGTGCCCACTGACAACTCACAGAGCACACAACACACACACACACACACACACACACGCAGGTACACCATGAATAAACAGCACCCAGCCCTCGGGCACGGCATACATAGACCCTCATACAAACACGCATGGGGAGACTCAGGCACACACCCGGACAGGCCACAGCCCCAACATTCCCCCGGACTGACACCAGCACCCCCTGCAGACCCCAGCACAAACTCGGAGCCAGACACACGCACACACCCAGGCGAGACACCTGCAGATCCACAACCCCGCACACGCGCGCTCCCACGGCGGGCCCAGACGCCCCCCTCTGCTGTCATAGCACACCCCCCCCACCCCGCCGCCGCCACGTGCGCCCGCCCCGCCCGCCAGGCGAGCGAGGGGCCAATAACCGGCTGTTGCTGGGGCGCAGCCCCCGCCCGCAGGAGCCGCAGACTCCACCGCCCGCGAGCCGCCCCCCCCCCGTCGCCGCCCCCAGCGGGCGCGCGCCTGGGGTGTGGCTGCCCCTACAAGCCGCCCGCCCCCCCCCCGCGCGCGCCCCTCCCGGGCTGCGGGGGCCGGGGCAGTCGGGGTCGACTCACTTCCCCGGGCCCGCACTGGCCGCCAGGGGGCGCTGCCGAGCCCGCACCCCATTGTTTGTAAACAAACCCGCCGGACCGCTGAGGCACCTGCGCTCCCGGACTCTTAGTGCCTCCGGCCCAGCGACCCCAATCCAGGGTCTTTCGCGGGATGGAGGGTGGGGAGAGAGGGAGGCACGAGGTGGGGGTGCAGCGCGCCCCCACTGTTCTCCCAACGCATTCCTGCCACCTCCTCCAGGGAGCCCACCCGGCCTGGCCAGTCGCGGCCCGCGGGGACACGGGGTGCGCACACTCACCCCGGGGGCATGAACAAGCCGGAGGGGACGGCGATGGGGGGGCGGGCGGCTTCCTTCGAGAGCGCGCCCGCCGAGCGCCGCTCGCTGCGGCGGCTGCTGCCGCTGCGGCGGCTGCTACTGCTGCTCTAACTGCAGTGGCGGCTGCTGTGGCTGTGGCTGCTGCTGCTCCCGCGCGGGCTGCAGGCGCGTCCGCGTCGTGGCTCCTGCTGCCGAGTCTGCTGCCGCCTCTGCCTCCGCCGTCCCCGTCGCCGCCGCCGCCGCCGCCGCCGCCAGGCGCCCGCTCGCATGTGGCTCGCGCCGCGTCTCAGGCCACCCGGCGGATCCCCGGCCCGCTCGGCGGTCGCCCCCGCCCGGCGTGTCCCACGCCCCGCCCCCGCGTGACGCCACGGCCCCGCCCGCTCGCCCGCCCACCCGCCCGCCGCGGACAAGTCGGGACTTGCAGGCGCGCGCCGCGCCCCCCTACCTCCGCGCGGGGGTTTCCCTGCAGCCGGGGGCGGGGCGGGGCCTGGCCCGTGGCGAGGAGGACCGAGGCGTGCGGACGGGGGCCGCCCGGCCGGCGGGACAGCCGGACACACGCGCTGACACACTGACACACTGACTGGGGACCCGCAGACACACGCGCCCAGAGACGAGTACGCCGACTGACCGGCTGGCTCTCCAGGGTACACAAAGTCACGTGCTGACAGGGCCACGGCAGCCGACTCGCAGGCGCACGGCCACACTCGCACAAATGCACCCCCTGGACCGGGGCGTGGATGTGCTAGTTCCCACGACTGGGGCGCACACTCACGCCCCCAGACACAACCACAGAGACCGGCTCGCTGAGAGGGTCCCCGGGCACGCCCAGTGACACAAGGAAGGGGGCTGTGTTGTACAAACGCCCACACTGATGAGCGCAGGGGGACCCACAAACTGTTCCGCCAACATTGCCACGGAACGGGCACCCCCAGCACACACTCGTAGTCAGGAGCTGAGGCTGAGAGCTTCTCGGGAAACACACTTCCTGATAGGCACAGGTGGACAGGCGCACACACACGCAAACACCTGTCATGGGGGACCCCTGGACACACAGCTTGATCTAGGTGACACTCCTACAGGGACACACACAAACGCACCCATGCCAGTCAGCTGACCCATTACAACTGTCAGTGACCCTCAGGGACACAGATCAAGTCAGACACAAACGAAAACGGACCCCCCAGAACAGTCCCGAAGCACACCTGTAACAGGTTCCTGGTAACTGGCCCACTGCTGGGGACACTCTCTGGAGCAGGCACACCTGGCCACACTTGCCACAAATCTGGCGGGGGACTCTGGGCAAGAAGGAAACCCCTAGCACCTGATGGGACATGCCCGGGCAGCCCCTGCGGGCACTGCTCGCACCCTGCCTCCTGGCTTTCACTTCCCCTTTTCAGTTTCTCCTTGCCACTCTTTGCCTTGCTTGGCCGGCCGTGGTGACCCCATCTCCGTCCCTGCCCCCAGATTCGGGAGGGGAGCTCCAGCTCCTCTGCACCTTCCATTCCTTCTATGTCACACCCCTAGCCGAAACACGTCACCACAGGGTGAGTCATCTGAGCGCCCGGGGAGGCACTGGGCTGGCTGAGAAGGGATGCCAGACCTGAGCGAAACTGGGTTTCTCCAGGTTCTCAGACTTGGTTCCCTCCGGAGCCAGATCCCTCCATTTCCCAAGAGGAGCCAGAAGTGCACATCTGCGAAATCTCCCTACTTTAAATACTGGGGAGGTAGGGGGCACCTGGTTGGCTCAGTCCCTAGAGCATGTGACTCTTGGTCTCCAGGTCATGAGTTCAAGCCCCACACTGGATGTAGAGCTTACTTACATAATACATACATAAATACATACATAGTGGAGACTAACTCAGTCTCCCTCCCTCCTTCCCTTCCCTCATTCATTCATCCCCCCTTCCTTCCTTCCAGCGTTCTTCCAACTGTGGTTCATGAGCAAACCATGCATTGTGGAATGACTTTTGTGGATCTTACTGTTTTTTACTTAACTTTATTGAGATATATTTACATGTGATGAAGTTCACTCTTTTTAGGTGCACAGTCTGGTGAGTTGTGACAAATGTCCGCTGTGTGTGTAAATGACTGTACACCACCCCAAGCAAGATTCGGAACATTTCTGTCACCTCCCTGGTGCCCCTTTCTCGTCAATCCTTCTACCTGCGACTTGAGGGGCCCTTGACCAGACTTAAAAAAAACAAAAATTGGGGTGCCTGGGTGGCTCGGGGGGTTAAAGCCTCTGCCTTCGGCTCAGGTCATGGTCTTGGGGTCCTGGGATTGAGCCCCATCGGCTCAGGTCATGATCTCAGGGTCCCGGGATCGAGCCCCACATCCGGCTCTCCGCTCAGCAGGGAACCTGCTTCCCCCTCTCTCTCTGCCTGCCTCTCTGCCTACTTGTGATCTCTCTCTCTCTGTGTCAAATAAATAAATAAAATCTTAAAATAAAATAACAAAAACACAAAATAGAACATCATTTAAAAAAATCATGAAGTCAAAGAAAACATTGTTTTATGAAAACATTGCTTATATCCAGTGAATACATATCAGGTCACGGAGGAAGTGTATTTTTGACTGTAGACCAAGTTTAAAGGTGTGTGAGAGATGGCTGCTTTGGACATTTATGAAATGAGATCACGCATGGAAGTCACTGAGTGTGTTGTCTGACACAGAGTGAGCACCTGATAAATTGTAGCTATTATCACCAGTATAACTAATTACTGTGGGTGTTCGCTCTGTGCCTGGCACTCATAAAGTTGGGAGACAGGCCCCAGCCCTGGGCTAGCTGCCAGTCTCTGCTGTACCCCTTTCTCATAGGTCTGTGTCCTCCAGTTGCCCAATCTAAGACTGGACACCAGGAGACCAGATGTGCTAGAGTGTTCTGAGCGGGGGGTGGGGGTGGGGAATGAGTGTGAAGAATGGTAGGAATCTGGCTTGGTGGATAGAGGTATGGGCCAAGAGTTTTAGCAGGTCATAAGCATTGTCACCGGTCACAATCCTTCTCACTGCCTAGTCCAGATCCTGTTCCAGACTCTGGCATCCTATCACCCCCCGGACCAGGAGGCTCAACCTCATGATTAAATAAATGAGAGAAAGGAGTCCAGCGTCAGACAATAGGGCGTGGCGGGGACTGGGGCTATTTGGAGCAAGTATTTTTCCTCCTAGAGGCATACAAACTCCAGATTAGATGCTGTGTGGCCAAGAACGTTTGTGACTAGCTCGAGGGCTGCCCTTCTGAGACCCCTACCCTCGGGGCACAGGGAAGGAGAAGGCCCCGCCTGTTTCTTCCCGACTACGTTTCCCCACCTCCAGCTCTACCAGGTCTCCTGAGGGACCAGGGGACTCCCTCCTCTCTAGGTTCCTGGAAGAGCATTCTGGGCCTCCTTCCAACCCTGCCTCTGGATAGGGGACAAGGGCCTCTTTTTTTGGGAGGGTGGGGGACAAGGGTCTGTTAAGATTGGAGGGCTCACCCACACCTCTGATGGAGGATGAGAAACAGAGGTAAAAAGAGATACAAACAGAGACAGGAAGACTCAGCTCAGGGAAGTGGAGAAAGTCAGAGACTGAGGGAGAGAGACCAGCTGGAGAGAAAATGAGGGGGGGTTGGTGGGGGGGTGGTTGATGGGGAGGGCGTGGGTGGCGGCGGCGGCAGTGATGGTGGTGGAATCAGACTTGGCATACACCAGGGTTTCTTAGCCTCCTGTTTGGGGCCTGATGATTCCATGTTGTGGAGAGTCGGCTAAGGGCAATCAGTCAGGATCCCCATGGCTGTGGCCCATCCCCACCAAAGCCTGCTTGCCGAGCTCACCAAAGAGAATGAACTCCGCTCTAAATGGCCTTGAGTTAGAATCCCCCGCTCTGCCACCTACTAGCTGTGTGGCCTTGGGCCAACGGTCATGGGCCTGAGCCTCAGTTTCCTCCGCTTGGTGTCGAGACAGCATGGGTCCCTACCTCATAGGATTTAGCAGAGTAAGAAGGTCAAGAAAAAGAGAGCCCTAGGGGCTAGTGGGTAATTCATACACATGTTACCCATCATGAATACTACCAGTGTGGGAGACCATTGACTCTCCGAGAATCCAAACAAGGACTTCAAGCTAAGACCCTCAAGTTGGGACAGGGGTCTCAAACCAGGGGTCCACAGGCCAGCCACTAGTGGGTTTTGCTTGACCTGCAATTTCTCACGGACTCTTGATCTAAGGGTCATGAGTTCAAGCCCCACGTTGGGGCATAGAGTTACTTAAAAAATAAAAATGATAGGGGCGCCTGGGTGGCTCAGTGCGTTGAGTGTGTGCCTTTGGCTCAGGTCATGACCCCAGGGTCCTGGGATCCAATCCCACATCAGGCTCCCTGCTCAGCAGGAAGCCTGCTTCTCCCTCTCCCACTTCCCCTGCTTGTGTTCCCTCTCTCGCTGTGTCTCTCTCTGTCAAATACATAAAATCTTTAAACAAAATAAAAATGATAAAAAATAATTTTAAAGAAAGCTGTGAATATGAATGCCTCTCAGAGGGACATTCAGCCCAGTGAAGTGATGAAATACCCAGACTCTGGAGCCAGGCTGCCTGGGTTCAAATGATGACCTTGGGCGAGTAGCTTTCCCTCTCTGTCTCAGTTTCCTTATCTGTAGAAAGAGGGTCACCGTGGGACCCAAAAGGAACTGTGAAGATCACATGGGTTTCTGTTTGTAACGCGCTCAGAACAGTGGCCCGCAGCAGTAGCCTCCGTGTGAATCGTTGGTTCCTGAAAATAAACGTCCCGGCTGGTTTGCTGCAGACCCACCATCTTCCCCAGTATCTTGTATGCCATTCTGGGTGAGTAGATTTCGCAGCTGGGGAGAGGCAGTTGGGAAGGACTTAACTTTTCACTGCAGGGCCTGAGTCCTGGCTCTCCACGGAGGGGAGGGGGCCGCCTGGGTTCCTCGGTGCGGCCGTCCTCCCAGGCCCGGAGGCTGGACCGGAGCCGGGTGGGGGCTGGGCGGGGGCGCGGGTGTCCGCAGGGTCCGAGCGGCCGGCGTGTGTGAAGGTTACCGCTCCCCGGCGGGGCGGGGGCCGCGCGCTGTTGCTGGGGTCTGCGCGGCCTGCCTGCGCCCGCGCCCCCCCTCCTTCCCGGCCAGCCAGTGAGCGGTACCCGCCGCCGTTGCCAGGGGAAACTCGCCGCCCCGTTACCCAGCAACAAGCCTGGCCCAACCAGGCGCGAGGACCCCCAGGCCCCGCCCGCCGCTGCCCACCGCGTGCCCAATGCCAGGCGGGCAGAGCCGGCCCGGCTCCCGGAGACGGCGAGCGCGCTCATTGGCCGCCGCCGCGCCCGCCTGCCCGGAATTGGGGGAGCCCTCCGCGCGGGGGGCGGGGAGCCGGGCCCCGGGGAGCTGCCGGGCACACGGCCTGCAAGCCTGCGGCCGGCTGGGGTGAGGCCCGGGCTGAGCGCCGTCCCATCCCCACCCCCCTCCACCCCGCCCCGTACTCTCGAGCGAGGATGGGCACTTGGGATGGGCTGGAAACAGGGGTGCGCATCCCGTCCCTCCACCCCGCCAGGAAGGTACGCTGGATTTGGCCTTGTGAACACAGGGACCGAGCGTTCCCCTCCCAGAGGAGACATGGGCGTCCTGACCCCACGAAGGCAGGGGCTGTTTGTCCCCCCACCCCACCCCTCACCCCACCCCAGAACGGGATTCAGGCATCTTGAAAGAGAAGCTGAGGATTCTCCGCTCCTCCGAAAAGGACCCAGCGTCCTGACCCCATAAGTGCCCCCCCCTCCCCAAAGGACCCAGGCATGCCCTCTCCTGTGACATCAAGATATGAGCCCCTTCACCCCAGGGGATGTTAGTTTCCTAGCCCCAGGAAATAAGGGCTGAGGGTGCCCCCAAAAGGGGACTCCAGGCCTGTCTGATGCTATAAAAGTTAGGACGCAGCATTCCCTCCCCCTCGGCCCCCCCCCCCATCTCCCCGAACTGGGACTTCGGCCTTTGGACCTCAGGCCCTGAGATGCCCAGAGACCCTGGGCATCTTGGCCCTTACCCGTATTGGTACTAGAAGCACCCCCCCCCCCCGCCCCAACAGTCACCAGACCCTCAGGTGTCCCAACTCATCCAGATGACCACCTGCCCAGATCCAGGGTGCAGACCTGCTAGCTTCCCTCCCCTCTGAGCCCTTTTCCGCAGGGTCAAGTTGCTGATTTCCCAGGACCCCAGCATCTGACCGCACAGCCACTCCCTCTGCTTCCTGACACCCACCACCCTGCCCCCCTCCCAAGGTACCAGCCTCACAGTGCTAAGGACTCAGGAGCCTAGACCCCAAGTCTCTCAGACACTCCCCCAGACACCTGCCGAGGTGACCCAGCCCCTCACAGTGGTGCAGGGGGGCTCTTCCCAGTTCCAGGACCCTCCGATGCTCTGGACCCCAGATCTGGAAGTTCCGGCTTTTCAGTGCCTTTAGTTGGCCACCAAGGATCCAGGACTGGGAGCCTCCAGCCTCAAGGGACCCTGATGTGAGTCCCCAGGCCACTCCAGAGAGGCTCAGATTCCTCAGTCCCCACCCCAGGGAAACCCAGGGAGCAGAGCCCCTAGCTCCAGATCCTGGTGAGCCCAGGTGCGGCCCGCCCCTGCCCCGGTACCTGGGGGGGTGGGGGGGGGCGGAGTCGAGGATTACTCAGCCTCCAGAATGAGGCGATGACATCATCCTGGGGGGGGTTGACTAATGGCCGCGCTGGGGGGGGGCGGGGAAGTTTACCCGGTAACAGCGGCTGCCGCATGGCCCCGCCCCCCCCAAGGGCCGGGAAGGGGAGGCATAAGCACACACACACACACACACACACACACACACAAGCGCACTCAGCACACCCACCCCCTCCAGCATCCCACACTGCACACACCTTACTGGGGCAAGGGCAAGAATGGGGGCAGTGTTTGTGTGACTGTGTGTGTGTGTGTGTGTGTGTGTGTGCTGGAGAGTTCTCTGGAGCTCTGCTGGGTCAGTGTGCTGTGTGTCAAGGGGTTTGACATATGAGGATGGTGGTTGTGTCAGGGTGCCATGTGTGGGTGTGTGCGACTGTCAGTGTGCTATTGTGTATCAGTTGGTTGTGTGTGTGTCAGGAAGGTGGTGTGGTGTGTCAGCCTGCTACATTCGTCCCACTGGGTGTCTGTGACTGCGGTTGTGCATCAGTATGCTATTGTGTGATGTTCTGGTGTGCTTTGCGTGAGTGTGATGTTGTGTGTGTTGTGTCAGTGTGTTGTTTTGTGCTGTGGGCTGGTGTGCACAGGTGAGATGGTGTGTGTCCATGTGATTGTGTTGGTGTGACATGGGGACTATCTATGTGTTGGAATGTGTGTGTTAGTAGAAGCGTTTGTGAAAGTTCTGGGTCATTGTTCCCTTGTGTTGGTGTGATTGGACGCATCAGTGTAACATCACTGTGGTGTAGTGTGCTAGGTATGTTGTGTCACGGTGATTGTGTGTGCCATTGCGCTCTGCTGTGTGTCAAGGGAAGATGGGCATGTGTGTCACTGTTATCGTGTGTGTCTGAACAGTGCTGTGTATGGTGGGATTGTGTGTGTAACACCGTCATTGTATCTGAAGTGTCATGTGTCCGTGAGACCATGTGTTACTGAGCGACTTTGCATCAGCGCAACTCTTCGTGTCATTGTGAGTTTGTGTGTCATTGTAATTGTGTCATTGTGGTTGTGTTGTCAGGGTGATGTGTGTCTCTCTCCATATGGGACTCTATATGTGTTAATAAGATGGTGTGTCTCTACAGTGTTGTGTACCGTCGTGACTGTCATTGCGATTGTGTGTCACAGGGATAAATTGGCTGTGGGATTATGAGGGTGTCACTGTGATTGTGTGTGTGTGTGTGTGTGTGTCCCTGATAGTGTGTGTTCTAGGGACTAAGTCATGGAGACTGCACGTGTCTGCCCGACGCGGTTGTGTGTTGGCGTAAGGTGTGTCGTTGTGGTTGTGGGTCCGGGCAGCGCTCTTGTACGTCCTGGGACTGTGTCTGGCGACTGAGATTCGGTGTGCCCGTGCGATGCCGTGGGTCTCCGCGTGCTCCCGGTGTGTGCACGTCTGTGTGCGTGTCACGGGGATGGTGCGCGCGTGTGGGGGCGATGCTGCGCGTCCCTGGGACAGTGTATGTGTGCGAGCTACTGCGATTGTGTGTCCGCGTGCTTCGCTGGGTGTCGGGGGAAGGTGCGCGCGTCTCCCGGCCTCCTGCCCGAGAACAGCGGCGCTGCCTTCTGATTGGCTGCGGCCTCGCCAGTGAGGAGCTCGCGAATCCTGCGGTAACTTGGTAACTCGGGAACTCGGCCGCCGCCGCCGCCGCCGCCGCCGCCCCGGGGATGGGGGGTGGGGAGGGGCCCTCCCGGGAGGGGCCCTCCCCACGCCGCACCCCGCTCCCGGCCCGCCCCTGCAGCCGACCCGCTCCCCACTGGCTCGCCCACAGTCTGCAGCTCTGTCCCCGGGACTCCGTCCATCTCCCCCGCGGGACTCTGTGCCTCGGCTTCCCGCATCTCTGCCACTCGCTAGGTCTCGGCGCGGCTCCGTCTTTCCCACGTTGCTCTCTCGCTCCCTCTGTGTCCCTGGCGTCGCGCTCTCTCTGTCTCTGTCTCCCACACCCCGTCTCTGTCTCTTCCAGGGTCTGTCTCGCCATCTCTGCATCTCCTGGTGTCTCAATGTCTCCCCATCTCTCTTCCTATCTCTGTCTCTCTCCATCTCTGTCCCTCGCTCTGACTTTGCCGAGCTGTCTCTCCTCTCAGTCTCCGTCTCCCCTTCCTCTGCCTCAGTCTCCCCAGCTTCGTCTCCCCTTCCCTTGTTTCTCCCACCTCTTGTCTCTGACTCTCTCCCCTTCCTTCCCTCCCTCCCTCCCTCCCCCATCCTCTTTCTCTCTCACTCCCACAGTCATGCTCAGAATTCACTTTTCATTCTGCGGAGACAGCCAGGGGGACTATTCGCTACTTCATCCTCGCCCCTCCCTGCAGGCCTAGGCTTCTGGCAGCAGGCCCTACGCAGGGCAGACTTCAGGAAGGACTTCCCGCCCTGGTTCAGCACCGGAGCTTTATCGCTCGGGCCAGGCGGAGGCCAGGCGGCCCCGTGGCTTCCGGAGGCGCCCGGGCGGGATGAGCTCACTGCTAGTTGGCTTGGATTTCATCAGCTTCCTCTGCTGGAGTTGCCCCCGCTCCTTTTCCCGCGCGGACCGCGCGGGCGAATCCTTCGGGCGCCTGCTGCCCCCGAGCGGCGAAAGGCGGAAGCGCAGGTGCCGCGCAAAAAGTCCACCTTTGCCACTGACCGCGTCGCGGGTTTGTGAACGCTGCAAATATGAACCCATTTAATGCTGACAAAGACCCCGTTGGGGAAGAGAACATCTTAAATTCCATTTAAAACGGGTAAACTGAGGTCAGAGAACTGAGGTCGGCTGCCTAAGGTCACATAGCTGGTGAATGGAGCCCTCTGGGGGCTTACACAGGGAGAGAAGGGAATGGGTATGACCACCAGGATGTCTGTGGGGTCATTCATTCATTCACTCATTCGTTCAGCAGAGGCTTACCGAGGGCCTCCTCTGGGTCAGGCACTGTTGTAGGCACGGGGGATATAACAGTGAACATAATAGACAAAATCCCTGTCCCAATCCATGAGGCTGATACTCTGGTCTGGGGGAGACAGACAATAAAGAACCTAAATAAGAATGCAAAGTGAGTCTCAAAGTCGAGAAAGGAAGCAGGGAATAGGACTCCAGAGTGTTGAGTGTGGTCTTATTCATGAGGGCGACCAAGGAAGCGATAGTTCAGTAAAGGCCCAAAGCAGGTGAAGAAGCAAGGAGTGAGTGTCCAGACAGAAGGAAGGGCAGGTGCAAAGGTCCTGAGGCCAGAGTGGGCGTGTCCAGGATGGTGAGGAGCTCCTCTGCAGCTGGGAAGAGCTGGGAGTGAGTGAAGAAGGGGAAAAGGGTGGAAGGTGAGATCTGAGAGGGGGTTCAATCCAGATGAAGACTTTAGCTTTTACTCTGACAAGGTGGGAGCCACTGGAGGGAGGGTTCTGAGCAGAGGGAAGTGAGCTGATTTAGTTCTAACAGGCGCCCTCTGGCGGCCAAGTGGGAAACAGGCTGTGAGCGGAGAGCAGGGAGCCCAGCGAGACTACTGTCCTAACTCAGGCTGGGGTGGTGATTGTGGGGTCAGATCGAAGGGGGAGCTGATGGGATTGGCCGAGGCATTGGGTGTGGATGTGAGGGAAAGAAGGAAGTTTGGGCAACTCCAGGGTTTGGACTGAGCAGCTGGAAGGAGGAAGGGGCTGAGAGAAATAATAATTTTAAATAATGACACACCTACTGTGTGCACGATCTCGTTATATCCTATGATTATCCTGAGGGTGGGAAGTGGAGGTGGGAGATGTGGTAGGATTCTGGATTTATTCAGATTTATAGATTTTGAAAGTGGGGTCTACATAATTGGCCCAGTAGCTGTCGGCGGATTCAATGGATCATTGCAGTAATAGCAAAAACATACAGTGTGTGTGGCACTGTTTTCAGCACTTATCTTATTTAATCCTTACAACATGTTATCACGAGCGCCATTTTCCACATAGGGAAACTGAGTCACAGAACGATTAAGTACCTTGCCTAACACGATACTGCTAAGAATTGTAATAGACTTGTCAGAGACATGATATAGTGAGCTCTGGGAGTCAGAAAGATCCCTACGGGCTCAAATCCAGCTGGACGTGTGACCTTGGGCAACTCACAGCATCTCTGGGCTTTAGTGTCCTGCTTTGTAAAATGGAGGTTAGAAGGGTACAGCTGGCACAGGGCTTTGGGATGAATTTAGAAGATAATTCATGTAACAAAAGTGAGGCCGCCATGTAGAAAATGCTCTTTAAACACTGTAGGTTAACTAGCTGGAATTAAAATAAAAACCTAAACAAATACTGTTTAAGTGTTAGTACGGACTCTCTTTCAGGGTTGGAGATATGGCAGTAGGCAAGCCAGTTAGGACTTTAAAGCAAATCATGATAAAACAAATACTCTAAACTTTGTCCTGTGCCACCTCCTCCAGGCAGGACCCACTGATTGCCTCCTTGCCTCTCCCCAGCCTCATAAGAGATCATCTTGTCTGTATCCCAGCCTGAGGGGTTTACGTCAGAGAATATGCAGCTTTTTACCTCCTATTGCGCCTGGCCGGGCCTACCTGAATCTCCCTTTCCACCTTGCTGCTAGTGAATGGACCCACCGTGTTTCTTTCCTTCACCTGGGACGCCCCCGTATTCATCTGGCTTGCCCCCACGTTTCACTCTGGTCTCTGCTCAAACGTCACCTCCTCAGAGAAGGCTTCCAGAACCATCCTGTCCCCTCACCCAGCTTTATTTTGCTCCGCAGCGCTCCTATTAACATATTCATTTGTTTAGCTATGTATGGTCTGTCTCCTCTTGGAGAAAGTGAGATCCACGGGGACAGAGACACGCCTCCAGGACAGTTGTACGTTCTGATCTCCATTTCACAGATCGGAAAACCAGAACGAGGCCGGGCATGGTGAGGGTTTTCATGGTTCAAGCACTGTTTGTTGAATGAATGCTTGTCCCGCGTGTAAAGCGGCAAGGAGTGCGCCACAGCACCTCCTGGTGGCGAGCGGAAAACTCGCACCGCGAAAGTCGGCCGGCTTGGCTGTCCAATTTCCTACCAGATCTTCATGTAGTCTGAGAACTATGTACTGATGCTAGAACTTAACTTGATTTCACGTACAAACGTAAATTATTTTTTACGATGTCTTTTTGGACTACCGCATTTTATTTTCAAAGTTCTTTAAGACGTTGTTGAGACGAAGGCATAACTTAAACACTTTCGTAAAACCCACAAATCCCAAGTATAAAACTCCATGTCATCAGCACCCCAGGGGAAGAAATAAAACATAACAAGCCCCAGCCTCCACCCACGACCTCTTCGCGGTCCCTTCGAGTCCCTCGATACTTTTTTTTTTTTAACTTTATTTATTTATTTGAGACAGCGAGAGGGGAACACAGGCAAGGGGAGTGGGAGAGGGAGAAGCAGGCTTCCCGCTGAGCAGGGAGCCCGATGTGGGGCTCGATCCCAGAACCCTGGGATCGTGACCTGAGCCAAAGGCAGCCGCTTAACAACTGAGCCCCCCAGGTGACCCATTATCCCTGATTCTAACAGCAGAGGTGACTTTTGCCTGTTCTAGAACTTCCTATCAGTAGAATCACACGGTGTGTGCTTCTTTGTGTCCGTCTGGCCTTTGTCACTTGCCATAATGTTCCTGACGTTCATCCACGCCGTCCTGTGTGGGTAGAGATGGTTCATTTTCCCTGTGTCAAGACACCACAGTGAGAATATCCATCCCTCCCCCCCCCCCCCATGAGCATTCTGGTTGCTTCTGATTTGGGGCGATTTCAGCTTTCCTCAGGGCGGCCACCACCAAGTAGCCCAGGCTGGATGGCATGAAGCAACAAAAACTTTCTTTTCTCACAACCCTGGAGGCAAGAAGTCCTACCTCAAGGAGTCGGCAGGGTTGGTTTCTTCTGTGGCCTCTCTCCTGGGCTCTCGGATGGCTGTTTTCTCCCTGCGGCCTCCCACCGGCTTTCCTCTGTGCCTGTATACTAATCTCCTCTTCTTACAAGGACACCAGTCACACGGGATTAGGGTCCACCCTAATGACCTCATTTGCACCGAATTACCTCTGTAAAAGGCCTATGTCCAAATTGGGTCACATTCTGAGGCCCTGGGGCCAGGGTTGGGACTTTGACACATGATTCGGGGAGGAGACACAAATCAGCCCATCAGAGGGGCAATTATGTTAAAGCTGCTATGAACATCCCCCCTTTTTTTTTTAAGATTTTATTTATTTATTTGACAGAGAGAGAGAGAGAGAGAGCATAAACAGGGGGAGCAGCAGGCAGAAGGAGAGGGAGAAACAGACTTGCCGCAGAGCAGGGAGCCCCATATGGGGTTTGATCCCAGGACCCTGGGATCATGACCTGAGCCCAAGGCAGCCACCCAGGCACCCTGCTACTATGAACATTCTCGTAGGTGACATGTTTTGGTGAATGTGTGCACGCGTTTCTGTTGGGTCAATCCCGCCCAGTGCGTTTGCTGGCGCCTAGGGTGCGTGTTCACCTCGGACTGTAGCCGAATTTGCCCAGAGGTTACCCCCAGTGGCTGGGGCATTTTGCGTCCCCCTCCAGCAGTGGGCGACGGTCCCCACGGCTGCACACAATCCTCACCAGCACTTGACCTTGTCAGACCTTTGCATCTGAGACATTCTTTTGTGGGTAGACACAAAGTGTTATTTGCGTGGTTTCAGTATATCCTGAATTTTCCAGGGAGTCCCCTACTTCTGTCGAGGGAAAATTGTGCTACGTTGCGTTCAGAAATCAACCAAGGGTGATGCATGATTCTGGATCATCACGTCACCCCTACAACCCAGCTCCTGCTGTCAAAGTCACACCCGAGGGGCTCACCACAGCGACCAGCTATGCATTTAAGAGTTCCGGTAAAGACGCGTGTTAAGACGGGGCTGCACACGCTCATGCGCTCAGCCTTTTGTCAAAATCTCGGCTACCGCAAAAGGGTGTTGTTTCATTAGCAAGCATTCCAACTCTTTTACACTCAAACACATTCATTGTAAGAGCTGAAAGCATTTGACTACTTCTTGACGATTTCCAGGGTATCGGAAATGCATTTTCACGTGCGTTGCTTTATTATAAATTTTTTTCCTTCGATTTCTGTAATTTCTCCCTTATGGTAAATTTAGGTTATTATACTAAAAATGATGTGTATAGGGGTGCCTGGTTGGCTCAGTCGGAAGAGCGTGCGACTCTTGGTGTTGGGGTCGTGAGTTGGAGCCCCACATTGAGGGTAGCGTTTATTTAAGTTAAAAAAAAAAAGATTGGGGTGCCTGGGTGGCTCAGTTGGTTAAGCGTCTACCTTCGGCTCAGGTCATGATCCCGGGGTCCTGGGATCGAGCCCCGCATTGGGCTCCCTGCTCAACGGGGAGCCTGCTTCCCCCTCTCTCTCCTCTTGCCTCTCTGCCTGCTTGTGATCTCTCTCTCTGTCAAAAGGATGAATAAAATCTTTAAAAAAAATGTATGTAGGTAGGACATACTGTCTAGGCATTTCATTTTGGGATAGAACAAGGGGTATTTTGCAAGGAGTTTGTGTCATAAAGCGTGTTTGCAATACTATGGGGTTGGGTCCTCCTGGTCTAATGGGTTGGGGACACCGAAGCTTCGGGAGAACCAGGTTGCTTTAGTGATTCCATACGTACTGAGAGCTACGTGGCCTTGTGCTGAACAGTACTGGGGACTCAGTGGTGACAGCGATAACCCCAGCCCCGCCCCTACAGGTCTCAGAGGCCAGTGAGGGACCCAGACCTGACCCTGGGGAGTGAGGACCTGAGTGGGCAGGACTGGGATGTGAGAATCCGGGGCGGGGGATGGGGACAGCCTAGAGTGGCCCCCGACATAGCCGGGGATCAAGGAGGGTTTCCTGGGGGAAGTGACATCGGCGCTGAGCCTGGAGGAAGAGGTTTCCAAGGAGGAAGAATAGCCTATGCCACGGCCCAGGACGAAAAATATTGTTCAGTGGGGCTGGAGCAACATTCCTTAGGATCGGCTCCCTTGGGTCCTTCTGGCGTGAAGGGCTCTACGGAGGGCTGGGCCACGTGAAGGCTCGCAAGCCCCTGGGACTGGGTTCCAATCCTGGCCCTGCCACCACCGTCACGTGCTGAAACGTGGCTCCCGAGATGCCTTCACCGCGAACCTGAGAATGGGACCATCTCTGGGATAAGGGCCCTTGCAGGTGAACTTCAGCTAAGGATCTTGAAATGTGATCATCCCGGATCAGGGGAGGCCCTACGCCCCACAACCGGTGTCCCTGGAAGAGACAGAAAAGGAGGAGACACAGAGCCACGGAGAGGAAGGTCACGTGAAGACCCAGGCAGAGATCGGAGTGATGCGTGTAGCGGCCAAAGAATGCGAAGAACTACCGACCACCACCAGAAGCTGCGAGAGGGGCCTGGGACAGATCCTCCCTCCGAGCGTCCGGAAGGGGCTAGTCTGTTTACACTTTGATTTCGGACTTGTGGCCTCCAGAACTGTGACAGATACGCTCGTGCTATTTCTAAATCCTTAAAAATATTTTATTATTTATTTATTTGAGAGAGAGAGAGAGAGAGAGAGAGAGCGCATGCACGAGTGGGGGGAGGAGCAGAGGGGGAGGGAGAGAATCTCCAAGCGGACTCCTCGCTGAGCCTGGACGCGGGGCTCGATCCCACGACCCTGAGATCACAACCTGAGCCGAGACCAAGAGTCGGACGTTTCACCGAGTGTGCCCCCCTTCCCCCCTCGCTCCGGGTGCCCCAGTCATGCTGGTGTAAGTCACACAGTTTGTGGTTGTTGGTTACGACCGAGCGGCTGTGACCCACTGGGCAGGGGAGCCTCGGCGAGCCTGTCTTCCTCTCTGTAAAATGGGCATGAACAAGGCCTTTCAGGCCCCTGATGCACATGAAAAGGAGCCCTTTAACCAATAAGGCAGCAAACGTCTGTGACTGTGACCTGTCGCCACAGGCCACGGGCTGGCCAGGGTGTTTCAGGTAATCATAAGAGTGACAGTTAAGGGGCGCCTGGGTGGCTCAGTGGGTTAAGTGACTGATTCTTGGTTTTGGCTCAGGTCATGATCTTGGGGTCATGAGATCATACCCACGTTGGGCTCCGCGCTCAGGACAGAGTCCCCTTGGAGTTTCTCTCTCCTTTTCCCTCTGCTCCTCCAACCTCTCCTCCCCTATCTGTCTCTCTCAAATAAATAAATAAATCTTAAAAAGAAAAAAAAGTAACCATTAAGTGCACCTGCTGTGTGCCAGACACTGTTTTAAAAACCTCTTGCTGCCATCCAGCAACACTCATGCATTCTCTTACAGCTCTGGGGGTCTGAGATACAGAAGCAACCTACCTCCCCGGGCCCAAATCAAGGTGTCAGCGCGGCCGCACTCCCTGGGGAGGCTCTAGGGGAGAATCCGTCTCCTGACCTTTTTGAAACTTTTCCCAGCTGTATTCTTTGCATTCCTCGGCTTGTGGGTCCTTCCTCCATCTTCAGTGCCAGCCACATAATATGTCACCCCTCCCTCTCCTTCCCTCTTATAAGGACCCTTGGGATTACGGTGGGCTCCTCCAAATGGTCCAGGGTCATCGCCCCATCTCAAGATTCTTTTTTTTTTGTTTCGTTTTGTTTTAACATTACAACACAGATGCAAGCAAAGACAGAATCTTATTGTGCTTTTCACCATCCCTCTTTCTCTCCACCCCCAAAAGCAACAGATATATGCATATATGTACATGTGTAAAAATGTCGCTTTTTAGCCAGGGAGAGGTGACTCAGACTACACCACCCTTGGGCCCCGGACTGGCAAAGATCGAAAGTGATAAAACACAGTGTCAGCGAGGCTGTGGGGAAACACACACTCTGGCCTCGCTTGGGTGAGTGGAAGCGAGCACAGCTTCTTTGCTCAGCCGCCAGCATCAGAGGTGGCTGTCTTGTGAGGCAGATGAAGTGTGAGCCTCCAGATGCCTCGTCCAACGGAGCCAGCACTCTGTCCAACACCCTGGGAGGCACTCTTGCCTTATACTTTTTTTTTTTTTACTCTCTTTTTCAAGAGGGCTTCCAACTTTGTAGACACTTCAGGCCCTAAACTACCTGCGTCCGCCGTGGCTTATTTTTACTGAAAAGTCATAATGTAAATTAACTTTTGATCCGGGAATTTGTCTTCCTAGAAGTCATAATAATGGTCTGCATGATTGAGAACTTAACAATATCTCCGGCTTCGCGCCAAGCACTTTCGGTGTTTTAATTCATTAATTCACTCAGTTCTGCACCACAGACCCAGTAGGGAGGTGTTACTGTATCTCCTTCACAGATGAAGTTGAAATCCAGAGAAGTTCCATATGCTGCTCGAGGTCATGCGGTTGGTAAGTGACAGATCCGAGAGTCAAACCTAGGCCTTTTGGCTTCAGAGTCTGTGGTCTTAATCACGATGTTATGAGTCCTTTTTGAGCAAGGTTATGGGTCATGCACTTACTGAGATGTGTGCCCAGAGAAGTCAATGCAGCATTGTTGGCCATCTCCCCAATTTGGAAACAACTCAAAACATCCACAAGACCAGGTAGGGCGAATTAGGGCCCCTCTCTAGGAGGGAATATCACACAGCAGTTTTAAAGGTTGTCAACCATCCATTGTTAAAATAAAGATATACGATCTCAGCACAGTACATATCCTTTTTGTTTCCTAAGAAGGGAAAAAATAGTAGTAATAAAGATTGACCCATTCATAAACACATTTTTTGGGGGGTGGGGGACAGCTTACTATGTATGAGGCCGTGTTGAAGGCACTGGGGATGTAGCAAGTTATAAAAAGATGATACAGGGGGGACGTGTGGGTGGCTCAGTCAGTTAAGCATCTGCCTTCGGCTCAGGTCATGATCCCAGGGTCCTGGGATCGAGTCCCGCATTGGGCTCCTTGCTCAGCTGGGAGCCTGCTTCTCCCTCCGCCTGCTGCTCCCCCTGCTTGTGCTCTCTCTCTGACAAATGAATAAATAAAATCTTAAAAAAAAAAAAGATGATACAGGGGAGGAGACAGACAGAGAACAAGAGAAATAAGACACTGGGTAGTTTAGAGGGTGAACGGTAAAATGTAAAAATAGAGTGAGAAGAAGAAAAGGGATGGGAGATTTTGCAATTTTCAAACAGGCGGCTTCAAGGAAGGCCCCTAAGTGGGGCTAACATCTGAATAAAGAACTGAAAGTGGTATATAGTGTACTTGGCAGGTATTTGAGGACTTACAAGAAATTCAGTTGTATACGTAGAAAAGGTCTTTGAAAAGCCATTAACAGTAACCTTATAAGGGACCAGGGATTAGAAGGTCCTTCCACTCTTCCTGTTTTGAATCACAAGATAAAATTACCAGCAACCTCAGGGAATCTGGTCTGCCCACTTAGGACTGTCAAAGCTTTTTATCAGTTGTAATGATAGGTTCATTACATCGAATTTTTGGTTAATGCATGTAACCCCCTGGACTCTATAACAAAATCCAGCCGATCCCTCTCTGAGTTTCTTCTGGTCCCTGGAATGCAAGACGCTCACTCACCACAGGGCCTTTGCACAGGCTGTGTTCTCCCCCTGGACAGCCACCGCCTATTACCCGGAGGCCTCTCTGCAAGGTATCTCCCACATTTCTCTGTTATTTCGCATTTACTTGTGCCTGCCCTCACCAGGGAAAGGATAGGGTCCGCCTTGTTCATCTCCTTGACGCCCCTCCTCCCCACGCACAACACCTCCCCCCAGCCTGGCACTCAGTGCAGATTTAGGGAATGCAGAAAAGATCCAATCGGTTGAAAATTTTAAGCTTCTACAACTAACTCTAAGGTTTCACTGGCAGGAGCGTGAGGGATTCCCCAGCCACCCCCAGCACAAGCCTGGCAGGTCAGGCTTCCAGGAGTCATAGCACCGTGCCTGGTACCTATTTATTGGAACCAGGAAAGAGGAAGCAGGTAAAGGCCAGAGAGAGGATGTTGTCTCCTTTCCCTGGAAGGAGGTAATCTAGGCCAAACGAAGTTGAGCAAGCTTCCAGAATACCCTTGCGGACCATCTAGACACACTCCCGCCTGCACCCGCGGGGGCGCGGCGCCTTTAAGGCTCCCGGAAACGGGCTGGCAGGACCGGAAGTGACCCTCTTTAGTTCCCCTCTTCACGTGGTGCGGGCGGGAAGTGACGCGCGCGGCCCGGGAGCTGCGGACGCGGAGGCCGACGGAGCCAGAGTCGCGGACGCCGCGGGGTCTCCGGGACAGGTGACCGGGGGAGGGGGTCGGGAGCGCGCCCGGAGGGGGCGGGGCCTGGCGCCCCACGTGGGGGGAGCGGGAGCGGGTGCGGGCGGGGCAGCGAGCAGCCCGCGGGGGCGGGGTCAGAGTACTCTGCGGGGGGCGGGGACAGGACGCCCACATGGGAAGCTGGAGGGGCCCCGGTGGGGCGGGACATCGGCGGGTGGGCAGGACCCGGGCGGGTCGGGCTGTGGGTGGGCCGGGGCGTGGGTGGGCAGATGGGGGTGGGCTGAAAAAGTTGTGCCCGGGCTGGGGGCGGAGCCAAAGTGTGGCCCGGAGAGCTAGGGGGCGGGGCCGGGACTCTGGCTGAACGTGCTGGGGGCGGGGCCAGAAAGTTTTGCCTACGCTTGAAGTGGCTCCGGATCGTCGGCCTTGGCTTCCGAGGCAGACGCGGGGGGCGGGGGCGGGGCCAAAAAGTTGTGGGTGGCAGGGGGCGGGACCAGGGTGCTGGCGGGGCATGTTGAGGGTGGAGCCAGAAAGTTTTGCCGGAGCCAGAGCGTCCACGCGGAAGCTGGCGCGGGAGCCAGAACCTCGGCTGGGGGTGCGGGGGGTGGGGCCGTAGTTTGACGCGACGAGACGGGGCTGGGAGGCAGGGGGCGTGACCGGGAGGGTGGCTGGGCAGATCGGAGGCGGGGCCAGTGTAATAACGCGAGAGTAAGGGGCGGGTTCAGGCTGTTGCCTGGGGACCCAGGGGGCGGGGCCGGGGGGGGTTGGCTGGGAAGTCAGAAGCGGGGTCAGATTAAAGACGCGCGTGTGGGCGGGGTCAGAGGATTAGCAGGTTCTGTCGTGGGGCGGGGCCGTGGCCTTCCCGGACCCCGGTGGCGGCTGGAGCTTTTCCCTGCAAGGGCGCGCGCGGGTCGGGAAGTTTTGTCCGCGCCGGAGCGGGTAGAGTATTCTCTGGGGAGCTTGAGCCAGGCCCAGGAAGCCTCGCCAGTGGGCACTGGGCCTGTTTTCGGAGTCTTTGCGGGGCTGTTGGAGAGGCAGCGGTACCTTTCTCGGGATGTTGGAGGCGGGGCTAGGACATCCCAGAGGGAGGCGTGCGTTTAAAGTGCTCTCCCAGTGTCGGGGCAACATGTAGGCATAGCGTTCGAGCTTGTTTTTGTGTGGGGTTATTTTGAACCATTCCTGGGAAAGAGGTGGGTTTAGAGGGTTCAC
>CM052888.1:43755463-43777239 GCA_028534135.1 Potos flavus
CCCACACGCTCTACCACACGCAAGTCTCACAAAACTAGTACTGAGCGACGGAGGCCGGGCACCAGAGAGAGCACACTTTTTGATTCCATTTATAAAAAGCAAACAAAAGAGGCAAAGTTAATCCGTGGTATTTCCTCTTTAAGTCAATTGTCATCATCTAAGATGATAACCTATCCCTCAGGACAGTGACAACTCTTGGGGCCTCGGGGCAGTAACAGGGGGAGGCAGAGGGTTTCTGGGGTGCTGGTTGAAGGAATTCAATTCCTTCACAAAATTGAAGGAATTTAATTTGTGAAAATTCACTGAGCTACATAAGATACGTACATTCTTTTGTTTAGGGTATTAGAATTTCAGTAACGATTCTTAAGTGGGAGAGCCTGGATTAGAGCCCTAGAAACCATTAGTAAAGAGGTGTCCTCACTCTTTTTCTTAGGGCTGCTAAAACACAAATGATTCCTAGGACATTTCCAATTTTTTGCTGTTAAAAATGTTACCGGCGGGGGGAGGGGGGGTGGCGCCTGGGTGGCTCAGTCGGTTAAGCGTCCCGATTCTTGATTTCGGCTCAGGACGTGATCTCAGGATCACCCCCCTACATCGGTCTCTGGGCTGGGCATGGAACCTGCTTGAGATTCTCTTTTTCTCCCTCCCCACGCTCTCTCAAAAATAAGATTTTAAGAAAGTGTTATGGGTAACGCTAGTGCCTTTCTCATTTGGACCATATTCAGGCCAATCTGCAGATCGAGCTCTAGAAGAATCCTTGCTAAGTGAAAGGGTAAGTGGTCTGGTAACTTTCACCGGTACTATGATAAGGGCAACAACGTACGCCTCGAGGTCGCGCTGGAAAACCCAGAAAGCCGGCACGGCCCACTCACCTGCGAGCCATACTGACTGAGGCTCTCGAAGCTGACTCGCTTGGCCAGGGAGACGCAGGCGATCCGCCGGGGCTGGGTGCAGGCCACGTGACTGAAGCCGGCGGCCAGCAGGTACTGGGGCACCTGGGTGGACTTGCCACAGCCCGTGTCCCCGGCCACCACCACCACCTGGTGCTCCTTCAGCGTCCACAGGACGCGGTTCCCGTACTGGGCGATGGGAAGCGCTGCCCGCTCGCGCTGCAGTTTGGCCAGCCGCCCGAAGGCCTGCTTCTGGCCGAAGTCCAGGTAGTGCAGCAGGGCTCGGCGGAACTCAGCCACTCTCTCCGGGGGCTGCCTGCCCAGCCCGCGGGAGCCCCGGGTGTCGGAGCCCAGGACCGAGAGGTTGATGCGGTAGCGTGGGTCGTAAGTGCGAGGCAGGTCAGCCAGGGCGGGGACGCCGTGCCGGGGACGCGCGGGGTCTTTCTCCCCCTTGCTGGTGGCCTTGAGACTCTGGAATCTCTGCAAGCGTTCAAAGAAGGCCCAGAACTTCTGGCAGTCCTCCGAACCCTGGCGTATATAATCCTCATCCCGGAAAAAGGCATCCTCGAAGAGGCGACGTGTCTCTGGACAATTCCAGTCCCATTTCTCGGGGGCCTCCTCCTCGCTGGGATCCCAGCGTCGGCCTCGGGGATCCCTGCCCTCCTTGGTTCTGGGAGGAGGCATGCTGTGGCTATCACACCGCTGTCCCAAAGTCGCAGTGAGAGAACCACTCCCTCTTCAAAGAGACAAGCTCCCTCCTCGTCGATGGTCCAGGACGACCACAGGCGATGACAGAGACGGTGCCCAGGGCCCCGGCTCAAGCTGGTGACACCCAAGGCCCCTCACGACTCCTGCAGTGATCTCTGGGACAAACACCAGTCCATCCCGGGTTTTCAGGCCCGGGACGCCTGCAGGAGAGAGAAGACACTCATTCGTTTTTAGAAACATTTTCCTGAAAGCCTGCTGTCTTGTAAGCCCTGGATTACACCACCCTGAGCCCTCAAATGTGGTCGTGGTCACAGGCGAGAGACAGACATTCCAGTGATGGGACCGTGGGAGCCCACAGGAGCTGCCTCACGTGCTTGGGAGTCAAGGAAGGATGATCAGAGATGTTTGACCTGAAACCTGAAGGAGGGCGGGTCACGGGGACAATCAACAGCAGAACCTTGCCATGAGACAATAACACAAGAGGAGTGTGGTATAAAGAGTAAGGCAAGGGTTCTTCATCTGGGGTCCCTGAGCTTCAGGACGCCTAGGAACGCTCTGAAATCAAGCGCACAATTTTGCAAGTGTTAGGTTATCCGCTGTCTTTGCTTGCCTGGCACATCCCTTCCTTCCCCCTCTCCCCCCTCTCCCCCCTCCCTTTGAAGAGCAGCCCTTCCTGGATTCCGCGGGGTTCCGATGGCCTTGAAGTCAGAGAACCCTTACTGATTGGGCAAGTGACAAAGGCCTGGCCAATCATGGTCCCCAACTCCTCCTCCTTCACCCGTTGATTGGTGTGAGAAGTGGACATATGATCCATGGGGGGCCAATCACAGCCTTTCTCTGGAATTTACACTAGGTTGCCAGGAGAGAAAAGCCCTCATCTTCTCTGTGGCCACACAAGGACCACATAGAAACCTGGAGCTGTCTGTAGGAGCTCTTGAACCTGAGTCTTTCCTAGAAACCCATCCTAGAGAAAAGCCTGCCCGTGGACACAATGAAGGACGCGCCAGGACGACCACTGAGCAACTACAAGGAGAGAAGTGGAAGAGAGAGGGAAGAAGGTTGGTTTCGTCCACTCCAACCCTCACGTCTCAGCGACGCAAGAAAATGTCTTCTTGGGCAAAGTCGGTTTTCTCTCAGCTGCCTAAGTCCTAACTAATCATACGAGAGCATATCCTCGTAGGTACAATTTTCTGGAGTGAAGCCCCTCACTCAGATTCTTAAAGTTTATAAACTTAAGAGGATTCAGAGCCTTCCTCTGCATAGGTTTTGGAGTCAGGCAGATCTGGGTTTGAATCTCTGAATTTTCATCACTTATTAGATGTGTGGCCACCTGCAAATTTAAAATGGGGATAACATCTACTTCCAAACACTGCAATGCGTAGCGGCCAGCCTGGCACAGAGGAGCTAAATAGTAACCAGAATTCAAGTCCACTCTTTCTCCCGGTGATGACTAATATGCGGAAATCAGTGAGAGAAACCAGAGCTTATAGCCCGGAAAATTACACTCAAAAGGCCACAATTTGGGGCTCCTGGGGGGCTCATTCGGTTTAAGCATCTGACTCTTGATTTTTGGCTCAGGTCATGATCTCGGGGTCTTGGGATCGAGCCCCGCACCAGGCTCTCTGCTCAGCGGGGCATCTGCTTGAGATCCTCTCTCTCCGAAATAAATAAATCTTAAAAAAAAAAGGCCACAATTCACCTTCATCTGGAATTAGTAATGCTTTCACCTACTCTCCCTTCAGTCTCTCGGCGCCATCACGGAACAGAGTTCAGAGATTCGATCTCTGCAGTCTCGGGGAACTCAGGCCATCCTTGGGAGTTTGGGGTTCCCACTAACAAAGCACCTGTGAGCCGGCGGAGTGGTTTCCCACGGGAGCAGCAGCCCGTGCACATCATCCTCCCGCAAACACCTGGGCTGGGTGATGCTAGAGTGGCTTCACAGGAAACTCCTGTTGCAGGGGAGGCAGTAAGAGGAAAAGGCCTTAGAAGGCTGTTGAAACTGAGCCTGGGATCCCGAGAAAAGGATCAGGAACGAAATGAAGAGCATTCCTCCCAGCTGCAGGCTGCCTATGGGCACGTGGGCCCAACTGAGCACGTACCATGGCTCTCAGTCACAGTGTCTCTGACCATCTCTGGGTCTCGTGACGGTGGCTTGCAGAGGTTTTCTTTGCTTCCCGAGCTCTCCCCCAGTCTGGCTGTCCATCCTCCTGTCTCAGCCTGTCTTTCAGCTCACCGTGCTCAGCCGTCTTTCCTTTCATAGTCTGGTCCCGTCTCTCCTCGTTTCTCTTATCTTCAGGTCTGATAGTTTCTCCAACCAGCCTTCTCCACCTGACCCTCTCCATTCCTCGTTGGTTCTCCAGCTGACTTCCTCATTTACTCGTTCAGTCGTTTTTTTCTGACGCTCCATTTTTGTCTCTCTCCAATTCCCAGTCTGTTACTGCCTCTCCCTCCACCGTGACTATTCATCTCCATTTCTCCACTAACATTTTGTCTCCCAGTTCCGACGCTTTAGTAGCTAACAGCACTCCCCACGTATTAGGGACTATTCTAAATCACACACGTATATTTATATGCACAACTACATACCTACACACATCTATGCTTTCCTCGTGTTAAGAAGGTGCTACTATCTGGGGCACCTGGGTGGTACAGCCAGTTAAGCATCTCTTGGTTTCAATTAAGGTCATAATTTGAGGGTTGTGAGACCAAGCTCCACGTCACTGGAGACTCTCTCTCCCTCTGCCCTTCTACCCTTCTTTAAAATAAATCTTAAAAAAAAAAAGCGCTATTATCACTACTTATTGAGCCAACGACAGGTCAAGTACACAGTGAGACAAGGAATTCAAATCTAGGGAGTCAGGCTCCCATTTATTCCTCTTTGTCTTCTCAGCGTGATTCTCCCTGGTCTGGCTTTATCTCCCCATTTTTAAACTTGACACTGTCTTTTCAGTTCTCTTTGCTGTCCAAGCTTACAAAATGCACCCACTCTCCCTTGAGCCCCATTTCTCCACACTCTGGATGGCTCTCTTCGCTGGTCTGCCCAAATCACCCAGCTCCCATCCCTCTCACTCACTTCCCACATCCGGCTTTCTCTACACGTCTCTTTCCCTCGGGGGCTCCTCCCCTTTCTCAGTCCCCCCCTCAGCTTTTGCTAGGTTCTCCCTATTCCACTGCCTCCGTCTCTCTGCATCTCTCAGTCTCCATTAATGAAGAGAAATCTCACTAAGATGGGAGCTGGGAGGCTGGAAGATGAGAGCAGCTCTATGGCGGTACCACCTGAGGTCAGTACTGGAAGAACTGCCAATTATAGGCTCCAAAAAGAACTACCCACAGCAAAGACTCATCAATCACAGCCGCTTCTCCTACAAGAAAGCGACCACCCCCGCAACTCGGCCAGTGAGAAACCATCAACACCCCGAACTCTTGGGTCTTCTCCAACGACTTTCCATTCAAAACAACCCCTCCCAACTTCCTCCTCCCTCTCCATAAAATGATCTTCTCTTTTGTTGTACTAGTCAATGGTTTTTGGGGGTAGCTGGCTTGTCCCAAATTGCAACTCGCGGTTATCCCCCAAGTAAACCTATTTTGGCTGGTAAAATAACTTTTAAGGTCAACGAGTGGCTTGTTCCTCCGTTTGAACCGCCCTCCTCAGTCTATTTCTGTCCAATGGTTTCCCACCCCCCAAGTTCACGGTGCGACCCCATTTCTCCGCGGCGTCTGGGAGGCGCTCTCCGGGGACCCCATCAGCTCCCTGCCGCCCATTGCCCCAATTTGCGGCGTCCGTCCTCTCTCTGCCTCCCCGTCTCTCGGTCTCTCAGCTTCTCCAAGCTTCTTTTCGTGACTCCCATTTCTTCCGGTCTCGAGCCTCTGCGTCGCCCAGGTGTTCTCGGGGCGCTCAAACTCCATCTCCGTCTGCTTCTCCCGGGGCCCTTGTCTCCTCCAACACAGGTCCTCATGTTGGAACTTCCCTCCCCACCCCTCGGCTCGCTCCCAGCTACCCAACCAGGCCCGACACCCGCCGTCTCCGCCGCCACGGCCCCGCGCAGCCGCCCCACCCCCTCACCTCACGAACCGCCGGGATCGCCCCAACTTCCGGGCCCCAGCGCCCCTCACGCGCGCGAAGCCGGTTCTGCGCCTGCGCACGCCGCCCTCGCGGCCAGGCCCCACCCCGCCGCAGGCAGAGGAGCCAGGACGCAACTGGGAGCGGCCAAAACCCACTCTGCGCCTGCGCACAACATGCTTCAGCTCCGCCTCTCCTCGAGCGGAGCCACGAGTGACGCTGCGCCCTCTAGAGGTCGATGGTAGCGCTGCAGGGAGACTTGCAAGTGCCTCCCCCTCCCTCCTCCACCGCGCGCGCTCTACGCTCCCCCTGAACCTCCCCCTGAACCGTCTTTACACCGGATTGTCCCGACGCCAGAGAGAAAGCTGACCAGAGACCCCTATTAAACACTAGGGCTATTAAAGTGCTCCCGTGATTTATTCACTATAATTCATAATTATTAATGCATAATTCTATTAACATATAACTCACCCTAGCAATTCACTAATGATTCAGCTCAACTCCGCAGCCTCTTGAAGGCAGGGGCCATTCTTGTCTTGGAGGTCCTGTGTTGTCCAGGGTCCGCCACAGAGGTCAGAGAGTCAGTCAATGTCTATTGAATGCATGACTAAACGAATGAGAAAGTAGAGTCCTCTCTAGTCCTAGGGGGTCCAGTCATCGTGGGTCTGAACCTCAGTTTCCCTGTTTATAACGTTAGGATAATATCTGCTTTTCAAGATCGTTGGGGAAAGTAAGCGAAAATGTATACATAAGGTACATAGATTGCTTTTTCACTACTGTACACAGTAGGCACTCAATAAATATGACATCTTTCCTTTTTCGCATATCCTCCCATCATTCTCCTTTTTCCTTAAGACAAAGTTGCCGTTCAGAAGGTACAGCCTTCAGTTCTAGGCACCGAGAATGCAGCAGTGAACAAAACAGATAAAGTCCCTGCTCCTGCGGAGCTCGGGTTTTAGCAGGAGAAACAGACATTTAAATACTTTTATTTAAATAAAAATAAAAAGAAGGTCGAGCAGTACCGCCATGCCATGCTCCATGGAGAAAAACAAAGCAGGAAAGGGGCAAGGAGTCAGGTTATTTTAAGTAGCGTGGTTAGAGAGGACAGCTCCGAGGAAATAGTATTGGAGCAGAAATAAGTGAGGCAGCAAGCTATGGAGATCCCTGGAGGTGGAGGAAATCGCAAATGCAGATTGCCATGGCAGCATCGGTGTGGAGGGAGTGAAGGAGGGGGGAACGGCAGGAAATGAGGTGAAGAAAGGAGGGGAGTAGATCAGGCGCGCTAAGGTGAGGATTTTGGCTTCTCATCTGAGTGAGGTGGGAGCCATGGGAGGAGTTTGAGCAGAGGAGGGACCTCTGACCTTTCAAGTTTCTGTTTCCCTTGCTAGGAAACAGACTGTAGGGAACCCAGATGAGGAAAGAGGGCCGGGGAGGCAGCTGATGCAGTAAGTGACAGATCGTGGACCAGGATGATGGTAGAGAAGGTGGTGAGAAGTTTCCACTTCTGTGGATATTTAAAGTAGAGCTCGGAGGGGTTGGCTGACAGATTGGCCACTGAATGGGAGAGAAAAAGAGGCATCAAAGATGACCCCAAAGTTTCTGGCCTCAGCGCCTGGAAATCTGGAGTTGCCATCAACTGAAATCTGGAAAATAGAGAAGGAGGGCTGAGAGAGAAAATCCAGAGTTCCATCTTAAACGTATTCAAGTTTGAGTTACGTGTTGGACATTGAGTTGGGATGTCAAGATGCAAGTTGGATGCAATTATCAAACCTAGGGAAAACAATCTGAACATAGAGAAGCCAATTCGTACGTCATTATCAAAAGAGGAAGGGGAAGAAATTGACGAAGCACTGCTCGAGCTTTCCAAAAGAGAGCTCCAATTTCTTTTTACAGAAAAATGGGAGGAAGTAAACAACAAATATGACTTCGAGATGTATGTCGCAAACTACCAACCTAGGATTGAGTAGCAAACTTGAAATTCGTTCTTAGAAAAATATTAAGACCTGGTGCTTTGGAAACAAGGAAATTGATGCATTCAAAGAACAAACGAAATTAAGAACAGAAAAGGGGAAGTTACAACAAGCGAAAAGCAAGATTATTTTAAATGACCAAGTTCCACAGAAATACATTTGAGGGGCACCTGGGTGGCTCAGTCGGTTAAGCGTCTGCCTTCAGCTAGGGTCTTGATCCCAGGGTCCTGGGATCGAGCCCTACATCGGGGCTCCTTGCCCAGAGGGGAGTCTGCTTCTCCCTGTGCCTGCCAGTCCCCCTGCTCGTGCTTGCTCTCCGCCCCCCAACACCCGCCATGTCAAATAAATAAAAAATCTTTAAAAAAAAAAAAAAAAGGAAATTGTAAACAAACAAAAAAAGAAGAACTAGCAAGAAAGAGATCTCCATCATTGGGGAGCCCACAGTCTAGTTGGAAAACAGGATGTAGACAAAGATAGTTTTGTTATTTCTCAGGCCTGGGATGGGTGGAGAAGAGATAAATATAAAAACGGCTCAGATGTTGCTCATGGGGAATTTCCAGCCTACCTGGGAACTTGTGTTTCAAAAACTCGATCCAGAGCCGAGACCACAACTCTCTCCCTCGGAGGGGAATGAATCAGAGAGGACTGCCTGGAGAAGGTGTCATTTAAGCAAGGCATGGAAGGGAGATTTCAGAGATAAGAGCAAGGGCAGTAGAGTCAAGTGAACCTGGGATCAAATCTCAGTTCTACAGTTCCCTTGCTGTGTGATGTCGGGCAAATGACCTCCCCTCTCTGGGCTTCATCTTATACAAAGAAGCATCTCCCCTTACTTCCCTGTGTTGGCGTGGGACTTACCTTAAAGGAGAAACTCTATGGGAGATGCCGTCCTGTAGGAATGACCCTACATTCAGATGTCACTACTATGTGACTTCAGATGTGAGCGGGAGAGATTCTCGAGTGAGATTCTCAGGCGACCCTGTCTCGTAAAACGTCTTGCAGTGATGGAAAGATTGCAGATTGTCACTGCCCTATATGGTAGCCACCAGCAACACTCGGCTGGCTCTTCAGCTTTGAACTAGCAGCTGGGGCAACTGAGAAATTCAGTTTTTTATTTGAATTCATTCTCAATAGGCACCAAGAGCTGGTAATTACCAGATAGGGCAGCGCTGATCCCAGGGGCGAAAGGCATTCTAGGCAGCGGCACCAGCTTGAGAAAAGGCCTGGAGGCATGAAAATAATACAGCCCAGAGGATCTGTTTTCGTCTCCTGTGGCTGCTGTAAGAAGGGACCACAAACTTAGCAACTCAGAAAAGTACAAATTTATTCCATTAAAGTTTTGGAGGTCAGGCATCTACAATCAAGGTATCGGCAGGCTCCTTCCAGGATTCCTTGGCCAGTGGGGAGCAGCCCTTTTCTCCCATCACTCTGATAGCTGCTTCCTCTGTCAAATTTCCTGCTCATGACTCCGACCCTCCTGCCTCCCTCTTAGAAGGACGCTGGGATTGCCTTGGCCCCACCCAGATCATCTGGGATCCTCTTCCCCCCCTCAAGATCCTTAATCACACCTGCAAAGTTCGCTTTGCCATATTAGGTCAAATATTCCCAGGTTCAGGGGATTTGGATGTGGACCTTGTTAGGGGCCATGATTCTGTCTACTGCAACAGTCTGAACAGCTAGATCATAAGTGCGTACAGTGGCAGAGAGAAGCCTTGAATACCAAGCTAAGGAGCCCGGACATAGACCTTTCCTTCAAAACAGAGCCATAATCTGTCACCTTCTCACCACCTCTGCTAGTACCCTGCCCCAAGTGAACATCTCTTCTTGCTCGGACCATGGCAGTAGTCTCTTCGCTATAGCAGTAGCTCCTCCTGTTCCTTCCTCCCCCCGATAGTCCGGTCTCCACCAGAAACTAGAGGGATCCTATTAAAATCTAAGTCAGATCAAGATGCGTCTCTGCTCCAAATCAAGTTTCCTGATTTAGGAGGAAAAAAAAAAATTACAGAATGCTCACTTGAATTTGAATTTCAGATAAACAACAAAATAATTTTATTTTTAAATTTTTTTCAAGATTTTTATTTTTTTTCAAGATTTTTATTATTTATTTGAGAGAGAGAACGAGCAGTGGGGAGGGGCAGACAGAGAGGGAGAGAGAGTCTTAAGCAGACTCCACACTGAGCATAGAGCCTGGCATGGGGCTCGATCCCACGACCCTGAGATCACGACCTGAGCCGAAACCAAGAGTTGGACGCTTAACTTACTGCACCACCCAGACACCCGTAAAGATTCTATTGTTATTTTTAAGTAATCTCTACACCCAATGTGGGGCTCAAACTCACAACCCCGAGATCAAGAGTCATTAGCTCTACAGACTGAGCCAGCCAGGCGCCCCCAACAACATTTTTTTTTAAAGATTTTATTTATTTATTTATTTATTTATTTGTCAGAGAGAGATAGAGAGAGAGAGTACAAGCAGGGGGAGCAGCAGGCAGAGGGAGAACAGACTCCCTGCCTAGCAAGGAACCCGATGTGGGACTTGATCCCAGGACCCTGAGATCATGACCTGAGCCCAAGGCAGGTGCTTAACCGACTGAGCCAGCCAGGCGTCCCAACAAATAATTTTTTTAAGTATGTCTCAAATATTGCATGGGACATATTCATGCTAAAAAAAAAAAAACACAAACAAGTCTTTTTCTTGCTGTTTATCAGAAACTCAAATTTAATTTCGTGTTGTATATTTTATCTGATAACTGTAGCTCAGCACACTGCCATGGATCTCCAAACACTTGCTATGGCCTGGAAGGCTTTCAAATCCGGCCCCCCACCTCTCTCCCTCTGTCTCACCCCACTTTCCCTCTTGCTCCCTCTGCTTCATCTGCATTGGCCTCTTTGCTCTTCCTGAAATATGCCAAGCATATTGTGCCTCAGGGCCTTTGTACGTGCTGCTCCCTGTGCTTGACATGCTTTTCTGCCAGATTTAAGCATGATTCCTCCCTCCCTTCCTCAGGTTTGGGCTCAAATATCACCTTACCCAATGGGCCTTGCCTAGCTTACCTATATCCCTGTCCCACTCCGTCCTCTTTGTCCCCTTTAGGTTAGCCCTTGCCACCACTTGATATATTCCATATTTTCTTTTCCTTAGTTCCTGTGTTCCTCCAATAGAATGTTCCTCCAATAGAATGTCAGCTCCCTAAGGGCAGGGATTTGTGTCTCTTTTGGTCACGGTTACTTCCCCAGTGCCCATAATAGGGCCTTACACATAGCAGGTGCTTAATGAATTTATTAACAAACTTAATGTTTGTTAAATGAATAAAGAAAGAAATGATATCATTGAGCCGCTGGATCCAGCTATGCCTGAAGCTAGCCTTGCGAAACCGGATGGACGCACTCAGACCAGTTTCCTTCTAGCCTACACCGCGTTCTCCGAGACTAGATCATCGCTGGTGGATTTCTGACCCACCGCATTTTCATCCTTGCTCTGTGACTCCTTCAGGGCCCGGCGACAGGCGGCTGGCAGTGACCTGCGCAGTTGAGTCCTCCCGAAATACAAGAAGAGCACCGGATTGAGGCAGCTGTGAGCCAGAGCGAGGCCGTTGACCAGCGGTTCAGCCCGCAGGGCGGAGGCCAGGAGCGCGGAGCCCGGGACAGCCGCGGTGATTACCAGCCCCAGCAGGTGGTAAGGGGCCCAGCAGACAAAGAAACCCACCACTACGGCCGTGCCCAGCGGCCAGCGGTGTCGGGCCGCACGGCACAGAAGGGCGCCGTGGCAGCTGGCCACGACCACCAGCGGCCCCAGGAAGCCACAAACAAAGCGGGTGGCGGTCACCGTGCTCTCCAGCACCGCGGAGCCGCCGTAGTCCACCACGCACTCCAGCCGGCGAGGGAAATGCTCCCGGTGCAACCGGCGGTAGATGGCCGAGGGCACGGTGAGCAGCAAGGCCACGGTCCAGGCGACCCCACAGGCTACCTGCACCCTGCACGCCCGCCCCGCCGCAGCCCCCCAGCTGGACCTGAGGGCCAGCAGGCAGAGGTCCGCGCTGAGGGCGGCCAGAAGGAGCACGCTGGCGTACATGGACAGCAGGATGACCGAGGGCAGGGCCCGACAGCCCGCCGCCCCGTACGGCCAGTGGCCCCCGCGCGCGAGGGGCACCGCCAGGAGGGGCAGAGACGCACAGCAGAGCAGATCGGCCACCGCCACGTGGAGGAACCAGGTGGCGCCCACCCTCCGGCGGGCCTCTTTCCAGGTCACCCAGGCCACCATCGCGTTGCCGGGCACCCCCGCCAGGAAGACCGCGGCGTACAGCAGGAACACGGCGGTGCGCAGCCGGTCGGCGGAGACGCAGGTGCCGTCCACGCAGTCCACGGGGAGATCCGGAACCCCGTCGTAATCCCTATACTCGTAGCTGAGAGAAGTGTTCTCCATCCAGGCCCCAGACACCTGAACAGGAGAGAAATCGTGGAAGCTCCTTGACGAAACCCTCAGGGTGTGGGAACCCCCACTAGCCGCTTGGAAGCTGGACTAGGACAGCGTCGGAACGCCGGTGCGCCCTAATATTGGAATTCTAGAAGACAAGCATCTTAGAACTCGGCGGGGAGCATCCTGGAATTCGAGAATGGGGCCACGTCAGAACCCCAGCAGGTCAGGAGCCTGGAATTCTAGAATATTACAGTGTTAGAACCCAAGCTTACTCGCATCCAGGAATTCTAGAACATTGCAATGTTAGAACCTGATCGTGATAAAAAAATATTTTGGAATCCCAAAATAGTATACAATTCGAACCCCAGCCACCCCAGCCGATTATTATTTGGAATTCTAGAGCGGCACCGTGTGACCCAACATTCAGCGCTGATGGAAATGTTCTTTTTTTTTTTCTTTTCTTTTTAAGATTTTATTTATTGATTTGAGAGAGAGAGAGCACAAGCTGGGTGAGGGGTAGAGGGGGAAGCTGACTCCCCACTGAGCAGGGAGCCTGATGCTGGACTCGATCCCATGACCCTGGGATCATGACCTGAGCCGAAGGCACACACTGAACCAACTGAGCCACTCAGGCGCCCCTAGAATGTAAAATATCAAATCCAAATATCCATCAAGAGGGGGAAAGGTTAGTACATATCGGCAGCAAAAGTACTTGTCTTAGTTCCTCTTCATTGGTGTTTTTGAATCTTGGTGCCATGAAAAAATATATCTCTGGAGCAATTACGTCGTTTTGCTTTTTACATAAAGTCGATCATAAACCCAGACGGCGAAGGGCACACATCACTTACGGCTAGCTTGCTGGGTTTCACAACCTGATCACAGCCAGGAGATGGGCACCCAGATCGAGAAACAGAACATTTCTAGACTCCTACCAGAGCAGTTTAAAAGTCATGATGGTGTTAGGAAAACAGAAAAAATAAAATGTTGAATTCTCTGCCCAGGAGATTCATTCATTCATTCAAGAAAGTTCCTGAGTACCTTCTGTCTTCCGGGACCTCCTGCACAGCAGGGGACATGACAAACAAAAGAAAAGAAAAAATTCTTTTCTCTTGGAGCTGACACTCTAGTGGGAGGAGTCTGATAAGGAAGAAGTAAGTCGAATAAGGAATAAATAAGTGAAATACAGTGTCTTAGAAGGTGATAAATGCTAGAGAAAAAAAAAAATCACACAGGGGATTTTAAATGAGTGGTCAAGGAGGGCCTTTCTGAGGAGGGGACAGTTGAGCGAAGCCATCAGGGAGGTGAGGGACGAGCCATGTGGGGATCTGAGAGAAGAGAGTTCCAGACAGAGGGAACAGCCAGTGCAAAGGCCCTGAGGTGAGAACATGATGGTGACGTTCAAGGAACAGTGGGGACACCAGTGTGGCTGGAGTGGAGGAGACGAGGCAGAGAAGGGGAAGGTAAAAACAGAAAGATATCATGGACCATGGAAGGCATTGTGAGGACTTTATCTTTTATTCCCTGTGAGATTGGGGCCATAGGAGGGTGCTAAGCAGTGAAGTGACACTATCTATCATAGCAACAATAATAATAATATATTATAACATTACTATCACTATGATAGTAATAGAATATATAGTAATAGAACATATAATATATAATAATGTTATTAATAATATATTAATATATTACTATTATATAATATTAATATATTAATATAATACTACTATTACTATGATAGTAATAGAATATATATTATAATGTTATTAGTAATAAAATATTAATATATTAATATTATATAATAGTACTATACTAATATATACTAGTATATATTAGTATTCTATATTAATAATTAGTGTATTATATATAAATATATAATTTACTATATATTATATAACACAAATATATATACTATCTATAATATACTATATACTATACTATAGATAATATATATAACATGCTATATAAAAATATATAATAATAATATAATTAGTAATAGATTACTATATATCAATATAATATTATAAATTATTATTATTACTATGGTAGTAATAAAATATATAATATAATAATATGGTATTACGATATTATTACTTACTGTATTATTATTATTATTATTATTACTATTAGAAGCCATCCTCCATTGAACACTTTGTGTTATGTGTTGGGCATTGTTCCAGGCACCTTTAAATCTTTTATCATTTGATCCTTAAAACAACCCTCTGGTTCTAATACTATCCTTTTACGCATGCTATTATCATACCCATTCTGCAGACAAGAAAACTGAGGCCCGGAGAAGCGACTTACCTAAGCTCGCTCAGCTAAGTAACAGAGCTGAGTTTTGAGCCCCAGTCTGGAACTCCGGGCCCCAGAACACATTCACCCAAAAACCTTCGCTTCAGCAGACAGAAGGCGGCGCAGCCCGTGGCCCTGAGCAGACCCCGGCTCCGAACCCAGTTTCAGTCGGCTCTCTCTCTTGGCTTCCTCATCTGAGAAGCGAGTCACCGAGGTGAACCTACCTCACCAGTTTGGGAGAGGCCTCGCGGAGGTGACGTGTGATAAAGCTCGTGGCGCAGGTAAAGGGCTCGGGTGGATGGCAGACCATCCCCCCAATGTCAGAGTGGCCGGACCCGAGGCTCCCTGCTGGCTCTCGAGGGCCAGCTGGCACTGCCCAGGGCTCTCGCTGGCATTGACGCAACAGGAAAAGCAGAGGGGAAGTTGGAGTGTTCCCCTCGGCCCCCTCCTCCCTGCCAAGTAGTTGCCAGGAGGTCCAGCCACTTTGGGTGTGTGTGTGTGTGCACGTGTGTGTGTGTTTGGAGTTTGGCACACTGCTTTCGTAATATTTTCATCACTACAGTAAAAGGTGTGCAGCCTTTAAAAATTCAAACCCTCACCAGCTGTGTGACCTCGGGCAAGTCACTTAACCTCTCTGTTCTTCAGCGTCCTCGTCTGTAAAATGCGAATAATGCCATTCCTACCTTAGAGGCGGCCCGAGCATTCAGTAGGTGAATCGGAATGGAGAGCTGGGCGCAGTGCCTGGTCCCCAGAAAGCCGTGTGGGTGTTGCTGGTACCTGCTGGTACGCGCGCCCTCTCTCCCCACCCTCAGACCTGACCCTGCCCGGCTTTTATGGGTCAAAATCCGGGAAATCTTCGTGTTGGCAGCTCAACCAACCGTGGCATTCCCCTTTGAAGATCTCAGACAGAAATGCAACATCCAACACCCACTGGGTCATCTCCTTATCTTTCCCACGTAATGAATGTGTTTTCGATCGGCTTCCCTATCTGCACACACATCAGCGTTTCCTGCAGCAGCTTGGGTGTCAGCCCGCTGGCTGGATGCGCCAGGCTCGTGAACCAGCCTCGGATTATAAATAAAGGACATTTAATGATAATCGCGAAGAGCCTTATTATTTTATCATCATTTTGTACAGTAAATTCGATTCACATAAAAAATGAATTATATTCACATAGTTGCGTCTATGTACAAAACATAATTACTGTTATTGTTATGATTATCTTATAACGGTTCTGATAGCCGATGACATTTACCAAGTACCTATTACGGACCAGGCTGAGCCCTTGTGCCAACCACACGAAGTAAGTATTCTTGTGACACCCCGTTTCCCAAACCGTCTGCTGCTTTGGGCTCCGCCGTGTCCCCGGCATCTAGAAAACCACATGGCACCCAGCAGTGCTTTGTTGCTATTTGGCGAGTAAAAGAATAAAGAGGGAAACTGAGGCACAGCGCAGCGAAGGGGTCACTTAGGTTTCTCTCGGTTCCTTGAGCCTGTAGGCGCCCGTGTGCGTGCTCTTGGCACATGTGTGTTTGTAAATCAGCTAGTCTTGCCGGAGATCCTGCTCTAGGGAACCGTGGGGCCAAATCAACTGAGGCTGGACATAGGCTACCTCGCCCCTCCCCCCAGAGAAGCACACACATGCTCATCAAAAGACGTGTGCCAGGAAAGAATTCCATGATGGGAAGTCACCCAATTAGTCACCCCCAGGGGAATGAATAAAATGCCATGGTATGGGGGCGCCTGGGGGGCTCAGTCGGTTAAATGTCTGCCTTCAGCTCAGATCCCGGGATCGAGCCCCGCGTCGGGCTCCCTGCTCGGCGGGGAGCCTGCTTCTCCCTCTCCCTCTGCCGCTCCCCCTGCTTGTGCTCTCTCCTCTCTCTCTCTCTCTCTCTCTCTCTCTCTCTCTCTCTCTCTCTCTCGTGTGCGCGCGCGCGCGCGCGCTTTCAAATAAATAAATAAAATCTTAAAAGAAAACCAAAAAAAACACAAAACCATAGCATGGTATAGTCAGGCCATGGAAAATTCTATACCAGAACAAACCACACACACACACACGGATGTGGATGGATTTCATACACACGCCGCTGAGGGGAAGGAGGGAGACAGTTACGCAGGGGAGGTGACTGAGGGATACCATTCACGTCAAGTTCAAAAACAGGCAGGAGAGCTCTGGGGGGTGGGGTGGCTAGCGACGGGGGAAACAGGGGGGCACATCGGCACTAGGTCTGTGCTATTCCTTGACCCCCGTGCTCATTCCCTGTGCACACCGGCTCGTGGAGACACAGAGTTTCCCAGCTCTGACCTGCGTGTGCCGGTTATCCGTGAAAATGAAGTTAAAGCTTCTCTCTTAGGAAGCAGAATTGGTGAGTCGAAGGGCTAGTTCACTGGACAAGTGGCCGTCGGGTGGGTTTTCCAGAAACTGCGGAGGCTCCGGGAGTTTGGAGAATGGCCCTTTGCTCTCCACCTGAGTATGCCGGGTATGTGGACCCTTTGACCGAAAGCTTTTCTGTTGGGCCGCCCAAGAGAATTCCAAAAGCCTGGAATTCCAGTGTAATGGTCGTAGATCCCACCTCTCCGATTCTCCATCCGATTCTCAGATTCTGAAAAGAATTCGCCTACCAAGCCGAGATGGCACAACGCCACCCTCCTTCCCTCCCTCCTTCCCTCCCTCCTTCCCTCCATCCTCACCTTGACCAGATGCCACTCGGAAGCCCGATCGGGCTCACAGCCAGGACGCGGGAGGTCTGGGGTCTCTCCCGGTGTCTGGCGGCCGGTGGATTCCTAGAAGTTCGTCCCCCTTCCCAGAGCTCCTCTGGGACGCCTCTGAGCACCGCCACTTCCCGGGGCCCCCGCAAATCTTCACACCAGGGGAAAACGGGAGTGGCCTTTTCCTACTCCGAGGGTGTGTTTGTCCTGTATTCTTCCCATGACTCACACATCCCAAAATTACTGGGCAGCAAATGAAGCTGGAGAGGACTCGGGTGGGCGGAGAGTGGGCCCAGTGTCCCAACCCCAGCATCAACGCCACCCGTTCCTGGAAGCTAGACCTGCATGTGGTTTGACCTTGAAGTCATGGGGTGGGGGTGGGGGGGTCCTTGGCTGGAACTCACTCCCCAGGGGGCCCTGTGAGGTCATCTCAGGGAGCACCCACAGCCCGCTACCCTCCTCCCAGCCTCCAACTGTATCCCAGCCCCCTTTCTCTGCCCTCTGCAGAGCCTCGAAGACAGATAAATATTCCTCCCGCCTTCCCTGGACTGAGGGAGACAGCTCAGGGTCACGTTCCCCACACAAAGGCCAAGGCCACCAACCACAGGGCAGACAGAACACAGACAAATCTCCTCGGTCCTGTTCCCCCAGCTTCCCGGCTCTGAAAAGGGAACATGTTGACGGTCGTGGTCCCTAATCTCCCTCCCAGCCCAGGCGCAGGGGCTGAGACCATGAACTTGAGGGCCAGAATGATGAAATTCATAGTCCCGGTCCACCATGCGTGAGATCTGGGGCCTCAACTCCCTCATCTGTGCAATGGACGTTTGCAATAAACGGGTAGAGAGATTTCAAGCGCACGCATCGGTGGGTTCCCGGCACAGCGGCATATCAGCTATGCCTACGGAAGTGTTAAATTAACAATGACGAAAAGAATACGATAGAAGTTGTTAAAATTTGCATTTTAAGAAGGCTTAGCAAGAGGAAGTAGTTCTCCAGTTTCAGAACTCTGATTCAGCAGTTCTTTTGCTCTGTGCGTGCCTTGGGGTCGAAGGAATCTATTTACACGTTTCTTTTGATGTTGTTTAGGGAATAAAATCGTGTTGTTAGAGGAAGTTGTTCTGAGTCAACAAACGAGCTCATTACGTGACCCGTGACGTCGCCCGCCCCCTTGTCGTGGCCTTGTCGTGGCCCCAGACCCTCCCCACAAGACAAATGCCCCCTCCATGCCCCCCTGTCACGCTCTGGGAGGCCTCCTCATCTCCCGAGTCCTAGGGGAACCCGCCCCAGCAGAAGAGAGACAAGGACAGCAAAAGCCCCGGGTGCGGACTGTCCTTGATCGGCCCAAACTTCCCCTGATCTCAGTAGGGCTTCCTAAACCCCGTGGCCACTGAGCCTGGGGGCGCACGATTCTCAGATTTGGGGGTGGGGTTAAGGTTTGCTGGTGTCCCTGGTGCTGGGGGCTCTGTCCTGGGGGTCTGGGGGATGCTGTGGGCAGAGGACAGGGTCTCCATAGGCTGCAGACGGCTGGGAGTGGAGAGCGGACATTGGGGGCGGAGGGGAAGACACAGCTTTAATAGAAAAGGAGGGTCCGCTCTGAGGGTGGGATTCCTTTTTATAGCCACTCCGGAAGACCCCTAGTACCAGCCCCTCAACACGGGGGTAGCTAGAAGAAGAAGATCTTAGACAGTTACGTTGACCTAGGAAATTGCCACGTTGTGGGTCAAACAGGTCGGGGGGCGCCTGGGTGGCTCAGTCGGTTAAGCATCTGCCTTCGGCTCAGGTCATGATCCCAGGGTTCCGGGATCGAGCCCCGCGTTGGGCTCCCTGCTCAGTGGGGAGCCTGCTTCCCCCTCTCCCTCTGCCGCTCCCCCTGCTTGTGCTCTCTCTCTCTCGCACACGCACAAATAAATAAAATCTTAAAAAAAAAAAAAAATAGGTTGCATTCCAGCAAATCTGTAACTAGAAAACAGTAGTGTTTGCCAGGGTCCGGGGGGGCAGGATGGGGTTTTTTGGGGTGATGAAAATGTTCCAGAATGAGAGAGTGGTGACAGTTGCATCCCACTGGGAATGTACTAAATGCCATTGATGGTGAATTTTATGTGACTCGTATTTTATCATTTTTTAAGTAATAAATAATAAGCCGTTACACCCCTTCACCCCCAAAATGAGATGAAATTTGGCAATTTTGTAGAGTTCAACCTAACCTAATTGTTAAATTAATTATCTTTTTTTTTTTAGAGATTTCCTTTTTTAAGTAATCGCTACCCACAAGGTGGGGTTCGAACCCATGGCCCCGAGATCAAGAGTCGCACGCCCCACCAACTGAGCCAGCCGGGCACCCCTGACCTAACACAATTATAGAAATCTGAAAGGGTAAATGATTGCCTAAGGTGGGGAAACAAGTCCCTTTTGAACAACGTATATTATTATGTGATATTTGATGCATGGACGAGAGTGTAGGTAACATCCGTGTAAGCTAAAGATCAACCATCAAACGAGCAACTGTAAAACCACCATCAATCTTCGAGTCTTTGAATCTCGACATCAAGGCTCCGTAAACTTTTTCAGTAAAAGAACAAGGAGTAAGTATTTTCATTTTTGCTGGCCAAGAGGTCCCTCGTGGTCTCTGCCACAGCGACTCAGTCTGCCGTGGTGGCATGAAAGTGGCCACAGACAGAATGTCCATAGCTGTGTTCCAATAAAACTTTATTTACAAAAGCAAGCAGTGGGCCGGATTTGGCCCCCCGGCTGGAGTTTGCTGACCCCTGATCTAGGTCAAAGACTCTGAAGTGTTGAAATTACAGACTCGTAGAACATTGGAATCCTAGGCTATTGGATCCAAGGGATCCGACAGTGTGAGTCACAGACTATTTGAATCACGGGATTCTAGAACGTCACACTAGAACCTGGGAGTGTCAGATATATAGAGCTCTAGCTGCTGGATGTTAGAATTTTGTAGACAGTCTGGACATTAGTGAAGGAGTTCTGTCTAGCCCTCTGCTGCCCAGTATGGTAGCTGCTGGCCCCGGGAGGCTCCCGGGCATTTGGAATGTGGGGCCTCTGAGATGCTGTGAGTGGAAAACACATCCCAGGCTTCGAAGATGGTTAGGAAACAGCAACGTGAGATCTTTCGATAACTTTTTCTAATGATCACCTATTGAAATGATAATATTTTAAATATATTCGGTTCGGTAAAATATATCACCCAAATGCATGTTATCTGATTCTTCTGGCTGCTCTTTGCTTATCCCTTGCTTAGCTGCTGGAAAAATGTAAGCTCCCTTTTGTGGATCACATGGTATTCCCAACAGACAGCACAAAATCTGGAGTGACACGCTCAGGGAGGTCAGAGGTGGGGGGCCCGGGGAAGGTCACGTGACACGGATGCCGGGGAGGAGGCTGTGACCCAGGCCCTGGGGAGCCTGGTCCGAGGCGTAGGTGGGTGGGTAGGTGACAGGGGTCTTAGGAGTGGGGGTGGGGCAGGGGATGGACACAGACGACTCAGCCCGACCCAGTCATCTACTTCCTTTCCCCACCACTTCCTCTTCAGCACTTGTTGACCCAGCAGATCCCCCAAGCCCCAGATGTGGCAATGGCCTGGCCCTTCGGCCCACTTCCCTCCTGGGCGGGGCTGCTCAATACCTCAGAGAAGCCACCTGGAACCCCCTGGCTGGCCTCCAAGTGTTTCTAGAAGACCCCTGTGGGGTCTGGCTCTAGGAACAGCATCTCCTTCCCCAATCGGACCGAGGGAAAGACCCCACTGCCTACGGTCCACTCCCCGAACCAGGAAAGCTAGCATCTGGCCAGGAACAGAGATGGAGAGATGGAGTAGGGGGTTGGGGGGTAGAGGAGGAAGTCAAGAAGGACTTCCTGGAGGAGGCTGCACCCTGACAGAAAGTAGAATAGGGACAGGGATGATCGGGGCGCCTGGGTGGCTCAGCAGGTTAAGCGTCTGCCTTCAGCTCAGGTCGGGATGGAGCCCCACATCGGGCTCCCTGCTCAGCGGGGAGCCTGCTTCTCCTTTTCCCTCTGCCTGCCATTCCCCCTGCTTGTGCTCTCTCTCTGTCAAATAAATAAATAAAATCTTAAAAAAAAAAAAAAAAGAAAGGATATCCAAGTTCAGCGGGGTCTCTTGCAGTGGTACCAGGCACCTCCCCCCAGACCTGAGGCTTAGGTCTCCGCCAGCGACCGTGGTGTCTGGAGATCCACACAGGTACCAACATTTACCACAGCACCTTCTAGAAGCCCAGCAGAGCACCTGTCCTACGTGCTCAGACAGTGTCTTTATTTTTTTTTTTAACTTATTTACTTATTTGAGAGAGAGCGCACACACATGCAAGAGGAGAGTGGGGAGGGGCAGAGGGAGAGGGAAGAGAGAGAATCTCAAGCAGTCTCCCTGCTCCGCAGGGAGCCCAACGCGGGGCTCGATCCCAGGACTCTGAGATCATGCCCTGAGCAGAAATGGAGAGTCAGACGTTCAACCGACTGAGCCACCCAGGCGCCCCTAAGACAGTGTCTTCAAAGAAAAGTTGTACCCGGGCAGATATGACAATCCTGTACCAGCAGGATCCAAATATATTTGGCCGCAATCCCACAAGATCCCAGCCCAGCACCGCGGGCTGTCCCCCGGGCTCAGCCTGCCCTTGCCAAAGGAGGACGAGCCTCTGCCCGCATTGTCCATTTTGGAGGCTGCCAGCCCCGCGTGGCTGAGCACCTGAAATGGGCCAGTC
>CM052888.1:43777739-43812450 GCA_028534135.1 Potos flavus
TCGAAATTTCCCTTTTTTAAAAAATATATTTTTATTTATTTATTTGACAGAGAGAGAGAGAGACAGAGAGAGAGGGAACACAAGCAGGGGAGAGGGAGAAGCAGGCTTCCCGCTGAGCAGGGAGCCCGATGCGGGATTCGATCCCAAGACCCTGGGATCATGACCTGAGCCAAAGGCAGACGCTTAACCCACGGAGTCACCCAGGAGCCCCTGAAATTTTCCATAATAAAATAAAATAAAGAGCAGAGGGGTCCTGAGCCCTTCTTCCCAAGCCAAGCTGCAGGGAGTACCATGCCCCCCAAGAGAGAAAGTGGCTTCAAGAGAGCAGAGGATTTGCCTTATAGGCAAATCCGTGCCCCAGGGGCACCAGACACAGCGGGAAAATCCCCATCGAATGATTATATCGAAGCACCCAGTATTTACCCAGCACTTACCAAGTGCCATTAGCTCTTCCGATCCTGGCCATGCCCCCTAAAAGTCGATGCTATTAATATGCCCATTTTCTTGATGTGGATGGGGAGGCACAGGAAGGTAAAGTAGCCTGTTCTAGGTCACGTGGTTAGGAATTCAAACCTACACAGGCTGGCACGCAAACCCGGGCAGGCTGCCCTAACCATTTCCAAGAGGGGCTGTGGATAGAGGAGGAAACTCCTGTGGCGAGCTCCGTGGCCCGGGGGGCTAGCCCCATCCCTGAAGGCCACTTTGTCACCAGCCCAGGGAAAGGAGACAGAGAGGAAGGCGAGCTCCGTGGCCCGGGGGGCTAGCCCCATCCCTGACGGCCACTTTGTCACCAGCCCAGGGAAAGGAGACAGAGAGGAAGGGAAACGGTTGTTACAGAAATCTCCACAGCTGGACATTTAGTGCACCTGGATTTGCAGCCTTCAGTTCCTACCCACCCGAAACACCCACCTGGTGGATTATTTAAGATGACAAACCTTCGGGGACCCGGCCAGCCGAGTGCCTGGCGCTCAGTGTGGGGACAAGAAAGGGCAGCCAATACGATCATTATTTCTCGATGTGGTGATGATCGAAGAGCTCAGATCTTTCCCTGAGATCTTTTTTATTTCTCAGTGCCTTTATGTTGCCGGAAAGTGGGCCAGGCTTGGCGACCCCGGGGGTCCTGGCTGGTGTGGACGGATTACGTCATTATTGAAAGGGAAAGGGTCAATGTCAGCTGAGGGGGGGAGGAGCAGCGTGTGGTAGGTCCACGCCATAAAATAGGATTGAGCCCTAAAAAGGAACGAGGCGAGCCACCATGTGTGTTTCTTCTGGGGTGACGGCGATGTTCTAGAAACAGAGCTCACAGTTGCATGGCACAGTGAGTGTCCTACAAACACCCCTGGATCGAACACGTTAATACGGTGAATTATATGTTATGTGAATTTTACTCAATTAAACAACAACAACAACAACAACGCCAATGTCCTGAGGCCAAGGGAGGGGTGAGGGATTGTCCCTCCGGCACGGGACCACACAGGCAGGACAACCAAATGCCATGTGACATGCCGGACTGGAGCCCCGAGCAGGAAAAACCCCCTCGAGGCAAAGGGCGTATTTGAACAACCGAGTCTGCGTCGGGTCTGCAGCCTAGACGATAATATTGCACCAAGTGTTAATTTCCCGACAATGGTAACCATGCTGTTTATGTCTGTGACCGTGATCGTTCTAGAGAAATGAACACTGAGATATGTGGGGACCAAAGGGCGTGACGCCTACCATTTACTCTCAAACTGCTCAGAAAAAAAGATGACAGACGTAGATACAGATTGATAGACTGACGACAGCTGGGCAGACGATTGATGGATAAGGCAAATTTGGAGAATCTGGGGAAAGGCTAGATTGTATGGGAATTCTTTGTATTATTCTTGTAATTTCTCTGTACGTGTGAAAATTGGTCCAGAGACAAAGTTCAAACTGTTGAAATATTTCTAGGAGTAAATAGCCCCTGCTGGGAGCTTTACGCCTACCCTCCCCCTCCCCCACCGCCAGCTCCCTGGCTTCTTCCCATTTTCTTCTGGGACCCACCCACCCCCACCCACCCCCACCCACCCCCATCCCTCCACTCCCCCACCCTCATCCCCACTGCTCCATTTACTAAAGAGTTAATGCCAGGCACCCCGGGAGGACCTAGACAGCCCCCCACCCCTCCCCACCCCTACCTCATCCCTCCCCTTAGCAGCTGCTCAATACTGGGTACATGAAGCTTTTGCCCCGTGACTCAGACTCCAAAGGGGGAGCATCCCTCCCCACACCCTGCTCTCAAACTCCCCACTCCTCTCATCAGCTGACAAAGCTCCTTCCTGCCCTGAGCTCATGGGACCCTTTTCCCTTCCCTGACTTCATGAGGGCAGGGGAAAAAAAATGCTGATTCGAACACCCTGCGGCTTTCAGGAACCTCCCAGGGCAAGTGGCTCGAAAAGTTGCACCCTTGTGGGCGTCCCTACGAAGACAGGAAATAACCAGAGTGTCCAGCGAGAGGGGACTGGCTAAGTGACAGATGACACATGGGAACGACAGAGCACTATGCAACTATCTGGAAGCATGAGGTGTCAACGCACCGAGGGGGACAGAGCTCCAAGATCTAGGGGGACCCCTAGAAAGCAAGGACCACCAGGGGCGCCTGGCTGGCTCAGGGGTTGGAGCGTGCTGACTCTTGGTCTTGGGGGGTTGTGGGTTCGAGGCCCATGCAGGGTGTAGAGATTACTTAAAAACAAACAACAACAACAAAATATATACATATATATACTTCTTCAATAAATAAATAAAATAAAATCTTTAAAAAAATAATAAAAAGCAAGGACCAGACAGTGCATAAAGCAGGCTACCTGAAAACGAAGACTCTCTCTCTCTTCCTCTCCCTGCTCTCTCCTTCCCTCTGTGTCTCCGTCTCTACTTCTAGCCTATACCTGTCTCTCTCTCTCTCTCCAGAATAGCTCTAGAGGCAGATAGAGGAAGCTTGTACCAGTGGTTAGCCCCTGGGGGGGGGGCCAGAGGGGCAGGAGAGGGGAGGGGCGGGGGCTGAGCAGTGGGGGAGGGGGAGGCAGGCACTGGAAGGAAGCATTTCACCGTATATATTTTTGTTCCTCTTGTATGAGGAACCACACCAGTGAGTGCACTGCCCGTTCTAAGAAACAGACATCGTACAGCAAAGGTAAGAATTTGTGGTCCCGCGATTCTAGGCAGAGTTCCTCGCCGCACCCGTGTTAATCGGCTGGGGGACCCTGACCCATTGGGCATCTGCCTGCGGAGACGTTACGACCTACAAGGAGGGATGATGAACCCCCAAGGTTCGATGGAGACCCCAGCGCCGCGTGGGGTGACGATGGGCTGCATCCCCATCCAGTAGAGCTTTCTGCACCTGTCCTTGATGGCGGCCACCAGCCACAAGTGGCCGCTGGGCCAGTGCGATGTGGCCGACGTGGCTGGGGAACTGCACTTTTCATTTGGGCGGTTTAATTAAATTTCAATAACCACACGTGGCAAGTAGCTGCCCGATCGGACAGCGCAGATCTGGGGCTACGAAGGGGCCACAGTTCTAAGCCCTTCCCAGGGGTTAGTTCATTAATGGACTAATAACAGGATTTACGTCCCAACATCCAGAAGCGTGGGATACTATTGTTCCTAAGTTCACAGGCCTGGGTTTCTTTTCCCCCGACATTTTATTTTTAAAGATTTTTTTTTTTTGACAGAGAGAGCGATCACAAGTAGGTAGAGAGGCAGGCAGAGAGAGAGGGGGAAGCAGGCTCCCCGCTGAGCAGAAAGCCCAATGTGGGGCTCGATCCCAGGACCCCGAGATCATGACCTGAGCTGAAGGCAGAGGCTTTAACCCACTGAGCCACCCAGGCGCCCCCCGAGATTTTATTTTTAAGTGACCGCTACCCCCAACGTGGGGCTCGAACCCACGACCCCTTGATCAAGAGCCACACACTCTACCAACCGAGCCAGCCAGGTGGCCCTCACTGGCCCGTGTTAAGAAGGTGGTGGCCCCAGGGACACATGCACGGATCAGAGCACGGGGTGAAGGAGAGGATGCGGGACTTAGGAGAATAGCGATCATCGTCGTCAAGCGCTGTTCTAAGCCCTTGCCTGTATTAGCTCATTGAACCCACGGACTGACCCTACGAGAGTTGTTGCTATTGCAACATCCATTTCACAGATGGGAAAACTGAGGCTCCTCTCAGAGCTTAAGAGAGTTTTCCGAGTCCTCCCCGCAGGTAGCAAGTGGCAGGTTAGGGGAGAACTTTCGAGAGCTCGAGGCCTCTCTGAGTGGCTACCAGGCCTACGGTGTGGGGCGCCGGGCAGGGGGCGGTGGGGGGGGCATGCGTTCAAAGCCAAAGCCACGGGTGAGAGCCAGGGAATGTGCTACCCACCAGAACATGAAGAAGGCCAGCGTGGCCGGCAGGGGGCCAGGACGAGGTTGGAAGAGCCACCCCTGCCCTCCATGCTCAGGAATTTGTATCTTGTCCTTGGGTCCTGGAGAGCCATGGGGGGTGTTTGAGCTGCAGAGGGACTAGGTTAGTTTCAGTTTGGAAAGATCCCTCTGGCCACCGTGAGACGGTGAGATGGGAGGCAGCAGGACCAGAGAGGAGCTGAGGAGGAGCTCCAGGCCACTGAAGATGGGACCGCAGATGGGGGGGCGGGGGCTCAGGCCGAGAGAAGGAAGCAAAGTAGAAGGATTTGAAAGCACCGAGGAGAGGCATGATGAGACGCAGTCGTGCAGCCGTAAACTCTGCCCCAGCCCCCGGCCTCCCTCTCCTGGCTTCCCGTAGGGGATCCTTCCATCCTTCCCCATCCTTCCAGAAGGGAAGTCTTGCCAACCGTGGCCCCGTGAAAGTAGAAAGAACAGACCCCCTTAGGGGCGCTGTCAGAGCCAGTAATCCACAGGAGGCAAGGTCTGCTTCCCCCGCCCCCCGCGAACCCCGAACGTCCCCCTCCCCATTCCTACAAGCACACAACATGTTTGAATAATCCACCCACGGAACCCCAGGGAGCCAGCCGAGGTCGCGTCCCCGGAGAAATGGGATATGAGAGTGAGAGTGGGCACCTTGTCTCCGATCGCTTTTCTTGAACTGCACGACCTCTGTGACCCCCCAACGCTCACAGTTTTTAAACCCCGCGAAAAACACAAGCCTCCGGGTCCTTGGAGGGACGCAGTGAACTGCCTCCTGGGTTGGCAAAAATCAAAAAAGTTGGATGGGCAGGTGAGGGGGCGGGCAGACCCTGTCGTGCACTGTGGATGGGAACTAGAAGCCTGGTATGATTTTGTCAAGACCGTTAGGATAAAAATTGCCCGCGGACTCAGCCTTGGCGGTTCTGGAAACCCACACTTGGGGCCAACGATGTAACTTTGGTTTTAAAGGCAAAATATGGGAAACAACCGAGATTCTCCATTGAGAGGGGATGGACCGGCCCAGTAGCCTCTTATACGGCAGATAAAAAGAAAGAAGGAATTCCCTGGAAATACACAGGGATGCTAATGGTATCTTCCTCATAGATGTAAATACAAAGAGCCTAGCACAGGACCTGGGCATACAGTAAGCGCTCAATAAATACTGCTTAATGATACTCTATGTTAATCATAATCTATGTAGGCTAAGGTGTAGAATGTACTTCTATTTGCAGGGGGGGAGAAAGGATAGACGTGTCACATGCATTAAGCGCCGACTGCATGCCCTGTAGGAGCTTTCCGTGTATTTTTTAATTGTCTCAACGAGCCTATGATGTAGGTTCTAATTCTGTAGGATTGCTGTGCCCGTCTTCAAGGTAAAGAGGAGGAAGCCCAGAAAAGGCGCTGGGCTGGGCAGGGAGAGTGACTTTTTACTGAATACCCTATAGTTTGGGACCATTTTATGGAAAGGAAAAGGCGAAGTCATTACTTGGTTTCTCAAAGTCCAGTTGGTCCTGGTCAGGCCTCAGACGCGGGATGAGGCAATGCCAAGCCCCTCCCTGACCCTCCCTGGTCAGCTAATGTGTCCTCCATTTCCTCTTTCACCCAGATGAAGCAAGCCGAGAACGTCTAGCGAGGCAGGTACCAAATCACAGCCGCGCCTCTCTCGAAGCCCGCCGCTTGGGGAGGGGGGCTCCCTGAGCCTGGAGACAGTCTCCCTCGACTCCCACAGAATCCATGGGACAGCCTGGGTCAACCACAAGGCCCCGGGCCATCTCTGCACTTGCCCGGGCCTCAGTTTCCCCTGTCTCTACAATTCAGAACATCTGAAAGTCGGGGGAAGTCACTATCCTTCTTCCGAGGCGCCTCTTGGCAGCCTCCCACGCTTTGCTCCTGCCATTCCCAAAGCCTGAAAGACCTCTCCTGGATCTCGCCACTGGAGGAAGGACATCATCTGCTCTGACCCGAGGCATGGATTTCCTGCCCTGGGGACCTTCCGGATTCCAACCCTAGGGCATAGGGGTGGGTCTACAATTCCTTGACAATCCTTCTTAGCTGCCTCCCAGCCCCCTGGGGAGCCTGAGATGAGGGTCAGGGGAGAAGGGAGGAGACGGAGGACAGAGAGAGGAGGAAGGAGAGGGAGAAAGAGTGTGAAGGGGAGAGGCGGAGGAGGGAGAGAGACCCAGCAAGGAGAGAGGGAAGGGAGGTGGTACTCGTGCCCACGATCCCTCGGGGGAACTCACCATGTTCAGGTCTCCCGGGATCCCCGCTGATCAAAGGTCCGTCTTGCCCACAGACTGTGGTTTTTAAGCCCCAGGGGAGGGTGCAGAGCGCAGGGAGGAAATGACCAGTCTTTCCCCTCTGGGGTTCTCATTGGTCTGTGCACTGGGCACCCCATCTGGGGCACTCACTCGGAGAGCCCTGAACACCTCCTTCCAGTCAGAGGAGGGAGGCTGGGCTTGCAAAACTGAGGAAGTTCCTCGCCTGAGGAGGCTGTAATCCAGACAAAAGAGCCCCCCCCCCAACCCCGGTCTAGGCTCAGCCCCTCTCTTGGCCTCAGTTTCTCCATTTGGGACCTTCTAGGGCCCCGGGTGGCTGCAGAAAAAGCTCAGAGGTCCAGCTGGCTCAAATCCCCCCACCCCGGGGTTCTGGGGAGCAGGGATGGTGAGCCCCAGCCTCCCAGCCAGGTTGCTTTGAAGCCCAGAGAGGCAGAGCAGGTCTGCGGAGGCGGCCCAGCCCTTGGGGTCTTGGTCACATCCTCCTGCCTTGGGCTTGGAAGGTGGCAAACAAACCCAGGAATGTATCCTCTCACAGATCTGGAGGCCGGAAGTTTGAAATCGGGGTGGCAGCAGAGCCGCACTCCCCATTCCCCAGAGGCGCTAGAGGGGAATCAGTTCCTGCCTTTTCCAGCTTCCGGTGACCTTGGTTGGTGGCCATCGCTCCAATCTCTGCCGCCACGGTCATATCTCCTCTCCTACAGTGGGTCCCAATCTCCCCTCTGCCTCCCCCTTGTGATTATATTTAAGGTCCCCCTTGATAATCCAGGATAATCTCCCATTACGAGATCCTTACTTGCAAAGTCCTTTTTGCTATATAAGGTCATGCCACTGGTTCTAGGAATTAGGATGTGGACATCATTGGGAACCTTTCTGAGCCTCCCACGACGAGCGCGGTTGTGATGATGAGCACAGAGACAGGCTCATTTTTCCTATTTTCTTTTTTTTTTTTAAGATTTTATTTATTTATTTGACACAGAGACACACAGAGAGAGAGAGAGAGAGAGAGAAAGGGAGGGCACGAGCAGGGGGAGGGGCAGAAGGAGAAGCAGACTCCCCGCTAAGCAGGGAGCCTGACCGGGACTCGATCCCAGGACGCTGGGATCATGACCTGAGCCAAAGGCAGCCACCCCACTGAGCCACCCAGGTGCCCCCAAATCATGGGTTCTTAACATTTTCTATGTCTTAGACCCTTGGTGAAGCTATGAACTCAGATTTTTTTTTGTTTTTGCAACTTATTTTGATGGGATTTAATTGGAACTTAAATCGGAAGAGGCAAGGAGAATAAAAGCAACTCCTCTACGCCCTTCACCCAGATTCACTCATTGTCGCATTTGTCCCGGGTGCTTTCTTTAGTATGCTCCCATTGTATGCTTGGGGGGGGGGGGTCTTGATTTCAGCTCAGGTCCTGATATCAGGGTCACAGGATCGAGCCCCGCCTCCGGCTCTGCACTCGAGGGGGAAGTCTGCTGGAGAGTTTCTCTCTCTGCTCCTCTCCTCTCTCTCTCTCAAATAAAGATAAATAAATAAACAAAATTTTAAAAAGAAGAGGCACACCGGGGGGCTCAGTCAGCTGAGCTGCTCCCTTGATTTCTGCTCAGTCAGGATCCCCGGGTCATGAAATGGAGCCCGACATCTGGCTCCCTGCTCAGCGGGGAATCTGCTGGAGACTCTCTCTCTCTCTCTCTCTCTCTCTCTCCCTCTCTCTCTCTCTCTCCTCCTCCTCCCCCCGCTTTCTCTCTCTAAAATAAATCTCAAAAAAAAAAAAAAAGATAAAGGAAGTAGGGGAGGCAGGAAGAGGGAGGGAGGGAGGAAGGGATATTTGTCTTAAGAAACTGGCTCACGCGGGGGTAGGGGCTGGGAAGCCTTGGGAAACTGACAGAGAAGGTCCGCATTTGTATCTATGTATCTCTGTTTTTGCATTTTCCTCCAGAATCACTTGAGGGTAAGCTGGAAACCCCGTGCCTCTTCCCTGCAGGGCAAGCAGGAAATGTACTACTGATAAAATCCTCCGTCCTCCTTCAAATTTCCCCAGTTGTTCCAATAAGGTGTGCTTATCACTTTTGCTTTCCAAAGCATGTTTTTTAAAAAATACATTTAAAAACACTTTTTGTGTGTTTTAACGGCATAATGAATCCATTCTTGGCTGGAAAGCTGTTTATTTAATCATTTCCCTATTGGTGGAATTAGGTGGTTTCCAACCCTTTTGTTCAGACCGCGGTGCACACCCTCATACCCCATCTTGGTGCCTGCGTACAAGCATTTTCTTAAAGATTTTATTTATTATTTATTTGAGAGAGAGAGAGAGAGAGAGAGAACGAGCAGGGGGGAGGAGCAGAGGGAGAGGGAGAAGCAGACCCTCCACTGAGCAGGGAGCCTGACTTGGGACTCAATCCCAGGACTCCAAGATCAGGACCCAATTGAAATCAAGAGTCAGATGCTCAACTGACTGAGCCACCCAGGCGCGCCTAGGTGGCTTAAAACCCCTTAAGGGGAAGGGGAAAAAAAAGGATGGGTGCAGATGTGGGATCCTTTTAAGGGTGGGACTCTGTCGCTGCCCACGCTCTTGCTACTGCACAGCCCATTGGCTGGAATGTAGTCACATGACCACACCTGGGGGGGCGGAGCCAACGTGAGCCAGGTGTTCCCGGCATTCTGTGAACACTCCATTCTGTGGACAGATGGGAAAATGGGAAAATACATTCTAGAAGACCACAGAAGTCAGTTACAAACAGCATTAGGAAGGGCAGCTTTAATTTTACGATGTCTTATTTACTACTGCCAAAATAAGAAATCTAGCAGAGGGTGGGGCGCCTGGCAGGCTCAGCCAGAAGACAGTGTGATTCTTGATATCCCAGTCGTGAGTTCGAGCCCCATGTTGAGTGTGGAAATTACTAAAAAAATTAAAAAAAAAAAAAAAAAAAACAAGATGGACGCCTGGGTGGCTCAGTCAGTTAAGCATCTGCCTTTGGCTCAGGTCATGATCCTCTGGGTTCCTGGGATCGAGCCCCGCATCGGGGATCCTTGCTCAATGGGGAGCCTGCTTCTCCCTCTCCCCCTGCCTCTCCCCCTGCTTGTGCTCTCTCGCTCTCTGACAAATAAATAAATAAAATCTTTTTTTAAAAAAGCTACTTACAGGGGCGCCTGGGTGGCTCAGTGGGTTAAGGCCTCTGCCTTCGGCTCAGGTCATGATCTCGGGGTCCTGGGATCGAGCCCCGCATCGGGCTCCCTGCTCGGTGGGGAGCCTGCTTCCCCCTCTCTCTCTGCCTGCCTCTCTGCCTACTTGTGATCTCTCTCTCTCTGTCAAATTAATAAATAAAATCTTTAAAAAAAAAAAAAAGCTACTTACATAGGACGTAACAAAATCTAAAGTTTTAGATGTCTTATAAGATTCCTTCATTAGAAAGAATATTTATAGGGGCAATTTTACGATACAGAATCATATCTGCTTTCCTGAAATTATGGAGGAAGGAGAAAAGATTTTTTTGTTCTCTTGTTGCTGAGATTTGTTCTTACCAGTAGTTACAAAGACCGGGAGTTTCAAAATAAAGTGCTAGGATTCTTTCAGGTTGCCCTGAGAGTAAAAAAAAAAAAAAAAAATTGGTAGTAGGTCTGACAACTCAGAGTGCAAGAAGATACATTACATATCTTCAGCAAAGGATTTATACCTAGACTCCATAAATTCACAGAGGGGCGCCTGGGGGGCTCAGACAGTTGAGCGTCCCACTCTTGATTTTGGCTCGGGTCATGATCTCAGGGTCATGGGATCGAGTCCCGCATCGGGCTCCCCACTCACCATGGAGTCGACTTGAGATTCTCTCTCTCTCTCTGCCCCTCCCCCGTCTAAAATAAATACATGTGGTTTTTAAAAGATTTTATTTATTTATTTGACAGAGAGAGAGAGACACAGGGAGAGAGGGAACACAAGCAGGGGGAGTGGGAGAGGGAGAAGCAGGCTTCCCGCTGAGCAGGAAGCCCGATGCGGGGCTTGATCCCAGGACCCCAGGATCATGACCTGAGCCAAAGGTAGAAGCCTAATGACTGAGCCACCCAGGTGCCCCTAAATAAATAAATCTTTAAAAAAAAAAAAAAGTTCAAGGACAGACAAAACTAGACTTTGTTGTCATAAGCCCGGATAGATGTTCCTCTTGGGGGGCAGAAACTGTAAGGGGCGCTGGGGCCAAGCGCGTCTGGGGGCTGGAAACTTGCTTTTCCTTGATCTGAATGAGCCGAAGGCAGACGCTCAAGGGACGACGGAGCCACCCAGGCACCCCGAGACACGTTGTTTTGTAACCACATCTCCCGGTGTCTGAAGTTGGCTGGGCCAAGCATGTGGCTGAAGCTGCAGTGGGCCACCGCCCTGCCAGCTACCACAGGAAGCCCCAACCCAGACACGTATGGGCCCTCTGCCCCGAGGCTCCCCCGCGGTGGCCGCAGGGTCCCCTGAGGAAGGATGTGGTGGGCCCATCGACAGCAGCGGTTGGGCCCACACGATCTTCTGACCCTGCCCAGACTGACTCCCAGAACTCCCAGCCCCGGCTGAGCCCGGGAGCCAGGCGGTGACAGGGGGTGGGGGTAGGGAGGGTGGGGGGGGGGCAGGGAAGCTGGCAGAAGGAAGCAGGAGGCCGAGTTGGGCAGAGGGCCTCTGGAAGGCCGTGGGAAAAGAGCCCCATCAGCAAAACAAAGCTCCCCACACGCTTCGCAATAACCAAGAGAGGTCGCAATGAGACATGCCAGGCCTGACAGAACACAGAATGTGGTAATTAGTACTCTGAACCATCTAGCAGCTTTGAGTTCTAAAATAGCACGGATATGAAGAGTGTGAGCATCTCGGATCATAAAATGTCAATCCTAAGATATTTTTGTAAAGATTTTATTTAATTATTTGAGAGAGAGAGAGAGAGCACAGGCGGGGGGGAGCAGCAGGGGGAGAAGCAGGCTCCCTGCCGAGCGGGAGCCCGATGCGGGACTCCATCCCAGGACCCTGGGACCATGACCTAAGCTGAAGGCAGACACTTAACCAACTGAGCCACCCAGACGCCCCCGTCAGTAGTTTTTTGGCAGGAACTTTATTTATTTATTTATTTATTTATTTATTTATTTAAGATTTTATTTATTTATTTGTGAGAGAGAGAGAGAGGGCGAGCACAAGCAGGGGGAGCAAAAGGCAGAGCAGGCAGAGGGAGAAGCAGGCTCCCTGCCGAGCAGAGAGCCCGATGCAGGACTCGATCCCAGGACCCTGGGACCATGACCTAAGCTGAAGGCAGACACTTAACTGACTGAGCCACCCAGGCGCCCCTATTATTCTCTAATTTTAAACTATTTAACAGGCACTCCCTCCGCCTAAGAAGAAGACCAAGTATGAAAAGGGGGGGTGGAGAAACATGAGAAGAATGAAAATAGGGCAAGATATGGAGAGGACTCACAGTTTTGCTTGCATTTCCCCAAAAGCAGAGACAATGACTGAGACAATGATTTGGGTGACAGTAGTTTATTTGGGGGTCGGTCTCAGGAAGCAGGAGTGAAGAGGTAAAGAACAGAGCCCAAGAGAAGGAGGAAAGGCCAATAAAGGGTGTGTTAATCACCTGGGTACGGTTTGTGGGCACCTGGGGCTCGATCCTGCTGGGGACCCTGTGAGGAACCCGGCAGAACATGCCTCAGGATCTTCCCACGGAAGGATAGGGAAGCTGGGCACTGATGCCGTCGCTCTGATCCTGCTTTGGGTATGGGTTGCCCCAGCTTGGGAGATTGTAAACTCCTCCCACTTTTGGGGGCCACACCCGAAGTCCAAATAATTTAAAGCCAGAAAAAGCTGAACTGAGAGGCTAACCATGTGCTGGAAACCGTCAGCCCCAGCTATGAGTGAACCAAGGTGGGGAGAGGCATCCACAGTGTCTACCATATACGTGGGTGGCCCTTGACAATCTTTTCCTTTTTTTTTTTTTTTTTTACCAGAAAATTGTCTCTTTTCTGGCCAGATGCAGTAATTCACTTTCTATCTACTTTTTTTTTTTTTTTGACGAACAGAAATCAGTTTCTCTGCTTCACTTCTAAATCAACGCTCAAAGAAAAATAATGTAAAACTATCAAGTTTAAAGACGATGGAATTGTTACCTTTTCTGAAGCACAAAATTGTCGGCATGCCCAGGAGGCTCACATATTTCAGTCATCCATAGAAGAAATTACACCCAATGAAGTGGAGCTAATAAGGCATGCAAAGCAAGCATAACAAATATCCTCAGAGAACTAAGGGAGGCTATTGAAAATTCAAAGCAAGATGAGGGTGTTATGAGGTAGAACCTAACTGGAGACAAGGGATATCAGCACTATAATTGCTGAAATAAAGAACTCAATAGATGTGTTAAATAGCAGGATAGACACAGCTAAAGAATAAATGAGGGAGCGGAAAATACTAGCCCAAAAGGCATCCATATGGGTCAGAGAGAGGGAGAAACTCTAAGGAAAAATGTAAGATATGTGCATGATACAAATGAAAGTTCCAGGGACGCCTGGCTGGCTTAGTCGGTGGAACATGGGACTCTTGATCTTGGGGTCGTGAGTTTGAGCTCCACTTTGGGTGTAGAGATTACTTAAGGAAATACAATTTTTAAAATAAATACATAAATAAGGGGCGCCTGAGTGGTTCAGTCATTTGAGCATCTGCCTTCGGCTCGGGTCATGATCCCCGAGTCCCAGGATCAAGCCTGGAGCCCCGCATCGGACTCCCTGCTCAGCAGGGCATCTGCTTCTCCCCCTCCCTCCGCCCCTCCCCCCACTCCTGCTCTCTCTCTCTCACTCTCTTGCCTCTCTCTTACATGAATAAAATCTTAAGAAAATAAAATAAAAAATAAAACCTTTTTAAAAATAAAATAAAGTTCTAAAATAAAAAAAATAAAATAAAAATAAAAATAAAATAAAATAAAGTTCTAACTTCTATAGAATCTCTCTGAAGAAAAGAGAGAGTAGATAGGGTCACACCGTGTGAAAAAATATTAACTAAGAATTTTATAAGTCATATTATTATTACAAATAATAACTAAGAATACCAACCAAGAACTAAGGACACAGTGCCTCATACTGAAATGTTTATTGTATGATGAGCCAGAAAGATTGGGTGGGGGGATTAAAAAAATAAATATTAGCCAGATTTTAAAATATCAAAGTATTAGAGAAAACCACAAAAGTCTTCAGAAAAGGGGGAGAAAAAGGGTGTTGGTTTTTTTTAAGATTTTATTTATTTATTTGACAGAGAGAGAGATCACAAGTAGGCAGAGAAGCAGGCAGAGAGAGAGGGGGAAGCAGGCTCCCCGATGAGCAGAGAGCCCGATGCGGGGCTCGATCCCAGGACCCTGAGATCATGACCCGAGCCGAAGGCAGAGGCTTTAACCCACTGAGCTACCCAGGCACCCCCCTACCTCAATTTTAAAAACAGAATTCCGAATTCATGGAGGTCTTTGCAGGCAGATAAACCTTCGGATGTGACTAGACAGGTTTTTGACCCCTCTGCGCCCATCCCACGTCTACAAAACGAGGGGAAAAATATACAGCGCATAGGGTTGTTGTCAGAATGTTATGATCAAATGAGAAACACCTCACCATAGTAAAGCTTTTTATTTATTTTTTTTAAAGATTTATTTATTTACTTGACAGAGAGAGACACAGCGAGAGAGGGAACACAAGCGGGGGAGCAGGAGAGGGAGAAGCAGGCTTCCCGCCAAGCAGAGAGCCCAATGCGAGGCTCGATCCCCGGACCCTGGGATCATGACCTGAGCCGAAGGCAGACTCTGAATGACTGAGCCACCCAGGAGCTCCTATTAATTTTTTTAAAGATTTATTTATTTATTTGGGGGGCAGAGGGAGAGAATCTTCAAGCAGATTCCCCTGCTGAGCGCGGAGCCAGATGCAGGACTCGATCCCACGACCCTAAGATCATGACCTGAGCCAAAACCAAGAGTCCAACACTTAACCACTGCACCACCCAGGTGCCCCCATAATAAAGCTTTTTAAATGACTGTAGCGCTTGCGGAATTGAGCGAAAGCTGAGGACGCAAAACCGAAGCAAGCCGCCTAACTCATCTCTTGCTTAATCCATGGGAGTATTTCACAGTTACTATGTGCTATTTTTCACAACTTTATTAGAGTAGAATTGCTGTGCCCTCAACAGCACATCTCGAGAATGAAATATGTATGTGAAATCATCACCGCAGTCAAGTTAACAAACCCTTCCATAATGCCCAGAAGGTTCGTTGCGGTTCTCTGTAATCGATCGCTCCCTCCACCCTCCGCCTGGAGGAAACCACTGATCTGCCTTCCAGCACAAGAGATTAGTTTGCGTTTCCTAGAATTTCGTGCACGTGCATAGAATCGTCCAGGAGGAGGGGATTTGCCTTGCCTGGCTTCTTTCATTCATGCTCTGGTCATCCGTCATGGTGCACATATAGTCCATTCCTTTTTCTGGCAGTGGGGTAGCCCACTGTAGGGGTGGTAGGCAGAAGCACGGCACCCGGGCCCTCCCTGCCTGGGTAACTGGCCCCCCAGCAAAAGCTCCAGATGCCGAGGCTCAGTACCTCCCTGGTTGGCAGTACACCATGCGTGTGTGGTCGCATAACGTTGTCAGGAAAGGCGAGCGCTGTCCCCGCGACTCCGCGGGGACAGACGAGCAGAAGCTCACGCCTGGTCTCTCCCGGATGCTGCCCTGCGCACCCTTCCCCTTGGCGGACTAGAACCTCTCTCCTGGCCCCGTGATAAGTCATGAATGTGATGAAAACCACTCGTCTGGGTTCTGTGGGTCACCAAACACGAGAGTCATCTGGAGGACGAGCGACAGATGCTCGTGTCTGGGGGGGGGGGGTCTCTCAGCTTCTGCGCCTCTCGGAATTCGCGAGGCTTCACCTCCATTTGCTTCCCATCTCTTCCCTGCTCCGTGCCACTGTCTCTCAATGCCCTTGCCTCTCCCTGGGTTCCCCCCACCTCCCTGTCTCTCCTTCGCCCAGCCTCTGGGGGGCTCTCCGCACCGTTTGACCCTCACTCTCTCGGTGTCTCTGAGCCGTTCCAGGGCACTCAGGCCCTTCCAGCCTTGTCCCATCAGACCCGCCAACTGTCCCTCTTCCTCCTACCTCGGCATGTTCAGCCTCTTCTCTCTCTTCCCTCCATCTCTTCCTCTTTCCCTTCTCTTGCCTCTCCCGCTCTCAGTGTCCCGTCTTCCTCCTGATCTTCTGTCCTCTCTGTTTCTCTCCTCCTCAGCCCCTTACCGCTTCTCCTTTCCACAGCCCAGCCCTTCCTCCGCTCCTCTCTTCAGTCTCCCTCCTGCCCAACCCCGCGAGGGTTCTGTCTCTCTCGGGACCTCTGTCCCTCCACTTCTCTCCATACTTCCATCTCTCCGTCTCTCTTTTTTTTTTTAAGATTTTATTTATTTATCTGAGAGAGAGAGAGAACGTGAGCAGGGGGAGCAGCAGAGGGGGAGGGAGAAGCAGGCTCCCCACTGAGCAGGGAGCCTGATGCGGGACTCGATCCCAGGACCCTGACCTCATGACCTGAGCCGAAATCAAGAGTCAGACGCTTGACCAACTGAGCCACCCAGACGTCCCTCCATTTTCCCATCTCTTGACACCTCTTTGCACCCCCATTTCTCTTTCACATTTGGCCTCAGAGTCTCCCCACGAGGCGCCACAGCCCCCCGCCCCGATATCTCAGTGCTGACTTAGCTCCCACCCTCCCACCGTCACTGTCCCCTCTGTCACCTCCCTGCCCCCTGCCTGCCAATTTGCCCTAAGAGCTTCCAGAATTACAACTGCCCCTTCTCTCTTGACAAAAAACACATTTCAGGGGCGCCTGGGTGGCTCAGTGGGTTAAAGCCTCTGCCTTCGGCTCAGGTCATGACCTCGGGGTCCTGAGATCGAGCCCCGCGTCGGGCTCTCTGCTCGTCGGGGAGCCTGCTTCCCCCTCTCCCTCTGCCTGCCTCTCTGCCTGCTTGTGATCTCTCTCTGTCAAATAAATAAAAATCTTTAAAAAAAAACAACACATCTGATTCTTCTTATCACAGTGAAGTGGGGACATCAAAACCTCATCAAGCAGAAAGCAGATAACAAGAGACACTCCCCTTGTTCCTTATCAAATACCTACATTGCTTCTGTGTTCTGCCAGCTAGTAAATTTTCAGTCACCGAGCCCCAGGCGGGCATCCCGTCCCGGGCAGCAAGGACAGATAAGAGAGAGATCTCTCAGGCTCTGCTCATTGCTCTGATGTACTTTGGCCGCCGAAGGCTAAGCGTGTTCTAAGCATGTTCGCTCTAAGAGGAGCCCTAAAGAGCCCGGGCTGTATCCATTAACTATTGCTGTTGCTACAGACTGAATATTGTGTCCCCCCAAAATTCGGATGCTAAAACCGTATCCCCCAGTGTGATAGATTTAGGAAGCAGGGACTTAGGGGAGATTAGATCATGAGTTGAGCCCTCATGAATGGGATCCATGCCTTTATTTTTTTTAAGATTTTATTTATTTTTTAAAGATTTCATGTATCCGAGAGAGCATGCGCGCACAAGCAAGGGGAGGACCAGAGGGAGAGGGAGAGGATCTCAGGCAGACTCCACGCTGAGCACGGAGCCCGACGCAGGGCTCCATTCCACGACCCTGAGATCACGACCCGAGCCAAAACCAAGAGTCGACCAACCAATTCAACCAACTAAGCCACCCAGGTGCCCCCAAAATTTTATGTTTTAGGTCATCTTTGCACCCAACGTGGGGCTCGTACTCACAACGCCAGGATCAAGAGCCTCACGCTCCAATGACCGAGCCAGCCGGGCACCCCCGGGGTCAATACTCTTACACACGGGACCTCGGGGGCTCCTACTTTCTGCCACGGGAGGATGGCCGTCTGCACGCCAGGACACGGGAACCTGCTGGCATCCTGATCATGGACTTCTAGCCTCCAGAGCCATGAGAATAAATATTTGCTGTTCTAGCCGCTCAGTCTTTGCTAATTCGCTACAGCAGCCCTCGTGGGCTAAGCGAGCTTTGTAATAAATATCCCCAAATATTAATGGCTCGAAACAATACCTTTGCTGTTGTTCACAGGTCTGAGGGTCGGCTGGATGGGTCTTTTGCTCTTGGACACGCTCATCCACGCATATGCCCTCAGCGGCGGCGGGGAGGTGGCTCTGTCTCTGGGAGTTGGCGAAATATCAGCTGGGGGACTTAGGACAGTCTCTTGTCCTCCAGCAGGTGAGCCCAAGCGGATTCCCATGACAGTGGACACTTTCTAAGAGAACAAACAGAAGACACAGACTCTTAAGACCGAGACTCAAGACTTTCACACAAGACGAATCACTTTCTGTTGGTCAAGGCCAGCCCAAATTCAAGGGGTGGGGAAACTGACTCCCCACACACACTGGGACTACAAAGTCCCAATGCAAAGGGCATAGGTGGAGAGGGTGGTTTGGGGGCCAATCTTTTTGTTTTACTTGTGACACTGAGGGACAGCTGTAATCCTATTCTTTTCTATAAATCTAAGGAGAAAACAAGCCCAGGGCACCTGGGTGGTTCAATCGGTTAAGCGCTCGCCTTCAGCTCGGGTCGTGACCCCAGGGTCCTGGGATCGAGCCCCGCATCGGGCTCCCTGCTTAGAGGGGAGCCTGCTTCTCCCTCTCCTTCTGCTGCTCCCCCTGCTTGTGCTCTCTCACTCTCTCTCCGTCAGATAAAGAAATAAAATCTTAAATAGATATATATATCACTCTAGGTATTTTAAGCATAAAGGTATCTAACACAGGGAATTCAGGGATTTAAAAGGTCATAGAATGCAGCTCCTACGGAAAACAGTTGGGCAGTCCCTCAAAAAGTAAAGCATAGAATTATGATATGACCTAGCAATGCCAGCCTTAGATAAATACCCGAAAGAATTGAAAACAGGACTCAAACAGAACCTTGCCTGCCAATGTTCATTGCAGCATTATTCACAATAGCCAGAAAGCGGGAACACCCCAAGTGTCCATCAACAGATGAATGGATAAACAAAATGAGGTATATACACACAATAGAAGATTATTCAGCCACAAAAAAGGAGTAAAGTTCAGATACTTACTATAACATGAACAAACCTCAAAGATATCACACTAAGTGACATAAGCCAGACACAGAACAAATATGAAATATTCCACTTAGATGAAATATCTAGAATAGGCAAATTTGGGGCCCCTGAGGGGCCCCGTCCATTAACCACCAAACTCTTGATCTCAGCTCAGGTCTTAGATCTCAGGGTGGTGAGTTCAGGCCCCGCACTGGGCTCCATGCTGGATGTGAAGCCCACTTATGAAGGAAGAAGGAAGGAAGGGAGGGAGGGAGAAAGAAAAAAAGAAAGAAAAGGAAGGAAGGAAGGAAAAAGAGAAAGGAAGGGAGGAAAGAAGGAAGAAAGGGGAAAAAAGGCAGAAGGTAGTTCTTTTTTTAAGATTTTATTTATCTATTTACAGAGAGAGAGAGAGATCACAAGTAGGCAGAGAGGCAGGCAGAGGGAAAGGGGGAAGCAGGCTCCCCCCCGAGCAGAGGGTCCGATGCGGGGCTCGATCCCAGGACCCTGAGATCATGACCTGAGCCGAAGGCAGAGGCTTTAACCCACTGAGCCACCTGGGTGCCCCAAGATTTTATTTTTAAGTAATCTCTCCATTCAACACGGGGGCTCGGGATCATGACCTCAGCTGAAGGCAGACGGTTAACCGGCTGAGCCACCCAGGCGCCCCACCGCTGGGATTTTCAGCCTGAGTGCCCACACTCGGGCTTTCCATATGGTTTGGGCTGAGAAGCAAAAGGAGCAGGGAAACCGGCAGGGTTTAGAGTCAGACTGCCTGGTTTTCATCTTCCCACCCACACGCCCTGCAACACACACACTTACTGCTCTGTAAATTACTCTTTAACCGCCCCGGGGTATGATGTTAACATCAATGCCTTTTATACCATCCCTGCTTGGTCGCCGGTACTTGGATTCTCAGTTTTCAGGTTTGAGCACAGCGTCCTGGTCCTCCCATCCCCCTGCCTCACCCCAGGACGGCCTCGGCTGGGACGGGACCACCTGTGCAGCTCAACTTACTCTTCAGGAGTCTCCATTCCATCCACCTTGTCTCCTTGGAAGGAACGTACTTCCCACTCCTTTATACCAAGCGGCCATGCAACTTGCTTGGCCAGTAGGAGGAAGGCACACGGAACCCAAGCAGGGCCTTGAAACATACCGTTGCGGTTGGGCTCACACAGCTCCAATTACTATGAGAACATTCCTGGGAGAGCCCGTGGATCCCCAGCATTGGATGCACCTGCCAAGGTCAGCCTACCCACCAACACCTGAGAGAGCCCAGTCAGGATCATCAAGCCACCCAACCACGCCCAGCCCCAATCAGTCAAGCCCCAGATAACCTCAGATTTAGAGGAGAGGTCAGCGAAGATCAGCAGAGCCTTCCAAGCATGATCAGCTGACCCTCAGCCAACCCTCGGATGCGTGTGCTAAATAACCATCAATATGTGTGTATCACACACAGATTTTCATTCTTGATCACCCGATGAGGAAACTGACACGGTACCAGCTGTGTATCCACGGACTCACTATCATTACGTAGTTGCAGTGTGACTATGTGACGGCCAGATTATTTTATTTAGAATCCACAAAGCAAGAGGGTGCTGAGAACGTTGTCAGAAATTGTACCCAGGGCGCCTGGGTGGCTCAGTGGGTTAAAGCCTCTGCCTTCGGCTCAGGTCATGATCTCGGGGTCCTGGGATCGAGCCCCACATCGGGCTCTCTGCTCGGCGGGGAGCCTGCTTCCTCCTCTCTCTCTGCCTGCCTCTCTGCCTACTTGTGATCTCTCTCTCTGTCAAATAAATAAATAAAAATCTTAAAAAAAAAAAGAAATTGTACCCAGCGCCAGATGTTAAATGTACATGATCTGGATGGCTGAAGGCAGTTTTACGACCGCGTAAGTTTCAGGATGATGTGGTTGGAGGGTTAACTGGCTTGAAAAGCCCATGCCCGGGACTTCCCACGACTTGGCTGGACTTCACCCAGATTTTTCCAGAAGCTACATGACTTGTAACATTGCAACAGATCGAATGCAGAAGCAGCTCTGAGAATCCGGTTGTCTTCTATTGAGCTAGACATTAAATAATTCTCAGAAATGTGAAATAATGCCACTCTTCTCGTTACATTTTTTTATTTTGGAAAACATAGCACTTTTCTTTTTTTTAAGATTTTATTTATTTATTTGACAGAGAGAGAGAGCACAAGCAGGGGGACAGACAGGCAGAGAGAGAGGAAGAAGCAGGCTCCCCACCAAGCAGGGAGCCTGACACTGGGCTTGATCCCAGGACCCTGGGATCATGACCTGAGCCGAAGGCAGACGCTTAATTGACTGAGCCACCCAGGTGTCCCAACATGGCACTTTTCATTTGAAATGTTATTTATGTTAAAATGCAAGGAGTTTCCAGATGTTCCAGCAACAGAGGAATGGATTGGGACCCCTGGGTGGCTCAGTCAGTTAAGCGTCCGACTCTTGATTTCGGCTCAGATCATGATCTCAGGGTTGTGGGATCGAGCCCTGCGTCGGACTTCTTGCTGGACATGGAGTCTGCTTAGATTCTCTCGTTCCCTCTCCCTCTGCCTCTCCCCCCAACCTTGCTCATGCTGTCTCTCAAAAAAATCAAAAAAATTTAAAACAGATGAATGGATAAACCAAATGTGATATATACATTCAATGGAATATGACTTGGCCTTAGAAAGGGAGGAAATTCTGACACATGCTACAGCTTGGATGAAACTTGACCACAGGATATTAAGTGGAACGAGACAGGTACAAAAGGACAAATAGTGAATTATTAGGAGGCACGTAATATGAGGCTTATATGAGGCCATAGAACAGGCAAATTCTCAGAGGTAGAAAGTAGACTAGAGGTTACCTGTGGTTGAGGAAGGGGGGGCGTGGGGGGCAATGGGCAGTATTGTTCGATGGGTACAGAGTTTCAGTTTGGGAAGATGGAAACATTCTGGAAAGGAATGGTAGTGATCCTTGCACAACAATGTGAGTGTTCTTCACTAACTGTGCACCTAAAATGTTTAAAATGGTAAATTTTGGGTGCCTGGGTGGCTCAGTGGGTTAAAGCCTCTGCCTTTGGGTCAGGTCATGATCTCAGGGTCCTGGGATCGAGCCCCGAATCGGGCTCTCTGCAGGGAGCCTGCTTCCTTCTCTCTCTCTGCCTGCCTCTCTGCCTACTTGTGATCTCTCTCTCTGTCAAATAAATAAATAAAATCTTTTAAAAAATAAAATGGTAAATTTTACATTATGTATATTTTACCACAATAAAATATTTACCAAAAATGCAATGACTTTATTATGGTCATTTTTAAATGACTCCGTAAATAAATTTTTGAACTTCTCAGTCTTTTTTTTTTTTTTTTAAGATTTTATTTTTATGTAATCTCCATACCCAATGTGGGACTTGAACCCACGACCTCGAGAACATGAGCCACTGGCTCCACCTACTGAGCCGGCTAGGCGCCCCTTGAACTTCTCAGTCTTAATTTAATACTAAATATTGATAGACACAACTGGCACACACAGGAGCTCTTTGGGGTCCTCAATAATTTTTAAGGTTGTAAAAAAAAAAAAATCCTAACAGCAACAAGTTTGAGAACCTCTGCTCTATAAGCAGCTGAGCTGAGCCCGAAGTAACTGTCCCTGACACATCTCTGCCAGAATCAACAAATTCCCGATTAAACGGCCAAAAATGTAGTTTTACGTTTCTTCCGGCCAAAGCAGACAGGCGACCTCTAGTGGAAATACGAGGTATTGCTTGACGGCGCAAAATTTCTCGGTAATTTTGTAGAGGACAGAACTCGATGCTCACACACACACACAGACACGATCAAACACGCCCTCACACACACGAACTCTCACACAGACCCACATATGCACACACACACACACACACACACACACACACACACACACACACACACACACACACACAGCAATACTGTAACACACACAAAGAGACCCAGCCTCACATGTGGACACAGAGTCACACACGCATACACGCGTGACGCTAAAAATAGCATATGATTAACAAAGGGCACTTAGTAAATTACCTCCATTCTCTATTTTTTTATTGTAATGGAAAATGAGTTTCTCCCCAAAGCCATTAAATAAATGTTGAACAAGTAATTAAGATGAATCTAGGTTTGGCAGCATGCCCGATTAGAGGTCCACGATCCCTTAGCTGAAGTCCTTGGGGACGAATGCATTTCAGAACTCAGAACTGCTCCAGTTTTAGAAAGGTAATTTTGAGCTAATGCCACATTTTACGTAACACTCCCAGGGGCCTGAGGCAGCCCCTTAGCCATCAGACATGTTCATATATTTGCAGCCAAACACGTGTGAAAATTCACACCAAAAGGAGATAAGTAACTCCTATTAGTTCACCTGCCACCACGTGGGCCAAAATTACCCCCCAAAGAAATATTTTTCGGTTGTCACAGATTTTACGAATTCGGAACTGTGGCTAAGGGATACTGTTAGCAGGCCCCTCGCATGTGCACGCACTTAGATTCCTGCTGGGACTGTAAACCTGGGATCCCGGGCCCGGGGAGGTGGGCGTAGGGGGAGGACGGTGACTCTTCGGCGCCCCCTCCTGGCAGTCCCACCCCTCGCAGCTGGGCTGCAGACTTGGGATGTCTACTGGCTTTGGCCTGATCCAGCGATGGGTCCTGATTGGCCTAAACCTTCCGAGTAATCCCGCCTTTACTTGCCAGTGAGTGGTTGAACCCAAACCTTAACCAACAGCACCTGACGGCGCCTGGCTCAGGCATTTGCCCCAGGTTTGTCATGTGACCTGCACTGATCCAATGAAATTGAAGGAAAGCCCTTCAGCGCCCCAATAGGGGCCAGGCCTCCGTCCCTCCGAGGGATGGGGAGGAGTTTAGGGAGGCACCTTGCGACGCCGCTCGGGCATGAGGCTGACCCTATGCACGGAAAGAACCAGAAACAGTTCGTTGAGGGCCCCGCTGTCCGACAGCGCCACCGCACTGGGGCCAAGGCCATGCTTCCCTGAGGCTCCTCCCAGCGACCGCACCGCACGGCGGGTACTAGCCCCAGCCCATTCCCACCCCACCCAGCACTCCTCTGATGGGCAGCCTTTGCTTAAGGACCCCGAGAAGCACACCGCCCCCACCGCCACCCCGACTTCGTCAGGACCGTGTGACAGCCTCAGGCCCTCTGGCCCAGTCCCTCCACCCCTCCCTCCTCTCACGGCAACCAGATGGATGGAGGCGGCGATGGTTGCACAACCCTGTACTCCGTGCTCTGCACTGAACACTTTAAAAATGGTTTAAATAGTAACTTTTACACACACACAGATTTTGAACACCCACTTTTCTTCCAGGCCACCATCTGGGTCGAGCCACCACTGGCCACCGCGGTCCCTCCCTCATCTGAACCACGGGAGTGGCTCCTCCCCGGGTTCCCCGCTTCGCTTCCACCCTCGCCTGTACTGTTCCTTCCCACCCCGCAACGAGAGAGCCCTGTTGACACCTAAGTTGCCTCTGTCCCTTCTCAGCTCCCGGACCTCCCGTGGCTTCATCTCCAAGCAAAAGCCGAAGTCCTCGCGGCAGCCCACGAGGCTCTGCACAATCGGCCCCCTTTCTCTCTCTCTCTCTCTCTCTCTCGGGGCACCTCCTCCTGCTCTCCCCATCACTCGCTCTGCTCACTCACTAGCCTCTTGGTGGTTCCTTGAACGAGCCAAGCACCTGAGCCTCAGGGTCACCGCACTTGCTGTTCCGACTTCCTGGCACATGCTTCCCTCAGAGATCGGCATGCCGTGCCCTCGCTTCTGCCCAGTGACCGGCAACTCCATCCCTCCCTGTCACCTTGACCCTGATTATTTTCCTCCTTGCTGCTTCTTACTGACCAGACATAACGTATATCTAAGTTACTAATCCTGTTATTTGTCTGTCTGTCCTGTAATAGGTCAGCTCCCTCGAGAGCAGGAAGTTTTGCCTGTTTTGTTCAGGGCTGTGACCCCGGTGCCTAAAATAAGGCCTGGCACATCGTAAAGGCGCAGTAAATGTTTGCTAAGCGCACAATTAAGAGACAGCGGCCAAAAGAGAGACTGAGAGATCAGGAAGAGAGACCAACACAGGGGAGGCGAAAGGGCAGAGGGGGCTGAGCCAGGGAAGAAATGGGAAAGTAGGTGGGCGGGGGTGGGGTGGGGTGGAGGGAGAGTAAGGTGGGCGTCTGGGAGCAAGATGCGGGAGGGAGGAGAAAGGGAGAAAGAGGCGGGAGAGTGAGTCAGAGTCAAGTGAGGGACAGAGGCCGAGACTACACTGAGACAGGTCAGGGGAGACAGAGAGGCAGAGACAGAATGAGAGGAGGGGGGAAGAGGACAGTGGAGAGGGAGACACAGAGACAGGAAGAGAAACCGAGGGATGGGGAGAAATGGAGCTGGGGAGAAGAGGCCGGAAGCTGGAAGGAGAGCCCAGGGGGAGCAGATGCAGCAGCAGTCCGCACGTCCAACTCACCACTTGCTGGTCTCCAGAAGCTCTGGGCTGACTTGATATCCCTTGGGATCCAGGCTGGGGTTTTTGAATCCCTGAGGGACAGCGGCGGGTGCAGAGAAAGGACATGTGATGCTGTTCGAAAGGCTGCAGGCAGATCACTAGCTTATTTAATCCTCACGGAATCTCTGGACTATTATCATCTTCGCTTTACAGGATCAGGAAGGTTGAGGAACCTGCACAAGGTCACACAGTCAGTGAGAAGAGGAAGAGCGGGAATTTGAATCTGGGCATCTTGGCCCCAAAGTCAGTGCCCTTTAACCATCACCCGTGCTAACTATAAAGGGGTGCTGGCTTCCTGGGTTCCCCTTCCATCCGGAGACCCCCTCTGGGAAGTGGTGCTGGAAGGATAGAAGGAAGGAAGGCAGGGAACCAGAATGACTGACATTCTCAGCCTGGTTGTCATCCGCAGATGTCCTAGCCTGAGGGAGGAGGCTAAGCGTCACTCTTCTGGGAAAGTCTCCAGTTCAAGGGAGGAGGCTGGACAGGAAAACTGCTTCCTGCCCAGAGCCAGGCCTGTCTTCTGGGTAGTAAGATAGATTCAATTACCTTTGACTCTTTCAGCAGGACCTCCTAAGTTTCTCTGCCTCCGTCTACCAGGAGCAATACAGACCAGAGAGGTTGTTCTCCTCTTCAAAGGCAGCACAGTGCTGGTAACTTCCTCTGTGATTTCCAGGGAGGCAGAGAAGCCCACCACGCCCCCTGCCGCCCTCGTCTCTCAGACCCCAGGATGAAGGCCTCTGTCTCTCCTGGCAGCATCCTGACACCTCAGGGTCCTGACTCTGTAATTATACTAGTCACAATTCCCCAAACCCCAATTCTTGCGCGAGATCACCCCACCTCTCCCCTCATCTCCTGTGCTGTAACAGGAGGGCAGACTGTCTGCTTCCCTCCAGACGCCCTGGTCTTCTGCTCCAAGTCTACGGAAAGCTGAGAAGTCCTTCACGCTGTCTGACCTTCAACTGCCCTGTTGCAGAGAAGCCTCCTCTCCCAGCCCCCAAAACCACACGATGGCGAGGGGAGAAGAACCCCCACCCCACCCCCACCCAGGTCAGGGGAGAAGCCACCCAATCCACCCAGGGCAAGAGAGACGAAGATCAGATGCCGGGAAGGCCTTCCCCTCACAAACTTGAAAGGGGAGACATCTCGCAAACAATACAACACAGCACCGGACAGTTGGGGCTGGAATTTATTGCACGGGGACATATGGACACGGAGATTCAGAGAGGAGGGCGGTGGGCTGTGGGCTCAGAATCCTACGGAGGGTGTCAGGAGGCAGAGGTCAGGATGGGGTCTGCCAGATGGTGGAGGACCCCGGCCTGATGGCAGAGGAGCGAGGCCCCGGGCCAGCTCCCCTTGGCGCCCCCCCCCCCAGCCCATTCTTCTGGATGACGACTCCGGAGACGCTAGGCGATGTCATGAAGAGGGAGCCCGGGCCCAACCAGGTAACGGAGCATCCGCCGTGGGGGCGCGGGCTCTCGAGGGCGGGCGATCCAGCTTGGGTTGGAAGGGAGGGTTACCCGGGTCCTCGCCACCCCGCGGCCTCCGGCGTCTCTCTGGGTGTCTGGCGGTTCGGGTGGCGGCTGGGGTCGCTGTGACGGCGGCGGCGGCGGCGGCTGCGCGGCAGCTCGAGCTGGGGTCGCGGCCCGCCGGGGGCTCCCAGGAGGCAGGAGACCGAGGCAGCGGCGGGCGCCGGGGCAGGCGGCGCGCCCGGACGGGCGGCGCACGGAGGGGACGGCGCGCTGGGCAGCGGGCCGGCGGGGCCCGCGGGGCCCGCGGGGGGCCGCGTGGGAACCCAGATGAGCCCGTAGTAGACGGCGAGCAGCACCGCGGCCAACGAGACGCAGAGGAAGTAGGCGCAGACCGGGGCGAGGCGCAGCCAGCGGCCGCGCGGGCCTTCGCTCAGCCCGGCACCACCCGGGCTCTCGCCGCCGCCGCCCACGCAGCTCGTGCCCCGCATCCCCGCAGCCCACTGGGCCCCGCGCAGCGGCCCGCGCAGGCCCCGCCCCCGCGCGCTGGGCCCGCCCCCACCCACCCCTTCGGAGGACCGCCTCCGCATTCTAAATCTCCCTCCCCCAACCCCGCCCCCGCCAGCATGATCACGCCCCCGAGCGGGCGGGTCTCCTCCGGGCTCTGGGCCCGCCCCCTCCCCAGTTTCCAGCCAACCATTAGCAAGCTAAGGCTTAACTAGCGTTCCGACCCCACCCCTCACTTAGCTCTGACCCCGCCCTAGGCCTGCAAAGCTAGCTCTGTTCTTTTGACTATGCCAGGCTTCGGTGTGATGCCCACACCTCTTACCTGCGAGCCCGCCCAGCGCCTAGCCCCGTCCTCCCGCCAGCCCTAACCCCGTCTCCTTTATTCAGACTTCTCCCAGGCATCCAGCCCCGCCTCCGAGCTCCACGGCCTTGCGAAGTTCAGGCCTCACGAAGCGCCCCCGTCCTTAGCCGCAGGCCCGCTCCGCTTCTAACTTGCCTTTCTCTGAATCAGACTCGACTCTAGCATTCGAAGCCACCCTCTTCTCTCCCTCGATTCACGCTCTCTAGTCCAGGCTCCACCCCTTTCCGCCGCCTCACTCCACTAGTTCTAGCACCGTACTGAACACGCCCTCGACTGAGGGCTGCACCCCACACCCGCGTTAGGAACTCCCGTCTAAACCGGCTCTCGCCGCCCCACCCCACACCTAAGGCCGTCCTGCGTTGTAACTCCATCCGCCAGAATTCTGGCCCCGCCCAGGCATCCTAACCTCGCGCCCGGTGGGACCTCCTCCATACTTAGTGTCCTGAGGCTTAAACACACCCCGAAGCCCCAGCTCGGCCGCACAACCCAATCACGCCCCTTCCCCAACTCCACCCCACCACCCTCCTTTTCTCCCTCTCCCTAAAGCCACGGGATCCAGAGCGGTCTCCGGGGAGGAGAGAGCGCAGCCTGGGAATCCAGACTAACCCCCTCCTGCCGCCCCCACCCCATCAAGGCCGGGAAGCTTCAGTCCCCTCCCAGCAGCGTCTTCAGGAATTCGGGGAGGCCTGCGGGAGGGGGGGAGGGAAGACGTATCAGGGGGGTGGAGGAAGGAAGACCCCTTCCTCCCGCCTCTTCCGCCACGGAAAAGCCCGCCAAGCACAGCAACCCAGCCTGCCCTGCCAGAAACACAGTTCAAAGGTTAGCGGAAGCACTGCGTTTAATAGGAGACGGGGCCGGTGGCCGGGTAGTTCCGAGTCCGGTGGAACAGTCACCGGCCATCTGCCAGGCCCCAGATGTAAACCAGGAGGCAGCAATCTAGGCCTGGGGACCGGCACCTATCCCCCCAAGGCTTCCATTAGGTGGGTGACTCGGGGGCGTCTCCGCCCTCCCGGTGCCACGGCGCCCCCGAAGCGTGAGACTGGACTATTGCCCTGGCCCCACCCCGTTCACGGTCCCTGGCTCCGCCCCCCTTACATTTAACCCTCTCCTGGCGGGAGTGTGACGGAAGCAGAGGACAGAGGAGCGAGGCGGCAGGAGGTTAGTGCAGAGCGCGGAGGCCACGGTCGGCGGGCGCGGTCAGCGGGCGGCCCCCGGTGGCGGAGCGGCCGCCACCACCTTGCAGAAACGCACCCTCTGGAAGTCGGTGATCTCCGCGGTCTCCTGGCCCTCGGTGCCCGCCTCTGGGGAGAGAAGGGGCAGTCAGCGGAGGGGACACCCCCGCCCCCCGTCCAGTTCCGTCTCTGATCCCAATGAGCCCGGCTGCAATCGCCCCTCGCTAAGTGGTCTATGGGCCTCGGACTCCTGTCATCTTCCCAGGGGACCCCCAAGCTGCATGCACCCCAACAGAACCCTGTTTACAATCGAGGAAATCATCTGGGATAGCGAGATTACGGTCACCCCCAACTGTCCTGGCGCACCCCAGCCGCCGCCCCCCTCACGCTCCCACGGGCATAAACTGAGTCCCATCACGCCCGCCCTATTGGACCTGTCCCTCTCTGCCCTTGCCCACAAGAGTGCTGACCAGATCCCCTTGGCTCTGCCCCAAACTCTAACCCCGCTCCTGGGGAGGTCCCTGATTCGGAACCTAGCTTGATGGAGGTGGAGGCGGGCTTGGGCCCAACATTCTCATGGGGTCTGTGTTTCTATTCTAATTTATCCTACGTGGTTAGACCTCAGAATGCCAATCCTGCCCGCAGCTAAATCCATGATTCTACCCCTTTCCCATTCTTACTTTTGGCCTATCTCAATTCCTAATCCTGCCCTCAGCCCCGCCCCCTTGAGCCTAGCCTCACCCCTTTACTTTTAGAGGACATCCCCAGACCCCCGGGGTCTGCCTCCAAATCCCAATCCCATCTCGGCTCCACCTCCTCACAGCCCCCCTCCCCCCTCCCCTCAATCCCGTCGCGCCCCAGAGTTTCTCCACTTAGCTCCACCCCCTTGACCTTGGCCCCAGTCTGGCAGGATCCTAGCACTGTAGCCTCACCCCCAGGTCCACTGCTACCCCACGTACCCAGCTCCACTCTATCCTGCTCTCCCCAAACCCTCCCCTCTGCGCCAGAGGGAGAAAAAGAGGAAGGAAGCAGGCCCCCTGGGGCCCCATTCACTCCCCCACCTGGAGCTGCGTCAGACCCTTCCTCCTCAGCTTTCTGGGTTCCTGGGAGGCTGGGCCCACTCTCGAGGGAGGCAAGGGCTGGCTGGTCACCTCCTGGGGAAGGGGGAGGCCCAGTCAAGCCCCTACCCCTCCCAATTTCCCCCCAACCCCGAGAGAGAAGGCCCTGGGAGAGTGAGGGGTGTTCAAGGACACACTTGGGGAGTATCATTTGAGGACGTGAACTCTTTATTGGGGAAGGGGCTCTGTGGCCCAGAGCAAGGGCGGGGGAGGGGGCATTCCAGAGACCGGCATGGGCTGCCCTCCCTAGCCACCAGGGCAGTGGGGCGCCCAGGGTCCCGGGGCCCAGCCCCTGACAGCCCCCACAGCGAGTGCACCCCTGGAGCGCGCGCACACACACACAAGCAGCTAGCTTCATGCATTTCCAAAAGGCCAGGCCTCACCCGGACACGGGGCACCGGCCGGGTGGGCGTCCCGGGGAGAATTCAGCTCCATCTCTTCACCCCAGTCAGACACGGGCTGGTGGTCCCCAGGGGGTGAAAAGGGGCTGGGAGGCGTGGCAGGGGCCTGGGGCAGTGGCGGGGGCTCCTCTGGCCGGGACAGCTCTGTGTCAGCCTGCTCACCGGTGGGACTTCCGGTGGGACTTCCAGTGCGGCTTCCGGTGGCCTCCGCCTCTGGGGGTTGGTGGCCTTGGGCTGGTTCTTCTTCCTCCTCATCAGCCTCCTCCTCTTCTTCCTCGACCTCCTCTTCCTCCTCCTCCTCCTCACTCACATCTTCCCACTCCTCATCCTCCCCCTCGTCCTCCTCCCCCTCGTCCTCAGGGGGCCGGTGGGCAGGAGGAGCTGGGGTCTCCAGGGGCTGTGGGGAACACAAGGCAGGTCGGGGACAGGGGGTGGGCCCCAAGCACCCCACGCCCCCTGCCCAGAGACGGGAGCCCGCCTTACCTGCATGGCCGTCTCCTCAGGCGGAGTGGGCTGGGGGCCCTCAGGGGCTGGGGACACTGCCTCCTTCGTCTCCCAGCGGTCATCATGGTCACTGGAGGGGACAGAGAAAAGGGGTGAGGCCCAGGTGGCCAGGGAAGAAGGGGCGTCTCACCTCCAGGTCCTCCTCCAGAGAAAAACTGCCAAATTCAACTCAGGGCACGAGGGGGCCGCAGCTTTCCAGGAGAGGAGCCAGCACGAGGGAGCACCGAGGAGGAAATGGGGGGGGGGGGTGTCCCTAGGTGTCTGGGACAGACAGAGGGGCACCAGGTGGCAGAAGAGGAGTGAAAGGAGATGAAGGGAAAGATGGAGGTAAGGCAGAAAGCTGGGCCCCAACTCCCCAGAAACAAGAGCCTGACCCACAGAGAGACGGGCACCCGAGAAGAGACAGGGACGAGACGACACAGACAGGCCCCCGCGTGCTGGAGTCAGAAGCACCAGGGATCGAGTCAGACAGCCCTGCTGGGGGCGCGGGGGTGTGCACACACCACAGGAAGGGGTGCCCGCACCTGTACGCATGAGGGGCTGCCTTGGTCCGGGGTCGACTACTCTTCCTCCTCCTGCGGCTGACCTCAGCTTTGTGCTGGGACAGGAACTCCCTGAAAGTGGGGGGTTTGGGGGGCCGCGTCCAGGTCTGGTCATCTGCAACAGAACCCAGGAAGAGTCGGGGACGGGGGGCATGGCACGAAGTAACCCCCGTGCCTGGCCCTGCCAGCTGCCCTCCGCCCCAGGACACCTGCTCACCATAGCGGTGGGATGGTTCGAGGGCAGCGGCTGGGCCATCCTTGAACCTGGGGGAATGAGAAAGGGGGTGAACACGCAGCTGGGGGAACAGTGGGAGCAAGAGGGGTGGGGAGAGATAAGGGGGGATCGGGGTCAAAATCAAGATCATAGAAGGAGGGGCCCCTGGGTGGCTCAGTGGGTTAAAGCCTCTGCCTTTGGCTCAGGTCATGATCTCAGGGTCCTGGGATCGAGCCCCGAATCGGGCTCTCTGCTCAGCGGGGAGCCTGCTTCCCCCTCTCTCTCTGCCTGCCTCTCTGCCTACTTGTGATCTCTCTCTCTGTCAAACAAATGAATAACATCTTAAAAAAAAAAAAAAAAGATCATAGAAGGAGAGATGGTCAACCAGAGGAGGTCACTGATTAGAAGGCGGACAGGATCAGATGACGGACAAGAGGCAAACTTGACATTATAGTGACAAATACAGAAAGAAGAAACTCAGTATTTGACCCCAAAAAACCAAAAATTTAGAAAGTACATGATCCCCAGCTTTCAATCTGGCCTCAATCCCTTTCACCGTCTCCCATCTCCCCGGCTAAGCAGAGTCTCCTACCACACAAAGCTCTGCCTCAGGGCCTTTGCACCTGCTGCTCCTGAGACACTTTCCCAGGCTTTTCAGTGGCCTGCACCCTCACCTCCTCCAGGCCTCAGCTCACATTATTATATACATTATATAATAATTATAATATTATATACGTTATATAACGTATAATACGTTATTATATAATAATTATATTATATAATTTTAAATCACATTATTATATACGTCACTGAAGTCTAAAACGAGACCCTCCATCCCTCTCCATATTCTTCGCTGTTCTTTGTGACCTGCCACAGGATCGAGTGTCCACCTTTCCAACTTGACTCTAGGTTCCCTGAAGGCAGAAGCGTTTTGTTCGCTACTATATCCCCATCACCCTTCATGACACAGAGGAGAGACTCGATAAATATTTGCTGACAGGGGCACCTGGGTGGCTCAGTCGGTTAAGTATCTGCCTTTGGCTCCGGTCACGATCCCGGTGGGTCCTGGGATCAAACCCCGCAAGGGGCTCCCTGCTCATCAGGGAGCCTGCTTCTCCCTGTCCCTCCGCCCCTCCCCCCGGCTGTCTGCATGCTGTCTCTCTCAAATAAAATCTTAAAAAAAAAAAAAAATTTGCTGGGGCGCCTGGGTGGCTCAGTTGGTTAAGCGGGTAGCCTTCAGATCAGGTCATGATCCCAAGGCCCTGGCATCAAGTCCCACACATCGGGCTCCCTGCTCAGCGGGGAGTCTGCTTCTCCTTCTGCCTGCCGCTCCCCCTGCTTGTGCTCTCTCTCACTGTATCTGTCAAATAAATAAATAAAATCTTTTTAAAAATTGCTGATGAAATCAAAGCATGCACGCGCTGGGACTCGCTGCAGGCTACCTTGGGGACACAAGAGGACGAACCCTGAGAAGTTCTCCCTAAAAGCCTCCGAAGGGTCAGCTTCAGTATCTGTGCAAAGTATTTCTCGCACTTGCACAAGCTTGGCTCACAATCCAGAAATGAATGCTCCGACCACTGGACACACAGCCAACAGTCTCTCTGCCCAGCCGGCACCAACAACGAGCGGGACCGGCGTGGAAACTTCCAAAGCAGCGAAGGGGGCAGCACGGCATAAAACGACAACGGCAGGGGTCCCCGGGGGGCTCAGTCCCAGGGGTTGGGAGTCCGACTCTTGATCTTGGCTCCCGTCATGATCTTGGGGTCATGGGATCGAGCCCCACGCGGGGCTTTGCACTCAGCAGGGAGTCTGCTTGAAGACTGTCTCTCTCTGCCTCGCCCTCTGCCCCCCCATACTCTCTCTCGTTCTAAAAAAATAATAAAAAAAATAATAAACTACAGCTGCAGATCTAAAGACGGCTGTTGACTGGCTCTTTGGTACGGAAGCCGGCCTTCCTGTCAATGACACAAAGTAGAGCTTCGCTTGAAGTTGGACTAACGGGATGCTTCCTGGGACCCGAAAGGGGACCCAGTCAGATAAGGGTACAAGTGCCACCCGGATAAGGGGTGTGGGCTGGGGGCGCCCATGCGGTTTGAAGGTCTCATCATCGGCAGCCCTTCCTTGAGCCTTCCCTGTTTAGAATTTCCATCCGTGCCCTTAGCCAGGGCACGAATGCAAGAACCGTCAACTAGAGCAGCTTAGTTTCCCGCTGCAGCGATGCCAGATCTGTCACCGACAGGACGGGGAGTGTGTCCCCCTCCCTCCTGCCAACGCCACGGCCGGCACTTCTCCGGAGAGCGGCTGCCGCCTGAACCCCGGAACGAACCCACGGGGAGCAGAGCTAAGATCAGCCTGCACCGGGGAGTCAAGGCCAAGGCACCACACGGGGGCGAGCAGAGGGAACACTCACATCCCGTCGGTCTTCTCGGCATCCCACTCCCGCCGCCACTGGCCGGTGGGCTTGCGGTGTCTCTGCAGCCGCTCCTGGTCGATCTTCTCCCTCTCCTGCTTCCAGCGCAGATACTCCGACCGCTCCCGGCCCGTCATGGACAGCGTCATGTCACCAGCGCCGCCCAGGCCGGCCCGGCGGCCCTGCCCACCCGCAGACACGCAGTCAGGGCCCCATTCCCCGTTCCCCAGGCCGGCCCACCCCAGCCTCTCCCCCATGTGCCTGCGGACTCAGCGGTAGGGCCCCGCCCAACACGAGGGGGCGACAGGCTGGAGGCTGGCACCAGCTCGGCTCCCGGGGCACCTCCGCGGAGAGGCCATCCCGGGCCGCTCCCTCTCAAGCAGCACCCCTCTCTAGTCCCTCTCCCTGCTGGATTTTTCTTCACAACGCTTGCCACTACCTGACACCCTACTGTAGGTTCGTTTACACAGCACCCCCGCCCCCCCGGAATCAATTTCATCGGGGCGGGGGCTTGGCCTGAAGACTCAGTCCCAGTGGGCGCCTGAGTGGCTCAGTCATTGAGCATCTGCCTTCAGCTCAGGGCATCATCTCTGGGTCCCTGGATTGAGTCCCGTGTTGGGCTCCCTGCTCAGCGGGGAGTCACTTCTCCTCCCTCTACCCCGCCCCCCTGCTTGTGCTCGCTCTCTCTCCCTCTCCCTCAAATATACAAAATCTTAAAAAAAAAAAAAGACCCAGCCCCAGCACCTAAGTCTGCATCCAGCACCCAAAAGGTCC
>CM052888.1:43812950-43917007 GCA_028534135.1 Potos flavus
CCCCTGGGCGCCCAGGGAGTCAGGGCTGAGGCTCAAGCCAATAATGAAACAGGCGAATTAGTGACCGAGAGAATTCCAGGGAGGAGGGGATGTTAGGAGGAAAAGGGATGGGACGATGAAGGAGTAGCAGGCAGTCGGAAGGGGGGTGCCTCCGTTTGGCTGCTCCTGAATCTTTGCCGAGGGGACTCTGAGCCGGGGGAAGGTGATCCAGGGCAAAGGGAGCGGCAAGGACGGAGGCGCGGAAGGGGGACTGAGCTATTTGCCACAGACAAGGGTCCAAAGCCAAGCAACTTACAGTTTGCACTGAGCTCCACCGCGTCTTGGGAACAAAACAGCAGGATCGGCAGACCCTGGGGTTGGCAGCTGACCCGAGGCGGAGATTTGAGCCACGTGCACCCTGTTGAGGAGGGCGAAGGCCTCTGGGTCACAGGCCTCACAGGGCCTCAGTTTCCGCGTTTGCATTAGGAGGCCCCAGAGGCTGCTGTGTTAGGAGGTGCGTTGTGTGAGGGGCGCCTGGGTGGCGGTGGAGCCCCGGACTCTTGATTTGGCTCAGGTCAGGATCTCAGGGTCGTCAGACGGAGCCGAGGGCCCCGAGCAGGATGGCGGCGGAGTCTGCTTGTCCCTCTCCTTCTCCCCCGCCTTAAGCCCTCTGCCCCGCCCCTGCCCCGCCCCCGCCCCGCCCCGAACTCCCCCTCACACGCATGCTCTCTTTCTCTCTAGAATAAACCAATAAAATCTTGAAAAAAAAAAAAAAAAGATGAGTATGTGAGTGAGTGGTGTTTGGAGGTGGGCTCTGGGGGTCTCATGCTTCCAAGCTCAGGTCTGTTCGGTCCAAGTGAGTATCACGGAGCAAAATGGATTCGAACCCAGGCAGGTTGGGCCAGAGTCTGGGTTCACGACCTCCCCGCTGTGCAGCCTGGTGGTCTGAGTGTTTCCAAGGACAGCCCTGGGGTAACTGCGTTTGTGTCCCATGGGACAGACGAAAAAAGTCATCTTGGAGCCACAGTGTGGGAGATTGATGCGAAAGGGGCTGTTTTTCTTCATTCCCTCCCTGTGTCCCCACCTCTCGAGCTGTGAGTTTGCAGCCCCCCATCCCCGCCCTGTAAGGGGTGGACTCTCTGTCTCCTCCCTTGAATCTGAGCGGGCCTTGAGATTTGTGGCCAAGAGGATGCAGCTGAGACAACCAGGTGTCAGACTTGAGCTGGGGCCTCAGGAGGCCTTGGGCCCTTCTGTTCTCTCTTGAGGGCTAGCTGAGCCTCTGTGGGAATAAACCGGACAACCTCCTCGGCCATGTCACTCCCGTCGCCCCTGCTGCCGGCCAGCAGAGCCCTCTTGCTGACCGGACTCTGGCCACAGATACACAGCAGAACCCTGAAGTCACAGGAGCTGCCCAGCAGAGCCTAGTTACGCCATCCCGTAGCAAAATGAGCTGAAAAAGAGTTGGCCTTTCGAACCACAGAGCTTTGGGATAGTCTGTTACACAGTAAGAGCTAATTGATACCGAGAGCCTGGGGAGTGGGGGTAGAGTATCAATTATTGGGACAGCTGGGGGGCTCAGTCGGTTAAGCGTCTGCCTTCAGCTCAGGTCATGATCTCGGGGTCCCCGGATCGAGTCTCACATCCGGCTCCCTGATCAGAGGGGAGTCTGCTTCTCCCTCTGCCTCTGCCACTCCCCTTGCTTGTGCTCTCTGACAAATAAATATAAAATCTTTTTTTTTAAGAGTATCAATTATTATTATTATAATTGGTGACTGATGAACTTCAAACTGATGAGAATTTGAATCTCGAAAGAGACACAAGAGCTCAGATCGGTGGCTTTTTGTTTTTAAGATTTTATCATCAAAAAAAAAAAGTAGAAGACATCAGTGAAGGGAGGTAGGGGAGAGAAGGGGCGGGGAGTGGGCTGGGAGGGCGAGGGGACCTCTCCCAAATGGCGGATCCGGCTGACCCTCCTTCCCTGACCTCCCCAGCCCGCTGCCAGTTCCTTCTCTGGCCTGGAGGCGGGGGACCCCCAGCCACCATCTTCTGAAGACCTGGGCTCGGGATCTCAGCTTGGGCTCCAGGCGGAGGTGAGGGCAAAAGCGGGGCGCAGGGTCTGGGGGCCTTGTCTTTGTCCTTGAGAGACCCTCGAGTGGGCGCTCAGGCCCCCATGTCCCGGTGGGGCCCCAGGGAGGTAGGCATTGCGTTGGGGACCTTAGGAGGTGGGGTCCTGAAGTCAGGGGGCCAGGCGGGGACCGGAACCAGGTGTGAGCTTGGTGGTCACAGTCCGGAGGCGGGGGTCTGTGGAGAGGGGATGAGAGGCCAGGTCAGGACGTGGGGTCAGGGGTTGGGCCCCACATCAGCCTCATAGTGAGAGGAAGGCAGAGGGAGGGAGGGAGGGAAGCAGAATAGAAATAGAGGCGGCAGAGAGAGAGATGAAAAAAGAGACAAGACCATTAAGACCAAGAAAGAGAAAAGAAGAAGCGAGAGAGACGGAAAATGCCCTCCACCTCTTCTGAGGTCCCGTGACACTCAGACCGGGCCACACCTGTCCTCGGTTGGTCAGGGAAGAGCTGAGACCCCCACCGATCTGCCAGGCCCTAGACAAATATGTCCACCTCTCCTTCCCAGGCTCCATGCCTGAGCCCTCTTAGGTCTGCACTCCCATCTCCCAGCCCTTCTGTTGGCCCCGAGTTCATTATTCGCCCCCCCCAGCCTGCCGGAGCCAGCCCAGCCCAGGCCTCCTTCCCCCTCACCGGTCTGGAGGCAGTGGTGATGGGGGCAGGGGGCTGTCTCATAGCCTTGAGTCTGCTAAGGGCACTGGGCCTTTGCATATGCTATTCCCTCCTTTCCTGCCTCACTCCCTTCTCCCAGTCTCAGCTCCCAAGTCCCCTCTTCCAGGAAGTCTTCCCTGAAACCCCCAGTCTGGGTCTGATGCCCCCTCTGGGCTCCTCCAGTTCCTGGGTTCCCTCATCCCAGCCCTGTCCACTTTGGGCATCACTGTCTGAAGACAGGTGTGTCTCCCCACTGGACAGTGAGCCCCGTGAGGGCAGGGCTGGGCTCTCATGGTCACTGCTATGTCCCCAGCACTACCCAGCCCAGGGCCAGGCACAGAAGTGCTCAGGGAGTATGCATTAAATGAAGGACCTCATCTACAGGGCACTAGGGACCACAGAAGAGTTTTAACTCAGAGAGAGTCAAGGTCTGATTTGTGTTGTAGAAATTGCAGGCAGCCTCTGAACCCTGGGCCTTTGCACACGCTATTCCCTCTCCTTTTCTGAGCTCAGGGAACCTGCACAAGTGAACTCTTCTTTCTGAGCATCAATTTTTTCATCTGTAACACGAAAATAATAATTTCTCCCTCTTGGGGGGTTTTTATGAAGACTAAGTGGGAAGATGCTCTCAGGTCTTAAGACCTGGGAGAGTAAAAGAATGTACCCTACTCCCTTGCCCCCCCACTTCTCCCCAGTGGACTCCTATTCATCCTTCAATGCCCTACCCAGAAGTCACTTCCTCTATGAAGTCTTTCCTGCTATCTCAGAGACTTCTCCCTCCTCTGAGCAAGCTCTTTACCGTTCCAGCTATTGCACTGGACTGTCCTTCCTTCCTGATGTTCGCCTCCTCCAAAGCCCAATCTTCTCAAGAGTAGGACCCTGTCTGAGACTGGTCAGGATATGGAATGAGGGTTTCGTATATGCTGGAGGTGTATGAATGGGTAGGTGTGCGGATGAGTGGGTGGGCAGGTGGGTGGGTGAAGTCCTATTAGGAGGGGGACGTATGAGTGGGCGGATCAGTGTGGACGTGGGTGGATGAGTGGGTTGACGTGTTTTCTGGTGGACGGCAGGTGGTAGGTGGAGGTATGGGTGGATCACGGGTAGGTAGGTAGGTGAGCGAATGCGTGACGTGGGTGGGTGTGCAGGTGGCTGGATAGGTGTGGAGGCGGATGAATGGGTGGGTGGGTGGACAGATGTATGTTTGGATGGATAGTGGATAGGTGGATGATTGATGGACGGACACATATAGACGAATGAATGAGTGGATGGATGGACGGATGGATGGAGGGATGGATAATTCATCTTCCCACTGAGGCTTGGAGAACCCCCCGTTCAGGGACCCACGCTGACCCTGCTCTATGTGGGCCCAGCATTGGAATCTGGAGGTCTTACCGAGGTTTGAGATCCACACAACCCCCAACCCAGAACCCCTAGACACTGGACACTCACACTTGTCCTGAATCTATAGATAATGCCACTCTCCTTCTAAGTTCAAACTCATTCCCATCGATCCTGGAAGACAAAAGAGGAGGGTTGTGGGTCTTCCCCTGACATTCCCGTATGCCCCTAAATCCTTCCCACCTTCTCCCTCCCCAGGGGAATCCCTCTATCAGGACAGACTGGGTCATCATTTAAGAAAGTACTAGTCCTGGGACGCCCGGGTGGCTCAGTCCGTTGAGCCTCCGATTCTTGGTTTCAGCTCAGGTCCCGATCTCAGGGTCGTGAGATCGAGCCCCGCGCTGGGCTCTGTGCTCAGCGCAGGGTCTGTTTGTCTCTCTTCCTCTGGTGCTCCACCCCGACCCCACCCCCACCCCACTTGTGGTGTGTGTGTGTGTGTGTGTGTGTGTGTACATGCATGTGTGTGTGCTCTCTCTCTCAAATAAATAAATAAAATCTTAAAAAAAAAAAAAAAAGGCACTAGTCCTTTAAGGAAAAGTAGAACCCTCCAAAGGATGGGCAGAGCCTGGAAGAAGCAAACTCAGCTAAGAAAAAGTGGGCCCCTCCGGCTCCACTGTTATGCAAATGAGGTACTATATTTTTCATGAACTTAATCGCAGAAGGTGGGGCATCTTCGTTGAGAGAGGGGCCTGGTGTGCTGGGGGCAGGGGTTAGTTAAGGGGCAGGGACTCACCCGGAGGCCTGACAGTCCTGTGTGGCTGAGCTTCCGCGTAGCCCCCCATGGGCTGGCCCTCTGGGCTGAAGGCTGCACTCTGCCCTGGGAGGGAGGGTGAGGGGTGCAGGCTGAGCCCCGGGGTATGTGGGTCCCTGCTTCGATGCTCCCCGGGGAACATTAGGCCCTCTCTCCCCATCTTCTCCCTGTACCTGTGCGGTTGGATTGATCGATCATTGGCTGCACAATGCGTCTCCGGGCGTTAATGAACCTGGGAGGGGGTTATGGAAACCAAGGAGGGTGTAAAGAGGGAGTAGAAGAGAGGCCGAAATGAATACACGGAGACGGAGACGGAGCTGGAAGGAGAGGACGGGGATAGGGGAGGGGAGAGGAGAGGCTCCCGGGGGCTTCGGGGCCTGCTTCAGCACCGCGGACAGCGCCCAGACTCCCACCCGGGCGCCCAGACCCGCATGGGTCTCCTGGGTCACTCACCAGTTGTTGACCTGCAGGATAGTGAGCCCCGTGTCCTGTGCCAGCTGTTTCTTCTGCTCCTCCGAGGGGTACGGGTGCTGTGGCCACCAGCAAGAGTCACCCTGCCTGCCCAGCCACCATCTGACCCCCGGGGCCTGGCCCCAAGAGGATGGAGAGCCCAGGCTGGGGCAGGGCCTGGAGACTCAGCTCGTCTAAGCTGCTCCAGGCTCCCTCAGGGCCCAGTGGAGGGAAGCGGAGCCAAGCTTTGGGCAATTATGCCGGTGGGCGCCCCCACCTCTTCCAGCAATTAGAGGTTAATTGGCCAGGCCTCATTAGGGAGACCAAAGCTCAGGGTGGGGGCTCCAACACCGGAAAGGAGGCAAAGCCCAGCACTCCCCGTGCATGTCTCTTGCTGTCCCGGTCTCCGTCCCTCTGGGACTCAGTCTCTCCCTGACTCTCTTCCTGTCTGTATTTTCCCGGCTCCCTCCACAAGGTAGCCTGTTGCACTGGATAACGCTAAACTGCCCAAGTCTAAACCCACTTCTGGCTAGGAGACCTCTGGGCTCCTCGCCTGCAGAATGGAGCCTCCCAGCCCCATTCTCACAGGCTCTGCTTGGTGATGATTGATAAGGGGGATGTGAATGGGCGGTGGGTTGGGGGCACGACTGCGTGAGTTCAAAGCTCTAGCGGCACCTGGCAGGCAGCTAGCGCTCGTGTCAACCCCCTCCCCTTGAGATGCGCCCTCAGTATCTCCTCCGAGCCTCGGTCTCCCATCTGGGAAGGTCTCTCTTGGGGCCTCAGTCTCTGTGAGGCCATCCTTCTCCCTGTCTCTCTACGCCCGCCCTGCACCCGGGCCCCAGGGCCCTCACCGAGAGGTGCTGGAACAGCCAGGCTCTCATGATGTTAGTAGCCACCTTGGGGAAGATCCCCCTCTTCTTATTCCGCCGCCGCTCCTGGTCCAGCTCCTCGTCCTCTCCCCCGGAGCTGGGAGAGGCCACGCTTGTGTCCAGTCCGTCTCCTGAGGGAGGACAGGCAAGCTGTGTTTCTGGGCAGTGAGCGGGGAGATCAGAGGGACCCAGAGCCCTCACCCAAGAGACCATTCCACACCCCTGTTGTCCTTGCGCCTCTGGAAGTCCTACTTGCGGTCTGACTTCAATCCTCAGACCAACGCCCACATTTCCCCTCCACCTCTCAGGCTTCTTACCTTGGTCACTGGAGTTGTCCCCACTCTGGGAGGCTAGGCCCCCACTGGATGGACCCGGGGTCCCCAAATGCACAGACCCGCTGTCCTCATGGTCTCTAATCCATGTATTATTCTGAAAAACAAGAGCTGAAGGTCAGTGCCAAGGCTTGGGTGCCCTCTAGCACAGTGGCTGAGACCATGGGCCCTGTTTCTGCCTCTTTCCTGGCTGTGTGACCTTGGGCAAGTCGCTTCACTTCTCTGTGCCTCCGTTTCCTCACCTGGAAAACAGAGGACAACAACTGTCCCCACCTCACAGAGCATGGAAAGGACTCGGGGAGTTCATTCACATAAAGACACATAGCGGTCACCTCATAAACATGAGCTTACACAGATCCACAGCACCTTAGCCGAAATCCTTGAGGGCCAGCACTGCTTCAGCATTCAGAACTTTCCACATTTTAATTTATTTTTAATTTATTTTTTAAAGTAATCTCCAGGGGCACCTGGGTGGCTCAGTGGGTTAAAGCCTCTGCCTTCAGCTCAGGTCATGATCTCAGGGTCCTGGAATCGAGCCCCGCATCGAGGTCTCTGCTCAGCGAGGAGCCTGCTTCCCCCTCTCTCACTGCCTGCCTCTCTGCCTACTTGTGATCTCTCTCTGTCAAATAAGTGAATAAAATCTTTAAAAAAAATAAAATAAAAATAAATAAAAGTAATCTCCAACTCACGACCCCGAGATCCAGAGTCACTCGCTCTACTGCCTGAGCCAGCCCTGGGCCCCTAGAACTCTCCACATTTGTAGACAGTAAATCCGCCCCCACACTGTGTATTTCATGACACTCCCAGCAGGGTCTGGGGCTCAACCTCGTCATCAGACTCATTAACATTTCTGCAGCAAAATGGATGAATATTTAACTAAGTGGAATAAATAAAGGCTATAAATAGCCTCTCATTAGTTCAGGTCAGGCTTTGCTGCTGAATGAGTTTGCACTAAACTTAGGGGGGATAAAAAACAACTTTTGGTTTTCAGAGATGGGGTGGGGGGGTGTCTGAATTGCAGATGGGGGGGGGTTCAGACTGTGTTTTCTTTATCTAGACTCTGACATGCTTTGAAGAACTGGACAATGCACTGTATCCGCCATGGCCCCAGCTCCGTGTCCTAGGGGGCTGACCTATGGGCACACACTGTGTCTAACCCTCTTCGTCATTCAGTTTAAGGTTCGGCTCAATTGTTGGGAGGCAGACTGGGTGGGTTACAGCTCTTGTTGAACCCCAGGATACCCCACCTGCCCTGATTGCCCTCTGCCCTGCCCGCTGCTTTGTAAGCAGCTCCCCCAGCCCCCTCCAGCCCGCCATGGCCCACCCCGCGTGTATCATCTGTATCCTGGGGGGGCTGGGCTGGAAATGCCACAGCTCGGAGGAGGTTTCCCCAGGTGTGGCATGTCTGTGTGGAACTGTGCGTTTGAGTGCATGGTGGACGGGTGTGCAAACCGTGGGATCATCAGTCCGAAGGTTTTTGATCTTAGCTGCAACGGTCGCCTCGGGCTCTTCCAGCGCTAGGTCTGATGGGACGCTGTGGGTGAGCGTCCACAGCGGTGTGCCCGAAGCTGCCTTGAGACTGTGGTGTGGCCCGTGTCAGTGCGCTGACGCCCGTGTCCCTCTCTGAGATGGCCAGGTGGCTGTACGTGACCATCACGAGGCCGTGGTGTCCTAAGTTTGCGTCTGTTGTTCGAGGAGTGGGTTGTCTTCCCTGTGAGACGGTGTGTGTGGGGTTACCACGCGAGCGGCTTCGTGACTACACCGGGCTGGATGACTGCCACGGGTGTGTATCCAAGGCTGCGCAAAAATGCAGAATACGGCCAGGCCTCTGAGTGGGGCTCTCGCTGCGCATGTGCAGACTGGGGCTTGTGGGGTCCCTGAGGCCCGTCTGTAGCTGCTCTGTGCAGCCTGCCCGCGTCTGTGCTGGGGTACCGCCATGCGCCTGGATCTGGGGGCAGGTGTGCCCCCTCCTTGCGGGGGTGGCCCGGGTCAGGCTCTGCGCTGCTCTTACGTGACTGTCAACAAAACGAGTCCATCTGCACCCGGGGCGGGGGGCTGCGGCGCGGCACCGGGCTTGGGTACCTGCTGCGGTCCGGCTGTCACGTGGTGAGGGTGGCACGTGTCTGCGTGTGCGCAGGCCCTGTGCTCGTGCCGCCCCGGGTCTAAGTGCGGCGGTGTCCGTGTCTGGGTGGCAGGCTCGGGGGCCGTTTGGCTCCGTCTCCGTCCGGGTGGCTGTTGCTCTAGATGTGCGGCTCTCTGTCGGGCTGTGCGACGTATGACGCTGCTCTGCGGCTGGGACGCGTGTGTTTGAGTAGGTGGGACACGCGCTCATCTAGCCGCGAGTGAGAGCGGCTGGAACTGAGTTTGCGTGGCTGTGTCTGAGGCCGTGCGGGTGCAGCGGAGTCGGGAGTGTGTGCGTGTGTGCGCGCATGCGCTGCCATCCGGCTGTGTCCCGGTCTGCGCAGCCGCCGTTGCGTCGTTGGCGCATGCCCAGTGGTCAGGCGTGGCTGGCTGAGGCTGGGGGGACGGCTGGGGGGACGGGTGGGGGGCGCCCTCACGCTGTAGCCTGGCCGCGTCTGCTCACCGCTTTGGTTGCGGGGTGATGCCTGGTGCCCCATCCCCGGCCCACCTGATCCGGGAGGCTGGGGCAGGAGGCTGGGTAGTCCTCGAGGTCCTCCCTGCAGCCGCCATCCCGATCCTCGATGACCAGGTCGATGGGCATCTTTCCCTTGAGGCAGGTGATGTAGCGGTGACAGAAGTTGTCGCACAGGTCGTGGACCTGAGGGGGCACCGGGGTACTGGGGGGGCCACCCGGGGGCCAGGGCTGGGGTGTAGAGGGATGGGGGCAGCATTCTGCTCCAACTCCAGTGGGCAGAGGGGCCTGAAGGAGGGGTGGAAGGGGTGAGAAGGGGCGGGATGGGGGGCAAGCCAGGGTGTGAGGGGAAGTGAGAAGCACTCACCTTCTCCAGCTCCAGCAGGTGGAAGCGGAGCACCTGGATGGCCTGTATCATCTGAAAACGGAGACCGGAAGAGACAGAGCAGGAGAGAGAGGGAGGGACGGAAGGAGGGGGGGAGGGAAAGAAAGAGAAAGGAGAAGAAGGACAAGAGGAGGAGGAGGAAGAGGAGGAGGGAGGAGAAAGGAGACAGGAGAGAAAAGGAGAGAGAGATAGAATGAGTGAGATAGAATGAGAAAGACAGAGGACAGGCAGAGAGGGAAAGGACCACAGGGGCAGGGAGCAACATGTAACAGGGACAGAGACCCAGAAATAAGGCAAGATGGAATGCCAGAGAGTCAGAGACAGAGAAAGAGAAGCAAGAGGTGGAAGAGACGGGAAAGGATCCATCGCAAGAGAAGTGAATGAACGTCTGCTATAATAAAAATACCCCATCCTTTGCCTGCTTGCCCCTTGCTCGGTTTCCCACCCTCGGACTGTAAACTACATTTCCCAGAGTCCTTTGCCAAAGGGGTCAGCCAATAGGAAGCCCTGGCGGGAGCTGGAAAGCAAAAGAAAGGGAGAAGCCAGGGTATTTCTCCTTCCCTCTCCCTCTCTTCTCTCCCCTTTGCCCTTTGCAGCCAAGTCCCTGCACTCACCTCGGCGTGGGCTCTTTTGTCCTGGCTGATAGAAGAGCTAACCCCTACCCTGTCCCTTTTCTGTGCCAGGCACTGTTCTAAGTGCTCGACTCTTATTAGCTCATTATATTCTCACAACAGCCCTATGAGATAGGAATTGCTACTAGCTACAGAGGAAACCGAGGCACAGGGAGATTCAGCTCCTTGTCCTGGTTCACAGAACTAGTGCGTGACGGAGCTCCGATTTGAACTCGGGCCATCAGTCCCCGTTCTCAAACTCTAGGCTATACTCATTGCAAATGGGCAACAGTTATCACTGTTGGAGAGAGTGGGTCAGGTGATCTCCTGTCTGCTCCCACACCCAACCCCAGGGCTATGGAGGGTGGGACAGGAGACCTCTGCGGAGGAAGGAGGTGGGGGAGAGCGCAGGTCTCACCAGATTGTCCAGCTCCGGGTTGGAGGAGAAGAGGGGCCTCTCAGAGCGGACCTGGGAGGAAAAGAGAGACCAGGGAGGGTGCGTCCTGTCTCCGGCCCACCCCTCCTCGCTGGCTCTCCTGGTGCACAGCAGATGGGGGTGCCCACCTGCTTGGCAAAGGCAGCAATGTCCTCGTTGAAGGAATCGGAGGAGCATACGTCACCACCTGGAGGTGTGCCCAGCCCAGCCCCGGCCCCATCCCGGGGCGAGCACGTGGCCAGTTCACATTTCTCAAAGACCAGGGCCAGCAGCGGGAAGAGCGGGTGTCTGGGGGGAAGCAGGGGAGAAGGCTCATGAGGGGAGGGCACGGGGCGTGCGGAGGACGGAGCACCTGGGAGAGGGACAGAAGACTCAGGGGAAGAGATGGAGAGACCAAGACAGAGCAGGAGAGTCGGAGACACAAAGAAAGGGGCCCGCATCCCAAGACCCCACAGAGCCTTCAGTCCTGTCCGCACTCACCCGTAGATCTCATCCTTCTCCCTCCTCAGGCCATCACTGTCCAAGCCCGGGGGCTGGGGTTGGGGAGGCCGGTGGGGGCCATAGGGCCCAGGGGCTCTTGGTGCCGGGGGCACTGCCTCCGAGAAGCCAGCCAGGGCTGCGGTGCTGTCCACGATGCCTGGGTAGTGGGGCAGCTCATCGTACTGGGGGGAGGCGAGAGGGGGAGAGCCCCAGAGAGGCATCAGGAAAGCTCCCTGTCCCCCCGAGCCAGCCCTTTCGTTCCCTGGGTCTGAGCCCTGCCACCTTTAGACCAAGGATGTCCCGGTGCTGTCTGGGTGGGTCTGAGAGCTCTGTCCCACAGTCGTCTCTTATACTCCTGGCCTATGAAAAATGTTCTATCAGAGATTCTTGATGTGTGGGCAGGAGGGTCCAGAGGAGAGACACTGACCCAGGTCTCAGGTCTGAGGGTCAGGGTGGGGGGTCAGGGATCAGCTGATGGTAACTCCCAGCTCCTCCCAGAGCGAGGAGGGGAGGGAGGAGGGGAGAGAGCCATGGAGAGATCCAGACAGAGAGACTAGGAACGAGATACAGAGATACAAGCAAGAGACAGGGGAGGAAAGAGCATCATGGAGGAGAGAAAATACAGGAGAGAGAGAGAGAGAGAGAGAGACATATGCTCACTCGCAGAGACTTCCCATAAAAGCAGCGTGTCATTTATGCATAAATGTATGTCTACATTGTCCCCCCCTTCAACTGCATCCCACAGTTGTCAGATAGACACATCTGACTCTGCCTTGACAACTTGTCACACCCCACTCACCATGTGAATCCGCCCCCTCCCCCGCCACACACAGAACCAAACACCAGACACAGCAATGAAGGAATGAGTGGGTGAATGAATGAATGAAGCACTTAGCACATGCGTGAATGAATGAGTGAGGTACGTAGCACAGCGCCTGGCACACATTCCATAAACACTTGTTGAGTCGAAGTGTAAGCCCGCACAACCGCACAACCCACTTGTGCGATCCGCCCCAAAGCGAACCGCTGTCATCACAAGAGCACGCTCCCTGGGGAGGCCAGAGGGCCTCCTCTGGTCCCCCCAGGGCCAAACCCTCTCCTTGGGCTTGAGGAAACAGGCTCAAAGAATCAAAGAGACAAACAGAAGGATGCAGGCATTCCTGCCCTGGGTCTCCCTGGCCCCTGTCCCCGGAGCGCCGAGGGCTCTGTGTGTTTATGTCCCTCTCTCCCCGTCCCTTTCTCTTCCTCCTCTCCTAACTTCTCCTGAGCCCCGAAGTTGAATCCAACTGTTCCCTGCGGTTCCTCGCACATCCTAAGATGTGCAATGGGGTCCTCACAGCCTGCCGTGTTCCCACCCCCCTCCACCCTCAAAGGTGCATACTCACCTCCTCGCTTGATCCCCTCTGGTCGCCCCATCCCCAGGATCATAGAAGAGAGAATCCCTCGGCCCAGCCTGGTGAGACCCCCCCCTCCCCAGTACTGTCCCCACCCCTAATCCTCAGGAGGACTTGGAACAAAAGTAGACGGGGGAGGAGGACTGGGGAGGGCAGGAGAGGAAGGAGGGAGTAGGAGAAAGGACCTGAGATGCAGCAGGAGACCCAGCGGTGGAGAGAGGGGGAGGCCCGGAGCAGAGACAGAAGAGACCAGGGGCAGAGAGGGAAGACAGAGAAAGAGATGGAGGAGAGGGCGGGACGGGCTGACGGGGGCCAGAGAGCCAGAGCGGGGGCGACGGAGGGACGGGGTGCGCGGCCGGGCTGGGGCGCCCGCCCTCAGACCTACCCTCCGGGCCATGGGCTGATGCCGGCGGCAGCTCCCGGGTCCCTCCAGGGCCTTGCCGGTGGGGCGGGCGCAGCCCGGGGCAGCGGCCCCCGACCGGCCGCGGTGCGGACGCCAGGGGGTGGGGCAGGAGACTGGGGGCCCGGCCCCCCCACCCCCGCCGCCGTCAGTGGCCGGCGCCGGGCAGCGCGGAGGCTGCGCGCATGGGCCCCCGGCGCCCTCCCCCCGCGGGGGTCAGGGCGAGGGGCTCATGCCGGCGGGGGCAGGGGTGAGCGGGGGGCGGGCCCCCGGTCCTTCCCCCCCCCCCCGCCCCCGGGGTCCCGGGAGGATCCGGGCGGCCCGAGGCCGACGGACCGGGAGACTGGGGAGATCCGGGTGGGGGGGCAGACTGGGAAGAGGCGCGGGCGGGGGGCGAGGGGCGCGGGCGGAGGGGGGGCGGAGGTCTGCCGGCGGGGTCCCGGCGGCGGCGGGCCGGAGGGCTGCCGGTGGCTCTGGGTGGCTCGGTGTCTCCCCGCCTCCCGGTCTCTCCCGGTCTCTCCCTCTCTCTGTGGTCACATCCGGAAGTTCCACATCGAGATGCTTAACCCGCTGTCCGCCGGTGGCTGGGCCGCGGGCGGGGCGGGCGGCCCCTCCCCTCTTCTCCTCCCCACCCCCGCGTTCCGTCGCCCTCGGGGCGGCCTTTGTGTCGGGGTCTCCCCGGGTCCCCACCCCCGCCGCCCCTGTCCGCGCCGCCCTCTCCCCGCACCCGGCCCGGGGCCTCCTCCGCCTCCGGCCCGCGGCCGCCACAGGTCTCTGTCCGCCCTGCCCGGGCCCCGCTCCGCGGCTCCCTCTGTCTCCTTGCCGATCCCTCTTTGTCTCTCTCTTTGTCTGTGTCTGTCTGTCTCTAGGAGACGGACAGGCAGACAGAGGAGAGAACTGGAGGCTCGAAGCAACCAAACCCCATATTTTAGTTTCTGTTCTTGCTCTGGGTCCCCTAACTTCCCTCCCCTGGGAGCCGAGGTTGCTCTTGGGCCTGTCATCTGTGTGTGTGTGAGCGTGTGCGCGTGTGTCTGGCTGTGGGGCGATGCCTGGGGACGTGCGTGTTCGCAGGGCTGTTGCTGTCCCTGAATACGGTGCGTGTTGGGGGGGTGTGTCCTTCCACGTCTGTACACACAGCCTCTGGGCCTCAGATGTGGGCGTGACAGTCCCTGCCCGTGTGTGTGTGTGTGTGTGTGTGTGTGTGTGTGCGCGTGCGCGCGCGCGCGCGCGCGTGCACGTGGGGGGTTGCACAAGTGTGCGGGCATGGAGGTATCCCTGTGTTCCTCTGCGCAGTTCTGACCCCCTGCCTCTCGCAAGGGTCTCCCCCGCCCTCGGGTCGGGCAGCTTGTGTAATCTGCAAAGCCGAGGGGGTAAATCATGGGCCTGCTCACCTCTCTGTCCCGACCAGCTTTTATCTGGCTCCTGGAGGATCTGGGGCCCAGACAGCCTTTGCAACTAGGGTCCTAATGAGACAAAAGAGGTTTCTGCGACAAAAATTAATATTGAACTCCGACTGTGCGCAGGGGTGGGGGGTGTCCTAGAGACGTTGCAGGGAGAAGAGATAAACTTGACCCCCTGGCACTCGCGTTCCCTTGCGGAGGGCTGGGGAGAGAGAAGACCAGTAAGTAAGTGCATCAGTATAAAATAATGCCCGGAGGTGACAAGTGTTCTGAAGCAAAGCAGAACAAGGACAGAGGAGATGATATAAGGGGACGGGGAAAGCCCTCAGAGGAGGTGACATCTGAGCAGAGACCTGAAGAAGGCGAGGGAGGGAGCCATGTGGACTTCTGAGCTGGGAAGTAGAGGAACAGCAGGTGCAAAGGCCCTGGGGCAGGGATGTGCCTGGTGTGTTGGAGAAACACTGAGGAGGTCAGCGAGGGTGACCACGAGAGAGGGGAGGAGAGGGCAGGCAGGAGAAGGGAGACACCTGGGATTCATCCTCCCTGTGGCTTTTTCTACATTAGGGGTCTTTATCCTCTGATGTCCTCAAATTCCTGAGGGGATGTGCTGATGCGTGTCAGGAGGCCCACGAACTCTCTGAAACTGCAAATGGTGGGCTTGGTGCCCGTGTGCTCCTTTCCCAGGGAAATGGCCCCATTGTTTTCATCCTATTGTCATAAAGGGATAGTGGACCCCCAAAAGTTACCCAACCACCACTCTCGAGAGAGTGCGCCAGAGAGAAGTGAGACAGAGATCCAGAGGGAGGGGGGACAGAGATCCAGAGAGAGGGGGACAGAGATGGGGGCAGAGATCCGGGGGGGGGGGGGCGGGGGGACAGAGATCCAGAGAGAAAGAGACAGAGACGAGGTAGGGGGAGTGAGAGAGGGGCGGAGGCAGTGCGCTCACCCCTGCTGGGCTCGCTAAGGATATTTTTACGACCCTCATAAACAGCTCTGCTCTGTGGCAATCTGCTTCTCCACCCTCCCATCTTGTGGAAGCTGAACAAAACCACTCAGGGCAGGGGTGAGACTCTGGAGCTAAAGCAGGAGGGAGTGGGGTTAGGACAGCAGCAGCACTTCCCATGGGAGAGGGCTAGTGAGCAGAGGGCTGTGAGGAGGGCAAGGATAGGACGATGGCCCCAGTCCGGTCCCCCTCACTCCTGGGAAGGTCCCCATCTCTCCCACCCTGGGCCCAGTGTCATCCCAGAACCGTCTGTCCTCTGTCTGTCCTCTGTGTCTCTCGCTGGCTCACCTTCTCCCACGCCCTCACTCTGTCTGTCTCACACCGGGACCTCTGACCCTGTCTCTGTCTCTGTCCCTGACTCCACCGCCAGCCCTCCAGCCTGGCCATCTCTGGGTGTCCTCCAGGAACCCGGGGTCCTGACCCACCCGGGCCCCTCCTCTCTCTTAGCCTCTGTCTCCCCATGGGCAGGATGGGCAAGGGGCCTGGGTGGGGGAGGAGGAGGGGACACGGTTAAAGCAGAGCGTGCCAGGACCCTGGGGGACTTGGCTGACTCTGGGGCCCCCTGTGCCAGTGGGCATTGCCCCTGAGGCTCTTGGGAGCAACTGTCCCTCCGGTGACGCTGGCCCTTTAAGGAAGGCGGGAGGGAAGGGAAGGGAAGGGGGTCGGGAGAGCCTTTAATCACTGCCACACACCCCGCCCCCCAGATAGGGGTTTTGGAGCAGAAAATTAATTTAAATCACTTTTTAATTAAAGATGCAAAGCTCTTCTGTCTGCCCCCCCCCCTTCAGTTGAGGTTCAGGGTGGGAGGGCCCGGCTCGCCCTACATCTTGGGGGGTGTGCTGAGGTCCCCTCCCCAAGCTGACTCTGAAAACAAGACTTGTGGCCTGATGCGACAGTCCCAGTGGGGAGTGCGTGGACAGAGGGAGAGAAAGGAGCGTGTCTTCGCTGGGGTGGGGCGTCCCAGGGAGGCCGGTGAGGGGGTGTGAATGGGAACCAGGCAAAACCAGCACTGGAAAGAGCCGGGGAAGGGGTGGGGGCAGACTGAGTTACAGTCCGGCGGGGGGGGGGGGGGTGTCATCTCTGCCGTTGCTCTGAGCTCAGAGGACGCCCCAGCCCCCAAACACGGAGGAGGGCCTCTGACTCTTGGGCATAAATCTTTTTAATTAAAGAGAGGAGTGAGATGTTGGCAAGGGGAAAATAGGAGTGTCTGGAAAACTGATGGAGGGAGGGGAAGGGAGGAGGTCTGCAATTTTCTCACTGCCCCGCCCTGGCCCCCAGCCTGTCTGTCTGTCTGTCTGTCTGTCTCTCTCTCACACACACACACACACACACACACACACACGTGCACCCCAGTCTCCCATCTCTCTCTCCGACTTCCAGCCTCCTTCCCCGAGCTGCCTCTGGACCCCTGTGTCCCAGGGGAGGGAGCAGGTGGGGTCCAGGCCTGGATCCTGGCGGGGGGGGGGGGGTACACTCACTGACCCTGGTGCGACCGCTTCTCTGAGGGCGGTGTTTGGACCCCCCCCCAGTACAGGTATTGGGGAGTGTGCGTGTCTGCATTTCTCTCTGGGGGTGTGCGCCGCTCGGCATGGACACAGACCCCCCAGGTGAGCCCCGAGCCCAGGAGGGGGTCTCACCCTCTAGCCCCGCCCCATCGAGTCCTCCATGAGTAGACCTGGGGGACCTCCAGGTCCCCCCAACACAGGTTCCCCCCACTTGGCCACCAACCTCTCGGTGGCCGGGAAGGACCTTCTCCTTCAGCTCTGTCCTCTCTGGGGCTTTGCCCACCAGGCGGCTGTGATTCCCCAGGGACCCCCAGCCATCCCCACGGTCAGCTCTCAATGGATGGAGTGAGCAAGGAAGTGCTCAGGGGTCTCTTGTCTTCTGTCGTGTTCCTACAAGCTCTCTGCCTCAGTTTCCCCTCTGTCAACGGCTTGTTGTTATCCTAGCCTCTCTGCAAGGATCTGTATCTTTGCTCAGGGGTGGGGATGAAGGGATCCTAAAAGAGTGTCCTCTGTGTCTCTGTTTCTGTCTTTGGTGTGTGTCCCTCTGTCTGCCTCACCTCTCTCTCCCTCCATCTTCTCATCTGTCTCTGTGTCTCCTTTTCTCTGGATGGTCTCTCTGTCTCCCCCTCCCCCTAGCTCATCTGTTTCTGGCGACTGCTGTCTCTCAGCCTTTGTGTCCCCCCCCCCCGTCCCCCCAACCCCCCCCCCCCCCCGCGGCCCTGGGTTTCTGCCTTCCTGTGTCTTTCCCTCGCCCCCCACCCCCTTCCCAGGCCCTTCACAGATGCATCACCCGAATCCCCAGTGCCTCCCCTGCCTGGCTCCAGGAGAGGGAAACATTTATCTTGGGGGGGAGCCCCCCTCCCCGCGCCCACCCCTCCGCCCGCCTCCCGGGCCCATCCATCACCGGAGCCCGCGACTCCGGCGGCTCATTTGTCACTGCCGCCTGCCGCCCCACCAAGCAATCATACCATTAGCCATGGCTCGGCAGAGGCCACCGGGAGGACCAGCCTGACCCGGGCGGGGGAGGGGCGCTGGCCACGACTGCCACCCACGACCCCACTCCTGCCCTCCTGTCCCTTCCCTCCTTTTTCTTCCAATCGGCTTTCCTCTGCCAGACTCGCTCCGCGCCTTAGTGTCTGCTTTCTGGGTCTCATCTCCGCTCTTTTCTCCTCCTCCCCTCCTTCCCCCCTCCTCTCCCCCTCTTCCCCTCCTCTCCCTCCTCGCCTCCTCCCCCCTCCTCCTCTCACTCTCGGTCCCTCCATCCTTCTCATACACCATCCGCCTCCCTGTCTTGAGTGTGTGTGCCTGTCTGTCCATTAGTCTGTCTCTTGTCTCTCTCTCCACCTTTTCCTTTCTGTCTCTGTCTCTCATCCTCACTCTCCCCCATCTCTGCGTCCCCCTCTGTCTGCTCTCTAGTCCACAGCTCTCTGGCACCCTGGCAGTTAAGGGACTCAGACCCCCTCGAACCATCTCCCCCTCATCTCTCCCTCTCTCTCCCATCTGCCTCAGCACCGCATTTTAAAGTCTCCAGCTCCCCTCTTCCCGTCTCATTTTCCGTCTCTCCTTAGTCTTTGTCTCTGCTTTGTTCTGTGGCCCCCTCCTCTCTTCTGTTCCTCTTCCCCTCCAGCCCTGCGGCCCCCTCCTCTACTGACCCCAACTGCCCCTTTCAATCCATCATCCTTGACAATTCCTTCTCTCCACCTCCTGGGGAGAAAATTGCAGGCAGAGGGCAGGGGCGCAGGGAGGCCAACTATGGGGGGCGGGGAGGGCAAGAGAGCCAGGGTCTGGGGAGACACTGAGACCTGGGAAGCCCACCCCTTCTCTCCCCCAGCCTTCAGTGTGGGGAAGGTCTCCCTGACTTCGATCCTCAAAGGGACAGCGGAGAGCCAGCCCTTCCTTGTCCCCTGGAGGGACAGCCGGGCCTCCCTTCTCGGTGCCCATGCACTTTCCCACTGGACAACGGAGAGCGTAGGGCCGTGTGGGCTGCGGGGGCCCCACTCATGTCCCTGTGACCCAACACCAGCTCCCACACCAACACCGGCACCTCCCGGAAGTGCTGGGAGCCAAGCCCTGGAAGAAGGCGTCCCCATCAGCAGCCCGGAGGTAGTGGATAAACACCCCAATTTCCTCACCCTGAGGTCGGGCACCGCAAAGAGGATTGTGCACCATCCCTGAGCGGTCCCAGCAGGGTTGAGACCCTGTTGCCTGAGGGGGTGGCCTGCCCAACACATCTTTAATGCTTTCCTTCTCCCCCCCCACCCCAGGGTCTCCTGGAGTCACTTCCCAGATAAGCCACTTGCCTCCCATCCTTGCCTTGGGCCGGCTTCTGCGGAGCCCAGCCTCAGATGGTGGCCAGGCAGGGACGAGGTGGATAGGCACAGAAAGTGGGCAAAGGGAGGAGAGATCCCTTGTGAATCAGATCTGTCCTTGTGGCTAGGCTAGGGTGGGGCCCAGCTTAGATGTTGCTTGTGAAGGTGTTTTTCAGATGAGATTAATACTTAAATCAGCTGACACTAAGTAAAGCTGACAATCCTCCCTAAAGTGGGTGGGCCTCACCCAATCAGTTGAAGGCCTTTAGAGAAAAAAAACCCACGTCCCCCAAGAAGGCCGGAAATCTACTTCCAGACTGCCTTCCAGCTTGAGCTGCAACATCACCGCCTCCCTGGGTCTCCAGCCTGCTGGCCTGCCCTGCAGACTTTGAGCTCTCCAGCCCTCCAGTTGCATGAGCTAATTCTTTAAAATAAATCTATCTAGGGGCACCTGGGTGGCTCAGTCGTTAAGCGTCTGCCTTCCGCTCAGGTCATGATCCCACGGTCCTGCGATCTGTCCCTGTGTTGGACTCCCTATTCAGAAGGGAACCTGCTTCTCCCCCTGTTTGTGCTCTCTCTCTCTCCCCCTCCCTCTGCCCTTCCCCCACAATCTCTTTTAAAAAAAAGAAAGAAAGAAAGAAAAGGGTTCAAGATGTAGAGACACTCAGAAGATATGAGACAAGACGCAGTGGTGAGTTAGCTCTAAAGGTAGCGTATTCGTTACCTTTAACTTCCCGCAGTTGCTGTTACGAGTTAGCACAACTCAGGTTTATCCTCTCACAGTTGCGGAAGCCAACGTTCCAAAATCGGTCACTGAGCCCAAATCAAGGTGTCGGCAGGGCTGCGCTCCCGCAGGAGGCTGAGGGGAGAATCCGTTCCTTGCCTTCTCCAGCTTCCGGGAGCTTGTGGTCGGGCTTCGCGGGGGCTTGTGGTCCGGCTTCGCGGGGGCTTGTGGTCCGACTTCGCGGGGGCTTGTGGACGGGCTTCGCGGGGGCTTGTGGTCCGGCTTCCGGGAGCTTGTGGTCCGGCTTCGCGGGGGCTTGTGGTCCGGCTTCGCGGGGGCTTATGGTCCGGCTTCTGGGAGCTTGTGGTCCGGCTTGTGGCCACGTGACTCCAGTCTCGAAGGGCCAGCATCCTCAGCTCTCCCTGCCCCGTGCTCGCACGCCCCCCTTCTCTGTGTCTAGTATCCTTTCCCTGTGCCTCCTTCTTTTAAGGATGCCTGTGACCGCATTTAGGGCTGACCCGTGTCATCCAGGGTGATCGGCCCATCTCAAGACCCTCTGCTTAATCCCGCCTGCAAAATCCCACCTGAATGTCCTATAAGGGAACATTCAACAGGTCCTGGGGATGAGGACACGGATATCTTTTCGGGGGGAGGGGGGCGCTAGTATTCAGCCTGCCACGAATGGCTGCCAACAATTCCTCCCCTCCCTCTATGCCGGCGCTCTACCCAACAAGAGGTGGCGTGGACTTCCCTGCCTGCTGAAATCCTGCGAATAGCTTGTGACCCACAGCCCCGCAGCTTCTATAGAGGCTCTCTTGCAACCTGGTGGAGAAGTGGGTCCAACCAACTAGGGGAAGAGGGGGGCCACGTGGAGAATTAAAGTGGCCCAGCCCCCAGGCAGCACCCACCGCCAGCCACGAGGGAGGGCATCTCGCATATTCCAGCCGCGGCGGAGCTCCTGAATGAACGCAGCCGCATGATGACCTCGGCCAACGCGACATGGGCCAGAAGAGCCAATGTCAACACACAAAAATGTGAGAAATAATACAGCGTTGTTTCAAGCCACCAAATTCCAGGTGGCTTGTTACTCCACAATACGTAACTGATGAAACACACACACACACACACACACACACACACACACGGGTGGGGGGCTGACATTTGGAAACAGATAAACAGAGAGGGAGGGAAGATACAGATCAAGAAAGCAAACCAGAGAGACAGTGACGAGAGAGAGGTGGAGAAGACAAGGCTTAGAAGAGAACTTTGGAAACAGAGAGACGGGGAGAGACAACAGTGGAGAGACAAGAGGCAGAGAAATCATCAGGAGAGTCAGGGGCTCGAAGCCCCAGCCAGGCTTTCAGCCCCCAGCCAGCACCGGCCGTCAGCCCCATGAGTGCGTTACCTGCGACACCAGCCCGGCCAGGCTGAGCCTTCAGATCGCTGGAGCCTCAGCTGACTTCTGACTTCGGTCATGGGACAGACCCCAAGCAAAGGCGCCCCAGGCCAACCCCTAGAGCCCGCGGGAACCAAGCCACCCACGGAACCGTGGGAGAGGATACGAACTTGTCATTTTCAGCCACTAAGTCTGGGGGTGGTTTGCTCCGTGGCCACAAACATCCAGGACAGGGAGCTTGGAGGGTCAGGGATGGGTGTGGGTGAGGAGTGGGACACGGGGGAGTTGGAGGCGGGGTCTTAGGCAGAAGATTTAATTGGGGGAAAGAGGCTAAGGACTTGGGGGAACGGTTTGGGAATGTGAGGCTGGGGAAATAGGGGTTTTGAGTTCGGGGCAGTTTGGAGGGTCTGGACCGGGTCTGGCTGGGGACCTTGATCTCGGAACAGGTGACGCAAAGGGTCCGGGACCCTCTGGCATTGACATCAGTTTCATCCCGCACCCCTATTCTGATGGCTTCGAGTTTCTCGGCATCCACTCCGCACGCCCCCTCAAACGTTTCTGCAGAAGAGATAGTTCAGATTGTTCATCGTCCCTCAACATCCATTCTCCCACTTTTCCTGAAACATCTTTGGAGACTTTAAGTGTGATGACTCAGGATATTTTTTTTCAGTTCCTCTCACAGCGAGACGTGGCCACATGAGTCAGGTCTGGCCACCGAGATGTGGAAGGAAGTGATAGGTGGCATTCTTGGGTTATAGCCTTATGGGGAGCGGTGGATCCCAGACCTCTCCTTCCTGCCCCAGCCTTCCGGTTGGACTGATACCACAGATGTGAGCCATCCTGAGCTAAACGACGAGGGCCACACTCTGGCTATGCCAGAGCAACACGATAGAAGAAACCTGAGATTTTATTGCCCCAGTGAAATAGATTTGCCATTCCAGATGTGACTGTCACACGAGAGCGAAATAAGCTCTTACCTTATTTAACCCATTATTATTTTGGATCCCCGTTATTCGCATCTAAACCCACATCTAACTACTATCAGTGAAAATAGTACCAGTTAGCCCTTACAAGAGCTTAATACATGTCAGGCGCTATTCCAATCCCTTTACACGTACTCCCTTCTTTAGCCAACTCTCATCTCTCTTTTACAAATGAAGAAACAAGCCCAGAGAGGTTAAGTAACTTGCTCAAGGTGGCACAGTCAGTGAGTGGTAGAGCTGGGATTGGAACCCAGGTCCTCTTACTCGAGGACCAACGTACTCGAGTCTTTTAAGTCTAACCGGTCTGAAAAGACCAGTGAACGTTACAGGCCCTCTCCTGGGAAGATGCTCCCGCACGTGCAGTTTGCACACAAGCTCAAAAAGCTCCCAAAAGCTGTCCACCAATCTCAGTACATGTGGACTCCAGCTTGAGAATCCCCATGCAGGAATGAATGCACTCATTCCGTCAGCACCTGTCTGTGGTCTTGGGTGCACACAGCAGAAGGTGACGGACTGATTCCACAGAAGCCGAGTGTATGTGTTAGCTCAGGTTGGGTGATGCAGTAACAAACATCCCCCAAATCTCAGTTGAACAAAATACAGATCTTTTCTTTTTTCTTTTCTTTTCTTTCTTCTTTTCTTTTCTTTTTCTTCTTTCCCTTCCTTTCTTTTCTTTCTCCTTCCTTCCTTCCCTCCTTCCTTCCTTCCTTCCTTTTGTAATCTCTATGTCCAACATGGGGCTTGAATCACAACCTCAAGGTCAAGAGTCAGTGTGCTCTACTGATTGAGCCAGCCAGGCACCCCCAGATTTATTTCTTGATCAAGCTACAAGCCCACAGCAAGTAAGCTGCATAACATCTTCGCTCTAGGACCCCGGGCTGTTAGGGTGGTCACTACGTACATTATAGCTCAAGAAAAAGAGACATGATAGAGCACACACTGGCATTGGAAGCTTCTACCCAGAAGGACCACCCATCATTCCTGCCCTCTTTCTTTAGCTGAGGCAAGTCACTTGGTCACTACTGAATTCAGAAGCCTGGGAATGCACAGCCTTCCCACGAGGAAGGCAAATAGAATTTAGTGAATGCTAATACAATTGACTACATGGAATTTAAGAAAAAAGGTATGAGGGGCTCACAGAAGCATTGAGTGACCTGGAGAACCGGGCAGGAGCCTAAGGCTCCAGAAAAGAGCCCTGAACCACGCCCTGAACGGACCCAACAAGGAAACCACCTCCGTGGCTACTGGCGGATCTGAGTCTCGGTCGTCATCCCAGTTTGCTGGGACCGGGACATAACCGGGCCTGCCCCCCAGCACGGATGCCGCCTCTGTGTCTGTGCCCCTTCTTGCGACTAGTGAGCCCTCCCAAAGTCAGGGGGGGCTGCAGTCACACCAGCTTCACCAGCTACATGGATCCCCTCTGGGGTCCCCTTTTGCCAGACGTGCCTTTGGAATTGAGGACTCCGGCTGGTGAGTCTGTTTGGGGGGACCGAAGTCACGCTCTGAGCCCTGGCTGTAAAGGCGGCTGGGAAGGTGAGTTCCATGGCTCCTTTCTGGAGGATACGAACTTTCCAGGGCAGGCTGGAAACGTCCCCACACATAGTGAGTGCATTTAGGAGCCAGAAAAACGAGAAGTTTCCACTGCGTGCTCACGTTACCGGGGTCCAGAGAGAGATGGGAGTGGGCACTAGGAGGCTTCGGCAAGCCTCTGTGCTCATTGCCTCTTGCTCTTATAACCCATTACCTCCGGCTTAGGGAGCTTCGAACGCCACACACTTCTTCTCCTTACAGTTCCGGAGGCCAGAAGTCCAACTTCAAGGCGATGGCCGCTCATTCTGGAGATTCTAGGGGAGAAGCTGGTCCCTTGCCTTCTTTAGTTTCCAGAAGTGCCTGAGCCCTTCCCCGGTAACTCCAACCTCTGCTCCCCCATCACACGTCCGGCTGCGGCCACCCCCTCCCCCTTTCGGGAGACCCTTGTGGTTGCACTCAGGGCCCACGAAGATAAGCCAGTGTCATGTCGGCCTCGTAAAATGTCAAGCTTAATCACATTGGTGGCGTCCCTCTGGCTGCGGAAAGGAACATATCCACAGGTTCTGAGGATTAGCAAGAGGACCCATTGGGGGGCCCTTATTATTCAGCCTACCGCAGCGTGGCTTAATGGAATGCATCCAAGGGTTCTCTGTCCTAGAGGCTCCTGTAGGGCCCTGGAGTGAGGTCAGGGCATTCACCCCTGCACCTCCCACTGGCCCAGCCTCGCCCCATGGGTGAGGGTCGGTTTGCATGCCTATACCAGAGCCACAGCTCTTGTGGGGGTGGCCCTCTCCATGTGACCATCCTTTCCAGCTTCTGGAAGTCACTGCCCTCCACCCCCGACCCTGTCCCTCAGGCTTGGGGCATTACTAGCTCTCAGCTCTGCCAGCCCCAGAGTCCTGCACCCACCTTTGTCCACTTCCCTACATCCTGCTTGCATAGAGCAGCCCCAGCCCCCCAGTTCCCTGCCACCTGTGTCCTGCTGCAGAATCTTTCCACTCACAGGTCCCAACCGGACCGCCCCCTCCTGCACTCTGCTTGGCATGTGTCCCCCACTGCCTTGCGAGCCGGGCGAGGGCAGGGCCCAGGGATATTGTGGTTACTGCAGTAGTCCCAGCAGAGGGCCAGGCACAGAGCAGGCACGTACCGGATAAAGGGAATTAAAGAATCTGGGGGCTAGAGGGAGAGGAAGGGATAGTCCCCATTCCATCTCCCCCCGGGTTTGGGTTTTTAGGAACCGAGGCTCAGGTGGCAAAGCAAGTGTATATGGGGTCTGCATTTCTCTGCCCTTCTGGGGCTGTTCTAGAATGGCCATCTTGGTGCGTGTGTGCGTGCGTGCGCGTGCAAGTGGGGAGGAGAGGGAGAGAGGAGGTGGAGAGAGAGAATATAAACTATAAAAGTGGGCAAGCTGGAAATATCTAGAAAGTATGACTTTTCCATCTGTTGCATTCTTACTAGGTGGTAGGTATTATTCTAAAAATATATATAATTCAATAGAACCCTGCACCATTAGTCCCCATCATTATTGTTCTTGTCCCCATTTTCCAGATGTGGGAACTGAGGCACGAAGACAGGAAATCATTGTGCTATTGCTTCCTGGCATGACAGGTAATGGAAATCACTCCCAAGGTGACTGCCTTGGAACTCCTAGCATCCGGGGAAGAATCGTGACTTTGGGGTGGGATGGTCCTCATCTCATCCACGTCCCAAGCTCTGGATACGCTCTCTCTTTGAAGCTGAGATCTTACTCATCTTCCCGAGGCCGGGCTCCCCCCTTTCCTTGCCTCTACACCACTGTCCTTGTTCAGCCTGGTAAGACAGAGGTGTCCTTGTCCCATCTGGTGCTCTGGACCTCATCCTCTTCCATCCCCGCCCTTCCGAGCCATGAGACTTTGGGCAAGTTGCTTCCCCTCTCTGAGCCTGTTTCCAAACCTGCAGAAGGGGTGGCGATCCCTAGGAGGGACTACATGCTCTGCCTCCGTTTCCCTGCCTTCCACTGCCTCCTCCCTCTAGACTAGCCTGACCCCTCCCCCACACCCTCCTTCAAACTGCTCCTGTCAAGTCCTAAATCCCAAGATCGCTTCCTGCTTCTCATCTCCCTCCACCTTTCAACCCTGTCGACCTCACCGTCATTCTGGAAACTCTTCTCTGGGCTTCAGGTGTCCCAGTCTCCTGGTTTCCCACCTACCCTTCTGGCATGTCCTCCAGCGGCAGGTCTCCCATGTTCCTTGTGCCCCACCCCCTCCGTGGCTTGGCGACAGGGCATTGCCAACAGATCCCCAAATCCCTGTCAAGTGCGTCCCCTTCTCCTGAGCTCCAGGTGTCCCCTGGATGTCCCCCTCCCTGACATCTGCTTTGGATGTCCCAGAGGCATCAACCTTGGCATGTACTCACCTGAATCCGGCATGCTCTCCAAACCCGTCCCCCGTAGTTATCCCCACCTTCATTCCCCAGACCCGGGACAGACCTCACTGTTTCTGCAAGATAGTCTCCACACTGACTCCCTCCCCGTCTCCCGCCCCCCCTCCGCCCCCCAATTACCGGATCCACTCTCCACCCTTCTCCCTCCTGCTCAGCGTCCCGGGATGCTGACCTATATGTACCAAATATTAACCCCTGGCTTCCGGTTGAGTTCAGCCAATGGGAGGCGCCAGCAGGAGCCTGGTGGGTGGGAGGAGAGCCAGGTGGGGTGCTCACTCTCCAGCCCCCTTCTCTCTTCAGTGTGGGTCGTAGGTGCCCAGGCTCCCGGCTTTCACTAAACCTACAGCTTCAAGGCTCAACAGCTTCAGGTAATTGTCACCTTCAAGCCGGGGGTGGTAACTGCTCCCTCTACTGCTGGCCCTGGGGTACTGCGCCTCCCCAGGCTTGTTTCCCCCTTAATCCCTTAATAGCCCTTTCCTTAAACTTTCCCTGGCTACTTCATTTGCGCCCACCACTTCTTTTCTGCTAGCGCCCTGCCTGCACGCTCTCCCTGAACCTCCTCATCCAGCCCAATCCATTATCTTCTAAACCGTCTCCTTCTTGTCGTCCCCCTTCCACCTCCATCTCCCTACTCCAGGACCCCTCCTCTGCTGCCCCAGCCTCCTCCCTGATCTCGCAGCCTCCAGTCTCACAGGCAGCCAGAAGGAAAGTTTGAAATTGAAAATCAGACATCAACTGCCTGCCCCCTCTTTAACACCCTTCCAAAGCTCCCCTTTGCTTTTGGGATAAATTCTAAGCTCCTTAGAGTGGCTGATAAGGTCTCCCGAGCCCTCTCCACTCCCCACCTCCATGCACTCCATACCCCATTCTTGCTAACCACTGGCAGGAGTATGAAAAAGCCAGTAACTCACAAGTCTGCACACCTTTACATAGGCTGTACCCTTTTCCTAGTGAAGCAAGCGCGCGCACGCGCACACACACACGCACACACTCCCCCCTCCTCCTATTTCAGGATTCTGAGAAAAATCACTTGCTTTATTCAGGAAACTCCCATCAATCCCAGCCCCTCTGATCAGGCAAATCTGGATCCTCTTTGGTGCTCCCAGGATGCCCAGTGAAAAGGAATAGTTTGGGGCTGGTGGGATGGGGGCGTGGCTAGGAAAGCTCCCAGGTGAGGCGTGGGGGCGTGGCCAGGGAGAGCAGGGTGGGCATTGGGGGCGTGGCGAGGGGGAAGTTCCCGGGCGCGGCGTGGGGGCGTGGCTAGGGAAAACTGGGTGGTGAAGGGGGAGTGGCTACGGGAAGCAAGTGTGGCCTTCCAGTGTGGCTGGTGCATGTGGGGTGTCCTTTCAGAGGACGGGGGGCGTGGAAAAACCCAGAGTACCTGGTCTGTTCCACAGCTGCCCAAGTCTCAGCCAGAGACCTCATTAGCTCCCTCCTCTAGAATCCCAACTTCTCACGGGAAGGCTGTTTTTCAGGCAGAATTTCAAATTTTTATGGCAACTTTTACAGAAATCACAGAGAAGAGACAGCGACTGGTGCGGATGAGCTAGGAGTAGAGAAACGGGAGTGGGTAACAGGTCTGGGATGTTGGGGGTGATGCACAACAGGACGACAGAACGCTAAAAACCTGTGGGAAGCAGGGTGTAATGGGGGTTGCAGGGTGATCCTCAGGGTCCCAAGCAGTGGGCAGCACTCCGCACACCCCAAGCGTGTCCTTTGGGCAGGAAACAACAGTAAGAAAATACAGATGGCCTACCAACAGATGGGCGGCCTCCAAAGTTAAAAATGCCCACCCAGACCCCCTGGCCCCAGTCCCACCCTCCCACCCGCCCCTGCTCCCCGTCAGGCAGAGATGTGGCAGCATTTGCTGGCTTGTAGCATTGGTCCTCTGGGACCCTCGGTCTCCTCTTCGAGGGTCCTGCCCGGATTGGCTGGCACTGAGGGCAAAATGAGCCTTCTCGATTGTCAGGGGAGATGGCTGGACTCCCTTTGATTCCTGGCCTCCTCCCCAAGCCAATTCTCGTGGCTGGGGGAGTCTGCTGCCCTCATAAAAGGAAAGTCTGTCACCCCCTTTCCCCAAGACATGCACCCTCCCGCGTCCCCCCTCCCCCAAACACACTATATGTACACACGGGCCCCCTCCCCTCCTTCCAAGGCGTGGCTGGGCTCTCAGAGGTAGTGGAGGCGAGTGGGGGGCACTGGAATGTGAGAAGTTGCAGGTTCAAATGTGCCTCCTTCAGCTCTGAAACCCCAAACTTCTCCCCTCCCTTCTCCAAGCCTCGAGAATTAGTGTCCTCCCAAGGGCCTGAGTGGAGAAATCAGGGAAGGTGTGGCCCCCTTATGCACGCACCTACCTGTTCCTCGGCCCCACCCCCAAGGGGCTGAAAAGAGCTCCCTGAGGGTTGGGGAGAAGGGCTGAGACGGGGGACATCCTGGGATGGATCAGCCTCCTTCAAAGGTCCCCCCAGGGAGGGCAAGGTTCTGAGGCCCTGGGGCACAGGTCCCTGGTGGTGGGGGGGAGTAGAGGGGAGGGAGGTGCTCTAGAGGAAGGGGGCCCTAAGGGATAGGGAAAGCCTGGATGTCTAGGGAGACCGATGGTAGATTCTCTAGAAGGTCACTGGGTAGGGAGCGGTTCTCTGGGGCAGGGCCTCGAGGTGGAAATGTCCCCGGGGGTGTGGGCAGTGACTAACAGGGATGGGACGCAGTTGCGGGTCCCTCGGGGTGACTCCCGAGGGAGAAGGGAGGAGGACGTTAGTGGGGACAGAGGACGGGAATATCAGTTTCCAGGAGGAAGGGAGGCTGAGTCCCAGGAGAGGAGGCTGAGTCTCTGGAGGACGCAGGAGACGCGGGTCCGGAGCAGGGGCAGCCGAGTCTCTGGGGCGGGGCGGGGCGGGGTGGGGGGGCCCCTAGAAGCCCCGGATGTGGCAGTAAGCCTCGAGGCTGGCGAAGAGGATGTAGAGGAACCAGAGGCCCAGGAAGAGCGCGGTGGTGGCGAGCTTGGGGCCGCGCGGGCCGCCCAGCTCGCCCCCGATGTGCGGCCTGCGTCGGTACAGCAGCACAGCGATGCCCACGAAGGCGAAGACGGTGAAGAGCGTGACGGAGAAGGCCAGCGTGCCGGTGCGCACCTCGAACGGGCGGCCCTGCACCGCCCAGTACACGGCGGCCACCGACCAGGCGACGCCCAGGCCCAGGAACACGTTCACCGCGTTGGAGCCCGTCACGTTGCCGATGGACGCGTCCGCGCACTGGTCCTGCAGCGCCGCCACCTTGCTGGCGAACGTGTCTGCCGGGGCAGAGACACGGCTGTCAGCGGGGCTCGGCCGGTCCCCGCCGCCGCCTGCTTTCCCTAAGACCCCACGCCATCCCTGTGCCCCGCCCGGGGAGCCAGACCGCGCCGTGGGCCATCCCCGCCTCCCGCGGCTGCAGCTCAGCCCCTGCGGCCTTGACCTCCACCCGGAGGCCAAGTGGGTCGCCGTCCCTACACCTGCTCTCCACGGAACCAGCTGCCTGCTTTCTAGGGAATTCTCTGCCTGCTTTCTAGAGGGCTTGTCTGCATTCAGTGATATCCACTACCTACTTTCCATGCCACCCGCTGCCTGCTTTCTATGGACTCTGTCTGATTTTGGGGTAGGTGGGCTCCCGTATCTGCATTCTATGGGGCCTGCTGCCTGCTTTCGATGGGACTCGCTGCTTTCCATAGGAACCACTCTCCGCATCGCACGAGCCCACCGCCTAATTTTCTATTGGCCCAATCATCCCATTGCCACCTGACTGGACAAAGTAAGTGTCAGGTTCCATCCGCACGCGACCCTGTTGCTATCAATTCCCCCCGCCTGGTTTCTGTCCAGCATACAGCCTGGTTTCTCTGGCCTGTGCCCACTTTTGACCGTCTTGCTAACAACTCAGATCCCTGGTACCGGGAACGCGGGCCTCAGGGGACCATTCACGGTAGTCTACGGGCCCGCCGCCTGCTTTCTAGGCCTACAGCGCCACCACCTGACTGGTGAACGTATCCACGTGGGAAAAAAAAGGTGTTAGGCTCCACGTCTCGTCTTCCCACTCCCCTAACAATTTCTGTCTGGGCCACCTGGTTTCTAAGGGACCCTCCCGTCAGGTTTATTTGGGAAGAGGGGATCATGGCCATTGTGTTTCCATGGGACATATACTACAGTCTTTGAGGCTCCACCGTCTTATTTCCATAGCACCCCGCCTCCGACGTCTGGTTTCGACTCTGCCCTCTCATCTTAGTTAAAGCTTTGAGACTCATTGGTCTTGTTCCTGTCATGCCCACCGACATGGTTCGATGGACTCTTCCGCGCGGTTTCTCCAGGGGAAGGTAATTAACATCTTGTTTCTATGGTACCCATGAAGTCCTCACCTAATTTCTATGGGACCCCTCTCTTACCTTTCTCTTCAATGCCCTGCCTCCTTCTTTCTATGGGATCCATCCTCTGGTTTCTACATTTCCCACCACCTTAGTTCTATGGAACATTCCACCTGGGTGCTTTTGGGGAGGATTCAGTCTGTATATTGAATCTACAGGACCCCCGCCGCCTAGTTCCTTTAGTTCCATCATCCTATCTCTAGGGGACCCACCATATGGGTTCCTTATGACTCCACTCCCTGATATCTGCAGAACTTTTCTTTTAGGCTCTCCTGTCTGACTTCTCTGAGACTCTCCCCGGACACGCAGTTTCCCAGGGGGTTACCGGGGATGGAGGTGCCCAGAGCCACGAAGACTACAGCATTGACAGAGTCCTTGAGGCCAACGGTGCAGCCAAAGTGGGAGGCTAGGTCCCCGATGAGCGCGGTGAGCAGGCCGATGACCAGGATGCAGACACCGAAGCAGGCCCAGCCGTGGCAGTACTCAGTGGGGGGCACGCAGGCGAAGAGCACCTTCCAGAACACCGTCAGGAAGTGCATGACGTAGTCAAAGCAGGAAGGCAGCCGTTCCTCCCGGGACCCGTCCTCCTCCTCCTCCTCGTCCCCTGTGGGCACACGACCCAGCTGGGGCACACACCCATGCCTCCTTCTTCCTCGCCTGCAGACCCCTCCCATTTGGGGCAATTTCCGGGCAGTGAGTTCTATAAAGCTAACCGCTTTCCCAGAATCCCTTGCAGCTAGGAGAATGCACGGGCCCAGGTTTAAAAAAAAAAAAAAAAAAACTCGCTTTCCCAGAATCCCTTGCACCTAGGAGAATATACGGGCCCAGAAAAAAACACTTGCTTTTCCAGAATCCCTTGAAGCTAGAGGCTGCGCACCAGGCTAAAAATATCGGGCTTGCTGGGATCCCTTGCTGCTAGGGGTGACCACATCCCTAGCTAAAAAAAGAGTCTTTTTCTCAGAAGCCTTTTCAACTACCATCTACAGACAGCCATTTCTGTAGCTAGAAATAATGACTTCCTCTGATTCACTGCTGCTAACCGTAGCCACACACTCAGCTCGTGGGTGCTTGCTGTCCCAGAATCCTTTGCAGCTAGAGCGCACCAGATACCCAGCTAACATTACTCACATTCCCAGAATCCCTTTGGACTAGCAACAGCTGGGTCCTCAGATAAAATACTCACTTTCCAGGAATTCCTTGCAGCTAGTGGCAGTCCTGTCCTCAGCTAAATACTTGCTTTCCCACAATCCCTTGCAGCAGTGGCCATGTGACCCAGTCTGGCAAAGAGACCTAAACAGAGGGTTTCTGGAAGGCTCCAGCTTTCCTGACATGGGCATGGTGTTGCGGATCTGTTTGGCTGAACCTCATCAACGATGCTTCACTCACCGTTAGAGTTGTGTGTGTCGCGTACTATGACAGAATTTGACCTGCTTTTGACTTGTAACAGGAAAGCACAGATGCAATGTTTTGTCTACCTTGCCCATAAAGTGATGAATGAGCAGTAGTGAGCGACTCAAGTGGCCAAGCACTACATCCAGGAGGATGCCGATAAGGAACAGTGTAACCCTCCTTGCTTCCCTACTTCCTCTTTCTGCCTGCCTGGAACGCGAACTTGACACCTGGAGGTGCAGCAGCCATCTTGCAACTATGAGGGCAAACCGCTGAAAGTGGGAAAGAGAAATAAAGGAGGAGCCTGGGCATTTAAGGTTGTTACTGAGCTGCCAACTCTTTATCGCCTCCTCCAGATTTCTTTGTTCTATGAGAAAAAGAAACTCTACGTGTGCGTAAGCCACTGTGGTTGAGTTTTCTGGTGTTTGCCGCTGAATGCATGCCTAACTGGCCACAGTGAGACGTGGCCAAGGTCAGAGCAGGGAGAACACACTCTTGGGAGGGAAGGGGCTGCTATCATTGCACCTCTTGGGGGCTTTCCCTGCCCTGCTTCAGATCCTGCCTTGGTTTCCTACTGCCCTTAGACCCAGACCCACACTCCTGTGCTTGGCATTCTAGAACCCATAAGCTCTGGCCTCTGCTTACTTCTCTGCCCTTCCTTATCCAGGGAGGCTCTTCTTCAGCCTTTCCCATGGAGGGAGGCTCATGGTTATGTCTGTGGCTCTGGAGCTACCTCTGTGGTGTCAAACCTGGATCTGCTGTGTGATCTTGAATCGGGGTCCTAACCTCTCTGAGCCTCCGGATGCCTATCTGAGAAACGGGAGGAGGAACTGGACCAGCCTCAAGAGAAGGCTGTGATGACTACATGAGCTGGGCCCCAGAAAGAGCTCTCCGAGCAGCCTGGCCCACCTCCAGTGTGATGGTTATTGTTGGAAGGCCCCTTCTAGTGCCTGGGGAGATTCACAGACCCTGCAAACCAAGGCCGCCCTGCAAAGAGCTTACAGTTGAGGCAGGGAGGGAAAGGATGTAAGACAAAAGCACCTCTACGTGCTAGACGGGACACGATACATCCTCCAAGCGGGGGAGACTCGGTCTTCTCCAGCAGAGCCTCAAGGATCAAAAGGCATTTGTTGAACAAAGTGTAAAACGATCAAGCACCAAGCCAGATACTTGGGAAACATCGGTTAAACGAGGTCATGCAGGAAATGGATTTACGAGCTGCCTGGCACTCCACGGTCCCCGTCATCGCTGTCACCATCAAGATGATTACTTATCATTGGTCTGGTTCCCCCCCCGACACACACACACTCCTTCCTCCGATCTCATCAGTTGCTTTCTACAGACCCACCGACTGACTCCCGTTGGCCCTCCGTGACCACCGTCTCATGCCTTCTCCTCTTCATTAAGGCCGGAGGGAGGGCCTGGCTCCCCAGCTTTCTTGGATGGGAGGTTCGATTCCCTATCACATCGTCACGCCCCACCCCAGCCTCTCCTTCTTCCTTCCATGGGCTCCTGGAGCTTCTCCCATTGAGAATGCTCCATGGGTCCCCATGCACCAAAATGACACCCAAGCTCCCTACCGTGGCCTGTGAGGACCTGCAGTCTGGACTCTGCCCACTTCCAACCTCATCCCGTGCTGCTTCTTCATACCTGAAACTAGTCACCCCCCCCCCCAAATGTGCCATGACCCAGCTGACCTCCAGACTCTGGACTTGGTTTTCCCTCTGCCTAGAACACCTCCCTGTCTCCTCCCTCCTCCTGACCAACTCCTATTCCAATTTGAAGACTCAGCTCAGAAGCCTCCTCCTCCAGGGAGCCCTCCCTGACCTTCAGGCTGGGTCAACACCCTATCTAGGTTCCTGCAGCAACATTGGATCCCCTGTCCCAGCCCTGCCCGCTCTGGGTTGTCACTCTCTCGTGACAGGTCTGTCTCCCCCGCCCGACAGTGAGCTCTGTGAGAACAAGGCCCAATCTGTCATGGTTATTTCTTTGTCCCCAGCACTGTCTTACACAGGGCTGAGTCCCGAAGATCCCTCCAAAACAGATATTGAAAGAATGTGGCTTCAGAGGGAGATACCACTTCGATTCTATTAGGCCTCCGAGCTGGTGTCTGCAGCTCATACCAGCTACCTGGTATTTTTCCATCCCTGAAGTCTGGTTTCTTTTGATCCCACCGAGCAACCATAATTCTTGGTGTATTTTCAATTCCTACCAGATAGGCCTCCCTGAAGGAAATCTGATGTTGTACAAGGGACAGATGCCTTGAGCTCCACTTCAGCTCTTTCTGAATTCCTTGTGGGACTTTAGGCCAGTCCCTCTTCTGCCTCTGAGCCTCAGTTTCCCAGTCCGTATCACAAAGGGCCAATGTTGGTCTCTGGGATTGAGCCTGTGAATCCAAGTGTCATGGTGTCTCTGGCCACAGGGGGGCAGTGTGGGCCCGTCTGAGACCTAAGGAAGGCAACCCGCCCAGGTGGGAGAGAGCTGGGCGCCCTGGTGACCATCTGCATGGCAACAGAGGAGCCCAGGCTGTCCGGGGAGGCCAAGACTTGTAACCTGGTCCCACCCTGGGGCTGTCTGATGAGAAAGCCCCACTAGACGGCTCCTGCCCGCAGCTCTCCCCCTCCGTCCCTCTGGCAGTCTTTCTCTCCAGGTCTCCCGGTCTCTCTCTCTGGCCTTCTGCAGTTTAGGGACTTCACTCTCTACATCTCTCGTGCTTTCTCCATGTCTCTGTCTTTCTCCGTGATTATCTGTGCATCTCTCTTTGTGTGTCTGTCTCTCCTGTGTGTATCCATTCCTTATCTTTGCCTCTGTCTTTCCCTATATCTTTGTGTCTCTCTTGTTCTCTTTCTCTTCTCTATCATGTTGTCCTTCTCTTCTCAACCCTCTTTCTCGCTCTTCCTCCCCGTCCCCCTATCTCTCCACCCCTCTCTCCCTCTCCTTTCTCCTCCCTCCCCACTTACCTGCGCTCACTGTAACGGCCTCTAAAAACTGTTCCCTCCAGGAATGGGTCCCAATCACCAAAGCTAAGTTGGTTTTCTTGATGAGTTTATCCACCGTGTTCTGAGGATGAAAGGGTGGGGAGAGATCATTGCCCACGGCCACCTCAGGGCACCCCTGAGGCTCCCTGCGGAACACTAGGGTTGGGGCTTACAGCCCACGCTCAGGGGTCCCCAACCCCCCAAAGCCTGGTTCACAGCAAGAAGGGCAAAGGATGTGTTGCCGTCCATGGTGCTAGCAGAGGGATGGGAGGATGGTCCTGGACCCTTTGCCACCCCTCCCTTGTGACTCCCACAGTTGATTCCTCCTGGACCCACCCCAAGGAAATGACTTGAGGAAGCCGGGGCCCCGGAAAGTCACCTTAAAATCATATGACTCCTCGATGATGACCTCTAGTCGGCAGTTTTCCCCAAGAACTGGCTTGCCCATCTCTGCTATCCTCCGAGCCTCCTCCTCCTCGGCTGTCAGCTTCCTGTCTCCATCCCCTGCAGCATGAAGGATAGGAGTTAGACTCCAGGGAGGCCCAGCTCACTGGGCCCATGATGCCCTCGCTACCTGTTCCCATTGAGAAAGAAAACTGTTTGCTCTCCTCTGGGAAGCCTCCTTAGTGGTATGCCCCCAGCCTGCCCCAGTGTCCCATCTGACCACCGTCTTCCCCAGCCTAAGACCCAGCTGGTCCGTGAGGTTCGCTGGTGGGCCCTGAGCAATGCCTTGGACTCTCCGTGCCTCAGTGTTCCTATTTGTAAAACAGGCACAATGACAGTAGCTACCCCATGGGTGCTTGTGAGGGCTGAAGAAGTTAATTAATGCGTGGTGCTTAGCACAGTGCCTGGCACACAATAAATGATCCAAAAGGGTATTTCCTTTGTTAACATCACCACTATCATCATTATCATCGCCACCCAAGCTCTGAAAAACATCGTTGAGTGTATCCGAGGTGGTGAGGAAAGAGGGGATTCCCAATTTTGGTACAGATCTTGGACCCAGACCCACCCATAGCTCACTTATCTCCCCAAAGCATGTTGGTCCTTTGGTCCACGCCCAGCACCGACTTAACCCTAATTCTCAGTGGAAAGTCACCCCTACCAGGAACACTCTCAGAAAACTCTGACAGCAATGACTTTTATTGTGTTAAGCTGCGGGGAGTTGGGGGCCTACTTGTTACAGAAACTCCTATTACTTACCCTGACTAATACAATCTTTAGTCTGACCCGAATCCTAACCCCAAACCCCAATTCAGATCTCAGCTCCAAAACTACTCTGTCCCTTATCTTCGAGCCGCTGCCTCCACCCCCACCCCAATCTCTGACCCTGGCCCCAATATGAACCGTAAGTTCCCCAAACTCACCTTAAACCTCTCACCCTTTCCCTCTGACCCTCCCCACCAATATATGCTCTCTCCCTCTCTCTCTCAAAAACAAAACAAAACAAAAAACCATGATCTTGGCCTCCAAACCCCCAACTGTACTCCAAATTCAAAGGGCCTTACCAACTCTGAGGTCAGTTCCAACTCCCACCCAGCCCTGAATCTGCCCTTATCTCACTTCTAACTTGCCTCAAATGTGACCTGGAGGAGTAGCTGGAGGGCCTGACCCTCTCCTGAGACCTCCCTCCCGTGTCCCCCCTCCAGGAAAGCCCAGAGGTAACTCCACTCACCTTGACTGAGCAGCAGAGCTGGGGAGACAGAGAGAAGAGAGAGAAGGTGAGATTGGTTCCCTGGGAAGCTCAGATCCATGAGCCCAAAGGAGCACGCATTAATGGAGCCTTCAAGGGTCCTCCCACCCTGAACCCCTTACCTCTCCCACAGCCCACCCATCACCCCTCACCTGAAATCCCTCGCTTAAGCCACTGCGGCTGGCCCAGCTCGATGAAGAAATTATCCTTTTTCTCATATTCCTCGTCATCAACTATCTTTACCTGAAGAGTTTTCCTGGGGGGGGGGAGGAAGAGCACCCAGCATAAGCCCCCTCCCCAAATTGCCAGATAACTTACCCACTGGCCCATTTTTTTGAGCACCCCTCCATCCCAGGCTCCCTAATCTCAGTTAATCCTCACAATTGCCCCCACAGGAAGGCTCTCTATTATCCCTCCTTGACAGAAACAAGCCCGGAAACAACTAAGGAAGCTGAGGTTTATTAAATAGCAACCTGAAGGATCCTGATTAAACCAAAGTTGGAGTAGGTCCTTCCTCTGCTCAAAATTTTCACATGGCTCCTGTCTCAGCCAAAATAAAAACCAAAGTCCATACAAGCCCACAAGGTCCCATGCAATGTGGCCCTTTCTGGCTCCCTGCCCTACACCCCCTTGCTCACCCACTCCAGCTATACCAGCTTCCTCACTGTTCTTTGAACATGCCAGGCCTGCTTGTGGCTCAGGGCCTTTGCACTGGCTGTTCTGGCCACCTAGAACACTCTTCCCCAGGCTCATTCCCTCAGTTTCTCTGGATCTCTGTTCAAATTAATTTCTCACTGAAGCTCACTCCCACGATCTTCTTTAATTCTGAAGTCCACCCTTGCCCGGACCCCAGCACACCCGGCCCCCTTACTCTGCTCTATGTCTTCTTTGTTCCATATTACTTTCTAATATACCACCTAATGTGTTTATTTTGTTTATGGTTTGCCATTTGCTTCTTCACATTAAGATGTAAGTTCTACCGGGGCAGTGACCTTTGTTCCTTTATGTTTTTTGCTGTATCCCCAATGCCTAGAACAGTGCCTGACACATAGTATGCCTTCCAGAAACATTTGTTAACTCTAATCCTTCGGCTCAGGAGACACTCTGCTTCTTGCCCTCTGTCCTGACCACATTCTGAGGGTTAACTGAGTGCTAATTGATTTTCTCAGCATCCCTGCTGCTATGGTAACGGGGGGGGGGCGACTAGGGAGGAACAGCCAGAAGTTATTTGTGCCCTCCAGGCACACAACCCACCCCCCTCACTCACAAAGACCCCCAACCCCAGAAAGCCCACAGCCCTGCCACTAGCAGCTCTTTCAGCTGTAGGAACCTCGAGGCCTGGCCCCAGAACCCAGAAACACAAACACCCAGCCCACACAGTCACCCAGCAGAGGAAGCTCAGCCAATCACACCGCCCACACCCACACACCATCGCACCCCGCAGCCATTCCCTATGCAGTGGCAAAATCACACAGACCAGATGCCTGTTAGCACAACACCCCCACCACAGCCTCGCGACTTCGCCAACCTGCAGAGCCCCACTGTGGTACCATGTAGACTCTCCTTCCTTATATCTCCCTCATTATGCCTCTTGGTGTCTGTTTATTTTTATTCCCTTCAGTCTCTCTCTCTCTCTCTCTTTCTCCATCTCTGACCCTCTCTGTCTCAGGCTCTTCCCCAGCTCTCTGCCTTTCTTCATCTGTGTTCTTCTCTCCCCATCTCTCGGTGTCTGTAGGATGGAATTCCCAAAGTCAACACAACTCAAGCAAGGGGCTCTCAATCATACAGTCTCTCAATGGACCCATCTCAACACACAAACACAGGACCCAGCGACACCCACGCAGAGACAGATGCACACAAGACAGTCATGTGGGGACATATGCCCACCTCCACCCTCACCCCCTCCTGGTCTCAGGATATTTTAGATTTTCTGTGGGTGAAAAGAAATGGCCGCCCCCAACCTCAGGAGCGGGTTGGGAGCTGTCCAAGGTGCTGGAGCACCGTGGCAAGAAGCAGGGTCTCCGGAGACATTCTCCTCACACACCGTGACATGCAGACAGCTGCCGACCTGGTGACACGCTGACAGACAGGGTGATACACACACACACACCTCCGACGCTCACTCTCTCGCAGACACGCCATGATCCGCTGACATGCGGTGACTGACACGCAGTGACACGCGCGCCAACGAGCGCCCTGACAGGCGTGCCCTCAGGGGACCCAGGGAGGAGAAACCCAACTGGCAGGGGACAGCGAGAGGGACTTGAGCTAGACAAAGGCAGGACTTCCTGAGATCAAAGGAAGCAGCCTTTCTCCCCAGTTTGACACTTGTCGCCCTCATGCTTGCCCTCCCTGTTTCCTGGAAACCCCGCTCTCCCGCCCTCTGCAGCCTCGATCTCGAACCAGTCTCCTTCACATCCTGTCTCTTGTGCCTCTCTCTGACCCAAACTCTTTTCTCTCTGTCGCATCAAGAGGAACTCTCCTTCCCTGAGTCCCAGAGTTCCTCTCAGGAGGAACGTCTCTCTCTTTCTTCCCTGCATCTTGCTTCCCTTCAGTCTTCCTGGATCGTAGCCTCTCGATCTCTCTGGCTCCCTCTCTCCCAATATTTCTCAGTTTCCTTCTCCCTTTGTATTTAAGTTTCTGTCTTTCTCTCTAACTCTGTGACTCTGTCTCTGTCTCTCCATCTCTATCTCTAGGTCTTCTCTGTCTGTCTCGGTCTCGGTCTCCCTCTCCCATTCTCTCCTCACCGCCCCATCTCTGGGCGGCTCTCATCCACCTCAGTGTTGATCCTGCTTGGGGCCGCCCCTCCAGCCGGGCTGCTTCCAAGCACCTCTAATTAGCGCCTGCCCGTGAGAGGAAGGATGTGTTTCCCTAAACGCTAATTAGCCTCCTGTTCTCTGTCATCTGAAGCCACAGCTGGAAGCTCGGGCGGGGGCGAGGGTGGGGGCGGCGGCAGAGGGCGTCCCAGCCTGGGGAAGCCGTGTGGGGGAGGAGAGGGCCTGTGGGGTCGCAGCAGCAGGAGGGAAGCGGGTTAGACTACAGGAAGGACCGGAATGAGCAGAAAGACATTCCCCATTGCCCCTGCCTCTTGGATGTGATAGAGGGGGTCTGGGATGGTGCCCTCAGCCCTCAGCCCTCAGCCCAAGCTCTCAGTTCAAGCCAGACAGAGAGAGAGATGGAAAGGTACGGAGAGTCCGTGACTGAATCATAACCCGAGTCAGAGAGCTAGACACTGAGGACCTAGATCTAGAGATTAACAGAGACCCAGAGAGAGACTGCCAGAAGCGAGAGACTCGGAGACCCGAAGGCAGGGATGGAGAGGCGGGGAGAGCAGTGAGAAGCTGAGCGGAGGCCAAGACACAGAGGCAGGGAGGAGGAGGGGGAAGGGAGCGCGGTGGGGGCTCTGCTCGGTGGGAGGAGCGTGGGCGGCAGGAGGAGGGAGACAGACGGGAGTGCGGGGGCGGAAGGGCGCAGGCAAAGGGGGGAGGCGCCGTCTGCCTCCCAGGCAGGCGGCGGGGGACGTGAGGCTGCAGGCACACAGTGGGGAGACTCAGGCATCTGTTTAAGGGGGTGGCCGGGTGTCTGGGCATGAGACCAGCCCTGACGCCGTGTTTTAGCGAGCGTGTCTGTGGCTTGGTGATTCCGTATGTGCCAGCGTGTGTGTGTGTGTTGGATGTCTGTGTATCCAGCCCACTTCCCCAGACCCCACGCCACCTTCCGCAAATCCAGCGTCTTCCAGTTTCTTCGGTGTCTCTTCAGGACCTGCTCTTACCTTCCCAGGCCCCCATATTCCTACTCGGTCTTTTCCCAAAGCCTAGCCCACATTCCCCTTAAGTGTCCTGCCATTTCCGCAGGTTCAAGGGTCCTCCTACCCACAAGCTCCACCCTTTCCCTAGTCCCTCCCCAAGCTCCGCCCTACCCCTTTAGGCCCCGCCTTCTCCCGCTGTCCTCGTCCAATTCCTTGGGTCCCTACCCAGACCCCATCCATCGCCTTAGGCCTTGCTGCTTCTCCATTTCCTCAGGCACCGCCCCACCTCGATCGGACCCTCCCCTCTTGTCCACGAGGCCCCTCTCCTCAGGCCACATTGCATCCCCACTACGAACCAATTAAATCCTCTACAGTCCTCTCTCCAGGCCTCTGTCCTACCTCCTCTCCCCTCTCTCTTCACCTGGTCCTACTTCCCTGGGTCCACCCTCCTCTCCTCAAACCAGCCTCTTTCTCCCCCGCCCTTCCCACGCCCAGTCCCTTCCTCTTGGCCCCGCCCCGTCACTCCTGTCTCCTCCCTCCTCGCCCCCGTTCCGCCCCCTCTCTGAGCCGTGCCCCGCCTCTCCGCCCAGGCCCCGCCCACCACAAAGACACGCCCCCAAGGTCCCGCCCCCTCCCGCGGCCCGCCCACTGGTCGGCCGCGCCCACGTCTCCGGCCCCTCCCCATCTCCCCGCCAAGCCCCCTTCTCTCCCGGCCCCGGCGCGCTCACATGGTCTCGTCGTCGCCGAACTCGAGCTCGCCGCACGCGTCCTCGTAGTGCACGCCGCCGCCGCGCGCCGTGCCGTCCACCGTGCGGTACGGGAGGCGCACGGTGCCCCGCGCGCCCGAGCTGCGCACGACGCGCACGTCCACGGTGCCCATGCACTCGCTCACGTGCAGCAGGCGGTCCTGGAAGGAGAAGATGCCCGCGTGGTCGTCGTCCAGGATGGTGACGGTGGCCAGCAGTGGCGCCACCAGCCGTCCCTTGGGCCGCCCGCCGCCGTCGGGCTCGAACATGCCCTGCGCGTCGCCCACGCGCAGGTTCAGCAGCCGCACGAAGAAGTGTTCGTCCTCCTCAAAGATGTCGTCGTCGATGATGCCGATGCGCAGCTCCTTCTGTGTCTCGCCCGGCTTGAACACCAGCGTGCCCTCACTGCGGCGGGGGGTGGGGGGGAGGAGAAGAAAGGGGTGAAGGTGGGTCCCCTCTGTGGGAAGGAGGGGAGTCAGGGCAGGCTTCCTGGAGAAGGGAAAGGCGCCACCGAAAACTCCCAAGTAGGAAGGTGGACAGGCATTACATAAATAATACTGAGGATGAATCAGGGTGGGCTTCCGAGGAGGGGAGGGAAGGGGATGCAGAAGGGGAACAAGACAGAGTCAGTCCCTCCCTCACGGAACCCATGAGGATTAGGAGCGCCAGCGTTAAATAGATAATGATGAAGATGAGATCAGCGCCGGCTTCCTGGGGGGTTTGTAGTGGACAGGGATGCTCCAGGCAGAGGGAACAGCACATGCAAAATCCCAGAGTGGAGAGAGCCTGCAGTGTTCCATAGACACACTTCTCCAACCTTAATGGGCACACAAATCCCCTGGGAGATCTTGCTAAAATGCAGATTCTGGTTCAGTGGCTCCGTGTTTCAAGACTGCATTTCTAAGTCGCTCCCACAGAATGTGGATTCTCCCGTAAGGACACAGGGGCCACACTTGGGAGTAGCAGGGATGTGGGGCCCACAGCTGACCTTTTCACACTTCTGATGAAAACCCTTGAGTCCTCCTGGGTACCCACAAGAGAACGTCCACACTCCATAACTTGGTGTCGTTCATTCATTCAACAAATACTCCCTGAGCATCTTCTCTCACCCCTGTTCCAGGTGGTGCTGGAAACAGAGTGGTGAAGAGGCCCTGTCTTCACAGGGCTCACCGCACTCACAGGCCCGTGGGAGAGCCATATTGCGGTGACAATTACACATTTAATAATTTAATTACGGCCCATTCATTCAACAAATATTTACTGAACAGCTGCTGTGTGTCAGGCATTATTTTTAGTGTTGGGGAAACAGCAGCAAAACCAGATCAGAGGGGCGCCTGGGTTGCTCAGTCGGTTGAGCGTCTGCCTTCGGCTTGGGTCATGATCCCAGGGTCCTGGGATCGAGCCCCACGTGGGCTCCCTGCTCAGCGGGAAGCCTGCTTCTTCCTCTCCCACTTCCCCTGCTCATGCTCTCTCTCTCACTCTCTCAAATAAATAAATAAATAAAAAGAGATGGATAAACAAGAAACATAAAATAAAATGTCAGGTGGTGATGGTGCTGTGGAGAAAAATAGAGGAAAACAGAGGAAGGAGGGTAGGGAGTGAGAAGGTGTTGTGTTAGGATGTCAGGGAAAGCTTTTCTGAGGGGTGACATTTGAGCAGAGACTTGAGGGAGGTGAGAGAGGGAGCCATGTGGAGGATATCTGGGGAAAAGTATCCCTGGCAAAGGGAGCAGCCAGTGCAAATGTCCTGAGGCAGGAGCAGCTTGGAGTATTTGAGGAGGCGAGTGTGGCTCCAGTGGAGGGAGCAAGGGGGGGGGGGAGGAGAAAGAGATGAGGGAGAGGATATCACAGAGGAAACAGGACAAATGTCAGGGACCCCAGCTGGGACTAGGGTGGGAAGCATGGGAGGCCTCTGAGGAGGGGAAGGATATGAGCTGGCTTAGGTCTAAATGAGCATCAGTTGTGTAAGTCTCTGAACATATGCAAGATGCTCTATAATGGGGCAAGGGAAGAAATGAGATAATGACAACAGAGTGGTCAGAGTGAAACTTTGGGGGGACAGGAATGAGTGGGCTCCCAGCACAGGTGTAGGCATCAAAATGACTCTGGGATGTAAATACACCCTGAAAATCTACAATTTCTCCTCCCAATCCATCCCAGCATGCACCATTGGCCCCATTTCTGAAAGGTGTTTTATGATCCATGAGTGTTCTCTGTCATTACTGTGATCAGTTTCATAAGAAACAGGTCCCGGGCTCCAGTTCTCCCAAAAAAGACCAGCCCTTTGGGGGGGGGGGTCAGAGAGACCCAAGGTTCTTGCAAAGAGGTAGAACCTGATGACAAGCCTGGTGTAGACAGGTAAGGGGCTCCCTGTGGCTGCAGCCTTCCACTCAGGAGCCGCTGTCCATGGTAGCCGAGGCACCCAGCCCAGTGAGCCCACCTGCCCTGAGCCGGGTTGGGCTACTGTGTCGGCTTGTGTGATCTCGGGCAGTTAGGATTTGCAGCCCTCTTAACCTCAGGTTCCTCATCTGTAAAGTGGAGCTAATAACAGCGTCTACCTCGTGGTGGTGTTACAAGAATTGAGTTATAAGGCAAGGGAAGCACTCAGCACAAGTTAGCTAGTGATATTTGCATACTAAGATTAGAATCTTAGGGGTGCCTGGGTGCCTCAGTGGGTTAAGTGTCTCACTCTTGGTTTCAGCTCAGGTTATGATCTCAGGGGTGTGAGATCGAGCCCCACGTCGGGGTCTTCGCTCAGCATGGAGTCTGCTTGTCCCTCTCCCTCTGTTCCCCCCACCGCATGCTCTCTCTCTTTCTCAAAGAAATAAATACAATCTTTAAAAAAAGATTAGGATCTTAGAATCCTACAGTTATGGGATGTTAGACATGTAAGCTTAGGTGGGGATTTTAGCACCAACTTTACCAAATGGTTAAAGGGGACGTCACTGGTAGTGTGACAGGAGAGAGTCATGGGCCTCCTGATATAATGCACTGAGGAGAACATCGCATCACTTGCATGAATTCTGGCCAAAAGTGCATCGCCTGAATCAAATCACGAGGACACATCGGACAAACCCAAACTGAGGATTGTTCTACGAATTGGCCTATTTTCAAGTGTCAGGGGCACGAAAGTCATAGAGAAGTGGAGGGATGGATCCAGACCGAAGAACTCTAAAGAGACATGACAACGAAATGCAACATTTGGGTCTGGATCGGATTGGAAGAAAGGGAGGGAGGGAAAATGCAGCCACAAGGATGTTACAGGGACAACAGGAGCGGAGGGTGGGGAATACAAAAAGGGGCTGCACCCTGGGTAATAATATTGATTCAGTATTACATTTCTTGAGTGTGGCAGTCGGATTGTGACCGTGGCGGGGGTGGCTGTCATAAATCTTAGCAGATGCACACTCAAGTATTTATGGGTTAGTGGTCATGCTGTCTGCAACTCACTCCCATCTAGCACCACAATGATTAATACTAGTATATACTAGGGAGGGTGAGTGAAGACAAACAGGACAGAAAATGAACAATTGGTGACTCTGGGTGAAGGTGATACGAGGGTTCATCAAACCATTTCTGCAGCCCTTCTGTGGGTGTGAATCAGGACATTGTCATAATAGACATACAAATCTACAATGTGCACTATGTGAATAGAGCTTTCTTAGATGTGGTGCACTTATGCAGTGCACAACCTTAATAACCGTACATGACATCCCTGATTGCCCACACTGAAGCAGGAACTTGTTCAAGAAACAGGTTCCAGGGCTACACTTGGACTGGAACCCAGTTGTCCTCTCTCCCAGTCCTGGACCTAAGCTGCACTGATAAATGATTCCAGGCCTGTGACTGTCACCTGGGATAGGAGAGCAGGGACAGGAGGAAGGTGTCAACTTTGCCTAGCTCTTTGGTTCTACCACCGAGCAGCATTTACTCCTACACTTCAGACATCTCGGTACTGAGGTCATTTGCAGGCAAGAGAGGCGCCTCTGATCCCAGCAGGTGACACTCGTCCTCACTTCCTTCTGCAAAACCTTTGGTGGAGGAAGTTGCAGACTAGGGGGGTAGGTAGGAGTGGAAGGGTGAAGAGGTTGAGTGACAGCAGGCCCCAGTATGGTGAATGCCTTTTCTTCAGTCGAAGCAGGCTGGGAGATGGGGGGTGGTAGGGAGAGGAGGGAAGGGGCGTTTGGTCATGGGTGACCAAAGGGATCCCACATTACAGGATGACAGGACAAAGATCCTGAGCCCCACGCCAGGGAAGCAGAATAGAGGGGGAGGCAGGAGGGTGGGAGAAATGAATGGGGATGGGCAGCTCAAAGGATCTTGGACTAACTCGAGTTGGAGGGAATGACCTACAATGGCCAAAGCAGCCGAAAGATTGGAAGACGTGATCAGCAGAGGCAGGGGAGGCTGGGGCAGAGTGGTGGAGCTGATTTGTGAAACTCAGAAACTTGGCTCCAGGGAGAGAAGAGTTAAAGGGACGAGGGACTGGCTGCTGGCGAGCAGAACCGAAGATCTGCAACCAGGTCTGTCTCAGCTTTACCCCAGAAAGAGGATGAAAGGGAGGTATGGCAGACTACTTGGCAGGTGGAACCGGGGAGAAGCTCAGTCACCAACACCCTCTCCCGTCCTCTGCTTTAATTTCTTCACAGCTGACATTTTTCTGTCTTCAGTGTCTACTCCCCAATGGCCTGTCTTTCCCGTGAGAATGTCAGCTGCGTTTGGGCAGACACTTGACGTGTTCCGTTCACTGCTGGTCTTCAAGGCCCAGATCTGTTTCTGGCACATAGTAGACCCGTGATAAACATTGGGGTTATTATAAGGAACTATGACAGACTGCACATTGGTCAACAAACTACACTGTAAAGTTATCATCCTTGAAAGAGTGTGGTATGGACAGAAGAACCAAAAACAGATAAAGAATTCTGTGAGTCACACGAGGATAGAGTTATCTTGTTTACTGTTCTGTGTTTTGTGTGCGCGCGGTTTTTTTTTAGGTGGAGGGGCAGAGGGAGAGGGAGAATCTTAAGCAGGCTCCACACCCAGTGCCCAGCCAGAGAGGGCTCTATCTCACGACCCTGAGATCATGACCTGAGCCAAAATCAAGAGTCCCAGGCTTAAACCCACTGAGCCGCCCAAGCGCCCCTACTATTCTGTATTCTAAAGGTAGTACCAGACACGTAGTAGGTGTTCAGTAGGAATTGCTGAAGGAGGGAAGATCACAGGTCTGTTCAAAGAGGAGTGAGGAGAGGGACGGGGTGGGGGGAGACACAGGAGGGTACAAAGGTGGGGGGGGGCGGCTTCTTTAGGGTGCCACCAAAAACCTGGGGATAATTTGGGACCCGCCTCTCCCTTCTTATCCCATTTAATTTTCCCACCTAGCACTTACCATCCCTTGATATTTTTAATCTATTTAGTAGTTCATTACTTTATTGCAACTTGAGGGTAGGGACCTTAGCTGTCTTGTTCACCATGGGGGTATACAGTAGGTGCTCAATAAACATTTTCCCACCTAGCACTTACCATCCCTTGATATTTTTAATCTGTTTAATAGTTCATTACTTTATTGCAACTTGAGGATAGGGGCCTTAGCTGTCTTGTTCACCATGGGGTATACAGTAGGTCCTCAATAAACATTTTTACTTTAGTCATGGTGTGTGTCTGCGCGCGGGAGCGGGGGGAGGGGACTTGTCCTACCAGGTAACACCACATAGAATGGGCCGTAATCACGAACACGGGGCGGTGTCAAGCCCAAGAACCCACAGGGGAAAGAGGGGACAGCCGTGCTTTCCGGCAAACGCTAGAAGAGCGTGCGGTACCAAGACGGCTCTCAGCTGCGAATGAATGAGTGAACCATGAATGAAAGCCGCGGGTCCGCGCACGGAGGCAAGGTAAGGAAGGACGGGCGCTTGGAGGCAGCCCTGAGCCCGGCTACCGCGGAGGCCGCGGGACGGCGGGACCTCCGCGCTGCGAGCCGCCAACCCACCTGTACTCGTAGTCGGAGCCGGCCTTGGCGGAGCCGTCCTCGGTGCGGTAGTCCACGTAGAAGGTGCTGTTGCCCTCCCCGCCTTGGCAGGTGACGGACAGCAGCACGGAGCCGCAGTTCTCCAGGCAGTGGTAGAGGCTGGGCTCGAAGAAGATGCGGCTGGCGCCGTCGTCCTCGTCCTCGCCGGGGCCCTCGGATGGGGAGGCCCTGCGCGACGCGTCCGCCGCGTGTCGCCGCAGCACGTTGCCCGCGCCCGTCATCAGCCGCGTGGCCTGGATGCGGTAGAAGGCGCGGCTCTTCTGCTGGTGCAGCAGCGCGTAGTAGTTGGCGATGCCCACCAGCTGCTCCAGGTCCTTGTCCGGGTGCTTCTGCTTGAGGTCCTTGAGGATCTGGATGACCTCGCGGCGGCTGGCGTCCAGCTCGCGGGCCTCGGCGGGGCTCGGGCCCAGGCCGCCCACCTCGCCCGGCACCTCGGCGCCCACGAACGTGCCGTCCAGCTCGATGCTCTTGGGGGGGTCGCCCTCGGCGCCGATGATGATGCCGCTGCGCGGGTCGGTGCGGTAGCGCTTGTACACGTACTTGTAGAAGAGCAGCCGCTTGTCGGCCATCCAGGCGAACACCACGCACACCGGGAAGAAGACGAGGGTCAGCAGCGCCTCCCACACCTGCGGGCGGCCGCGCGGGTCAGGACCGCCGCGCCGCCAGGGGGCGCGCTCGCCGCCCCGCCGTCCGGCCGCCCCCCGCGTCTCCCTCGCCGGGCTCTGGGTCCCCGTGGTCGCCGGGCACCCCCTCGGCCCTTCCGTCCCGCATCTCCCCGCATCTCGGTCCCTGTCCCGCTTCGATCCCTCTCTGCTTCCCTCTGGTGTCGGCTTGTCTCTGCCTCTCCCTCCCTCTCTCTCTCTCTCTCTCTCTCTCTCTCGGTCGTTGTCTCTCTCCGGGCCTCCGTCCCCTTTGGTGCCTGTCGGTTTTTGAATCTTTTTTCCTGTCTTGTTGCCTCTGTCTCCTTGTCCCCCTTTTATATCTTTTGTAGATACCTATCTCTCTCCCTTGTGAGATTCTTCGCAGTTTCTCTCCCCCTCTTTCCTGGTCTCCTGATGCATGCATGCCTCTATCCGCTCACCCACCCATCCATCCAGTCATCCATCCATCCATCCATCCATCCAGTCATCCATCCATCCATCCATCCATCCATCCAGTCATCCATCCATCCATCCAGTCATCCATCCATCCATCCATCCATCCATCCAGTCATCCATCCATCCATCCATCCATCCATCCATCCATCCATCTATCCATCTAGTCATCCATCCATCCATCCATCCATCCATCCACCCATCCAGTCATCCATCCATCCATCCAGTCATCCACCCATTCATCCATCCATCCATCCATCCATCCGCCTTTTATCACGTTGAGGACCACGCCCACCTCCCCCAGTGCCGGGAACGCAGACACCCTCAGCCGCCAGTCGGCGACAGGTCCCCGTCCTGTGGTCTCAGCCCCCCTCAAGAAGCAGAGCCCGTGTCCCTTCCTGACTCTCTCTCTCCATCTTTTTCTCCCTGCTCCATTTCCCCCCCACCCCTCCTCACCTGGGATGCCCCGACTTGCCCAAACCCCACCCATCACCCAGGGCCTGCTCTCTGCTCCACCCCCCAGTCCCTCGCCCTCCCCTCCCCCACCTCTCTCCCCGGATCAGTGACTACAGCCTTTGCCAGACTCTCCTTCCTTAGAATCTGGCCCTTAGGGACGGGACTTTGACTCTAAAAGAGGCAAAAGTTTGGCTCCTCTCACAGCCTCATACAGCAAGTTCCCATGTTTACATGCTACCTCCCCAGAGAGACAAGGCAAGGCTGAGTCCAGATCCTGGTTCTAGAAGAGGAAGGTCTGGCTCCGCCCCTCGCCTGTAAGATGGGGGCATCCCCAAGACTGAATGAACTTATATACCCTTAACACTTAGCACTGTCGGTTCCTGACACATGGAAAAGATTCAAAATGTGAAATTAACATTACCATTATTATACTAGTGCTCACTGAGGTCCAGGACTCAGTCTGTAAGTAGTTACCTTTCTCATTGAAGATAAGGAAGAAAACATTAAAGATTATTTACCATCAGAGGGCCCCCAGAGGTGTCTTTAAAATGGGCCCGGAAGGGAAAATATCTTTTCCAATCCAATCCCCACACCCCCTTGTTGCTGTGTTTACTGATGTCTCAGAGAGGAGGGCAGGACTTGGAAACAGAGCCTCACAAAGCCACCAGGCAGGACTGTGAAAAGAAGCTGAATTTTCTACAAGAGCTGTAAAATGAACTCTGGCCTTGTGGTCATTGCACTGGTCGCTGTGTATATCGCACGGGATTCTCCCGGAATCAGAAGACAGTCTCCCACCCCTAAGATTTGCTTCCCCCACCTCCCCGCAGGTAAATAAAAGGCGATTCTAGGAGCCTCACATCTTCCTTCCAGGGCACCCGCTGTGAATGGGCATATGGACTCGCCCACCCTGGGAGGGAAGTGAGACAGCTTCAGTGGAAGGAGCACCCCCCAAGAGGAGGTGTCTCCAATCTGGGGTCCTTTATGGGCTGCCACCATGGTCGGGGCGGGAGATCTGGTCCAGCGACTCATGGGGCAGTCCCACACAATAGAGAATTGTCCCACGTCCTGCCTGACCTCAGAACCTCCTGCTGGACATTCGCAGTGGCAAAAACAAAAACAAAAACAAAAACAAAACACCTGTTTCTAATAATTGGAGTCTAGAACTCAGCCCTGTTACATGTATATGAAGTATTTTCCTGATGCTCTAATATATGCTGAATACGCTTATTTTTAATCTTGTAGCTACCCACTCCTCTGCTCAGCTCCTGGCATGGGACGTTTCCTGATCTTTTTCTCTTAAACCCAAACTCGTTCGGTAAAAGTGGGTGCTGGCATCAGGTGCCCACACCGTGACTTTTAACGTAGCCGTGCCGAAGCATTTCCATGTGGACACGCACATGGTTCTATCAGAGATCACTTTCCTTTATATCGCAGTTTGACCATTATGCGGACTTTTGGAAAGCCAACAGCACAGGCAAGTTCATTAACGGGAGGAATCACTCGCATTTACTGTGTTCTAGGCTTGCTGTTCTGAGCCTTTCCACGTCTAATTTGATCCCACACCACCTTCTGGAGTCAGCGCTATGATGATGCCCAGGGGACAGGGGAGGAAACTGAGGCACAGACAAGGTGAGGAACTTGCCCAAGGAATAGCTGGAAAGCAGCGGAAGTAGGGTTTGAACCCAGTGTGTCTGGGTCCAGGGTCCAAGCACCAGACTACTGGGGGAAAAGGCCTCTCGCCTCTCATCTAAGAACTTCATGTCAGAATAAAGGGAGGTAACAAAGCATTTGCTAGAAAAAGGGAGCACTGGGTATGAAGGGTCAAGAACCAAGGGCCCGGTCTAATCCTTTCCATGGTTCAGATATGAAAACTGAGGCCCAGAGAGGGTATGGGCTTTACCTGAGGTCACACAGCACTTCAGGAGAAAACCCAGAGCCAGACCCATCTCACTGCCCCAGTTCACTGGGTTGAGGAAGAAGTGGCACCATCTCAGTCTCATGACAGGTCCTTCCATTACATCGTGAAAATGTCCCATAATCCTGGCCTCCACGTTATTCCCAAAGGGATCCCCCCATGGTGACTTCTCCACCCAGAGCTGTGGCATTTTCGACCCTGTTTTCTGAGTCTGAGCCCGACTCCTATCTCAGGGAATCTCTCTCCTCCACTCCCATCCCTACCCACTCGTCGCTCATGGTCTAAAATTCTCTTCATAGTTTTGCTGTGAATCCTCGTCAAAGACCATTTTGAACACCTAAGTCAGTATACCGTCCTTTTTAATAGCACACGAGAACCGTGTGACACATCCTTCTGTACTTTTCACCACGGCCGCCAGGAAACTCGGCATTGTAGTCATGATTGAACTGCAGTAAATCTCTCTCCCTCTCTCTTCCCTGTCTCCTGGTGCTACCATCTCCCCACTTAGCTCACCTGTGGTTTCTGGTCCCTCCCTTCTGCTTTTACATCACCTGCAAAGAATTTTTATACTTCTAACTTCAGCTCCTTCCTGGAAAGAGACTAGAATTGGCAGAATCCGACAGATATGCGCAGACAGATTATACACATGTGTGAAGGGATTCTGGGTAGCCTCAGGTAAATTATGCATGTGTGTGAACGAATTAGGCCAGGTCCATAAATAAATTATGCAAATGTAGATGGCAGTCCTGGGGTTGTGGGAAATGAATTAGGCACATGTTTTAAACGAAGACTAAGCAGAATGTGGTTAAGACACTGGACGAACGAGAGGCAAATGATTATGGGAACGTGGGTGTAAATTATGGAGCAGTGGGGCTAAATTTCGTTGGAATAAATTATTCAAAGTGGTCTTTGCAGTGGACTGGGTTCATACCTATGTTGGATTGGATTGCGTATAAATTACAGTGATGTGGCATAAATTATCCTACCATTAGAAATCAATTATGAATAATGAATGAATTATTCAAATCACAATTGCATATCTGGCAAATACAGAGCTAGATTACGCAGATGTGGGCCTACGTCTACGCAGGCCCATGGATACATTATGCAAATTGTACCAAGTTACCCAAGTTGATTAGTCAGAAAATACAAGGCTGGATTATGCAACTGTGGATGAATTATGCAAATTAAGGTGGTCTTATTATAAAGATAGGAATAAATTATGCAAAAGACAGGGAGGGTCAGAAAACATGTGAACATACCTAGCAAATACCTGGCTAGACCGTGAAGTGTGTGCGCTATGCATTACACAGATCATAAGGACTCTGTTAACACATACGGCACCAAAGTGAGAGCTAAAAGGGGTCCCTTCCAGATGGGTATAGTGCAGAATGTCACCCCCCTCTGGGTGGATGAACTCTTTCCAGGGCCTGCAGAGCCATCCAGACATGGCTTGGGGACACTCGATGGACTCCAGCCCCAACTTGCCTTCTCCAGCCCAATGGCCTCGTGCAGTGTACAACCTGCACAACCATACCTGACGGCCCTCCCAGATGTGAGCATGCATTTCTGCAAATACATGAATCAGGTCTCCAAGCCCAGGGAGCCACCCCTCTGGATTTTGCAGACATACATGCACCAAGGAGGTGTCCATGGGTCCTTGCTCACCTGGACCACACCCGGGGAAAAGACGGCCAGGATGAGATAAAGCCAGACGTAGGCGAAGATACTCCAAGAGGCAGTGACAAAGAAGACTCTCAAGTGCTTGATCTTGCGGCTCTCGCCGGCTGGGATGACATAGATGCACACGGCAATGACCACAAACATGTTGAAGGCAGCACTGCCCACAATGGTGCCCGGGCCCAGCTCGCCCGCCTGGAAGTTGTGGCCACAGACCTCGATGACGGACAGCAGGATCTCGGGGGCCGAGGAGCCCAGGGCCATGAGCGTGAGGTTGGACACCGTCTCGTTCCAGATGCGGACGGTGCCTACGCTGGTCTCACCGTTGGCCTTGGTGATGGTGATCTCCTTCTCCTTCGACGTGATGACCTCGATGGACGCCATGAAGCGGTCGGCGATGATGGACACGCCCAGGAACATGTAAACCATGGCCACGAAGTAGACCACAGCTCGCGCCGCCTTGTCCCCCAGCGACGGGTCATCGGGCTCCCAAACAGGCAGCAGGACCCCCGGCTGGCAGCGGTTGGAGCCCTGGCAGCCACCCCCTGTGCTGGTGTCACTGTCATTGGCCGGGGGAGGCGGCAGCGAGGGGGTTGGGGTGGCTGCCGCCGAGCAGGGGGGTGTCCCCAGGAGGAGTGCAAACCCCACTAAGGCCAGGGGAGCCATGAAGGGTGTTGGGTCCTGTGGGGGAGGAGGAAGAAGTATAGGTGAGGGGCACGACCCCTCCCATTTGCACGGGAGCCAAGGCTTGTTGGGGTCGGGCATGGGGGACAAGCAGAGGGCTGACAGAGGGAGGACAGGGACGGAGGGAGACGCATAGAGAGCCAGACAGAGACCAAGGGAGAAAGAGAAAGACAGAAAAGCATCACACGCTGCTGGTGGAGTGTGCGTGGGTCTCGCCGCTTTGGGGAACTACAGCTGAACGTGTGTGGTGTCCTAGGACTCGGCCGTCCCACTCCCAGGTACATAGGCACCCGGGAGCCCTAGGTCTGCCAAAAGACACATCCGAGAATGTCCAACAGCTCCTGTCTTGAAACAACACAGATGCCTCTCAGCAGTAAATGGAGAAGCCCAGCATGGAGCACTCACACGGAGGAATGTTATAGGGCCCTGGAAAGGGAACGTGCTGCTGGCCCTCCCGGCCACACACAAGAATCCCACAGGCGAGGGAGGCGTGAAGCCAGGCCCCGGAGAACACAGACTGAATAATTTAGTGGGTGAGGTGAGGGGCTGGAGGCCCTCGATTCATCAGGTCAATCTCATGGTTTCCAACTTGGCCCTCAGAGGGCTCCTGCTCGGGGTCTGGGATGTCTGTCTGTCTGAGCGGCGCTGCAAAGGGGCTGCTGCAGGGTCTCCCACTCACATCTTTCCCTGCAATGGTGGCAGGTGTCTCTTCTCTCTCCAGTAGCCCCCAGGTTTCTGTGAGGTGCCTGGGTCTTCAACAGCTGTGACATGCGGCCCCATGTTGGGCTTTTGGGGTCTCTACGGTTTCAATATTTCTCCCCCAGCCTCTGATTCTGGCTCCGAGTGGCTATCTCTGTGTCTTGCCTCAGTTCCCTTTAAAAATGCAAACCAGGGGCGCCTGGGTGGCTCAGTCGATTGGGCGTCTGCCTTTGGCTCAGGTCATGATCTCAGGGTCCTGGGATCGAGCCCCGTATGGGGCTCTGTGCTCAGCAGAGTCTGCTTCTCCCTCTCCCTCTGCTCTTCTCCCCAGCTCATGCTCTCCCTCTCTCAAATAAATAAATGAAATCTTAAAAAAAACCCAAAAAACAAAAAAAACGCAAGTCAGTTCACCTCCTCCCTCTGCTCAGAACCCTCCATGGCTCCCAACTCAGTCTCAGCCAGAGTACCACAGCCCTCGCCCTGGCTCATAAGGTCTCGCATGATCTGCCCCCCTCGTTCCCTCTCTGGCTTCGTCTCTCCCCCTGTCCCCCTTGCTCACTTGGCCCCTGCCACCTCGATGCTCCTCACATACTAGATGAGTTCTTGCCTCCCGGCCTTTGCACCTGCTGTTCCCCCTTCCTGGGTCGCTCTTCCCCACATATTCACCCTCTCTTCTCCAGTTCTCCACTCAGACATCCCTTTCCCGAGCTCTCCATTCAAAATGACACCACACCACTTTGGGGCGTCCCTAGCCAGGTCCTCGATGGAGAGGGCCAGGGCTCAGAGGTCAAAAGCTCGTTCAAAGCCCCCAGCACCAACTCTGGTTCCATTTCTCTCTCCAAGAGTGGCCTAAACTCCCAGTTCCTCTGCCCCACTCTTGCATTGCCTTGGTAACCCAGTAGCTATTAAAAAAAAAAAAAAAAAGGGACTGAGAGAAGAAGGAGGGGTCCTCCAAGCCTGCACCTCCCGATCCCTGTCTTGGCCAGTGCCTCAGTTCTCCCGGCAACTTGCATTTCTGTCTGAAAGTTCTTCTCTGAGTCTAACCCACAGCCTGCCCCCAAAACACGCCCACGTACTCACGGGCAGGGAGCTGGCTCCTGGGGGAGGGAGGCAGAATGTTGGCAGAACTTCCCTGAGGAGTGAGTGTGTGTGTGTGTGTGTGTGTGTGTGTGTGTGTGGGCGGGGCGAAGGGGATTCTTAAAGGGCCAGCACACAATTAGCCCCCTCAGCAAGGCCCCTAATGATACATCCAATTAGCAGCCCCCTAATTAGCAACAACTTAGGCATAATTACAAACCCACCAGGATCCCAAGCAGAGACTCACGCTCTCTTCTCCCTCCCTTCTCCCTGGCTTTCGGAAGTGAGGAGGGCCACCTGGGAGTCAAGAATTCATCTCGAGCCTCGAAATCCCGTGGGAGGGACGCGGCCTGGAAAGTGCCCCCTCGAGTCCAACCACCCGTCCCTCCCGCTGAGGTCCTCCAGGGAGACCAGAGTCTGGCAAAGGGTGAACTCACGCCTGCCCTTCTTGCCCAGGCGCTGGGCGAAGCAGCCTGGCTCAATCCCTTTTTCTGCAAAACCTGGTTTTCTCTCGCTGAGGCCTTAGGGGAGGAGGGGTCAGACAGAGAAAGCGCGAGATAGATAAATATTTGTGACATGAAGGACCAAGAGCTGAGCCCTGTCGCTGGGGCGGACAGCTGGGCTTCCTCTGCTAGACGCGCCTGCTTCTGCCGCCAGCAGCCCTGAAACCTAATCTGGGTTTAGAACCCAGGGGCGAAAGGATCAGGTTGAGGCCAGGGTAGGAGTCAGGAGGGCCGATGGTGGCATCTCTCCCTTTCTCCCCACCCTCGTGGGCAGGTGGCCAGCTGGGTCAGTGGCAGGCACCCCGGGGTCTGACTCACATGCCTCTCGGGGTCTTGGAGACCTTCTACCTAGAATGGGACTGCAGGTGTAAGGGGGGGAGCCTAGTCTGGCATGGCAGGTGGGACCTCCTCCCTCCCTCCCGTCTGTCCCTCTTTGGCAAGGGAGTTGGTGGTTCCTGGTTGTGCTTTCGTGGGAGCAAGGGTTGCCCGCCACCCCTCGGAGGGATTTCGAGGTGGGGACACAGGCTTCTAAACACACCCACTTACTGTTCCAGGGGTGGGCCAGGTTCTCCCAGCACCACACCACGTCCCAGCCTGGGGCGGGGGACGGTCACACATAGTCTCAGTCTAAGTGCTCAGGGCCATGACACCCTGATGTGTAAACTGAGGTCTGGAGGGGGAAAAAGCTTGGCTAGGGGAAGCAGCTTCAAATCAGGGGCAGGGGAGGATGGAAACTCAAGGCATAAGATTCCTAAGCTGGTGATCTTCCGAACCCAGCTGGGCCTCACGTGGATACTTAAGAACCTCACCCCGTCAGAGCCGGGGCCACGGGGTAGGGTCGCCCCTCTCCCCTGGTCACTCACTCTCGCCCAGCTTCTCTGGGGACCCTTTCCCCCAGGAAAGAAAGATGTACCAGCCAGGGACCTCCAGATCCAGAGGGGCCCTCTCGGAGCCCCCTGGGGGGGGTGGAATAGCTTTGGAGAGCCACCCCCACTGAGAGACAGGTCTGAGGCTGGCACGCCACAAGAGGGATGGCGGTGAGGCTGCAGAAGGGACCGGCCTGACCCACCCCAGTGCCTAGTGCTGTGCCTGGAATAGGAAAGGTGCTCAGTAACCGTCTAAGGAACAACGAGTGAAGCAAGCAATAGACAAATGGCGAAAGAGGCACAGCAGTCAGACCGCAGGAAGGACCGGTCAGGTCTCTATGAAGAGGAATGGGACGCAAGTTCGGAGGACTGGTGTAGTCTCCACCACAAAGGGTAGAGGGTAGACTGCAAGAAGGACTGGCCTCGGAATGCCAGCTACAAGGCAGGGGAGAGGAGAGGAGCTCTGTCTCAGGGGAGGGATGGGGCGCAAGCCGGCCGGGAGGATGGGCGGGAGCTCGGCTGAAGAAGGGAGAGGAGTTCGGGGGACTCCGCACCTTCTGGGGGAGCCCACTCTGCGGGGGGGAGGGAGTCTTCTTCCTCCAGGTCTCCCCCTTGCCAGGGGCGGGGACAAATGTGTGTGGGAGGAGAGTTAACCGGCTACCAGGGAAGAGACAGACAGAGAAACAGAGATCACATACCTACAGACGGAGATGGAGAGGAGGGAGAGGGGCAGGGAAGAGAGGGAGACACCCACAGAGACACAAGAGACAGAGACACAGGAGAGACAGTGACATAGGAGAGGAGAGCCGGGAGAGACAGAGACACAACATGCATAGATGGCGAAAGAGGAAGGCAGAAAGAAAGAAACCAGGGACTTAGAGACAGAACCCCGAAAAGACAGAGAACAGACCCAGGCACAGAGAGAACCGGAGGGACAGAGGCGAGAGTGAGGGACTGAGACAGGGACACAGGGAAAGGGACTCAGAGAGGCAGCCAGACTCTGCAGGACAGGACCCCCCGAGAGATGTGGAGAGAAAGAGGAGACCCAGACGCAGGAAGGCGGGGGCGGAGGGAGAGAAGGCGAAGGGGGGCTGCCCCAGACGAGCTGGGTGTTCTCGTCCCCTCAGTGCCCAGGAGGCACCCCCTCCCCAGCCCGCCATGCTCCTTGGAACACGGGAGGGGCTGAGGATGTTGGCTGCTGGTGGCGCCCCCAACCCACGGAAGGGACCCAGTATCCCCACCCGGGATATGCAGCCCCCCCAACCTCCATAAACGAGCTCAGGGAAAAGCAGCTCCCGGCTCCTGGCTCCTCAAATGTCTCCCATCCACCCGCCCCGGGGGCAACACCATCCTTCCCCCCACGCCGCGTCCCCCCCCCCCCAACGAGGGTCTCTTACCTGCGGCTGCAGCCTGGAGCAGGTCCCCCAGGTCCCCCAAGCACTGGACTCCGCCCGACAGAGAGAGAGAGAGAGAGAGAGAGAGAGAGAGAGAGAGAAAAGCTGGAGACTGAGAGGGAGAGCCAGGGAGGAGGGGAGGGAGAGGGGATAGAGGGAGGAGAGGAAGAGGGGGAGGGACACGGGGGAGGGGGAGTCGGGAGAGAGGGAGGAGGAGGGCCGGGGGAGAGTGCTGGGAGGGAGGAGGAGGAGCCAGAGACCGAGGGGAGGAGGAGGAGGCGGGGAAAGGGGAGGCTGCTGCCAGGCGGGGGAGGCTTGGGGAGGGGCCTGGAGAGAGGAGGCTGGGGGGAGCCCAAGATTCTCACCCACCCTTCGGGTTCAGCACCACAGACAGGGGACAGCGGCGGAGGTGCTCTGTGTGTGTGTGTGTTTTGGGGGAGGCTGGGGGTCATTCAGAGGCATCCCTGCTCCTCCCCAACTCACACAGACTCTGATCCATACAAGGGCCAGAGAGGCACGAACGGCTACAAATAGTTACAGGCTTGCAGAACCAGGGGGAGGGCAAGAATGCTTAACCAGAGTCAGATCCAAATTCACATGCTGTGCCTGCAGACAAAACCTCGCTCGGCAGGCCAGAAACAACCACAAAGGCACCCATTAATAATAGTAACAACAGTTGCCGTTCATACCCCCCTCACCACGTGTTATAAATTTTTTTTTGTGTGACTGACAGGAGTTGACAGAACTAGCCCTTCTAACAACCCTGTGAGATGACGCTATCAGCCTCGTTTTGCAGATGGGGAAACTGAGGCACAGAATGGCCAAGCAGGGCTTCGGGCTCCACACCCTTAACTACTCCACTGCGCGCTGTCCCACATGGGGGAGCAAGTGAGGAGTCGGGCAGTGAATCGCCAATGGCCGAGTCCTGAAAACACACAATCCTGAGCCCCGGAGTGGACACACGCGTCACAGACTCACACCATCACTGACTAAACTCACCGAAATCCCACGTCGGAGTCCCACTCCCACCCAGGACGGGAGGGGATGCAGCCGAGGCCGGCAGCAGGAGGGAGGAGACCCCGCCCCTGCCAACAGGCCGTGCCCATCGCCGGTCCAGGCGGGACACCCTTGGGCAGACTGCCAACAAGAGGGAGGCAGTTCAGCTCCCTGCCATTTCCCACGCTTGGCCCGGGGGTGCTGGGAGCTGACAAGGGTGGCCGAGGATTGGTGGGCTCCTGCCTCCCTAAAAACCGCCCTGGTGGCTTGGTCTTCACGGCCAGTGGGTGGTCAGACCGTCGGGTGGACTTCCCTGGTAGGAGATAGACGGATGGCCAGGATGACCGTGGGGTCTGCCCCCTCTGCCCCGGGAAGCAGGACTTCCACCCAGCCCCAGGGAGGAAAAGCCCACCCTCCCCACCAGTCTGGATCCGGCTCAGGAATTACGTCCCCATCAGGAATTACCTCCCCAACCCGCCCTGCCCCAGACGGCCCTGCCCCAGACGCTATTTCTGGCCTGCGGTGGGGGAGGGCGAGAGTTCTCCCATTCCCGCCCTCCACTGGTCCCGCAGATAGAGGCCTCTGCTTCCTTCTCCCTTGCCCTAGACAGCGCCACAGGAGGGAGCAATTTCTAAAGCCAGCCCAGCCTTGGACCGGGGAAATGAGCCTGTCTCAGGCTCCCTGGGCTTTCCAGTCAGGTCTAACCCTGGGCCTTTCCAGCATGGCACACCTGGGGTCTTTCCCTCCTGGGTCCCATCTCGGTATACTCCAACTGGAATCGAAACTCAGTTGCTTTCTGCTGGGGTCTAACCTGGGCCCTCGGCACAAGCTCTAACCACAGTAATTTGTCGGGGGTCCAACCTCAGTATTATTCATGGCGGGGCGGGGGGGCGGTCTAGCCTCAAACCCTCTGCTGCAATCTGACCACAGCTTCCCACGGCAGTCCTTCCCACCTATAGCCTTTTCTTTGAGGCTTAATTTCTGTACTTTCCCCACTGGGGTCTAACCTCAGATCCAAAGCAACCCACTGGGGTCTAACCTCGGTCCTTTTCCTTGGCTTCTGCAATCTCTTCCACGTTGGTTTCACTTCAGCCTTTATGCCAGGTCCTCATTTCTAACCTCCGAGGTCTACACTAGGATCTCGCCTCAGTCCCGCTTCTAGGTAGAACCTCGGATTTTGTCTCCCCGTATGCCCCTCTCTCCTATTCTCTTGGGCGAATCCAGCACCCAACACTGAGCCTGGCCCATGGCAGGTCTCGAAACGCTTGCCAGAAGAAAAGAATGAAGACGACTCAAGTCTGCTTTCTCTGGACATATAAATAATCACAGGCTGACCAATTCTCAATGGGGGCTGGAAGGCAGGGCGGGGGAGACCGTCCGTTTCCAAATGGGGACACTGAGGTACAGAGACAGGAGCGCGTCAGCCAGGACTGCAGGGCACAAGGGGGCAGAGTCACAGCCGGGACTCCCGGCTCCACCATCCTGGGGGGGCTGGGGAGACCCTCCTCTCCTTCAGGAGGCTTCCCGCCGTGAACTGTGAACTGCCCCTGGGCCCGGGGCGGGCAGTGCGTGGGAGCTCAGGAGGCCGGGGTCTCAGTGGGCCCAGGAGCCACCCTGTCCCCAGGCCTCTGCGACTTATGTCTCCTCTGCTGCACTTCATGCCAAAGCCGGGACAGGACGAGCTCCGAAGCCTGGAGCAGGCTGTGCTGTGGACCAAGAGGAGGCCGGCGCTGAGACAGAGCAGGAGGGGCGCAGGTTAGACCACACGGGAGCTCGGCGGCGGCGGGAGGTCGGAGAGCGGACCAGCGTGTGGGGAGGGAATGGGTCTCCGTGACGGGGTGAAGGTTAGACCCAGGAGGACGGCCTTCAGTGAATTTCCAGTGGGAGGAACAGAGCCTCGGCCCGAATGTACGGGTGTGAGGTTTGAACTCAGAAGGGACGGGGAAGGACCGAAACATGGGAGAGATACACACTGTACGGGAGTGAGGCTGCGGTTAGACCATAGTGAGGGAGACAAAGGCGAGACCTTGACCAACAAAGGATACGCTAATAAGGCAGAAGAGGAGACAAGCAAAGTGAAAAAGGGAGGAATATGGCACCACATGAGGGACGGAGCGAGACCCTGGTTGGAGGGTTTCCGGCTAGACCCTAATAGAAGGGACAGGAGAGATTATAGTGACGTGGCTTGGAAGAGGGGCGAGGGGACGGTTCGGCCACAGTAAAGGGAAGTCCTTTGTCCCACAGTTGGACCCCAGCGTCTTCCACTGGGATCTAACCTATGTCCTTTCTGTTCAGGGTCTAACCTCAGACCTCTCCACTGGAGTCCAGCCTTTCTCCTTTCTGCTGAGGTCTAACCTGGACCATTCCATTGAGGTACAGAATTTAGGAAAAGGCCCAAGCAAAGCCTGCAGAGGACCTCTGAGAAAAAGCACCCAGGCTAGACCATAAAGGGCCTTGGAGGCAGATCAGAGGCAAGGAGAAGGCAAACAACACGCCAGGAAACAAAGGGAGACCACAGCCTGAGAGGTGGCGGTTGGCCACAGGGAAAAGGTCGGAGGTTAGACTGGATCAGTCGCAATGGAGGGTTCCGGGTTAGACCCTGGACCACTGGAGCGGTTGGCTACTAGACCCCAGTAGGGGTTACGGCCGTTAGGCTGCTATGGGGCGGTGGTGGGGTGGTCAAAGTACAGCAGAAGGCCAGACGACAGACCCCACCGCTCAAGGGCTGGGTCGCCACAGGAAGTTCAGAGGTTAGGCCAAAGCGGAAAGGTTCAAGGTCAGTTAGATGCCAGGGCAAAGCCGGAGACTGGTTGCGGGAGGGCTGGGGGTGGGACTACAGGGGAGGGTAAGTCCCCGCCTGCCGTGGAGGGCACAGGTTAGACCGCAGTGGAAGGACCGAGGTTAGGTCACGGGGCCTGGGGGTGGGGGGAGGGCAGATTGGGGCTAAACCACAGCGAAGGGAGAGAGTCAGATAAAGGGTGAGGGGCCAAGGACTGAAGCTAGGGAGGCTGACAGTGGCCGGGGGCTGAGGGTTGCCTGGTTGGCATCCCCTTTGCCAGGACGGTGCCCTCCTAACCGGCTGCCCCCTCTCCCGGGTCTTGTCCTTGGCCCACAGGAACCGCCTCCCGGAAACAGTTACTCCTCCCTCTGGGGGTGGGGGGGCAGCGGCCCACGGTCCCCTTGCTGAAGGTGGGCTCGGGCTTGCCGAGCTCCCGTGGGGTCAGGCCCCTGAATGCACCTCCTCGTGGGGAGTCTCCCTGTCCCCTTCCGTGTTTCCGGGGTGGGGGGGAGCGCGCCCTCGACACAGCAAGCATGCACCGACCCCCCCCCCAGCTCGGGCTCTGCTTCGAGGGGAACCCAGGGCGGGGAGCCCGGCTACCTGCAGGATGTGCACGCCCTTCAGGGAGACCACGGCGAGCTCCTGCAGTCCATCCCCAGTCAGGTCCACGTGTGCCATGGCCAGCAGCGGGCTGGGGAAACTCCGCTGCCACAGCAGGCGAAATCCGCGCTCGGCCCCGGGGAGCCCGCACTCCGGGCCGAAGTACTTGTAACAGAGCAGTTCCTGCGGGGGGTGGCGCGAGGGTCACACGGGGACGCGGGGCAGTGGGAGGGGACAGGCGGTGGCGGTCCCTTCCCCCAGCCCTACCTGCCCGTAGGTGGCCACCAGGACTTCGGGCCGCCCGTCCAGATCTACGTCGGTGACCAGGCCACAGAGAACGCTGTCAAACTGGTCACTGCCGGGCAGGAGAAGCTGGTCCTCGAGGCCCCGGCTCAGCAGGTCCCTGAAGGTCCCCGAGGGTCCCGGGATGCGGTAGGGAGACCGAGGTCACACCACAGTGCCTCCCCCTGCCCCTCGGCAGCGGGCCTGGGCTGGGCCCACACCGCTTCCCGGGTCTCGGCCGCGCTGGTCCTCCCGACGCCCGGACCCCCTCGTCTCCAGCCTGGACGTCTGCACATCCACCAAGGGGAACCCAAATCGCTCCCTGAGACTGTCCACTCGCTATTCCCCAAGAGGGACACTCACACTGCCCCCTGGAGGCAGGGCCGTCTTGCCCCCGCACCAAGGCCCCCGTTGCCCTTTCTGGCGACAGCCTTGCCTCCAGTCTGGACACGCACATGGCCTGCGGGGGGCCGGGCGGGGGTGGGGGGGCTTGGTCCCCGCTTGGACACCTGCGGTGCCCTCCAGGGCAGCCACAGCTGGCTGGCTCTGGCTCTCGAGAGCAGACTGGGACATTTTCAGAAATTATGCCGCTGGCTCGAAACCCACCACGGTGGGAAGAGGTACACCCCAGAAATCGGCCAACCCTCTGAATCAAGACTTTCTTACACACCAAGCGGACTGATAAGCTCTTGCCAACACGCTTGTCCGGGGGGAGTGGGCATCTCGGTTCCCATCCCAAGGCCTCAACGTAGCCCCAACAAGTTCCAGACCCAAACATTCACACTCCCCTCCCCGGGGCACGACCGCCTTGACCCGCTCGGCCCGGAACAAGCCCTCACCGATACACCACCGCGGGCTCCAACATGCTGGCCACGAGCACACTATACTCTTCCCGCCGTGAGGGGTCCTTGGTCTCTGGAGAAGGGACATGGATGGGGGGGCGCTGAGGGGACAGGCTCCAGGCTCCTCCTCACACCCCCCCATTCCGTGTGAGGACGGAGACCCAAAGCTGTGCTAGGAGGGATGCTTCGAGGTCAGATCACAAGAGGTCAAGGGAGGGGAGACGCCAGAAGAAGGAGCGGAGGGTGTGAGGCCAGAGCCGGAGGGAGAGGAGTGAAGACCAACCCAGGGGGCAGAAAGCAGTCTGCAGAGGTCAGGCAAAGGGAGCCACCAGGGAAGGGTACAGCAAGAGGAACAGGGTGAAGAGACCGGGGAGAGGGGGAACAGAGGAAGTCTGCAGGCTACTGGTTAGACCACCAAGGGAAAGGCAGAAGTTCAACTCCAGGGAAGGTCTAAGATTAGACCACGGGGGCAAGTCACTGAAATGAAATCGGAGAGCACGGAGGGGAGGGAGGGGGCCCGGGAGGGATTGGGGGGTGCCGAGGGGTTGGACACTTTGGGAAAGGGACATGAATCCGGGTGTGGGGGACCGAGCCTGTGGAGTCGCCCCCCACCCCAGGCCTGGAGCTCACCCTCGGGGGCCGAGAGGCTGAACACGATCACCCGGGAAATGGGGCCGTCCTGCAGGATTGTCCATGTCTGCAGGACCTCTGTGGGGGAGGGGGGGACTCAGGGCCCTGCCCCCAGCCCCCAGCCCCCTGCCCTGGCCCCCATCCCGGCCATCACCTTGGCTTCGCTGGTCCACGTGGGCAACTCGGACATAACCGCTCTGACAGCCGAGGGCGGAGAGTCGCCGGGACGTGCCGGGGAGGTTGTGGACGTCAAGCCAAAGGACGCTGGCAGGCAAGCGGGCGGACAGCGGGGCCGGAGGGCATCACCGGGTCCCGGCCCCACGTTCTGCCTTCCCAGGAGCATCCACCCCCTTCCTGTAGCCCTGGGACCCCGCTGGGGAGTCTGATTTCTCTGAGGTTACCCTTATCGCCTGCTTTCTCGGATTTCCCTGAGTCTGTTTTGTGTTTTCTCTGCGATCGCCACCGCTGACTGGCTTCTCCCAAGTCACATGCGTGGCCTGAGTTTGCTGAACTCCCCTCCTCTGCCCAGTTTCTCTGAGGTCATCTCCATCCCCGCTGTCCCTGAGGGTTTTCCCACCACCTGATTTCTCTGAGGCCGCCTGCCCCGGTCCCCACGGGCCTTGCTTTCCAGGGGCTCTCTTACCTACTGGTCAGGTTCGTGAGCTCTGGGAAGAGGTTTTCCACGGGCTGTTCTTCAAACTGATGCAACCCTTCATTCTGGGGGAACCAAGACCAACCCCCCCCCCAACCCCCGACCTGGGAGTCAGTGGCCAGCCTCACACCCAGCACCAGGCTGTGCGACCCAGGCAGGGCCCTGCCCACCGCACCTCCCTCTGCCTCACCTCCTTGTACAGATGAATGGCCGGGTCATTCCCACTCAGGAGAAACACTGTCTCCAGTTGGTTCCCGACCTGGACCCTGAAAGCAAAGAAATCTAGAGCCCCAGTGTGGCGGAGTCCATGGGTAGAACTTTCCGACCTCAGAATCGCAGAAACCTTCTGTTTCTAGAGCCCTCACCTGCTAGAATCCTCATTCTGGGTGTAGATTCAGGCACAGAACATGGGGCTCTCGTGTTCTAGAACACTAGAACCTCTTTAATCTAGAACTCTGGTGTTCCAGAAGTTCTGTTTTCCATCTCCTTTGAAATACTCGAACTTCTAGAAACTGCCACCGTAAAATAGCACAACATCCAAATCCTAGAATCCAGAACATCAGCTTCTAGAATTCTCACCTGCTAGACCAGAGGCTGGCAAACTATGACCTACACACCAAATCCAACTTACCCCCTGTTGCTGTAAATAAAGTTTTATTGAAACACAACTATACCAATTATTTACATAGTGCCAATTTCTTGCTACAAGGGCAGACTTGAGTAGTTATAACACAGAGGGTCTGGCCCTTAACGGAAAAACTTGGCCACTCGCTGTGCTAGACCACTGGTGTTCTAGAATGGAACTCAGAGCTCTAGAGTGGAATTTTCATACGTTGGGATTCTAGAAACCTCACATTCTAGACGGTCTGTATTCTGTCTCCTCGAAATATGAGAATACGAAATAGGAGAACGATTTTATCACTACAGAATCTCAGAATTATCAAACTGCAGAGTTTTTAAATCTTGGAATCTCAGAGCTTACAGCTCTAGAAAACTCAGCACCTCTAGATCTTGCAGGATCCAAATCTAGAACGTCAGAACTCGAGAGTTCTAGATGTCTAGAACACAGATGCTCAATCAGCTCTCAGATTAGCTAGTTCAGGGCCGAGGCTGGTCCACAGCCACTTTAAAAGCACAATGTTCTGAAAAACAAAACTAGAGTCTGATTGTCTATGGGCAAGTTTACTGCTTTGTTGGCTAGAGCCTCCCCCGTGGGCGCGCGCACGCGCACGCACACACACACACACACACACACACTCTCTTTCTCTCTCTCTCTCTCTATTGTATTACACCTGCAGCTTACATACTCTGCGTGGCACAGCTGGAAAGGAGTGAACTGAAGCTCCAGGTTCAGGCAGCTCTCTGTAAGGGGAGCACACGCAGATGGGCACCGGGGACCCGACAGGTGCCCCCTCCCATCTTCCCCTTCCCTCGAGGCCACACTTACGGGCAATAGAGTCAAGGTTGTACTCAGAGCCAGGCTCGTAGTCGCAGTAAATGTTAAGGAAGGGGCTGCCCTTGTCCCCTGAATCCTGGGGTAGAAAATTGGCCTCAGGGGAGAGTAGGGGCAGCGAGAGGGATTTGGGTGAGACGTAGTGGGGCTGTAAGGAGGAGGGAATGGGTAGATGGAGGGGGCCTGGATACCTTGATGAACGTGATCCCCACCACCAGGCCCCGCTTTGGGGGTGACTTGTTGAAGGTGTCGATGGAGACAATCTCTGCGTCCACTGGGAGGGGACAAAGCGCACGTCAGGCAGACCGTTATATCCCCAGTCGTGGTGACCCCTGACCTCTAGGACTCACTGATTTCTGACCATGGCAATTACCATCATCTCCGGGTCCATGTGAATCCCGATCATCATAAACGTGGTATGAGGAATCCTAACCTCTGGGTCTGGGGAATCCTAAACCCTAACCATTGACACCAATGCCTCCCGATTATCAGCCTTGATCCTCTTCAGTCACCCTGATCCCATTCTCTCACCATGGTCACCCAGCTCAGAGCCTCAGAAGCTTTCTCAACACCAAGTTCGAGGCCCCCCAACCCCGTGGCGCCACGCACCGGGAATGTAGTTGAACTGCAGCTCCTTGGCCACGGGCCGGATTTTCTGTCGGAGGTCTTGGTAGCGGAAGCCCAGCACCTTGCCTTTAAGGGTGGCGGCCAGCAGCTCCCCGCGCCCGCTCGCACCGCCCGCCAGCCCGTACACATTGCTCTGCGACGAGAAGCGCGTGAAGCTATCCTCGCGCAGCGGGCACGGCCCTGCGGCCACGGCCGCCTCCCCCATCACGCCCCTCAACCACTCACCCCCGGCAGCGCCACCGCCGCCCGCCCTGCCGCACCCGACCCACCGCTCCCGAAGCGACCAGAACCGCCGGGTGCCCGGACGTCGCGCAGACTGATGACGTCAAGAAGCTGTCGTCGCTGCCCTTTACCAAGATGGCCACCCACCGGGCCGCCCAGGCTTCCCATAACACTGCCCCATCGCGCGTGCGCGCTCCTCTCCGCTCCTTTTCAGAGTTGAGGAGAGGGCTGTCGCAGGCAGATTGTGGCCTAAACTGGGGGGGTGAGGGGAGGGGGGGGCCTCACTGCGTGCTGTGTGGAAGGTAGAGTAGTAATCCTAAAACTCAGTATAGTCCTTACCGGTCAGGAAGTGTTCTAAGCGCTTTCCATCTGTCGATTAATTTCAAACTCCAAAGCAAGATGAGTCAGGTACTAGGTTTTAGGAAGGAATCAAGGCTCGGGAGGTGATTTGTGTCCGATCGCCCACCTCGTAAGCAGTAGTAGTGGAATCCCAACAAGATAGTTCCACAGTCTGTTGTCTTCCTCACGTTCCCTTTAAAATGGTGGAATGCATTCCTACCCAAGGAAGAAGGATCTGGCTCTCCCGGCAAAGAACCACCCGCTTCACTGAATGCTTCACTGAATACCTACTTTGTGCCGGTCATGTTGGCCCCGATTATCGCGGAATGCTGACACCTCCCCCCCCCCTCCCCGGCTGTTGTTACTCTGCATTCATTTACTCAGCATTTATTGAGCACCTCCTGTGTGCCCACTCTTTACGCATCAGTCTCAACCAACCCTTCCAACTCTGCAAAGGACTTTATTATCCCAACTTATAAAGGATGAAATTGTGGCTCTGATAGGGCTCGAAAGTGGTGGACACTGGATGTTAACCTGGTGTTTCTGACTCTGGGGTCTTCAGGGGTTCATATATGTTTTTTGGGGGACCTAGAAGGGCATCAGGAGTTTGAGGACTCTGTATATATCTGTACATCATTTCCAGAAGGCAAGAGTTGGCCAACTGGCCACGTTGAATCTGTTGTCACACACACACACACACACAATGCAGAAAGCACGTGTGCATGCACACAATAAAGGACTGCGGGATCCGTGAAGGTAGTGATTGGATCTCCGTTGGTCACAGTCAGATCCCCAGCTCCTGGACCACAAGACCTGATACAAAGTAAGCATTCAGTAAATAGGTGTTAGAAATCCACAGACTCTGTGCTAGCCCCTTTGCCAAGCACCAGGGACATGGTTACAGAAGAGACCTAAGGGGAAAGTTCTTGAAGGCACATGGGATCCGGAGGGTGGTGAAGGGGAGTTTGTGTCCATTCTCGACTTTGGGATTTGGTGACCAAATCCTGGAGGGCAGGGTCTGGCTGTGTGGTTTCGTGCTGTATTCCCAGGGCCTAGACCAGGCATGGCATACAGTAGGTGCTTAGTAGATGCTCGCTAAGTCAGTTGAATGTGGGGTCTAATTCTGCTTCTGAAGAATGAATGTTTTCTTCAGGCTGCTTCTGCCTCATGTGGTAACCTCTGAACTACATTCACTTAACATTTGTTAAGTGAATAAATGAAGTTACAGGTTGGGAAGGAAAGAACTGTCCTGTTCAGTGATTTCCACCCCTCATGGCACATGTGACTCAGCTGTGGAATTTTCAGGAAAAAAACCAAACCAAAACCCCCCAAAAGGGTGGGGAGCTTCACCTAAATCACAATTTATCATGCTGTGACCCAACCTTGTGTACTTTAAATGATTTTAAGCACAGCCAGGGTTGAGGGCGGCAGAAACAGATTCTGACGCTACATAGCCTTCAGCCTGTGCCTGTGGCAGACATCGGTAATCGATCTCGGGTCTCAGGAGTCTTAACCAAGCCCTAGGCAGCCATCATCAATCAATCCATCCGAGCTGTGGGAGGAGCTGAAGGGGACAGGAGAAGGGCCCGGTACTGTAGTCCATTCTCTCTTGACACTGAACCTGAATCTCTCTTGGACTTTTTCTAGGCTCTGTCCTGGAGCACCTCTTCGAGGAGCCTGACCTGCTCTCTTAGGCAGCCCCTCCTCTGCACGACCCCCCTGGCCCCAGTTCACTTTCTGACATCCCATCCCACCGTGACTGTCCCTTTTGGGCACCGAGCCTCCTCCAGCTCCGTCCCCCGCAGCCTAGGGCCAGGTATAGCCCACGGGCATCAGACTGCTCACCTCCACGCAAGCCTCCATTACGGCATGTGGCGGAGGCAGGTGGTTCTTGCCCACCTTTCCTGGGCAGAGGGCTCCTGTCGTCCCCTCTTCCATTTGCCATACGTGCTTGGTCTTCGTACCCTGCCCACCTAAGTCGTTGCCCCCTCGTCCTGGGACGCCTGGAACAAAGACCACTGGGGCTTTCAACCCTCTTTCCACGAGGGGCCTCTTCCACCTTCCTTACCCCCACTGTCTTTACCCTCCATTCTCCAGCCAGCTGAGGGCTGGTACTAACACCCCCCATCCCAGCAGAAGAAACCGAGGCTTGCAGAACCCAGACGCCATAGGATCAAGCCGGGTACTCCCAGACTCCTGAGCCCATCCATCCTCAGCCCCCCCCACCCCGGACCTCTGACCCCAGCCCCGTTTCCTGGTCACGCCTGCCGTCTTCTTTCCCACCAAGTGTGCCCAGAGCCCAAAGCGGGGACCAGGAGGGGAGGAAGACAGGACGCCAGCCCCGAAGGGAGAAGGGGGCAGCAGAGCTGAGGAGGAGAAAGAGAGACTCATGCAAAGTGTTCTTTTTTATTTTCTTTCTTAGGCCAGCTGCAGCTTCTGACCACAAAACCTCAAAGCACTAGGGCAGGAGCAGATGTAGGGGAGGGTGCAGGGATGATCCTGAGCTCCAGGGCCTGAGGTCTATCCTGAGAGGTCAGGGCTGCAGGAGGCTTGGGGGCGGGGGGTTCCCGGCACTGGAGGGGAAGGAGCCCACCCCCGCGGTGAGAGCAAATCTCAGCAGCTACATGTGCTCAGAGCTCGGCTGGGGGACAAGTGGGAATGGCAGAAACCAGCCTCGCGCCTCAGCTGGTCAGGAGATGGGGGACCAGATGTTGACCCCCACCCCTGGCAGCACCCACAGCAAATAGGTCTGTGTCAAAGAGTCTGTGTTTTGGAGCAGAGAAGGGGACCTTCGGAGGGCTTAAATAAACGGGCAGGAGGCGAGGGATGCAGCGAGAACAGAGGGGGACTGTCCGGCCAGCAGGCCCCGCCTCAGGGGCCCCGAAGCAGGGCTGAGCCCACCCTGTGGCTTGGGGAGACTCCTCTGCGGGAAGGGAGGGAAGGTCTCACAGCCAAGGTCTCGGCCCCACCTCTCTCTCTGGGCTCACGCGCTGGAGGGGCGCGGGGGGTAGAGAAGACGGGGCAGGAAGACAGGTGCCAGGGGGCTGAGCGGGGCTTAGCGCAGGTCCTCCTCGTCCCCCTGGATCGTCTTCTTGATGCGAAGCAGCATGGTGGTGAGCCACTGGTCCAGCCGGGAGATGGCGTCATACTCCTTCACCTGGGACACACAGGGGTGGGGGGGAGTGACGGGGGGAGTGACGGGGGCGGCCCCACACCTGGCCCTGGCTCCCTCCTTGTCCCCAGTCCCAGAGTCTCTGGCCCCCAAATTCTCTACGTGTATCCCAGCCCGCCTCCCTGAGAGGAGCAAAGTGAGGGAGCTTCCTCTAAGGCTGCCTCGGGGAAAAAAGGCAAGATGGTGCAGCATAAAAACGGTCCAGCCTCCTTGTGTCATGGGTGGGAAACAGGCCTGGAGATGTGAAGGCCACGCGCCGCGGGGACAGGGGCCAGAGGGAGAACCCACGCCCTGTCGGCTGTCCTCGCCCCGACCCTCCCTTCTCCGACGTGGAGCTTGCTGACGTCCCGCCCGCCCACTGTCCTGAGCAGGAGGGACTGGAGGGACTTTGATCTCTGTCATCATTGGTGGCCTAGGATTCCTGAGAGGCACCCAGGGGACACCACTGGACAGACACAGTCTAGATGACTGCATTAGGACCGGAGCTGAGCCCAACCAAGTTTCCTGATGAGGAGAAACACCTGTGTGGGGCGCTCTCCCAGGGAAGGTGGTGCTGGAAGGGGGCCCTCCCGTGACTCGTCTCCCTCCCTCCCTACATCTCCCCACCGCTGGGGGTGGAGCACTCACTGGTGCAAAGACCTTGGCCTGGGGACAGACAGACACACATGGGTCTGCCTCCCAGCCCTGCCCCCAAGGGGCCGAGGATGAGTCTCCTCACTCCCCCCCCATCACCTCCAGTATGGGGAGAACACCTCCTGTCCCTCCGGGGCTCCCCGTGAGGACTCTGGGGTGACTGGAGAAAGGAATTCACAGCCAGGGCCCGCTGGAGAAAGGGTAGGATTCGTGGAAAAGGGAGCGTGTCCGAGAAGGGGGCCACCCCGCGCCCCCCGCCCCCCCTGCCACTCACCGCCTCGGTGTAGCTGTCGATATTCTGCTCCTCATGGGCATCTAACAATTTCTGCAGGAAGACGGCAGACGGGCTGGCCTGAGGCCTGAGACCCACACACACCATCTACACCATCGGGGGCTACAGGTGGTGGGGGCGGCATCCGGGAGGGAGGGAGGGGCTGGTTCCACCCCTGCCCAGTGAGTGTGCGTGCGTGTGTGCGTGTGTGTGCACGTGCGTGTGTGAGAGGTCACACGGCCTCCCAGCTCTGCTCCCGCCTCCACCACCACCTGAGCCATATTTGTCTCATCGAGGAAACGGAGGCCCAAATGGGAGAAGAGGAAAAACAACATAAACAAAAGACCCTGAAGAACCTCCTCGGTGATGGTACTAAGGAGAGCCCCGGCCTCCGGATGCTCCCCCCACTGCAGTCCTGGCTGAGCCCTCCAGAGGCGGGGGTGGGGGGTGAGTGGGGGGAGTGGGGGGGCGGGGGGTCCGGCACTCACTTTCATCAGCGTGCACTCCCGGGAACCAGAGAAGGCAGGGAACAGCTCCTCGTACTTCTGGACAGCAAGCTGGAGATTGCCAGGGCGGAAGAAGGAAGGAAGGAAGGGGACGAACTGATGGAGATGGGACATCGGAGCCGCCAGCCCGGCAGCCGAGGGGATCTGAGCCGCCTGGCCCGGAGTCAGCGCTCTGCGCCCCTCCCCCCGCCTCCAGTGTCACCTGGCTCTGTGCCCAGCGGGCACCTCCCTAGGGCTGTGCCCGGCCAAGCCTGGCTGCAGAGACAGCTTGTGGGGAACGGAGCTGGGGGGGGTGGGAAGGGGAGGGTCTCCCAGGCTGGTGCCCAGGGTAGGGGAAAAATGACAGCTGCCTCGTCTGAGTCCGTCCTACGTGCCAGGGTTGGTGCTGGGCGCGTCTCACATTTAACCATCACGTGGACCCGGGGAGGGTCGAATGACGGTAACCCACATTCTGAAAGTGAGGGAACGCACGATGACCTGCTCAGGGCACAGGGCGCATGGGGGTGGGGACGTGAGCCGGAGCCCGTGCTCTACCCCTCTGCAGCGGGAGCAGGGGCGGCGGTGGTGCTCAGACACCCCGTGTGGCGGAGGGCTAGGCAGCTGGAGGCCCTGGCAAGACTCCAGCTCCTCCCCCCGCCATTCCCCTGCCCCCGCCCTGCACTGACTCCTCTCCCACTAAGAAGCCCTGAAAATGGGTGGTGTGGGTGTGCAAGCTGTGGCTCAGATCATGACACTGGGAGCCAGAAAGCTCTGGACTCCAGCCACGAGGCCTTGAATAAGGCCTGGTCTCAGCCTCAGTGTCCTCATCTGTAAGATGGGACAGTGACGCGGACCTCCAGGGATGCGGAAAGGACTCCAAACATGCTCTCGCTGAAGACAAGGCCGGGCACCGAGTGAGCCGGGAGCTGGATGAACTCGAAAGCGGCAGAGACTGGGCAGGGGACGCCAGGGTCGGGCACACAGCAGTGAGGACATACAGCGGACTGTCGGGGGCCGGACGTGAGGCGAGACTCGCCCCTACTAAGGGGCCGGGCGGCGCCCTGGCCCGGTGATAGACCTGACACTCCGAGGTGGTCACAGGGAGGCGGGGGAAGCCCTGCGCGGGCCCATGGGGCCCTGGCTCACCTTGGCATTGAGCATGTCGATGCAGAAGTGGCAGAGAGCCGCCTTGAAGAAGTAGTCCTTGGCGCTGTACTTGAGGAGGGGGCTGTCCATGGCGTTGGTTCCCACCTGTGGGCATGTGGAGGCGGTGCCATGAGCTTGGGGCAGGCAGCCAGAGGGCCAGGGTCATGGCCAGGCACCTGGGGGCCAGCGGGGAGCCGTGTCTGTGTCCTAGGTGAGACCCTTCTGACCCGGGACCCCAAGGGCAGGGAGGCCAAGGACCGGCCCCAGCGAAGTCAGCCAGGGGTGCATGGGCAGCCAAGGCCCAGGGTTTGACAGGGGGTGGGTGTTGCCACAGGGCTGAAGCCAGGTGTCTGTGGGCCCCCTGAGGCGACCGAGACACTGGGAAGGAGGCGGCCCCACTGTCAGGCCCCACGGGAGGCTGGCTCGCGGCGGGCAGAGGGGCGGCAAGCTGCAGGAACATGAGAGGTGGCGCCCGCCCCCCTCTCCTCCAAGACAAGCTGCCTGCCTTTCTCGTGGCCAAACCGAACCCACCGGGACAGCCTGGCCCGCCCAGCCCTCCCCACACAGCCCAGGGGAGCCCGTGTACCCACGGGAAGCTCCCTCCCTGTCCCTCCCACCTGGCTGCCTTCCTGCAGGCCCCTCGGCCACCTCTGGCCCCCCCCAGGCCTCAGTGATTCTGCCCATTCCCTCCGGGACCCTGGGCCTCCCAGGAAGCTCCCTGTGAGAAGGGTGCGGGAGAGGGCGGTGACACCGCGTGGGTTGTAGGTGGAGAAAGGGTTAGGCATCGAGGATGGGACACAGTACCAGGAAGGTGATGGAGGGAAGCAGACAGAAAGACTTGGCCTCAGGGCCCTCCCAGAAAGCAGGGCTCGGAGCCCCACCGGTCCCCACTGGTCCCCCCAGGTCCCCACCTGCTCGTAGATGTCAATGGCCTTCTGATACTGCTCCAGCTGTGCGGCGTAACCAGCCACCTTCAGCAGACACTTGTTGGCTGAGCTGTGCGGGGTGGGTGGGGAAGACAGAGGTCTGTGGTGCCCTGGGGGCTTACTGGGGGCTGGGGAGGGGAGGGGGAGAGGAGCCGGCCACCCCATACCTGTTGGATTCCTCCCCTTTGTAGTAGTCTGCAGACTGCTCATAGTGGGCGATGGCCTGGGGAGACACGGGGCGGGGGCAGAGGGCAAGGGGGTAAGAGTGCGGCCGTTGTCCACCCCAGACCCGGCCCTGGGCCCGTTACGCAAGTTCTGCCCAAGCCCCATGCCCCTCTTCCAGTACTCAGACACCAGGGGACTCCCCAAGTGCACACAGCAGTGAGACGAGCCCCAGTCCGAGGGGCCCGGCCGCCGTGGTCCTCCCCCACCGTCTGCCGGGTACGGCCGCCCACTGCCACTCACCTTTTCGATGTCCACCAGCTCTGTCTCGTAGATCTCGGCGATGGAGATGTGGTGCTTGGCCGCGATCGTGAATCGGCCCTGGCCGGGACAGGGGAAGGAGCCCTCTGTGACGAGTGCTGCCCCCAGCGCCCCACCCCAGCCCCTCCTCGCCCTTCCGGGTCCCCAAAGTTGGTGGGTCCCTGCCCCTCAGCCACACCAGTGAGCCAGAGGGGCCCATGCCTTCAACAGGAGGCTCCACTGAGAGGCTGGGTTGGAATGCTGCCCCGATGGGGCGGCGGGGGGGGCGCCCTGGGGACGTCCCTACCCATTCAGCCTCCAAGTCCACCCTGTCTGCAGGGACACGGGCAGACGAGGTGACGCCAGAGGTAATGGGGGCATGGGTACCCGGCGGAGGGCCCGGCCTGGGGAAGCATTTGACAGACAGCCCACAGAGGTGGAAAGACCAGCCTAGAATCGCCTGGTAAAAGCTCTGGAGAAACCAGGCTGACGGTCTGAGCATGCCCACTGCGGAGGGGACAGCCTTTCTTGGCCTCCCCTGGCCCCCAGTGCGGCCACAGAGGCCGCCCCCCACCTAGCCCCAAAGACACACATAGCGTGTGTGGGTCCGGGGTCCCCGGTCCCTGGCAGAGCCGCCCCTCACCTACCATGGCGGTAGCTCCCTGGGGCAGGGCAGGGGCTGCCCCAGGGGACCAGACTCCCCCGGCTCCCACTGCCCCGGGCACCTGCTCTTGGTGCCGGAGTTGGGGACAGCAGGCTGGAGCAATATGGTGGGGCAGGAGGGGGACAGTATGGGCAGCGACCCTTACCATGTCTGTGTAGATCTCGATAGCTCTCATCAAACAGTTAATGGCCTCTGAGGAGAGAAGAAGGAAGACGAGGAAGAGAAATGAGAAAGAGAAGTCCTCTTGGCAGAAGCCAAGAGAGGAGTGGGAGGCAGGCCGGGCGCTGGGTGGCCAGCCTGCGGAGAATATCGGGCCCTCGCAGCTGCCAGGGCTGTGCTCCCATGGCTGGGCCGGGGGGCTGAAGGGATCCTTGAGCCCCAGGGAACGTGGTCAGAGCAGTGGACGGTGCAGACCGTGACTTGCTGAGGGCTGTCGTCTGGGCAACCCCAGGCACGGAACACAGGCTGACAGCCAGTCTCCCATGGGCGTTCAGAGCCAGGCCCGAGAGGGCCCCACCTGCCACGACAAGAAGGGCTGGTAAGGGGACGGGAGGTGGCCTGGCCTGACGTCTGAGGGACACCCAGGTTCCACCAGGGCTCTGGAACCTTGGCACCGGCCCACATCTCCTGCACCTGTCCGGCCTCTGTCGATGGCACGAGGTGGGCTGGACGCCGGGACACCTGGGCCCCTGGGGCTGTGATCTCCGTCACCGTCTCCTGCCCACATGTCGGCATTCCGCAGAGCCCTCTGCTCTCGTCCCTCCCCCCGCCACCTGCCTGTTCCCCAAACCATGCAGCATACACCAGAAAGGCTACTTTGTGGTACCACCTCTTCCAAGACCTGAAATTTGGGCATGGCTTTTTTTCTTTTTGACACGTTATTTGGAGGAGAGCGAGCAGCATGAGTGGGAGGCATTTTCTAGCAGACAGAGATGAGCTCTCAGGGCGGACTTTTTTTTAATGCATCTCCAAGGAAAAGGTGTTGGGGGAGGTGCGGGTGGGGGGGAAGGACGGAGAGCCTGGACAGACCGAGGACGCGGGCTCTGAGCTGGGGTGGGCCCGGAAGTTCGTCCTGACATCCAGGGTATCTCACAGGTTCCTGGTCTGCCCCCAGCCGCCCCCTCCAGCACCCCCCCAGTCAGCCAGGCCCGCTGGGCGGAGAGGCCACGGAGAAGAGCCGAAGCTGGTGCCTGTTTTCACGGGGCCCAAGGTCTCACTACCCGGGGGGGACGTGTGAAGAGAGGCTCTCAGCCTCAGACCTGTGGCTGGGCCTTCAGGGAGTCCACAAGCCCCCCTAAATTTACATGCAAAAGATGGGTGTCTGTGAGCACTCCTGGGGTGGGGAGGGAGGGCCTGTAGGTTTGGTCCAATCCTGAAAGGCCTCCGGGGATGCCAGAAAGATTCAGAGAACGTACACCATTTGGTCAGGGCTCTGAGGCTGACAGTTGGAAGCCCAGGCACCAGAGAAGAAGAAAGCAAGGTAAAGAGGCAGGGGGAGAGAACATAGAAAACAAATTGTAACTGGAAACAGTCTTGCTTGAACACACGCACATATTTTGAAACAGAGCATTTCTGAGCTGAGCGACCAGCAATGGGCTTGCGCCACCCAGGCACGGAACACAGGCTGACACAGGAAGGAGCGGGCCGGCTGGGCCGCAGGGAGCGCCTCTGCACATCTCATCCCTGCTCCAGCCTCCAGGCCAGGGGGCGGCCTGTGGCCAGCAGGGCGACTCACTGGCTCCCCCTTCTGGAACAGCGAGGGCCCCACCCCGCACCGGTGCCTGCTCCCCCTGCGATGAGCAGGCCCGCAGGGGGAGAGGCTGCGAGTTCCTCCGTAGGACAGGCTTTGCCTGGGCGGCCGTCCGGGTGCCGCAGGGCTGTCAGCAAGGCGCGGCCCTTGGAGCGGCAACCGGGGGCAGAAGATCACCCGCCCTGACCCCCGCAGCAACACGGATTCACGGGGTTAAGTCCCCCTCACGCCTGCTCCTGGCTCCGGGACAAGTGGCAAGCTGCCAGCTGACACCCCAGGGAGCACTGACACCTGGACACGGCTTGTCTCCAGGCACCAGGCCCCCGAGGAGGAGCGGCCAGAGCACCCCTGGATGAGATCCAGCCCGGGGCGGGGGCTGCTGCGGTCCAGAGGGGGGAAGGAGCTGGCTTAGGCCCGGGACTCAGCCCTCCTGGGTACAACGGGGGCAGATGGCAGAGGGCCCCAAGGAAGCGGCCCTGGTTAAAGCAAGCCACCGCCACATCTGGTTCAGGAGGCAACCCAGTAAGGCGCGCACGTAGCCCCGGGCCCGGCTCTCGGGTGGCTGGGCTTAGAGGCCTCCCGGCCTGAGTCCCTCCCGTGCAGAGGCTGGGACACCAGGGAAGCACGGACAGCCAGGGGCACCGCAGCCCCGCCCCCAGCCGCCCGGGGGGGCAGCAGGCATCCTGGGTCCACCATTCCAGGCAGACTGGCAGAGACAGAGCACGCCGCCTGCCTCCAAGTCCTCTCCTCCCACCCAGGCCGGCGTTGGCAGGCCTTCTGTGTGGGCTGGGTGCCAGCGGCCTCTCGTGGGGGCAGGGGGGGGGAAGCCCTCCAGGACTCCTGGAGGAGGTGTTGACACAGGACAGAGCCCTTTGGGGAGGCCGAGGGGACCAGCAAGGCCCCACAGAGCTGGACACCTGCTTGGGGCAACCCGGCGGGGATCCGAATGGGCCCTCCAGCTGTTTTACAAGTCGCGTGGCCACGGGGAGGAGGCTGGGGGAGGCCGGGCCTCTGATGGGAGCCAAGGGCCACCCCTCACCAGACATCTGTCACACACCAGGTGCCTGGCTGGCCGAGACTGTGCTTCTTCTCACATGTGGCCTCTGCCTTACCAGACCAGGAAACGGAGGCCCAACATATGAGGCAACTGCCCGAGGCCACAGGGGGAGGCGCCCGGTCCAGACTCAGGGGACCACGCTGAGCCCCGTGCCTCACGGGCCATTATTCAGGCAGGGAGGCAGCAAGGCAGCCATGCGGGGGTCACTGCTCCAGTGCCCCCCTCTCCCCGGCTCAGTACCAAGAACCTGGCACTCCAGCCAAGGCACCTGCTCCGGGCTGTGCCCAGATTAGGCTCCCTTCCTCATCGCTGCTCCTCTAGCTGCCTGAAAGGTCCTTCCCACCCCAAACCCACCCTCCCTGCCTCAGCTCCCAGGGCAGCAAACCTCGCTTGCTGATCCCTGGAGAAACCAAGTGGGCCTCTGGGCCCCACGATGGCTGCGTCAGGAGACCCAATGACTGCCGCTCTCCCACTGTCGCAGGACACCTCCTGCGGCGGGGCCCCAACCCCAACCCCGGCCCAGGCCCCGGCACCCAACCCAGCCCCTGCAGAGCCCTGCCTCGGGCTGGAAAAGCTCCGATCAAAAGCCACCCGAGGCCCAAGGATGCAACATCACAGACTCGCAACATCGAGGAGCCAGGTGGGGGCCCGCCCCAGGGAAGCGCTGGGGTTTGTTTGCGCTTGACTCCTGCCGCAGAGACCAGTCCTTCCGGTCACTCCGGGGCAGCAGCCAAGCGTGACAGAGGCCAGGGCGGCAGCTCCGGGAAGACTAGCTCCCCAGGGAGCAGAGGGAAGGCTGGCAGTGATGGGGAGGGTGGGGGGCAGGCAGGGAATGGGACAGACGTCCCTGATTCGAGGGGGCCCTGGGTCTTTCTCACAACACCCACGCGGCCCGCCGTGACCCACCCTGCCCCAAGGCATCCCCTCCGGTCCTTGCCGAGCCTGGGACGACTGCGTGACCCCTTAGGCCAACCTCTGTGAGACCCCCAGCTACACAGCAGGGATTGGTCAAGTCTGGGGACACACAGACGCTACTTGGTCTGCAGAGACCCGATCCCCGCCCGGGAACGACAGGTCCATGGCGGCGGTACGAGATCGGCCGGCGAGTCCCCGGCACCGGGGCAGGAACCGGTGCTCGCCAAGCCTCGCGGGCCCCTCGGTGCCCGGCTGCAAACTGTTCTCTCCTGGGAAGGGCAGATCTCTGTCCCAAGATGAGGCATCTTTTTTTTTTCCCCTTAAAACATTCCCATATTCCCTATTCTTTCCTGAGGAAATAGTAACAATAGACGGTCACCTAAAAAAAAAAGCATCTTGGCTTGCTAAAATTAAAAAGTTAGCAACCTGCGTCTGGCACTGAGATGAAAACCAGAAATTGAAATTCCAGCTCCCCGAGACCCAAAATTCTGGTACCCACTGGGCTGTGCTCCTGCGTCGGGACGAGCCCAGTGGCACAAGTGGTTTTGTCGCCATGAGTCAGTCCCAAAGCGGGCTTCTCTCCCCAGCACGCCCTCGTTTCAAGTAACTTGTTCTCTGGCAACTCCCATCTTGGGCTCTGCTCTGATCGCCCCCCCCCCCCCCAGGGGGTAGGGAAGCCAGGTTAGGATAATTTCCGCTCCTTTTTCGGCAGCAACTCCTACCTGGCTGGGCTCAGAACCCCCTCCCACCCCCCTTGTGCATGTTAATTCTGACACCAGAACAGATTTTCCTCTCTCCTTGGCATGCGGTGGGTCTGCAGTGTAACTCCCACTCCCAAATGCTCCCCGGCTCGGAGGGAAGCGATCAGCTGCGCACAAAGCAGCAGGGGGAGGCGGAGGCTTGGAGCGCGATGCAAATGCCAGCCGGAAGGGAGCCAATCCTGAAGTTCAAGCACAAGTGTCTCCCGGCCAGCCAGCGCCTCCCAGCACACCTGAGGGCTTCTCGGGAGAGGGCTCCGCGGCCCCAGGGACCCGCGGAGGCTCACCTTGGGGGTCGGCCTTCTTGAAGGCGTTGCCGGCGTCCACGAAGCAGGTGGCCGCGTCGTGTTTGCTCTGGAGCTGCAGGTGCAGCTGGGCTGCCTGGCAGAAAGCGCTTCCGGCAGCTGGAACGGGAAAGAGCACGTGCAGCCTCAGCGCGGCTCCGCCTGTCAGAAGCCACCCCGACACTGCCCCCCGGGGAGGAGGGGGTTCTCGGACTGGCCCTGGGGGAGCTGAGGTGAAGGCCTCGACCTCAGGCCTCCTGACCCCGAGGCTGAGGCTCCTGAAGGCCCTGACATGGACGCGGAGGGAGGAGGAAGTGGCCTCCGGGACGGCCCCCCGAGCCCTGTATATACAGAGATAGAGCCAGGCGGGGGCCCGCTAAGACCCCACGGCCCAAATCCCAGCCTCTGCCAGTACTTCCAGGGCCACCCGCTTCTGAAGATCCGAGGAGAAGGCCGACAGGGCCGAGAGCTGCGCAGGGTCCAGAAACCATCCCCAGCTGACCCCAGCAGTGGCCCTGTGGCACAGTGGGAACTCGGGCACACGGGGACAAGTACCCCGGGGCAGAGGGCGGTGCCGACCCCATGGGAGGCCCAGTCTGTCCTGTCCCTGGCTGCATGCGGTCTTCCTGCGCTGCTCCCAAGCCACTGCGGTCACCCGTGTGTCTCCTGAGCTGCCTGGCGGCTTGCAGGAGGCGACGGCGTTGCTCCTCCTCGAGGGCTGGAGAGCAGGGGTGGGAGTGGGCTGACCGGAAGCTCCGACGCCCACCGCCAGCTCAGCCAGCCCCCACCTGGGGCTCCACGGCCCTCCGTCCTCTGTCCTCCTCTGGCCGCCTCAGAATCACAGACTTCCAGAGCGGGAAGGGGACCGGAGGGCCTGGCCCCCTCCTGGGACATCAGAGCAGCAGGAAAGACAAAAGCAGCCCAGCTCCCATCAGACAGGATTTACTATCTTTAAGGGCTCAAATGTGAGTGCAAAATTTCCAGAAAAGCAGTGTCATTGGGAGAAAAGTGAAACAGAGCCCAGGACTTTTGTTTGAGTTGGCGGTGGGGAAGAAGCAACATACTTTAGGAGCAAAGCGACACCTATGCGATCTAGAAGTAAATATTCCAGGGCGCCTGGGTGGCTCAGTGGGTTAAAGCCTCTGCCTTCGGCTCAGGTCATGATCTCAGGGTCCTGGGATCGAGCCCCGCATCGGGCTTTCTGCTCAGCAGGGAGCCTGCTTCCCCCTCTCTCTCTGCCTGCCTCTCTGCCTACTTGTGATCTCTCTCTCTCTGTCAAATAAATAAATAAAATCTTAAAAAAAAAAAAAGAGAGAAGTAAATATTCCTTCTCTGATGGCACCTTAGCTTGGGAGCGTGAAACTACACAGGCCTTGTGGCTGTGGGCACGATATATTTGGTGAAAGCTCAGGAAAAACCCTTCTAGTTTCCAGGAAACCAAAGGTGTGCTCGGGAAATGAGGCGACTCCGTCTCCTCCCAGGCCTCCACGCTCTGCCTCCAGGGTCCCACGCCAGGCTGTGTCTCCTTCTGGTCAGAATGTTCCTCCCGGGGTCCCCAACCTGTCTTTGCCTGATTTCCTGGATTCAGTCTTGCTGGGGCTGGAGGCCGCATCCCAGAATCGGCCCCGATGAGCTCCACGCCTTGCTAGATTCTCAAAGCTCTCCTCCGGGCCCTCGGGCAGCTCACGGCCAGCTCCTCCGGCCTCTCGCCCCTCTAGGGGCCCCTGCCTGCCCGCCCCCCTCGCCTCCGTGGAACCAGCCTAGAGCCAGCCCTGCCAGAGCCTGCCCACAACCCCACAGCCAAATCAGAGGAGCTGAGACTCTGGGCTCGCTCCGCCTGGCGACAGGTTGTGGGTGTCCCCGGAGGCGTGGGAGCTGGGATGCCCTCCAGCCAAGGGTGGAGGCCCTTGCAGCAGTGTGTGACGCTGTCACCGCTGTCACCGTGCGTCCTGCCCCAGTCGGAGCGAGAGCACAGGGAAAGCTGCGGCAGGCACCTCGCAGCCGCTCCTCAATTTGCTAGTTCGCCGACCAGAGTCCTGGTGAGCTCTTCAGCTTCCGCCCCGAAGCAGGGCGGTGGTGGCACTCGTGGGCGTGGCAGATGCTGCCCAGGGTCACAAGGCCCGCCTGAGCCATGCCACCAACCTCAGTCCCTCCGGCTGCGGAGGTCCTGAAGCCTCACGGAGGCCGGCTGAGCACCCCGGTCCAGAGTCCGAACTCTGCCTTCAGAATTCTGGCTCGGTCCCTCACTAGGGGCGGCGCCTGAGGCCCGGGGCCGAGTCAAGCCTCAGTTTCCAACAACGGGATGTTAGCGGCAGCGCCCCTCACAGAGCTGCCATGATGGTTCCATTCAACGTGCGTGCCTGGCACTTAGGGGCGCCCTTGATAAATGGCTGATGGTTACGGTGACTACTGGAACCACTGGAATGGTCCCCCAGGCCTAGAATTCAGACCCGATAAAAGCGCTAGGGAGGAGTTTCCGGGGGAAACTGGACATTCTGCGTCTAAGGAGAAAGCCCTCCAAGAGCGACCTGGATTCAATAATCGATCTATCCCTAGGGTCCTCTCGCCAAGGCCCCGTGGCCCAAGTAAAAGAACCCAGGGCTCGAAGTGAGCTGAAGGCAGGCCGACGGGTTTCCAGTGCCAGAGATGGCACAGAGAGACGGGAGGCGGGGGGGCAAGCCCCGGAGCCAGGCCTTCAGGACCGGAAGCCGAGGGAAAAGAGAAAGGTGCATGAAGGGGTTTTATAGAGATCACATACCACTCCAGTTTTTGGCCATTTTGAACATGTTTGCTGCTCTCGTGTAGATCTCACATGCTTCCTCTATTTTGGATGAGCCTCTGGGGAAAGAAAGGAAAAGGAGGGGAGATGCACGAGTCTGGCAGCAAGCAGCAAGCCAGCATTCCATCCTGGTAATGGGGGGTATCTCTGCTCCCACGCCCATAAGGCCCCTGTGAAGCCCTCTGCAGCCCAGGGCTCTGCTGAGGGCTCAGGGGAGACCGAGCCCGTGGCCCTGCTCCCCCCGCACGAAGGCACACTCAATGCAGGCTGCCTGGGCCCTCCCTGGGGAGGCCTGGGTCATCCCCACTCGGCGGGGGTGGGCCGGGGAGGGGGAAGACTTCCAAACCTTCCCGTGAGCCCGGCCTCTGGCGGCCTCTTCCACTTCTGCTTGGTGAACGCTGGTTCCCAGGCTCTATGCAAATTCCCCCACAGCCCGGCCAACAGATCGCAAAGCATTCTGGGGGAGGAGCCCAGCTCTGGACGCCTTGTCTGTTCCCCGGTGCCTGAAGCCCGTGCCTTGCACGCTGCAGGTGTTCCGGGAAGACCTCCCGACCCTACGAGCGTGCCGTTACTAATTCAGGACGGAGCAGATACACACAAAAATAAATTCACAGCCTTCTTCTCTAAGGTGGGGTCTACAGAACTGGGCCAGGTGCGAGAGACAAGATCTCATCACCATACGCTCCTCCTTTGTACTGCCCGAATTTTCTTATCTTCTGCCTATCTTATCTGCTAAAACCTATTTATATAGAACATAGAAAAGATATATATATGTTGTTTTAAATATCAGGATTTAAATTTGGTTCTGTGGTCCAGCAATGAGTTACATTTCTAGCACTCTACCCCAAAAAACTAATCAGAAAAGGTATAAGGGTTCAGTGCAGAATTACTTAAAATGGCAAAACCCCCTTCGAAGACCTTACTATGCTAGAGTAGGGACCTGAGAGATACAGAGGAGTACGTTTAAAAAAAATCAAATAAAGAGCTCTCCGCTGGGGCAGCTTTACTCTGCCCTCCCGATCTTCTGTGGTGCGTCGGACGCTCCTCCGGAATTGGGGCGGGGGGGGGGGGGTACTTCATGAGTATCTTGTGAGTCCCCGCCATGTTTCTGTCTGTCCACCTCCAAGAACGCAACCCGCCTCAGCTTATGGGGTCTGCGGTCTCTGCAACTGTCCAGACTCCCATGCCCACATCCATCAGTAGAAAACACCCCACATGCTGAGTTCCACTGAATGGATTTCAGATTCTCTCTTCGCTGACACCAATGTTTTGTGTCGAACGAGGAGAAAAGAGAGGTATTTTCCAATAGAAAGCCACACAAATCAGCCTTCCTGTCCCCCACTCGGGACCCGCGTTCAACTGCCCTGGAAACCGGCCAGCCCCTGCTGTGGCTGCGGAGGGCCTCTGTGGTAATTCTGAAGTCGTGTTCATGGCGCTCCTTCCTTTAGTCCGTTCCTTTGAATCACAGGAGCTGCTAGTTAAAACAATCACACCGGACCCCCTAGTCACCCTCCTGGAAGATTTCACTCAGTAGGTCTAGGTGGGGCCTTGAGTCAGGCTTTTTACACAGAGGGCCCAGGGGATCCGGAGAGCTCAGGTGAATTTGGGAGGAAAAAGCTGATGTAGACCCACGGCTCCCTCTTCGGGAGTCAGGCTGTTTCCGTTGGTAAATATACTCCCCAGGGCAGGCTAGCTGGCTGGGTGGGATTGGAACCCTGGCCTCCAGGATCCACATCACAGGAGGTAAGGTTTTGCTTTAGATGAAAAGTCTCTGCCTTCTGGGGCTGTGCTGATGCCGTGTCCCTTAGCCTCCGCTGTTCCACAGGAAGTGGCCCCCGGGGAATGCACGCCTAGGCTTACTCCGCTGGGTCCCACGATCTTCCCCGGCCAGCTTCACCCCAGCTGGCCCGGCACACCCTGGGCTCGGGGCTCCTGTTTGGAGGGACTTCTGCAGAACCCACTCCTGGCCTTGGAGAGGTGAGGAACTTGCACAGGCAGTACGGGGCCTTTGGGGCCTGGCTACAAAAATCCTCTGGGGGACTTTCTCTAGAACGTTCTCTGACTTAAAGAAGACAGATATGCTCACAGACCGAAATCATGTCTCCCTGTTCTGTGGATCCCGGAGCTCATCCTTCCCTTCTTTGTGGGAACAATGAAGTCCTATCCAGATTCAGCCAGTCTCTGAAAAAACTCAGGCTCCTGGACGAGCAGAAATGGCTTGTCCCACCGAGGGGCCCAAAACGGGGTGACCAACAATGGACAGGGTTGGCCCCAGCTGGCTTGTCTCAGCTCAGCGGGACAGAGAGAACACAGCACACAAAGGCCGTCGGCTGCCGGGCTGAAATTCTGTGATCCCGGGCCAGGCCTGCACCGGGTCAATGATTCTAATTGCGGAGCGGGAAAACCAAAGGGATTAATGTCTGCTCAGGCCTGCCTCCGCCCTCCTCTCAGGCCCTGGGTCCTGGCCATTTCCATGCCAGGCGATGACAGGGGACTCTCTGGAGTTCCCCCGTCTTCTTTAAAAGACGGAAGTGGAGTTCCCAGAGGGGACAAGCGACCTGCCTCGGGTCACTGGCAGATCCTGAAACAGAAGCCCTTCCCACAGCCACTGACTCACCTGGGGAACAAATCTGAGCCTTTACTATGTGCCAGACGCTGCAGGTATTAGCAGTAAACTGAGGAGAAGGACCTGGCCCTCGGTAAACAGAAAATCAGCAAGACAATTTCAGACTGAGTAAGCCCTGGAGGGACTGGGGGAGGAGGGGGCCTCTCTGGATGGGCAGATGGTGGCCGCTGCTGTGAGGATGTGAGAGTCAAGCTTAGTCTCCAAAGATGACTAAGGAGCTGCCGACAGAGACAGCGAAGACCATTCCAGACAGTAGTCATGGCATGTGCAAAGGCCCTAGGACAGAAACAGGCATAGCCAGTCAAGGAACAGCAGCGGGCCAGGCTGGCCACAGCGCAGGGAAGGGTAGGAAACGAGGCCGGAGAGGCAGGTGGGGGACCCCCATACTGGAGGCCAGGGGAAGGAGTGAGGCCCTATTATGACAGGGAGATTTCTGGCGGGGAGCGTGAGCAGAAGGAAGAAGTCCCCAGCGCCAGTGCTCTACCGAGGGGCCTCCGTGCAGGATAAATCTACGGCTGACTACAGGACTTGGCCCCGAGGTCAGGGCGGCTCTCGGAGTGCCCATCGAGCGCGGCAAACTCTCTTCTGCGAAGAAACCAGCCCTCCTCCAATGCCTCCTGCAGGAGATCCAGAAAAGCTAGTTGGGCCTGCCCCTCCTGAAGAGCCCGGTGGTGACCGCACAAGCGACAGCTGACGGTCCCTCCCCCACGGACCTCCCCCGAGCTGCCTCTGCTTGGCTCTCCGCATCCCGCGGCCCCGGCTCCCGAGTCACGCCGGGAATAGAGGGAGCTGGTTTGGGCCAGCCTGCTGCAGGCTGTCTATAATTACCCACTCAGCTCTGCTTTCTGCCCCCTCCCTGGGCGGAGGAAGCAGTCTCAGGGCTCCCAGGCACAGCCACCAACCTCCGGCGACTGCCATATGGAGAGGCGCGCGCGGTGCCAGAGATGCACAGACGGTCCGGTGGGCCCCGGGCTGGGGGGGGGGAGGTCTGAAGGGCAGAGCCTCAGCCTCCCTCGCTCCTTCCTCCACCCCCTGGGCATTTCCTGGCTCCCAGAAACACGGCACCCGGCCACCGGCACTGTCCTAAGGGCCGCAAAGGGCAGGCCAGATGGAGTAACTCCCACTGCAGGTCCTCGGCCCTCCCTGGCCCTCCTGTGCGTCCGGAGGGCCGCCGCCACCGCCCCTCCGTCCCGTCCTCGGTTGGCTCGGCTTTTCCAGGCAGTGTCCTGGGTGGGGGGGAAGGGACCCCAGGGCCTGTCCCACCCTCACCATGTCTCACCTTCTACACACCCCCATCACGTGACTAGAACGGCCTGTTAGGAGCTCCGAGGTCCTGACAGCGGCGCTCTGAGTGTCACCCCTGCTCCACCGAGGAGGAGGCTGGGGCTCGGAGGGGTTAGGGGGCCAGCCCACGCTCGTGCTGCCAGAAAGCGGCAGGGCCCAGAACTAGAGGACCCGGGCCTGGAGATGAAGTCCTGCCTTGCGTCTCACTCAGTGATCTGGGAGGCTTCCTTCCCCAAGCCCAACGGTCTTCTGGAAAACGAGAAGGGGGCCAAAGTTCCCACCTGCTCTGGCCTCTGCTCTGATTAAATGGCCAACTCTGGGCCGATCTCCCCCACCCAACGGGCAGACGCTGCTCTCTGCTGGAGCCGCACGGGGCTGCCTCTAGGCAAGGGAGGGCGGCGTTGCACCGGGCCCCCACGGGAGCCCCCATCAGGGCTGCGGGCGGAAGAAACAGCAAAGAACATGAAGGGCCACCCGGCACAGGGAGCAGGCGGCCACCAGCGCTGTTCCTCCGCTGACAACACTGAGCTGTCCGAGCAGAAACGCAGGATCCCCTGGCATCTCCTCCCGCACCCCCCTGCGAGGCTAAGCCCCTCACCGCCTCCCCCTGGCTCTGCAGTGCACCGCCCCCCCTGCCGGACAGGTATGAGCTCCCATGGGGCAGGGCGTGGGCCCCCACAGTGCGCACACAGGCCCCCCGCAACGACGAAAGGATGAAGTCGTTACGCACTAACCACTGGATTCTGCAACCACCGTGGGTCACTCTTGTGACACGTCTGTGACGAGTGAAAAGCAGAAACAGGACGGACTTGGGGGCCGAGGGACCTGAGCTGAGAGCAGTCTCAGGCACCGTGATAACGGCGTAACCTTGGGTGAGTGATGGCAGAGCTTCGGTTGCTTTATCTGTAGATCGGAGGCAAGGAACCCGATCTGGGAAGCGGCCCCGTGGGGATCAGAGAGGATGGAAGTGCCCAGCCTGGCACAAACGGCAGGGCAGAGCAGGTGCTCAAGCGGCTGCTATTCTATGGAGGAGGAGAAATGTGCTCCGAGGGCTGCCGGCCACCTGGCAAGGGGAATTCTAGAGTCACACGGGGTGGTGGAAAAATCGGGGACTGCAGCAAGGCCCGGACTCAAACGCAGGTCCCTCTGTGACCCCGGGGGGTGGGGTGGGGAGACGCCGTCCCTGGCGGGGCTGCTGGAGGCTCTCGCGATCTCGCGGGTAGCACCTGGGAGAGCGCCCGCCCCACGGCAGGTGCTCAGCCTGGCTCTTATCAGGGCTGGCAGAGGGGGCACGTTCTAGAAATGTTTACCTATTTCCAATCTCAGCGTGAGCTTCACCTCCCCTGCCCCCAGGTTGGCAAGGTGGCACCCGCCTCTGACTTCCACAGAGCCCCGGGCCTCCAACCTCCCCACCCCCCCTTCCTACAACCTGCTGACGGGGCTAGTTTCTCGGCCACCGCCTTCCTGACCACAAGCTCAGTGGCGGGGGCCACGCCTGCGCGTGGGGGCAGGTACTCCTCTGGTTCTCTTACGGATGCCCCTCTGCACCCCAACAAGATGACTTCACTGCGGTCCAGGAACTGAACGTGTTTCCTTGCCTTAATAGATGTTTCCGAAAGACCCTGGGCTCTCAACTGTCCTGTCCCAAACAGGAGCACTGAAGTTCCGTACAACCAGGCGGCAAAGTCTCCTCTGTCGAGACAGGCAGAACCCTGGGAACTGCTGCAAAATGATGGCCGGGGTACCCCCAAACCCTGCATCCCCTTGGGAAGGACTCCATTCTGAGGCCGGGTGAGGGACTCCTGAGTTTTCGGCCGTGGAGCCCGGCAGCGGGCAGGGTGCTCTGAGTCGCCACAGTGCCCAGGGGGGGACACAGGCCGGCTGGACCGCATGCAGAATCTGCAGCTGGAAGGCGGTGCGAAGCGCGGCCGGAAGCTGCGGTTCCCACACCGGGCTGGGCTAAGGGCCCACCCACCCAATCTGGGCACCCATTCTTCCCCTACAGAAGCTAGCCTCCAGGGCTCCTGCGGCGTGCTGGTGCCTACGGGCAGTTTGAACAGGAACTGAGTGGTCAACATTCCATCTTTAGGAACGTGCTCTTGGTCGACGGAGCACGCTACCATCCCTATTTCTCCAGCGCCTCCCGCCCGACTTGCAGTAACAGTACTTAATAATAACAGCGAGCACTTAAACACGCACCAGCGTCAGGCGCTGTGTGCTCACCACGTCACGAGCACGCTCTCCGGTACTCTTTAGGACCACCTGGTGAAGTCGTTATTACTATGATTTTCATAGTAATAAGTTTTCGGAAACTTATTCAGAAAATAAGTAAGTTTTCAGAAACTTCCAATGTCGGTATCCAAGTGGAAAAGAAGTTTTTGTCTTGGATTTCGGTCGGTGGGGGATGGTGGACAAGCGTGGAGGTGTCAGGGACGAGGACAAGCCCCAGGGAACACAACCACCGTTTAGAACTTGTACCATTCCTGAGGGGGCACGGTGGGGAAGTTTCTGGATCCATCTGAAGCCTCGGAGTGGGAAGGAGGAGAAAGCGCGTCCCCCCCGCCCCTTTTCGGCTGTTTCACTGTGCTTTACTCAGGAACTCCCCATCTTTTTGCTTCCAGAGAGCCGTCTGGGCTGCCCCCTCCCCATTCCCCACAGCTCCCTGCCCCAGCTGCGTGTGCTCTGGCTGGGGACTTGAGGGAGGAGGAAGGAGCCAGAGGGAAGGTACACAGGAGCTCTGATCTACTAACTGGCTGGTACAGCCTCCCTCGAGGGCCGCGGTGCCCCAAAGCCCTCTAGTGTCCGGGAGCCCAGAAACAGGGAAGAACAAAGAAGGCCCTGACATCCAAGGATATGGGACTGGCCCCGAATCCCAGGGTGGGGCGCGCTATCCCTCTTGGCCCTCTGACGTGACCAGAGACCTCTCAGTGTGGAATGTTACCGCTGAGGTTTCTGAAAGGGGAGGGAAAAGCACGAGGGACGAGCTGAGCCCCAACACTCCCGTCCCTGAAGCCACAAAAAAAGGCAGCTGTGAAACGCTGAACACATGAAACCCCAGCTCCAGAGGGGAGGGGTGCCGGGAGTGGTTGCTGGCCGAGAGGAGTGTCTGGGCCGACCAGTCGCCATACTCCCCACTCCCATCAGTTCCTCTGCTCTCTGCTCTCCCCTTGCCCACTCCCCTCTCGGCACCGTCTCAACCGCTTTTGGAGCTGGAAGGGACCGGTAGAAAGGCACTGGCTCTTTCTCTCGAACGTTTGGAGAAAATCGCCATGTGAGGCAGGGAAGGAGGGAGAGTTATAAGGTGGGAGCCCCTCAGACACCGAAAAGTTGGCCAACATCCTTCCTAAGTGTAGGGTCCAGAAATGGGCGCGAACCTCGGGGAGAAATGCGGGTGGCAGCGAGACAGCTCTGGGATCAGACAGGCTGTCTCCCACTTACTGGGGACCAAGGCAAGTAAATCTGTCCACCTCCACAAGGGTGCTGTGAGGATTCAATGCAAGGACACAGGTAAAGTGCCCGGCCCCGTCGGACTCAGAATCAGAGGACGTAATAAATATTATCTGGTATTATGACCGTCACTGCCTTCATGCTCCCCCACACCAGCTGCTGCCGTCCTTTCTGAAAGGCCAAGGGGAACCCTCCCAGAGTGGCCGTGTTATGCACTGAATGTGTCCTCTCAAGTCTCATGTGTCGAGATCCTAACCTCCAAGATGATGGTATTAAGAGATGGGCGCCTTTGGGAAGTGATTAGGTCACGAGGCAGAGCCCTCCCGATGGGGATAAGTGCCTTTATAAGAGACTCCAGAGCCTTAGTTCACCCCTTCCATCACCCCTTCCACAATGCGAGGACAGTGACAAGTCCCCTGTCTATAAGAAAGCAGGCCCTCATCAGACACGAGATCCGCCAGCACCTCGATCTTGGACTCCGGCCTCCAAACTGTTAGAGATAAATTTCTGATGTTTATAAGTCTCCCGTTCTAGGGTACTTTGTCATAGTGGCCCAGACAGACTAAGACGGCCCCCATTAAAACTCTCAATGTTCTCCAGCACCTCAAGTCCAAGACCCTTTTCTCTAGTTCATGCAGCTTTCTCTCAGGCACCCTCAAACACCTCAGGCTTGGGCTCGTAGCTCCCAGGATCTCCTTAGCCCTGACCCCCCTCACCCCCATCGCCCAGAGTTCATGAGAATCCACTGCGGTGAACCTTGGGAAGGTCAATCCGCAGGCCAGGTGTCCTCAGTCCCAGGCCCCACCATGCCCATCAGGGATCCTTGGGACACGTTCTCCTAGAACTCCAAAAGACTCCTTGACCTGGCTGCTCTCCCAGGCTGGTCCCCTTCAGGGCCTCAGACCGTGTTGTCTCCGCCCAGGTTCTCCTCCTGCCCCTTGGCCCATCTTCAGCCCGGGTCCCTTACCGCCTCCAGACAGTGTGGCCTCGGTTTGGGTGCTCTCAGCCCGGGGCCCTCCCAACACCGCAGACGGTCTCTCCTCCAACCGTGTTGCCACTGCCCGGGCCCCCTGCCCTTAGCCTGTGTCCCCTCTGCTACTACCTCCTCCCGGAATCCCCTCCGCTCTCTAGGCTCGAGCCGTGCGACTCTACCCCGCCGCTTCAGGCCCTGACTCCTTCGTCCTCTCAGCGCAGGTCCCACCCGACCCCTCGGCGCGGTTCTCACCCAAAGAGGCCCGAGAAGAAGGACTGCGAGTTCTTCACTTTGCGCTCCGCCTCGGCCAGCAGCGCCATCGCCTCCGCTTCTTTCCCGGAGTTGTCCATGGCGGCCGCAAAGGTACTCGGCAAACGGCCCGACCCAGGCCCACGGGGCACTCAGCCGAGGCCGGGCCGCGGTAGACAGGTTGGGGGAGCTTAGACGGCTGCCTTGACGTCGCACCGGTGGGCGCCGCCCGCTGCCCGGCACCACGTGACGTGCGCAGGCCAACCAGAGGTCTGCTAGGGAGGCGCGCGCCAGGCCGGCCACGCCCCCGCCCGCCGCCGCACACAGCCCCGTGACTCAAGGCCGCCAATAGGCGACGCGATGCTTTAACGCTTGCGCATACTTCCGCGTAGGACACTCCGCTCTTCCTGGTGCGCTCCACGCCATCCCACGTGACTTGCAAAAGCCAATCGTAGTCCCCACCGTCCAAGACCCGTCTCGAGGGGCTGCTTTCGGGGTCCTGCTCCACCAATCAGCAGCATCTCCCGGCTCGGCCCGTACCTCCCCGCGGAACTTGCGCCCCCGTCAGCTGACCATTGACCCTCACGTGACAGCTCCCGGCCCCGGCCGGAAGATACGCCCCGCCTTCCTCCGGGTTTGACAGGGGTCCAGCGCTCAGCTCAGTCCCCGCCTCCGCCCCTTATCTCGCGCGGTTCTTCCCTCGGAGAGGCGTCTGCGGTCAGGAAAGCGCTCTGCCTTTTCTTGCGCCCTCTGCTGACGGATACTGGAACTGGTTTGGGAAGGCCAGTAAAGTACTCAGACGGGGAAATGAAACTGGGCGAGGGCTCTCTCTGGATGCATTAAAAAAAAAAAAAAAAAAAAGGGCTGGAGAGAGCGTGTCAAAAATTCAGACACTCAGAGCCCAGATCTTTGTTTTTAATACCATTCTCCAATAAAAGGAACCAGGACTCCTTGATAAATGGCTGTTTTGAGTCTTGGGCAAGAAATTACACAGGATGAGCCTGGAGCATCTTGTAGTGCCAAAAAGGAAGTGTGTGTGTGCAAGAGATACACACACACACACACACACACAAATGGGAGGATATGTCAGAGACACAGGAGCCAACTGGAAGAGCTCCCAATGGCCAAAGCCGGAACAATTTGAGGAACACAATAAACTAGCACTGGATTATCATCCACTGTATAAAGTGTCCCTGAGCCCATGCTGGTATAAATGAATGACTGAACTAATAAATGGGGAGAATTGACAAATATTTCATGCAGAAGAGCTCTGGATAGTTCGTGTAGACTCCTCCCTCCAGAATGTGGAGCGGAACTCCTCTCTCTTCCGTATGGAGGCCCCAGGGACCTCCCTCCAGAGTGTGGTATGGGATGGGGATGGGGGCACTATTTCCAGTGGAGAAACCCGAAAAACACGGTCAGACAGGTGACTGGGGTTAGCATCGACAGTGGTGAATCATGCTGGCGGAATGGGATCTCAATGCTGTGACGTGAGTGGCACATCACTTCTGTGAAGGATGGCTCCTGACGCCACCCTCTCCCCATTGAGTCACAAACATCAGACAAACCCCAGCTGACGCATATTCTCTGAGACACTTCACCAGGACCGTCTCAACACTGACAAATCATTTAAAAACAAGGGAAGTCGGAGACACTGTCTCCGCTAAGAGGAGTCTATGCAGACGTGCCTACTGTGTGTAATGTGTCCTGAGTGGGATCCTGAAACTGAAGGTGAATGTGAGGTAAAGACTAAGGAGATGTTGGGGCACCTGGGTGGCTCAGTGGGTTAAAGCCTCTGCCTTCGGCTCAGGTTATGATCTCAGGGTCCTAGGATCGAGCCCCGCATCGGGCTCTCTGCTCAGCAGGGAGCCTGCTTCCCCCTCTCTCTGCCTGCCTCTCTGCCTACTTGTAATCTGTCAAATAAATAAATAAAATCTTAAAAAAAAAAAAAGACTAAGGAAATGTGAATCAAGTCTGGGCTTTAGTTAATAATGTGTCAATATTTGTTCGGTCATCCTAACAAAGGTACCATACTCATCTAAGATATTAATAGGGGGTGCCTGGGTGGCTCAGTCGGTTAAGTGTCTGACTCTTGGTTTCAGCTCAGGTCATGATCTCAGGATCCTGGGATCCAGCCCCAGTTGGGCTCTGCACTCAGCAAGGAGTCTTCATGAAGAGTTCTCTCCCTCTCCCTCTGTCCCTCTCCCCGCTCAAGTTCACTCTCTCTCACATAAATAAATCTTTAAAAAAAATAATAGGGGGACTTGGGTGTGGGGTATATGGGAATTCTCAGTACCATTTCCACAATCTTCCTGAAGAATCTAAAAATGATTCTACTATGAAATCTTCTTAAAAAATTTCAAGTTCCAGAGCCCTACCCTCAACGATTCCGATTATGAAAATCGGTGGCAGGATACAGGAATATGCATTTTCTTACAGGGCTCCCAGAGGATTCAGAAAACACTGTTATTTTGGGGATGAGGGTGGGGTTTAGCTGAGGGGGGAGTGATTCACAAGACACCTTGGCTCTGACTCAGGAGACTCTCTTGGACCACCTTCTTGCCGTGGCCGCTGTATTCTGACCGCAGATCAGTCGGGGGTGGTTGGGGGGGGGTCTGGATCACCACAGGCAGTTTCGGTTCCTTGTCCTTCTGGGCGGGGCTATTATAAAAGCTCCAGTTTGTTTAATGCTGTTAAATTTCAGAGCGATTTGTTATGCAGCACTAGAGAAGGAACAGAACAGACCGTCACCCACCCCTTAAGTCAGGGTCTTTCCTTCCCAGCAGCTGAGCTTGTCCTTCGGGGCGGGACGCAAACAATGAGAGCAGGAGGGCGCCTTACACAGCCGCAGCTCGGTTCTGCGGCGCGCCCCGTCGAGCGCGTCATTTGCATCTTCTCACTGAACCAGGACGTGGGGGAAGGTACTTTCCATCCCACTGTACAGACTGAGAACACGGAGGCTGAAACAGTGAAAGTGACTTGCCCAAGGTCACAAAGCAAGAAGAGTCGGGCTGTAAATTCCGGCTCCTGGGAGACCTGAGCCTGAGCTCTGTCCCTTAGCCACAAGGGTCCTCGGTGCTTCAGACTCAGCTTGCTCCTCTGCTCCCCCTCCTGCCCTGGCTTCAAGATTTCCTTAGCCGTTGTGTGGCCCCCCGGGATGGCTCCTGCCACCACCCTCTGCCCTGCTCCCCCCTAGCCCCTTGGAACTTAGCACCCGCTATGATGGACGCAATCACACCGCGAGGCAATCAGTCCTCTGACGAATCCCCACTCTCCCCTCTCTGACTTACTGACATCTCCTTAGGCACTGAGCCCCAGAGCTGCCACGCCAGCCCTGAGAGCCCCTGTCCTCTCCCTTATCACCTCTCCCTGGGAGGGGACCCGCCAGCAAGGCTGAGTCTACCCCCAAGATGCTTCCCTACTCCCCGAGTTTCTGTCCCTCTTCAGCCCAGGCCACCGTCTCACCTTCTTACCACCGTGTCTACTGCCTGCGCTTGCCACCTTGCGCCCTACAAGCCCCACAGAGCAGGCGGAGGCCCTTAGGCCACCCTCCACTCGCCCCTGCAGCTGGGTGGTCAGCCGTGCCATGGCCTGGAATCCAGACCTCGGCCCCAGCAGCCTCCTCGGTGTGGCCTTCCCGGGCCAGCCACCGTCTGCCACGCCCCGGACACGGCCTAGGACTTGGCCCCCCGCTTTATTTTCTTCATGTCACCCTGTGGTGGACACACGGTCTCCCTGCCCAGTAGCCCTCTCTGTGTCCCCTTCTTTTCCTGGCAAACTGAATTCCAGTTTTGACCCGGTGGCAACAAACTTGAGGGATCACACTGGTTTCCCCCGGTTCCTGGAGACACAGCGTGAGTGTCCGGGAAAACCGTGGCCGTCTTCCAGCTGCCAGGGATCGGCGGAGAAAGGGCAGGGGCTACAGGTCAGCCAGTGGGACAGGAGGGGCATCCTGCTGGGGCTGCTACCAGCTCTCCCCGCTCTTCTGAAGGGACACGGGGAGGGCCACGCTCTGTTCCCCGCAGCCTCCAGAGGTCTGGGTGTTGGCCCAGGAAGAGGTGACGGCTGCGGCTGCGGCAGTTCACAGGCAGAGGCTGGCCCCTGCGGGCGCTCCTGACCTCACAGCTGAGCCCGGGGGCCACATGCATCCATGCGCCGGAGCCTGCGCTGCCTTCCCTGCTACCGTGGCCACGAGCATGGCCGCGATCAGTATCTCAAATCTCCTTTCCACCGCGACTCTCCCACTCCGACAACGGAGGCTCCGTGAGGAGAGGGGCGTCCCTGTAGCCGCACCGCACAGATTGGGCCCCGTGGGGCTTCCACCCGGCGGCAGGTGCTTACTAAATGCTGGCTGAGCGCAGGAGGCCCTTGGCTCCTCTCCTCCGGGCCGGGGCTCAGCGGACTCCTCTCCGTGGCTCCGGAGAGTGGCAGGGGCTCAAACGCTTTTGTCGGATCAACAGGCCACGGAAGCCAGAAGACAGCTGCTCAAGAACCCAATTTAATAAGATTTACAAGTCGACACGTACAAAAAAAACCTAACAATGTACAAGTCATTGCAAGACTAGGGACTGAATCTGGAATGCAGAGAGACTCCCCTGGCGAGGGGGCCCCAACATGTTGGAGATCTGAAGGTATCTTCCCACTGATTCTCTACGTCTTGGCCTTATCTAACAAATGTAACCAAACCCCAAAACTGAGGCGAAGATTTACGAGCTACCCAGATCTACCTCGTCCCCTCCCCGAGCCTCCCTGCTCTGGAAGGAGTGGAACTGAAAGAAGGGGAGAGACTAACTAAAACCTAAAGAGAACGGAGCCTCTGGCACCAGCCAACAGCGGTCTGACGACTGGGAGCTCCTCCTGCCGATTTGTGGCCCAATGCCCACCCTGTTTCCGGCTGGGCTGGCCAGGAAGGGACGGTAAGGGTAGGGAGGAGGCAGAGGGGGGCCCCGAACTCCCTGAAAAAGGCCGAGGGGAAAGGTCACGAGGCTGGAGGCCGCCATCCAGACTTGCGGCCTTGCCCCACCTCCCCGCCCCCGCCCCAATCACCACTGCAGGGGCCCGATGTCGGCCCCTATCTCCTCCTCCTCCTCCTCTTCCTCCTTCAGCTGGAAGGGCTTCACGGGCCACTTCACCCTGACGATGGGCTCCACATGGTCCTGAAGCCGGTGGCGCTTCATGTGGGCGTTTCGACTCTTGATTTTGTCGAACACCCTGAGGAGTCACCAGGGGGCACAGGTCAGAGCAGGGGGAAGGCGGGGCAGCCGGGGTGGGGGGTGGGGGCGTGAAGGGACGTGGTGTGGGCGCATCCAGGGACAGGGCTGGTACCTCTCACACTCTCTACAGGGAAAGACACCCTGGCCCTCCACACTCCCCGGCGGCTCAGGGGTCCGCTTGGGACCGGCATTGGGGCTGGAGTTGAGAATGGACTCCCTCCTGTAACTCTTGGTCTTTATCTTGAACTCAGGAGTAGGACGGTGGCTGGGTCTCTCCCGAGGGCTGCAAGTGACCTGCGGAGGGGCAGAAACGACGATGGAAGGGTGCCAACCCTCCGACCTTCTCAGGGAGCCGCCTGGCTCGGCAGGGAAGCCTTTCCCAGTGAGTGCCCTTCCCCCTTCCCTGACTTGGCCCAGCGGCAGCATCCCGATCTGCGCCGAACTCCAGCCCCACCTTCCCCCGGACCTTCTACCTTTGCTTCTGTCCTGTCTGCCTCATCTGGCTCTCTCTTGACCCTCTTTTCCAGTCCTGGGGCTCGGCCACAATCAAACTTGATCATTTTTTTCCAGATGTAATAATACTCAACACACTGGGCTACAGTCTTTGTCTGAATCTAGCGAAGGAAAACAGAAGGCGGCTATGGACAACAGCCCATGAGCAGCCTCAAGTGTTGCCAGGACACCCTGAATCCCCTCCCCGTGGGGCCAGTCACTTTTCAAAAGCCTTCCTGAAATGTCTCTCTGCGTCGGCCTGGTGTGTCCCTTCACGGCAAGGGGCAGAGAATCACAGAGTCCTCGCAGGTGACAAGGGGTTCAGAGCACAGGCACCGCAGCCAGCACCGGTCAGCCCTGCACACCCAGGGGCAAGTCCGTCCCGGGGATCCTCCCCTGTGGGAAGGCGCACTGAAGGCATATTTCACTAGCGGCGAAATCACGCCAAGAGCCTCGCATTTGCCAGTTGGGACCAATGAGGGCAGAATGCCCTGAGGCAGTGGGGGCCACACAGCCCTTGCGACATCGAGACAGGGCCCTGCAGTCCAGAGGAGGTGGCCCATGAGAGAAGGAAGGGGTTCTGAGGGCACGGTTGGATCCTGGCCGTGCAGACCCCACCACATGCTCCTCCCTCCACTAAGAAAGGGTCCCGTTAATGATAACTTCTGTGAAAATAAAACAGGATGGAAAAGTTTAATTGCTCCAGAAAGAACATTTCTCAGGTAAATGCAAATGGCCATTTAGAATCTGAAGCTCACTTCAGAACATAACTTCTCCATGTGGGTTTTTTTCAGCTGTGTCTTCACAAACCAAGAGTCAAAATAGCACATCCCCTGTCCTTCTAGGACACGGCACTAAGTGAAAAACAAACAAAAGCAAACAAACAAACAAACAAACAAAGCCAAAAAGCTGAAACTTGGGCTTCCGAACCAGACGGAGCAACAGGAGGAGCTGGGTGTCCCTCGCAGCCCAAACAATGAGAAGACACGAGCAAAACACAGGAAACGGTGGTGGATAAGACACTGGGCATTGGTCAGGAAACACCTTTCTGAGAGGCAGAAACTACACCACCGCCTTGGGAGAGTCTCCAGGCCACGGCCCAGGGGGAGGGACCCAGGCAGAGCCCGGCAGACTCCTGAGCTGAGAGGGAGCCGAGCGCCTGGGGAGACCAAGGTGGCGAGAGTCCACAGGACAAAGGACAGCAGAGGAGACAGCAGCACGGAGAAAAACGCCAGAGATCTGGACAGAGTTCCCCTCAAGGATTCAGGGAGGTGCATGGGAAGAGACAACCCAATGCTAGGTAAAGACGCATCATGAAGGATCAGCGGGAAAGCCACCATTGGCTCTCAGGGGCCAGAAATGTTGCCTGTCCCCACCAGCTGGGGCTGGAAAACCTCCTAATTCATGCAGCATTGATAGAGGAATGAGAGAAGAGTTTTGCCTCAGAAATGAGAAACAATTAGCCCTAAACAAAAAGCTGTTCTGGTACCGCCATAAAAACCCTAAAAGCAATACCCCAAAGGATCGAGTTGTTTTCAAGTAACTGTGCCGGAACAAAGGTCAAGAATATTTAAAAGATGCAAAAATATCCAGCACCCAACAAGCTAATATTTATGACGCCTGGAATCCAGTGAAAAATCACCAGGCCTGCAAACAAGCAGGAAAATATGACACATAATGAGGAGAAAAATCAATCTGTGAAAATCAACCCGGAACACACACAGATGTTAGAATTAGCGGGGAAGAACTTTAAATCTATTATATCTGCATAATATTTGATCAAAAAGTTAAGTAGAGACATGAAGGATCTGAAGGAGACCCAAAAAGAACTTTTAGGGACAAAAACTATAATGTTTGAGAGGAAAACTGCATGGCATGGGATTAAGGGCAGATTTGGCAAAGCAGGAGGAAAGATGAGTGAACTTGAAGATAGAGCGAGAGAAACCAACTGAAATGAAACATACAGAGAAAAAACAGTTGGGAAAAATGAAAAAGCACGAGCGAGTCACGAGGCAAGTGCAGGAAGACACACACAGACACACAGACACACAGACACACACACACACGTTGGTGGGGTCCTCAAAGGAGAAGGGAGGGACACAAGAAATATTTGAAGAAAGAAGGCCAAACTTCTCCAAATTTAATGAAAACTACAGACCTACAGATCTGAGAAGCTCAACCAGGCTCAAGCACAAGAGAAAAAATGAAAACCACGCCAAAGCACATCATAATAAAACTGCTCAAAACCAGGGATAAAGAGAAATTCATAAAAACAGCCACCAAACAAACAAAATACATGTTTTCTACAGAGGAACAGAGACAAGGAAATCAGTAGATTTCTTGCTGGAAACAACAAAAGCAAGAAGAAAATAGAGTAACATCTTTAAATGAATTCAAGAATTAGGAAAAAAAATTGTCAAACTAGAATTCCATACCTAGCAAAGATAGCTTTCAAAAATGAAGGCAAAATAAAGACTTTTTTTAGATACACAGAAGCTGGAAAAATCCATGACTGGCAAACCTGAACCACAAGCAGTGGTAAAGGATTCGCATCTATTTCTTTCTGGAAAATGATACCAGATGGAAACACCGATCTACACAAAGGGATGCAAGTGCAGTAAAAATGGTAACTACGTGGGTAAATATATAAGACTTTGTATTTTAAAGCTCTCTAAACATAGCTGGCTGTTCCAACAAAAACAGTAACAAGGTATTGAGCAGTTTGTAACATATATAAAAGGCATAACAACAAGAGTATAAAGGCCAGAAGAGATGGAAGCCCTCTGCGGTTCTCATTCTGCACATGAAGTGCTATCAAATTACTTGCAGGTTCGACCCTGATAAGTTAACAATGCACAGTATAAACCCTAAAGCGACCACCAAAATAATAAAGAGTTATAGTCAATAAGCCAGTAAAGGAGATAATATGGAATCCTAAAATTTACTACATTAATCCAAAAGAAGGCAGAAAAATTGCAGAAAGGAGAAACATAGAACAGATGAGTCAAACAGAAAACACACAGCAAGGTGAAGGACTTAAACCCAGCAATCATGTTAAATGCGAATGGTCTAAACACCCTAATTAAAAGGCTGGATATTTTTTTTAAAAAGCATATAACAGAATATTACTCAACTCTAAAAAGGAATGAAATCTTGCCATCTGTGACAACATGGATGGATCTGGAGAGTAGAACATCAAGCAAAATAAGTCAGAGAAAAACAAATACCATATGACTTCACTTGTGTGTGAAATTTAAGAAACAAAATGAACAAAAAAAGAAAAAAGGCAGTTAAGACAGATTCCTTTTTTTTTTTAAGATTTATTTATTTATTTGACAGAGAGAGAGCACAAGTAGGCAGAGAGGCAGGCAGAGAGAGAGGGGGAAGCAGGCTCCCCGCTGAGCAGAGAGCCCGATGCGGGGCTCGATCCCAGGACCCTGAGATCATGACCCGAGACGAAGGCAGAGGCTCTAACCCACTAAGCCACCCAGGCACCCTGTTAAGACAGATTCTTAAACACAGAGAACAAACTGGTGGTTCTCAGATGGAGGGTGGGTGGGGAGAAGGGGGAAACAGGTGACAGGGATCAAGAGCACACTTATTTTGATGAGCTCTGAGCAATGTACTGAAGTGCTGAACTACTGTATTGTGCGCCTGAAACTAATATAACACTGTATAACACTGTATGTTAATCATACTTCAAAACAAGCAAAACAAGTAAAAAAAGCACCATCCAACACACGCTACTTATAAGAACACACTTTAAATATAAAAACACAAATAGGTTAAAAGTAAGAGCATGAAAAAGATATACCATGCAAACACCCATTATAAGAAAGCTGGAGTAGTTGGCTATATAATACCAGAAAAATAGATTTCAGGGCAAAGAATAATACCAGGCATAGAGGAAATCATTTCATAATGATAAAAAGGACAATTAATCAAGAGGACACAAGAATCCTAAATGTTTAGGCATCTAAGTCGGAGCCTCAAAATACACGAAGCAAAACCTGAGAGAACTACAGGGAAAAATAGATCCACAGTTACAGCCAAATATTTTAATAACCCACTCCCAATAATGGCTAGAACGAGGAGATGGTAAAGGTATGGAAGACCCAAACCACATTATGGACCATCTTGCACTGGTATTTCTAGAGCTCCAGCCAGCAGCAGCAGAATGCACCTTCTTCCAGTGTCCTCAGGACACATGCTAAGATGTAGACCATAGTGTGGGCCATAAACAAGGATCAAAAAATTTAAAAGGATTCGAGTCATATCAAGTATTTCTCTGACCACAGTGACATTAAATTAAAAGTCGGTAACAGAAGAACTCTGGAAAATCCTAAAATATCTGGAGACTCAATAACACACTTCTAAATAACTCATAGGTCAAAAAAGAAATCCAAAGGGAGGTGAAAACTTTGAACTGAGTAAAAATGAAAACCCAACATACCAAAACATATCAAAGCGGTACTCTGAGGAAAATGTATAGCACTAAAAACCTATATTAGGGAAGAAGAAAGGTTTCATAGCAATGATCTCAGTTTCCACCTTCAGAAACTAGAAAAAGAAGAACAAATTAAACTCAAAGCAAGCAGAAGAAATGAAATAATAAACAGCAGAGCAGAAATCAATTAAATAGAAAAAAAATCAACAAGCCAAAGCTGGTTTTTTGTTTTGTTTTGTTTTGTTTTTTGAGAAAATCAGTAAAATTGATAGATCTCTAGCCAGACTGGTCAGGAAAAACAAGACAAATTACCAGTATCAGGAATGAGAGAGGTGACATCCCTATAGTCAATTAATATAAAAAGAACAATATGAGACTATTATGAACAATTTTTACTACTATATCAGACAACTTAGAAGAAATGAACAAATTTCTCGAAAAACTACCAAAGCTCCCTCAAGAAGATGTGATAACATGAATCACCCTACATCTATGAAATAACCTGAATCTCCATTTATTATTTTTTTTAGTTTTTTATTTGTTTATTCATGAGAGACAGAGAAAGAGAGAAGCAGGCTCCCCATGTAGCAAGGAGCCCCAGGACCCCGGGACCATGACCTGAGCCAAAGGCAGACGCTTAACCAACTGAGCCATCCAGGCGCCCCATAAATCTGCATTTCAATACCTTCCCACAAAGAAAACTCCAGGCCGAGATGGCTTCACCACCAAATATTTAAGGAATAAATAAAGCTGATTCTAAACAAGCTCTTCCAAAAAGCTGAAGAGGAGGGAATACTTCCCAACTCAGTAAGTTCAGCATTACCGTGATACAAAAGGCAGCCAAAGATGCTACAAGGAAAGAAAGCTACAGACCAATATCCCTCATGAACGCAGATGAAAACTTCTAAACAAAGTTTTAATAAATAGAATCCAACAATATACAGACAAAGGACAAGACATCAGGACCAAGTGGAGCTCATCCCAGAAACGTGAGGTCGATTTAACAACCTAAAAGCAATGTAACTCGTCATATAAAATAAAAAATAACCATATGAGCATCTCGACAGATGCAGAAAAAGCACTATCGACACAACCCCATATTCTTCACTGATACAAACTCACCAAACTGGAAATAAAAGGAACTTCTTCAACCTGATAAGCTATATCTGGAAAGACCCCACAGCTAACGTCGTACTTAAGAGGGAAAATAGGGGCTGGTTTCCCTCTAAGATCATGAACACGTCCAGAAGGTCCGCTCTCACCATTTCTACTCAACAAGGTACTGGAGGTTCTACAGGGCAGTGAGGCAAGAAAAAATTAAAGGCATCCAAATTGGAAAGAAAGAAATATAAAAACTGTCTTTATTTGCAGATGATATGATTGTCTATGTAGAAAAATCCAACGGAATCTGCAAAAAAGCTACAAAAACTAATAAATGAGTTTAGCAAGACTGCAGAACGTAAGATCAATATTATTTCAATTTTATTTCTATATATACTAGCAAGAAACCATTGGAAATCAGAATTAAAACGAGCCTTCCGTAACATAAAAAGTAGAAATACTTAGGAATAAATTGGATGCAACACCTATACACTAAAACCTTCAAAACAGCATGGAAAGAAATTAAAGACTTAAATAAATAGATATACTTTGTTCATTGGTCAGAAAACTAAATACTGTTAAGATATCGATTCTCTGCAACTGACCTAGAGAATCAATGCTGTACGAAAAAAGAGCTTATCAAAAAATTTTTAAAGAAATTGACAAGCTAATTCTAAAATTCACATGGAAATACAAAGGACCTAGGATAGAAAACACTTTGAAAAAGAATAACAGGGGTGAAGAACCAATGTTTTCTGATTTCATGACTTATTATAAATCAACAGCAATAAAGAGCATGGTCACAGCTCAACAGTAGACAAATAGATCAACTGAACAAAATGGTCAGCCCAGAAACAAACACATACGTATACGGCCCACTGCTGTTTGACCGAGGTACCAAGGCCGCTGGTTGCAGAAAACGCAGTCTTTTCAACAAAGGGTATTGGAACCATTAAACATGCATATGCAGAAAATGAACTCCAACCCATACCTTGCAGTGCTATCAACCCAGAACGGGTCATAAACCTAAATGGAAAACTGAAAAGCATAAAACTTCTAGAAGAAAACGCAGGGGAAAATCCTGATGACTTTGGGAAGGCAAAGCTTTCTTAGAGACGCCACCGGAAGTGTGGTCCGTAAGAGAAAAATTAATAAATTGAGCTCACTCAAAGCCTGAAACTTTTCCTGAGAAGACACTGTTGAACCGACACTGAGAAGTCAGAGACCAGGAGCAAATATCTGCAAAGCAGGGATCTGGATGAAGAACTTGGGTTCGGAACAAATAAAGAACTCCCACGGCTTAATAAAAATACAACCCCCCCGCAAAAAAAAAACATAGGTGGAAGATCGGGAGCAGACAGCTCGCCACACAGGCACGGCGATGGCTAACACGCAGGTGGAAAGATGCCCAGCACCATGACTCTCTCGGGAAGAGCGGGGAGAAAAGGCTGCGTGCTCCTCACAATGGCAAAAAGAAGAGGCCTGACCGCTGGGGCGCACTGGGGGGGGGGCGTGGGGCCCCTAGAAGTCTCCTGCGCTGCCCGTGGGCATGTGAAGTGCGACGACCGCTTTGGATGACCGTCTGGCAGCTTCTTCAAAGTGAAACGTGCCCCTCGCCCTACGATGCACTCATTGCCGGGCTAGGTGTTCACCCCGAGGGGGAACAGTGCCGCTCGCGAGGGCCTGGTGCGCCCAGGTGGGCTCCCAGCGGCTCTCTCTCTAGCTCTCTCTCTAACTGCCGGCGTCTGGAAACCACCCAGCCGGCAAGAGGCGAGAGAGTAACAGGCGGTGGTACACCCACACAACGACATACTCCCCGGCAATGGAAAGGGGTGAACGACGGCTACTCCGCCACTGGATGGAGCTCGGGGACGCTGAGCGTGAGGGGCCAAAGCAGAGCACGTGTCGTCAGATGATTCCGTTCACAGAAAACTCTGGAAAACGCAAACTGATTTACAGGGACAGAAAGGAGACCAGGAGTCGACTAGGGACAGGGGTGGCAGGAAAGAGGACTGAGGGGCGGGGGGAAACGTGCGGGGTGACGGACGTGT
>CM052888.1:43917507-43939935 GCA_028534135.1 Potos flavus
TTAGCCAACCAAGCGACAGACAGACAGGATCCCAGGTCACTCTGCAAACACGAAAAGGGCCTCTGAGGTGTCATCGGTAGGAAAATGTCCTGTGAACTCAAAGGTCTGCCCACACCACACACAAGATCAGGACACCCACAAATGGCCCAGCTTCTCAACGTTATTCATCAGGATCAGTGTTCAGTTTCCTTGACTAGGAAGTTGGAAACAATTCTCAAGTTCAAAATGAAAGTGACTGTCCCCTGTTCCCTAGTCACCTGCGGAAGATACAAAGTTTCCCATCTAGTCCGTGCAGAAGCAACCCTGAACCGGCCACAGGAGCTTTCACACAGCCCTCGGGGCCCTCGGACCCAGGTGGACAGCCTCACCTTGTAAGGAAGCCTGAGATTCCGGGTCTGCGTACTCCTCCAGCAGCTTCACGGAGTCACTGTCCTTCCCCGAGTACAGGGACAGGGTGTCTAAGTTGTCCTCCAGCGCCTCGCTGGCCATGTCGGGCGTTGGGAGGCTGGGGTCCAGGTCCAAACCACTCAGGCCAGCATAGAGCAGGTCTCGTGTGCTGGGACCCAGATCCCGGTTGAGGGTGTCGCTGCAATTGAGGCCCTGGCTCTCGGAAAACGGAGGGAGATGCATCTCTGGAGGGAGGGCACCCTCATCCCCGAGGCTGTACTGGTCCATGGCTCTCCACTGCCAGGTCTTGGCCAAGAGCTACTCTCCAGATAAGCAAGGCCGTGTAAGGAGTCAGGGAGGAAAAGCTCTTGGTGCTAATTCCTGAAAATGAACGAGGAGGAATCAAAATTATGAGATGGCAATGCAGCGTGGCGGACGGAGCATGGACTTGGAGTTCAAACAGACCTGCGTTTGGGTCTGTTCTCTGCCACTTAACAGCCATGTGAACTTGGGCAAGTCACTTAAGCTCCACGAGCCCATTTCCTCATCTGTAAAGTGGGCCTAAGAAAACCTCTGTCATAAGGTTGTTGTAAGGAATAAATGAAAGGATTTCCGGCAACATAGTGGACAGAACTGACCTCTTTCTCCAGCTAGAAATAGAGAAATACGACAAAAGACAATTTTTAATATGTAGCCAAGCTCAAGAGAGAGGCAAAACCCCGTGTGCCAGCAACAAGGAGAAAATGCAAAGGAAACTCAAACGTGTAGGGTCAAGTCAGCCAGTGGGGAAAGTCAGCCTCTGATACGGCGGCAACTAGTCATGCGGGGCCATGATGCACGTGACTCGGGTCTGGCCCGAACTGAGACAACGCCGTGAGTCTAACCCACACACTGGATTTGGAAGACTTAGTGTGTGTGTGTGTGTGTGTGTGTGTGTGTGTGTGTGTGTGTGTATACATATATAATAAGTTTACTATGTCTTTATGTTCCTGCATGTTGAAATGATAATATTTTGGATACAGTGGGTGAAATATGTTATTAAAACAAATTTCATTTTCCTCTATTTAGCTTTTCAATGTGGCTTCTAAAAAACTTTATTATATATGTGGTTCACATTATATTCCTATTAAAGAGTGTTACCATGGAGGTTGGGACCCAGGGTCATAACCAACACAGGAGAAAAGGAAACAGGGCCCTGAGCTTGCAGGAAGTGGAGATCTGAGACCTTGGAAGAGCCAGGCCATCCATGGGAAAACTACACAATCAAAAAGAAAAACTCTACACATGGGGTGCCTGGGTGGCTCAATCAGTTAAGCATCTGCCTTTTGCTCAGGTCATGATCCCAGGGTCCTGGGATCAAGTCCTGTATTGGGCACTCTGCTCAGCATGGTTCTCCCTCTCAAATAAATAAATAAACTCTTTTAAAAAGAAAAGAAAAGAAGAAAAACTCTGCACACAAGCCTAGAGAAGTACTCCAAAAGTCAGGAAGAAAACAGGGCAATGAGGGACAACAAAACCCAGCATGAGAAAACAGTAAGTCAGTTCGGGGCAAGAACAAACATTTTTAAAAAGAAACAAGTGAAACTTGCATGAAGACATTTAAATCAAAAGCTCACTTAGAAGGGCTAAGCAGCAGAAGAAACAGGGCTGAAGAGAGAAATAATGAATCAGCAGAGCAATCCGAAGAAGTCCCCCCAGGATCCAGCAGAGAGAGAGAAAGAAATGGAAAATACGAACGGGAAGCTGAGAGAGTACAAATGGAGAAGCAAATGAAAAAGACTGTCTCCAAAAGGTGTCCCCCCACAAAGATGAGAGGACACAGAAGACACAATTTTTTTTTCTGTAAGATTTTATTTTTAAGTAATCTCTACAATCAGTGTGGGGCTCGAACTCACAACTTTGAGATCAAGAGTCATAGGCTCCACTGACTGAGCCAGCCAGGCGCCCCAAGAGACACATCATCTTAAAGAGATATTGGTGGAGGAATTTCTAGAATTTCAGGGACACCAGTTGCAGGGACACTAGAATTAAAGCTCATAATTCCTGAAGATACTTGGTTAATGACCAAGCAGGGCAAGGCCGAGCAGGATGAGTAAAAGTGAATTCACTCCTCAACCCACAACAGTAGAACTGCTGACCACCAAAGGCTGAGAGAAAACCCTACAAAGAACCAGAAAGGAGAGGCAGACAGTCTGCAAAGGGACAACGGCTAGCCTGCCGGCAAACATCTCGGAAGAGCGGAGGCTAGGAGACCAGGAATAGCACCGCCAGCAGATGAAGGCAGGGTGAGAGTTAGAACAGAACTCAACACGCAGGGAAACTAGCATCGAGAAGGTGCGACAAAGACTTTTTCAGACAAGGCATAAGAGGTTGCCCATAGACCTTGGCTCAAAGGCTAATACAGGTTTTGAACCATTTGGAAAAGAAAAGATAATGACTAACTTTGTACTTTACCCATGCTAAAAGAATCCAAGTGTAACTACCAAAAGAAAGGGAATAAACTGTAACATCTGAACTAGTAGAATTTATCCTGTCCCCTAAAAAGAGAAAAAAGACTCAAATGACTAAAATTCATTCTGCAATCAAAGCGGAAACAAAACCAGAAAGGACTATAAAAGATTACTATGAACAACTGCATGCCAGCAAATAAGGTAACTTGGAGAAAAATGGACAGATTCCTAAAAAGACACAAATTACCAAACTGACCCAAGAGGAAACAGACTATCTGCATAGCCCTGTGAAAAGGAAAAAGATTGAGTTAGTAACTTAAAAACTTCCCACCCATGCCACCGAAGAAACAATGAAAAAGGTCAGCTTTTTTTTTTTTTTTTTTTTTTTTTTTACTTTAAAATCCAATAGTTTATCTTGCATTTTAAGTATATTCTTTAGCAAGCATGATTTCATAACATCATGAATTGATCACTTGGAAAATACTTGTTCATGGAGATATGCAGATCTCCCAAATGTTGGCACATTTCATAATACAAACCAAACAATAACTTGTTATTAGCACCAAAGATCTTATCAGATACATGAAAAAGGTCAGCTTTATTGGAACTCTGGAAAATAGTCAATGGTTTACTGCAAACAAACAAACCCTTAGCAAGACAAAGGTGAATGAAACATGGTCCTGTGGCATTTTAACTTACTCCTGTCTCCTCCCCGCCTCACCGTCTCCCTGCCAGCTGTGGTTCTGAAGGCAGAAGCCACATTCTGGTGTGGGATCCTAGTGCAGAAGGGAGCAGAGATGATCTCGTTCTCACACAGCTGAGCTCGTCGGTCTTGACCTGTCAGATGGCTTCTGAAGGGCTAACACGGAGGTCTTGCCTTGATTTTGCCTAACTTGGAACTTTCTCGGCAGAGAATAGCCACAGGGATGGCATTTGTTGGAAACATTAAAGGCCACATTGTACACCCGAAATTAATATAAGTGTATATTAATTATACTTCAATAAAAAATGCTGGCGGTTCCTTGCAAAGCTAACATGGTCTCACTGTACAATCCAGCCATCACACTCCTTGATATCTACCCCAGTGAGCTGGAAACTTATGTCAACACAAAACCTGCACACAAATGTTTATAGGAGCTTTATTCATAACTGCAAACAACTAGAAGCAACCAAGATGTCTCTCAATAGGAGCAAATAACCAAACTATGGCACGTACGTACACTGGAATGTTATTCAGCAATAAAAAGCAAGGAGCTAGGGGCACCTGGGTGGCTCAGTCGGTTAAGCATCTGCCTTCAGCTCAGGTCCCGGGATTGAGCCCTGAACTGGGCTCCCTGCTTGGTGGGGAGCCTGCTTCTCCCTCTCCTTCTCCCTCTGCCCTTCTCCTGCTCCCCCGAGTTTGTGCTTGCTCTCTCTCTCAATAAATAAAATCTTTGGGGAAAAAAAAGGCAAGGAGCTATCAAGCCACAAAAAGACATGGAGGAAACTTAAATGCATGTTGCTAAGTGAAAAAAGCTGGTCTGAAAGACTACATATAGGATTCTAACCATATGGCATTCTGAAAAAGGCAAAACTATAGAGACACTCAGAGACTGCTGGTTTCCAGGGCTTGAGGGGAGGCTAGAGGTAAAGCACAAGCAGGACTTTGAGGGGAGTGAAACTACTCTCTGTGATTCACGTAATACTAGGTACACGACATTATACATTAGCCAAAACTCACAGAACTGCACGACACAAAGAGTGAGTTTTCATGTAAACTATGGATTCCAGTTAACTAAAATAAATTTTAAAAGTAAAAATGGTCCACATGTTTCAAAGAATCAAGAAGGCCATGTGCCCAGGGCAGGCACATGCTCAGAAAACACTTGTGAAGGCTCTCAGCTCTCACTGTTGGCTGACCTTGGGTATGTGAACTCCTGCTGAGCTCTGAAGGGGTGTCCCAACACTCAGCACAGAGTCCCACTGCCAAGACCGGGAGGTATGTTTGGGCTCCAGGCACCTCAGGAAATCTCTGCCAAATCATAGCTGGCCGCAAACTAACAGAACAGAGACTTCGCTGACCACACACGACAAGGAATACAATCTACAACGAGAGTCTACGGAAGTCCCTAACCAAACATTACAACCCATAAGCAGCAGCAGCAACAAACCTTGGGGTCGGGGGAAGGAGAATCTGATTTCAAGAGTCACCACATTATAATATTCAAAACGTCCACTTTCTCAACAAAAATGATTACAAGGCAGGCAAACAAAGTATGGCTCAACGAGAGGGCCAACCATTTCCTACAAACAATGGAATCAAACAGTATCGGCCTTTTACGTCTGGCTGCTTTCAGAAAGAATAGCATTCTCAAGGTAAATCACATTGCAGTGTGCACCATTACTTCATGACTTTTTACGGACTATTTCCCACTGTCTGCATTTAGCACATCTTCATCCATTCATCTGTTGATGCATATTTGGGCTGTTTCCATTTGGGGCTATTATGAATAATTCTATCCTTGCCTAAACATTTAGTAAATGCTTGATGACTCACTGGTAGTAAATCTGGTGGATCCTAGAGTAACCGGAGTTTGGGTCTAGATTCCTAGGCTATTGGTTTCTATTGTTTCTAAACTTTCCATGTTGAAATGTAGTCGATCAGCTGGGCCCACAACATCTGCATTTCACGTCATGCATCTACCTGCATGTCTGGGTGTGGAGCCTATTGGGGGAGCTCAAAAGATGAATACGGGCCCACAACAGTACAACTCTGAGACCTAAGTGAGTTCTAGAATTCAGAATATGGGGTAAATCAATGAAAAACACTCTATTTTAAGTAAACTTTGGTGGGTCTGGGGCAACACATGGTAATCAAATCACTATTTCTGCATCGACGCCTGTGATGACTCGGAGTAAACGGAATAAATACTGTAAGAGATAACATGTGAGCTCAGGTTTGCCCACCCAATAGGTCTGTGACGCTGTGCCACTGCCGGAATTTTTGGGGTTTCTAAATTGCAGAGAAGGGAGTGTGGGCCATAAAAATTTATATTCTGAGGGAAAATGAATTTCTTCAGCACTCCAAAGAGGAAAGAAGTCATCTCTTTTTCTTGTATTCCAATAATAAAAACAAACTAATAAAAGAAAATAGAAAATATTATTTAAAATAAACATGAAGTAATATATAATAAAATAAAATATGAAGCATTTTCCCCTTCTCAGAGATTTCCAGGCACGAATTCACTCCCTTCTCTCTACATAACCCAGAGGTCGGAGCTGTATTACTTCCACTTGACAAAGAAGGAAAGGGACTGACAGACTCTAGGATGCTAAGTCATTTGTCCAAAGTCATATGTCTAACAAGATGTTGAGCCAGACCTTAAACCCAGATATTGTGACTCTATAGCTTGTGTTCTTACCCACTACACAATACTAATTCACCATAAATAAATCTACACTGCGCTACACCAATTAATCTAGAAAGCACAAAAGGTTCCGGATAGGGGCAGAATTCCCCACAGGCCGAATCACGTGCTTTCCAGCATATTCCCATGGTCCACAGAACAAACTGGTCTCGTTACCACTTGGGGCAGGCACGCCCAAAGTCCAAAGGCCATGTTTTGATATTTACATCCTTTCCCAGTTAGTAAAGCAAACCCCCCCTCAGCCAATATTGAACTTGTTCTTGTTCTGTCAACAGATAAATTCAATTCGACAAGTTTTAGCACCTTCTATGTATAGGGCTCCCCGCTAATCCCTGTGGGGCAGGGTCTGTGGTCCCCTGGAACCTTGCAGACATTCCCAATTCTTTCCAAGAATTTTATAATTTTGTGTTTTCATTCAGAGAACAACCTAAGAGAAGAAAATCAGTCTATGAGGATTACTGGTTTACTGCCTTATAACCCAATACTACCATGTGATTTCAACGCCCAGGGTATGTTTATAATTGCACGAGTGCCAAAAATGATGATTTTAATTGCCACAGGCTAATGAGAAGAGGACAGAGAGGTGGATTTAGCTCATAATAAGGCCTTCGGGGTCACCTAAAAGCCAACAGACATCGGGGTACAAATGGAGGTCTTGCTGCAGTTTGAACTGAGGAAAAAGACAGGAGACCTGAGACATCACAGGGTCTGCTACACCCATAGTGGCCCAGCACAGCCTTCAGCACGATGTTTGTTTCTAGAAAGCTTTTCAGCTTCAGCTAAATAGCACCCCTCCCACTAAACTGATGTTTGTAATTTGAATTACATTGGTGTGGTTGCTTTGTTTTACATTTAATTTGCAAATTGATTTTGGCTTTATGGTGCCACAAGAACTGTAAGCTTTAGGAACATATGCCTTGTTTTATCATCATTTATGCCTTGTTTAATAGTTTAAAAAACAATTTAAGCCAAAGCTAGGGATCCAAAGCAATTTTAATTTTTTTTTTTTTTTTTTTTTTTTTTTTTAAAAAGGCCTGTCATTCTGTGACTGGTGGGAGCAGGAGGAGACAGGGATTCTCCTGTGAAAAGCTATAGCCCCTTGGGAAATTAGTCCGCTATACACTCTAGCCTGCAGCAACAGGCACACAATCTGGTAAGGAACATTTACCGAGGCATTGTTTGGATGGAAAGGAGGGAACAATCTATTCGTTTACCTACCACTTCTATAAAGGGGCTTTATTTCGCCCACAGTTAATCTGAATATTTTTCTACTTGTAATCAAGTTGAAAAATCTGTCAGACTTCTTTTGGACAGAGCTTCGCTGTCCAAAAAGAATTCTGTGTGCTGATGGAAATGGTCTAAATCGGCACTGTCCGATGACGGCCGCCAGCTCCAAGCCGCTGACGGGCACCTAGAAATGCAGGAGCTGCAACCGAGGAGCAAAATTATGTATTTTATTGAAGTTTCATTCAATGCAAATGTACACAGCTACAAGGGCCTGGCAGCTACCACACTGGACCCTCGCTGCACTGCAGATCTAGAGATTTCTCACTGAAGTAAGGCTTTCCAACTTCTATTTCAAAATCCTGGAAAAGGGGCACCTGGCTGGCTCAGTTCGTAGAGCGTGTGACTCTTGATCTCCTGGCTGCGAGTTTCATGCCCCATGTTGGGCGTAGAGCCTACTATAAATAAATACATAAAGTCCTAATATTTAAAAAAACAAAACAAAAAACCTGAGGCTCTGTCAGTTGCAATAACAATTGTCAAGAGAAGCTCTACCATTGCAAAGAAGCCATGAGCTGGAGCTGAGAAGGGCAGCTGCTCTGGACAGAGCAGGCACTGTCCGGTTTGCCAGGGTCCCCACCAACGCCTAATCTCTCGCCCCCCTCCCACCTCACTCATTTCTATGCCCTGCCAGGCCCCTGGAGACCTCTTCCCTTAGGACCCTGATTTGTCCAGTTTCCCCTGACCAACCTCTCTCTGAGCAGCTTCACCGAATGAAACCCTTCAACAGCATCTTGCCTGGCACAGAACTAACTCTGATCAAAGAAAGCTTTCTGCATTCCTTTCGCAGATGAGTGATGAGATCCCTTTCCTTTTTGAAAGGCCTCAACCTGCTATTCTGTCTGCTTTTCTTTTCTTTTTTTTTTTTTCCCAAGCACCATCTTCTCTTTTCCCTCTCTGTATCAATGTTACCACGGAGAGAGTGATCACATCCGAAGCTGGGAAATAAGAGTGACTTGCAGCTTCTACCCCAGCTATGCAAATTCTTTCCTTGTTTTCCCACTCCAAACATCATCGCCACTATAGGCCTGTTCTGTTTGGCCTATGGGGTGGGTTTTTTTTTTTGGCGATTGGGCTCGTCACTGACATTTTTTTTTTAACAGGGAGATTTCAACTAAATATATTAATTGCTGGCTTTTCTTGAAAATTGTTAGATTTTGCATTTCTTGATAGTTATCAGTAGGAGAGAGGTGAGGGACAACTGCCTCCTCGGAACAGATGTTGCCACAGTCCTCACTCTCTTCCTGCCTGGCCCCTATAATCGTCATTGTTATAAATCCCAACAATAGCAGCAGACACTTCTCGAGGCTTTGCCTTGTGCCAGGCCCTCTTTCAATCACTTATGGATCATCGGATTCCTACAACATCCCTTTCAGGCACATCCTCTGTTCTTAACCCTATTTTACAGATGAAGTAAATAAAGTCCAAAGAAGTTAAGTAACTTGCCCAAAATCAAGGTTTTTGACCATCCCGGGGAGTCTGACATCAAAGCCTTGCCAAGTAACCACTCTCTATGCGAGGATTCCGCCCCTGAGCCTGAGACTCCTGCCCCACACTCTGCAGTGAGTTTCTTAAGCTGAACAACCAAAAGACACTCCCTCCCCCTGGCCATGGAACCAATATAATTCTAACCAGAGGGTTAACTCTTCTCCTTTGATAGCTCATTGAAGGAGCAGATTTAGGGGCGCCTGGGGGGCTCAGTGGGTTAAAGACTCTGCCTTCCACTCAGGTCATGATCTCAGGGTCCTGGGATGGAGCCCCGAGTCAGGCTCTCTGCTCAGCGGGGAGCCTGCTTTCCCCTCTCTCTGCCTACTTGTGATCTCTCTCTCTCTGTCAAATAAATAAATAAAATCTTTAAAAAAAAGAAAAAAAAAGAGCTGATTTACACCTTACATGGGGAAAGAGAAAGAAGACATGGAGGAATCAGAAGGCTAGGACTATGTTTTCTAGGAGAATTTTTTACACAGAATTAACTAAGGGAGGAAAAGAAAACTCAGAGCTTCTCATTTCAAAAGCTGATCCTAGCATAAAATGCAAATAAGCATTAACATCTAGAACAGCAGTTTTCGAAGGGAGGTGGATATGGGTGGGGAACCCTGGGGTCCTCAAGAGTCTTTCAGGGAGTCTTCAAGGTCAAAACTATTTTCGTAATAATATTCAAACATTATCTGCCTTTTTCATTCTCAGTGAAACTTTCCAGAAGCTACAGGGAATACCTCAAAAGGCTGAATGCAGCAGCAGATATGAGATTCCAGATGATTCTAAAAGGGTAAGACAATGCCACTAGTCTCACTAACTTTGTGTTCTGAAATAGTCTTCTGAAAAAATTTTTAAAATAGTCAATTTTGTTAATATATAATGAGCTTATTAACATTATTTGTAAATGAATATTTTAAAAACTTATTAAACTTCCGGTACACCAAATATCGGCATATATATTTCATATGCACACACTCTCTGGAGTCATCAATGATTTTTAAGTATAAGGGGCCCCTAAGATCAAAAAGTTTGAGAACTGCAGCTCTAAAGAAGAAAAATCCTGCATGTACACATGTGTCTAACACAGAAAGAAACCCTAAACCAAATATTTCAAAGTGGTGGCCAGCCGGCATGTTTTGTAAGGGCTTCACAGTGTCTTTAAATGCCTTTGAAATTCATTATCACCCATTCAAAGATCAAAAGGTTTCACATAAAGACAGTGTTCTGGTCTCAAAAAAAAAAAAAAAAAAAATTAAGTTCTGGCAGCATTGTCCTGGCATTTCCACTGACTGGTAGGTATCACTTAGGTGGGGAACACAATCTTTGGCTTACCACGCTGCAGGCATTTACCTGCCTGTCCCTGGAGGATCTAAGTTGCTACCCTGAGCCAGAGCAGGGAAAAAAGCATTTTTGCAATTAACAATGAAACACACATCAATTTAATAAATGTCTGCATTCCTCCAGAGAAGTCAACATGCACTACAAATAACCTTTTCCTTATCTGACTTCCCAAAGCAGCAACTTGCAATGGTTTCACCAGCTGTACAGAGACTCTTGGATCAATTAGAAACCCTTCTGAGAAAGAAAGGAATCCATCTGACAAAAAAGGTAATCTTTGGGCAGGGGCAAAGGGAGAAAACTCACCAGGAGAAGAGCAAATGAGTGAATCTCCAGCGAACAGGAGGGCCCAGGTTAGGCCCCACAGGGAGGGGATTCAGGTGATCGTCAGACCACTGGCTATTTCCTCCTGGAACTCTGGGTAGTAAATTCAGGACGCTCATCCAACTTCTTTTGCCCTGAAAGCAGGTGGTGGAAAGGAAGAGGCATTCAGAACTTGGGTCCCCAAAGAAGCAAGCACACAGGTGTAAAATTGGGAAAGATGGGCAATTTTTGGAAGAAAGAAGAAAGCAATACTAAATTGGGGAGATCTAGATGGGAAAGGGGGTTTTGTTATTAAGGGAAAGCTATTTTTTTCTTCCTTTCCTTTGGAAGGGACCTGGAGGGTTTTGCTGGGAAAAGCCTAATTGGGGTAGAACTGGTGATGAAAAGGGATTTTTGCTGAAGAGGGTTGGAAAAACAAATATTACATGAGAAACTGGAAGAACCGAGTTGGTCTGTCATCAGTGGAAAGAGACTACAAAAAGGAGGACTCTTGGTGGGAAGAAACAATTTTTGCTGGAAAGTGATCCTGAATGGAGGAAGAATCTGGAAATGAAAAATACATATATTTCTATATATTTTTTTCTTTTCTTTCTTTCTTTTTTTTTTTTTTTTGCTAGAGGAAGTTCCTAAAAGGAGGGCAAGGGGTATAATCAAAGAAGAGAGGAGAGATTTTTGTTTTTGCTGGAAGATTCTAAAAAGAAACAAATCTCGGTCCCCTATTCAGAAGAAAGGGGATTTTTTAGCAGAAGGCCTGGAAGCTAGGGCAAATGCAAGGCCGCGGTGCAGAAAGTGCGGAGGTCGGTAGGGCCCCGAGGCGCGAGCTGGGGAGCTGTGAGGGGGCAGTTGGGGCCTGCGGGGCGGGGGAGGAAAGAAAGGGGATGCAGCGGACCAGGGACCCCGGAGGAGAGTCTTCTCCAAGGGGGAAGGGGCTGCGGGGGTGCAGCGGGGCCCCGGAGCTGTTGGGATGCAGAAGGTGCGTGCGTGACGCGGGGTGAGGGGCGCCCGCGGCGCCTGCTGCGCTCCTCGAAAAGGAGATGGGCCCCCTAAAAAACAAATATATAAGCGAATTAGATTTTAAAAGGGGGGGAGGGGTTGAAAAGTGAGGAGGGGCGGGAAGGGGGGGGTAGGGAGGAAAGGGAGGGGGCAGGGGCAGCAGCAACCGGGTTTTACCCGCCCCCGGGGGCTCGCGCGCCGGCCTCGAGCCTCGCGCCTGGCGGGCCTCCCAGCGGCCCCCTGCCTCCCTCGCGCTGCCCGCCGGCCGGGCGCGCACGCGCACCCCGGCCCGCCCCCGGGACGGCCGGCTCACCCGCGGCGCGGGCGCGCGTGCGTGGCTGCGGGTCGCCTCACGACGCCCAGGGCGGCCTCGCGCGCCCCTCGCGCCGCCCGGGCTCCCGGCGCGTGCCGCCCGGCGGCGAAGTCTCCGCAGCTATTGGGCCTCCGCCGAGGGGCGGGACCACGCGAAGGGCGGGGCTTTGGGGCGGTCAGCTGACCAGCGGCGGGCGGGAAAGGAGGCGGTTGGTCGCCATTTTGCGAGGAGGGCCGTTGAGGGCGGGAGAGTGTCAAGGCGGAGCCCGGGAAGGGGCGGCGGGGGGAGGGGCCGGCCCCCCAACACCCGCACCCACACGGAGGCCGGGAGGCCGGCGGCCCGGGCCATTGTTCCTGGAGGGCGGCTTTAGAACGCAGCGGCGGGGCACTCGGGCTCCCTGCGGCCGCTCAGAGCTGCGGTGGCCCGCGGTGGGGGCTCCGAGGGCGGGGGCCCGTCCTGGCCCGGTCGTGGGGCCCGGCGAGGCAGCCCCACGTGTTCCCGGGGCAGCCGCGGCGCGAGCGGGAGCCACGGAGACCGGCCCTTCAGTGGGTCGGGAGGATGCGGGGCTGCCCCGCCTCGAGGTGCCGGCGCCCGGCCGTCTGTGGGTCCGGCTCCATGCTGAGCCGTGTTGAGGGAGGGGTGGAAACGGGGCGAGCAGTGGCCGGAGGGCGCTGCCGGGTCATGGAGTTTGAACCCTGGAACAGCCGAGACGGGGAGTTCATTCCCTAGAAAGTGAACACTGAACATCTGCGGACACAAAATAGCTTTGCGGTTGCCTGGGGGTGGGACTGGGGATCGGCCGTCCCTGAGCACGAGGGGATCAGACGGACGGGGGTGATGGGAAGATTCTAAAAGTGAGTTACGGCGATGGTTGTGCAACGGGGTGGATTTACTAGAAAGCCTTGGATTGTACACTTAAAACGGGTGACTTTTACATAAATGATACCTCAGGAAAGTTTAGTTGATTTCAAAAATGGATCCCTGGGGTAGGCCGAACAGAGAGAAGAAGAAGACCGGCATTCTGCTTTTGGATTCCTTTGTTCAGTAAATATTTATTGAGCTTCTTTCTGAGGTAGAGCAGCGTCTGAGTCAAACATCCCTCCCTGCTCTAGCTTATGTTCTGGAGTAGCGCTGTCCCAATGAAACGGAATACAAAAACGTGAAATTAACTTTAATAATACAGTTTAACCCAAAAGGTGATTTCAGTATGTAACCGATACAAAATTATTAATAAGTTATTTATTTTTTTTGAAAGCCTGGACATCTCAATCCAGACCCGTCACATTTCAAGGGTAGCCACAGGTAGCTAGCTAGTGGCTCCGGTACTGAACAGCATACCTCTAGTGGGGGACAGGCAAATACATTTAGAATGCAATGTGGAAAGAAAAAATAAGGAAAGAGGATGGGGATCGTCAGAGGATACTATTTGATATAGGTCGGTGAAGTTCTCTCTGGTGAAGTTACACTGGGAAGACCTGCAGGAAATGAAGAAGGGAATCTATAAAAATATCTGGGGAAAGAGCAAGTGCAAAGGCCCTGAGACAGGAAGACTTGGATCCATTTGAAGAATAGCAGAGACCCGTGTGGCTAGATCTATGTGAGTAAAGAGTAAACCAGGGACAGATGATGTAGGCCCTTGCAAGTTATGCAAAGACAAGAATTAAACACCTGCGTTCAATTTAGGACAGATGTTTCATTTATTTAGCAAACAGTTAAAAATAAAGTTTCAGCAGTGCAATCTATCCCCTTGATGAGGGAAATAGGAACCCTGGTCACAGGGTGCATGAAAGTTTAAAGAACAGGACTTAAACTCCTGAAATAAATTGATATCTTCCAGTCCTCTGACAAACATTGAACACTTTATGGACAAAGAAAACCCTGGCAACATATAACACAAAGAATTAGCATTCAGAAATTGTTTTAAGAGACTGCAAGTTAAAGCAACAGCCAAATTTAAAAAAATATATATGAAGAGACACTCCATCCCAGAGGAAACCTATGAAAGGAGGCAGAACCACAAGGAGGAATGCAAGTTAAAACGGCAGGTATCCTGTCATGTCCACCAGCACGGCAAATTTTTAAATTTTTCTATCAGGTGGAACAAGGGGAACTCACACAATACTCATAATGGGTAAAATTGGGACAGTCACATTGGAGAACAGATTTAACTTACTGAATACAATTAAAGATGTAATGCATCCTATGCCCCCAGCAAACCCAGGGGTTCACTGTACAGAAACTTAACTCGTATACACGCGATGTGTACAGGAATAATCATGAGCAGCAGTGCTTTCGGGCCCCCCTCCCCCATAAGCCTGGATTGGATGATTCTAGAACACAAAAAGGACCTTAGTGGAAACACTACTGGAATCTCAACAAAGACAAAGTCAGCAGTAATGTATCAGTGTTAATTTCCTGGTTTTGACAAACATACTATAATGATGTAAGAGGCTGACGTCAGAGAAAACTGGGTGAAGGGTATATGGAGGTATACATCTTTCCAACTTTCCTGTAAATCTAAGACTATTATCTACAGGATACTGGATAAATTATGATATACTTACTCAGTGGAATATTCTATACCTGTTAAAATCAGTCAATGTCAGTCACAACAGTACACATGTGTTTTCATTTACTTACAGAGTTTCAAAAGAGGCCGAACCAAACAATATACAGTTTAGGGACACAAATTTATTGTAGCTGGTGAATATTATTTTTTTAAATAGGCTCCATGCCTAGCAAGGAGCCCAATGTGGGGCTTAAACTCACGACCCTGAAATCAAGGCCTGAGCTGAGATCAAAAGTCAGACAACTAATGAGCCACCCAGGCACCCCTGTGTTTTATTATTATTTTTAATGATAAGATAACAGAGATAACAAGATAAACACAAAGCTTAGCAAAGTAGTTATCTATGAGGGGTGACAGAAGGGAATGAGAAGGAGAAGGGCAGACAAGGAAATTTCAGAGGAAATGGAATTTTTTCTTTCCTCAATTGGGTGGTGGGACCATGGCTGCTGATTGGGCTCTTATTCTTTATATTTTATGTATGTATATATTATATATTTATATAGGTGTATATATTTGATCTTTAAGCATCTTCTCCATACTTAGTTAAAAACAAAACAAAAAAATTTTTAAGAGAAATAAGAGTTAAGCTGGAGAAGCAAGACCACGGACTCGAAACAATTCAAGTACTTCCTGCTATCCCATGTCAAACCTTGAGAGCCTTCTGAGTGCTGTTCTTCAAGCGGGATACAAAAAAAGGAAGAGGGCACACTGGTCGCAGGAAATGGGGGTCCAGTTGGGCAGGAACAGCTTTTAAAAACATGGTTCCTTTCATTATTTAGCAAACATGAAGAAATACTGAGGCTATGTTACTGGGCTCCACACCTGAGCCGGGTAGTCAAGCAGATAAGGACACAGGGTCCTGGCTGTTGGGAACCTACTTACAGGAAGTAGGACTTACCTGCTGAAATGATCCAAGAACAAGCCATTCCTTCTTCCCTTAAGCAACACTTTTGAGGGTCTGTTTTATGCTCAACCCAGTGATCAGCTTTTCAATGAAGGGACTCTTAGGAGGCGAAAAGACTCAGGAAAGAGGGGGCCCTGGACAAGAGAGATGACAGTCTACTTAGCCAGAGGGGGGCTGAAGCTCTAGGAGTGAAATCACAAGGATTTTTGCTTTTAATTAATAGATGTTAAGAAATATCGAGAGCCCGTCTGTCTTCTGCTCAGAGTTTATGCTGGCGAGGAAAAAGAAATGCCTAGTAAAAGCTGAAATGCCCAGTAAAAGCTGAATAGTCACGGAGAAGGATTCGGGTCCTTGCTTCACGATCACATATTGGTACTAAGCGCTTGCAATGGGTCCTGAATAGACTAAGGGAGTGATTATAGCCTTACAAGGGCCGGGCATTGCCAGTCCCTGAAAATACCTGCAGAGGAAGGTCATTAGAGCCGGCCTCAGAATGGCTGTCTTCTCTCTGGGGGAGAGGCTGGCATCTGTGTGGATGGCCTTTTGTCCCCATTTTCTAGTGGAGAGTTATGTTTATGGTTTGTGTGTGGAAGGGCATTTCGCATCAAGACAGCTCTTCCAGATAAAAATGCCTTAAAAAGCCCCTGTCGGCACTCATCAGGCTAGCCAAAAGGTGGAAACAACCAAATGTCCATCGACCGATGAATGGATAAGCTAAACGTGGTAGATCCAGGCAATGGAATAAGATCCAGCCATAAAAGGAGTGAAGCACTTAATCCTATATCCCCGTGACTTATCTCGTTCATTGGAAATAGTTTCAACATTAAAACAGGTGAACACACTGGGGTGCCTGGGTGGCTCAGTCCATTAAGCATCTGCCTTTGGCTCAGGTCACGATCCTGGGGTCCTGGGATCGAGCCCCATCAGGTTCCCTGCTCCGCGGGAAGCCTGCTTCTCCCTCTCCCACTCCCCCTGCTTGTATTCCCTCTCTAGCTGTGCCTCTCTCTGTCAAGTAAATAAATAAAATCTTTAAAAAAAAAAAAAAAGGCAAATGTCACGTGATGTGAATTTTATTTCAACAAAAAAGTCATTAAAAAAAAGCCAAACCTAGGTGGCTCAATGGGTTAAGCCTCTGCCTTCAGCTCAGGTCATGATCTCAGGGTTCTGGGATCGAGCCCCGCATCAGGCTCTCTGCTCAGTGGGGAGCCTGCTTCCCCCCTCTCTCTCTGCCTGCCTCTCTGCCTACTTGTGATCTTTCTCTCTCTGTCAAATAAATAAATAAAATCTTAAAAAAAAATGACATCTGAACTGCTTAAAAAGAAAACAGATATAAAATTAAAAAAAACACCACCACCACCAAACCTCTCAGTATTTTTAAGCTTTTGAAAGTAAAAAACCACCTCTACATTTCTTTTACAGGAGATCTCCTTTGCCTTCTTCTGTCCAGCGCAGAGTTTCTCAAAAGCGAGCCTGGAGGGCTGACTCAGGAGGTCTGATGTAGGACGGGAGAATGTGAATTTCTAATGAGTTCTCCGGGGATGTGGCTGCTCCTGGGTGGGAGGCCACACTTGGAGAATCACTATTTTTGTACCGAGAATCTACTAACGTGGGGGGGTGGGGGCTCCGTTAGACACGTCCAAGGGAAGTGAACACAGCGCACGTTCACCTTTGGGGAACGAATGACTCAGCGGGGTGACTATTGCAGGATTGAAATGACTGGCGCCTCCTAGGGTGGGTATTTATATTTGAGTAACCTTTCTAGCTTTTTCACGTGTTACTAAATATTTTGTGTTATTTTGGTCATTCTTTTGCTTCTCCTCCCAGACTAGATGCTCCTCGAAAGTGTGGTCTGGCCTCACTCAGCAGATATTATCTTCTATAATAGTAAGTGCTGTTATTAAAAATATAGGATTCTATCAGGATGACCAACTCATCCCCAGGTGCCCAGAATTTTCCTGATTTTAGCCCTGAAAACCCCATGTCCCCGGGAGCTCCTCAATTCCCAGCAAATTGGAATTTGCTTGACTGTTGGTCCCCCGAATTATCATGAATAATATAAATAGGAAGCATTTATCAAGCTCTACTTGTATTCACTCACTCCTCACAATGTGAGAATATTAAGTATCATCCCTATTTTCCAGATGAGGAAATGGGCTCAGAGAGGTTAAGTAATTTGCTCGAGTTTACACAGCTAGGAAGAGGCAGACGCAGGAATAAATCCTTTTTACCATCCTTTTTACCACCATAGGTGTTTAGTAAGTATTTGTCAATTGAGTGAGTAAATCGAGAATCCTCAGTACCTTTGTATTTGACCATAAAATCTAGTTGAAGAGTGAAGACACTCTTACTCGTCTTTGTATCTCTGTAACCTGCGCGGGGCTGGGCACGTCTGCCTGTTGTAAACCGATATGACATCGCACATCTCCGAACATTCAAAGACCACCACCAGCAGCGTTTGCTTAACTGCTAACAGAGGAGCTTAGCTTCCACGGGCTGTAGGAGGAAAGAGAAGGTTATGAGGACTGAGGCCAATGGAAAAAAAGTCTCAGACCTAATCTGCATCTTAAAGGACCAGTGGATTATGGAATCAGTCGGCCCGGTAACAATCGGTTGCTTCCCATGTACCAGACACTTGGCTGAAATGTATCCGCCGAGGATGTGTGGTTGGGGGAAGAGGGAGAATCTCCCTGGACGAAGGGTAAGGAAGGGAAAATGAAGCTGGGAAATGCAAAGACTGGCCAGACTTAGATCTGGTAGCAGCAAACTGATGCTCCAAGATTGAAGGTATAATAATGACAATAACAATAAGAACAACAACAACAATAATAAATAGTAACCACAGCAGCAATCGTAACAAGAAACATTTCAACAGCGCATATCATGTACCAAGCCTTCCTCTCCACATTCCATATGCAAATCTCACTTCATCCTCCCATGGAGCCTGCGATGTAGGTACCCTGACTCGCCTCGTCTCACGGAAGGGGAGACTTTGCATGGAAAGTGACAGGTGGAGGAGTTGCAGACTGTGTTCCATAGGCCACGGGGAGTCCCCTGAGCAGAGCGTTCAACCTCAGCGCAGCTGTCTTTGGGGGGGGGGGCTGGGGGTGGTCAGGTCCTTCTTGGTTTTGGGGGCCATCCTGTGTATGGTGGAATGTTCAGCCGCATCTCCAGCCTTTCCCTGCTAGAGGCCAGGAGCGCCTTCTCCCCACAGTGTGACAAGCAAAATGCCTCCAGACCTTGCCAAGCGTCCTCCGAGTGGGGGGGAAATCACTCCCGGCTTTCTCACAGGGCTTGGGGATGGGGAGGTGGTGGGATTGGCAGGCATGACTGGGAAGGGATGACACAGCCTGTTAAGGGCTGGACTGAACCCCAGGGGTCCCCGAGACTACCCTCAGGCTTAACAATTGGCTGGAAGGATGCCCAGAACCCCGCAAGCCTGTTGTAGCCATGCTTACCACATGACGGTAGACGGGAGACCTAAAAGGTTAAAGGCGCATGGGACGGAGTCCAGGCGACAGTGGGCACGAGCTCCCAGCTGTCCCCTGCAGTGGAGCAGACAGGGCGACCTCAGTCTCCAGCTCCTCCTCCAGAGGTCAAGCTGCCACTGGGTGGGCCATGACCCCGGGCAAACAGAAACCCTCTGGTTGAGGCCAGACAGACCAAGGGCTTAAAGGTTTTACTTCCTAGGAGCCAGGGACAAGGGCTCAAGCTCCCTCTGGGTTGTACGGGGTCCGGACATCCCAGGCTACTGTGTTAAGCTACTGAGTTAAGCACAGAGCAAGAATAAAATGGAGCCCGTTTTCCAGTCTTTTAATCCAGGCTCATTCCTCTCCAGCCCCCTGCCTGTGTGAATAGAAGACATTTCCGAAGTACAGTTTGAACCCACAGCAACAATGCAAACATCCTTGCCTTGTCCACCAGCCTCGACAGCTATGGTGACGTCAGATGAGCTCAGCTCCCCCACCCCACCCCCTCCAGCGGGGGGCAGCCTGCAGGATGCTCGGCTCCCAGACGGAGTTCTGATACGCGAATATTCTAAGGTTCTGAAGTCATTTATAGACTCATGCACCCCTCTCTGGACTTCGGTGCCCTCAGCCATCATACACTGAGTACCCCCAGTGGCCGCGATGCTGGAACCTGAAATTTCAAAGATGACTAGCTGTGGCGCCCGCCACCGAAAGTTCTTTCGAGATCCATCATCTCCTCTCATCTAAGAACAGGGGCTGATGTTGTCACTCTCACCTATTTAAGAACCCCTAGTAACATCCATACAAATATCTGTACACAGATGTTCATGGTAGCGTTTTTTAACCAAGCCAAATGGTGGAAATAACCCAAAGGCCATCAACTGATAAACGGATAACAAACATGGCGGATCCATACAGTGCGGTATTACTTGGTAATAGGAAGGAACGAAGGCTTGATACGTGCTACAACATGGGTGAATCTTCAAAACAATGGGTTGTTTCTGCCTTTTTGGCTAGGAAGAACAATTGCTATGAACTCATTTGAACACCTGTCCTCATTCTCTCGGGCATACACCCAGGAGTGGAATTGCCAGGTCACATGGCAGTTCTGTGTCTAACTTCTGGGGGAGGATTGGTGTCGAAGGTAGAGGATTTGCTGAGGACAGAGAATGAGATGAGTCAAAGCTGATTCCAGAATTTTCAAGCCAAGCAATTGGGTGAATGAGTGGTAGGGCCAGCCACAGAGATGAGAGCGCTAGCGGGGGATGGGGAACAGATGGCAGGGTTGGGGACAGCCGTGAGCTCAGTTTGGGACATGTTTGGACCCAATGAGCCAGGTCCTGGAGTCGTATAGAACTGGGTCTCTCAGACTCTGCCCACACGGCCCACAGGGGAGATAGACATTAAACAAATAATCACACAGCTGATCACGATGGTGACGAGCACCGCAAAGGAGAAATCGAGTGCCCGTGAGAGGGAGAGGGTGTGCCTTGAGGATCTGGTCAAGCCTGGAGGGTCACGAAAGGTTTGCTTAGCCAGGGATATTTGAGTTGACATTTAAAGGATGAATAGGAGTTAAGTTAACCAATGTTCTGATTATTTATTACTGCATTACAAAACTGCCCTAAACCAGTGGCTTAAACAATGACAATCATTTATTTTGTTCCCAAGTCTGGGGGGAGGGGTAGTTGGCTGGATTCAGGCTCAGGGCCGCTCATGCAGTTATGGTCAGATGGTGGGTGGGCTGGGGTTGTCTCCAAGGCTTATTCACTCTCTGTCTGGTGTTTGATGCTGGCATTGACCAGGACTTCAGCTGAGGCTGTTGGCCCAGAACACCAACACCGCCTCTCCATGTGGTCTGGTTTCTTCCCAATATGGCGACCCCAGGGCACTGGGACCTCCTACATGGCAGCTCAGGGCTCCAAAGGCCACATCCCAAATATTATATTGCCTTTTTATGACCATTCCCCAAAAGTCCCATGGAGCCATGTATTAGTTTTCTAGGGCTGGTGTAAGGAGGGAACACAAAGAATGTGGCTTAAGCCACGAAAATGTGTTTATTGTCCTGCTTATAAATTCCAGAGGCTCGAAGTCCAAGATCAAGGTGTCGATGGGGTAGACCAAGGTGTTGGTAGGGTAACCCTCAGGAGGGAAGGGATGATCTGTCCCTGTCTGCCTCCCAGCTTCTGGGGCTTTGCTGACATCCCCGGTGCTCCTTGCTTCTGCTCCATCACCTTGACCTCTGCCTTCACCTTCACATAGTAGCCTCCCTTTGTGCGTGTCTGCGTCCAAATATCTCCTCTTTAGAAGGACACCAGTCATGTTGGATTAGAGGGCCACCCTCCTCCAGTATAACCTCACCCTAACTAAGAACCACAACAACCCTATTTCCAAGTAAGGTTAGGTTTTGAGGTGTTGGGAGTTGAGACTTCAGTGTAGAAATTTGGGAGGGGATGCAATTCAACGGATAACAAATCACTTCTGCTATAGTCCCAAGCCTGCCCAGATTCAAGGGGAAGGAACATACAAACCCAACTCTTAATAGGAGACAAGCCAAAGTCACATCGTAAGAGATTGTAAGAGTGTGTAGGATGGTAGACGGTGTTGTGGTTATATTTGGAAAATATGAATGTCAAGTGTTGAGGTAGAGGCTGGGGTAGAGGCAGGCGTTTCTTGATAAGGGGCATGCTCAGAGCTCTGGAATCAAACTATATCCATTAGGATGAGTTCATCTATAAGAAGAAAGAATATTCAACTACAAGTTACTGGATGTAGGTGACCCAGGGCTGGTTCCACAGCTCCGGCATATCCTCACAGATTTGTATATCCTTCCGCTGTGTGCCATCCTCAGAGTACTGGCGTTTTTGATCCTCCTTGTTGTTGCCTCATGGTCACAAGCTGGCTGCTGTAGCTCTCCACGTCACATATTCACTCCATCGTCCCAAGTGGGAAGGACGAAGAGTAAGAGCAAACGGTTGTCTTCTTACGAGACTCAATATTTTTGGCCGGAAAGATTTGCTGTGGCAGATTGAAACAACTGCCCTATTCTCCTCCTCTCCCTGTGTGCTTGCCTTGGACTTTGTAGTGCCCTCCCACTCTGACCTTCGCCATGGAACTCGCCCTGGCCAATGGGATATTAGCAGATGTGACACCAACAGAAGTTTGAACTGGGCGTGTGAAGCATCTGCCATCACCAGGAGAATATGCCCAGGCTAGCTTGCTAGAAGGTAAGAATGAGAGGCACGTGGGGCAGAGTCAAGTTGCTCTAGTCGCCTGGTCCAGCATCCATCTCTCAGTTGCCACTGACCACCAGACATGGACATGAGCCCCGCCGTGATCAGCAGAACCACCTAGCTTAGTCCCAGCTGACTCCGGAGGCATGAGCGATCGATGCTTAATATTACATTCCACCGAGGTTCGGTGGTGGTTTTTCACGCAGCATTATAGTGGCGGTAGATTACTGATTTACGTTTTCCAGAAATCCTCCAATCAATCTTGGACAGAGCAGGGAGG
>CM052888.1:43940435-43955540 GCA_028534135.1 Potos flavus
AAAAAAAAAAAGAAAGAAAGAAAGAAAGCAAGAGGAATGGGATGGAGCTGATTGGCTTGGGCCAACCAGGATCGATGCCCTGGGATTAGTGCCCCAAACAAAACTGAGGTTCTGTAAGCAAAGCCGAGGTGGGGATGGCCCTGGGGTGGGCAGCCAGCAGTATCTGTCACCACTACGATTGAAGATACTGTTTTTGCTTTGGCGGGGTTGGGAGGGGTGGGAGGGGTGGCTAGATGCGTGTGACTGCGAACAAGGCTGTCAGAGGACCCAGAAATGATGGTGGTTCCTTCTGGGGAGGGGACTGGGATGGGAGACGGATCGAGGAGGACGTCAGCATAATCAGTAAGGATTTCAATTTTCTACGAAATTTTAAAATTTTAAATAAAATGCACTAAAGAAACCAAAATGTATTAATTACATGAACATATATGAATTATGATTAAAACATACTAAAATTACATTAATGCTCGTTAATTAAGCAAAAACCTATTAATAAATGAAAACTTGTTAATTACAATTACATTAAATCGTACTCTCAAAATTAAATTAAAGTGTATTAATTTAGGTGCATTGATTAAAATTAAATTGGAATTATTGATTGAAATGAAATGAAAATGTGCTCACGAAAGTGAACTTACCATTCAGCTGTTGGATTAAACCTTATTGGTATTTAAATTAAAATAGAGTAAATATAAAAATAAAAAGTTAAGTGCAAATGAAAATTTTTTTTTTTAGTGCAAATGAAATTTTAAAGCATTAAAGGAAATAACATTTTCCAGTGATTGGGGTCCACAATTATGATCCCCCTATAATTGAGAGAATTCTTGCAACATGTGTGTGAAGATACCAAACACAGTGCCTGGTGCACAGGGGTGACCAGATGGGTGAGTGAGGAGGTAAGACTGAGCTCAGACTCAGAGGGTAGGGGAAGAGCAGCCTCCCACTAGGGCCTGGATGCCTGGTGGAAGGGGCGTGAGATCTGGGATCACCCGTGCTCTATCTTTGAAGTGCTTTACGTGTATTAACTCATCAAGTCCTTATACACACCCTCTGAAGTGGATACTATGATTACCCCCATTTTCCAGATGCGTAAACTGAGGCCCAGAAAGATTAACTTAGGAAATGGACGAGTCAGGATCCAAAGATTCAGATTCGAACCCAGGCCCCGACCCACAGGTTCTATGGCCTCAGGCAAACCTGAGTTTCTGCCCCAGAGATTGAGGACAGCGACCCATTCGAGTGGGAGGTCTCAGGGAAAACGGGAAGACTGTGTAGAAAGCCCTCAGTGAATCATATTGAACGTATGTCTCTGATTTCCTCTGGTGGTGCCAGCTGGTGGCATGACTCCAGGGGCCCAGCTCCTCGGGCCAGGGCCTCCCACCCTGAAGACATGTCCTCTTCTCCCAGGTACAGCCCCAGAATTCCCCTAAAACCGCCAGAGAAAACTTACCCCAATTCCGGAAAATGGAACAGGACATGGAACTGGAAAGGAGGAGAGAGGCCATCTGGGTCCAACCCTTTCAATGTACACGGATCTGGAGACAGAGGCCCAGAGAGGGCAAGCAGCTTACCCCAAGTCACACAGCAAGTCCGTGGCAGAAACAGAGCCAGACGCAGCTATCCTGACTCCTGGACCCAGCGCTTTCCCCTCTCCCCCAGGATTTGTGTATGGGGGCATCTGGGAGCTTGTAGGAACTGGATGGTCGAGGGCAGGGGAGAAGGAGCTACCAGCCATATTGCACTAAAGGAGGATCAGGTGGTTTTACCTTTGGCAATGCTCAACCACCACCGTGCTATTACATTTTTTTCAAGTTTGACCTTCAGCCATTTTAATGAATAAACATGATTCGAGCACGTATTTACTAAGTGTCCATTATACCTACAGTAATGGGCTAAGCATCATAGGAGATGAGAGAAAAGGATCCACCCTGCTATGGGCTGAATGTTTGTGTCCCCCCCCCCCCAAATTCTTATGTTGAAACCTACTCCCCAGTATGATGGTATTAGGACATGGGACCCTGGGGCATGATTAGAGCAGGAGGCTAGAGCCTTCCCTGATGAGATTAGAGCCCTTTTAAGAGACACCAGAGAGCTCCTTCACCCTTTCTGCCATGTGAGGTCATAGTGGAAAAGCTACCAAATCTGCCAGCACCTTGACCTTGGACTTTCCAGCCTCCAGAACTGTGAGAAGTGCGTATTTATTATTTGTAAGCTACCCGGTTTATGATATTTTTTTGCTATGGCAGCCCAAATGGGCTAAGACACACCCTTACCGACTTCATGATTGAGAGACTGTAGAGAGAAAAAGAGACACAGACGGGCGCCTGGGTGGCTCAGTCGGTTGGGCATCTGCCTTTGGCTCGGGTCATGATCTCAGGGTCCTGGGACTGAGCCCCGAGTCAGGCTCCCTGCTCAGCGGGGAGCCTGCTTCTCCCTCTCTCTCTGCCCTTCCCCCTGCTCATGCTCTCTCTCTTTCTCTCCCTCAAATAAATAAAATCTTAAAAATGAGTGAGAGACACACACAAAATAATAAAGAATAAGTATTAAGGTTAGGATTAGCCTTCTTTAAAAATAACCCGCCTTGGGGTGCCTGGCTGGCTCCGTCAGTGGAGCACGTGACCCTTGATCTCGGCACCCTGAGTTCGAGCCCCGTTCTGGGTGTAGAGATTTACTTAAAAAAATAATTAAGAAAAAATACGACCCGTCTGGATAAGCCTTCACCATACTCTGCCACAACTCCATTATCTCATTATAAGTGTGAGTTTGCCCTTCACTATCCTCTGGTCGGGGACTTTCTCTTTGTATCCTTGAGTCCCCTGGAGTCAAGGAATTTAACAAATACGGACCACCTGCTCTGGGCCGGGATGCCGCCGTGAACACGCAGACCATCTCCTTGGCCTCGTAGGTTTAAGGTCTTGTGTCCTAGGCATAAATTAACAAGAAAAAAACAAAAAGCAAAAAAAAAAAAAAAAAAACAAGAAAACAACGAATTAACTCCAAAGTGCAATGAGAGCCTATAAAAGAAAGAAACACGATGCTTTAGATCCTTTGCTACTCAAACTGGGGTTGGTAGACCAGCAGCAGCGGCTGCTTGCTAGAAAGGCACAAGTTCAGGCCCCATCCCAGACCTCCTGATTTAGGAGGCCTTGCATCTTATTTTAGAAAGATTCCCATGGGATTCGCGGGCACCTCGAAGGGTGAGAGACGCTGCCTAGGTAGCGTGACCCACGAAGGCTTCTCGGAGGAGGTGGCACGTGAATCGAGACCCAAAGGTTGAAAGAGTCATGTGGCATGCAGAGCACAAATTCCAGGGAAAGGGAACTTCAAGTCCAAAGGTCATGACACCAGGTAGAGGTCTGAGGAGTTCCAAGGGGACTGGCGTAGTACGGGCAAGCAGGTGGGGGGTACTGCTTGAGGTTAGGGAGGCAGGTGACGGCCCCTGCTGGGCCCTGGGAAGGGGCTTGGATAGCTCGCACCATCCATGGAAGGGCCCCATGGGGGGCGGGGCACGATCTGATTGACATTTACAAAAATGTCCCCCTCGGTCTGCTGCGGCTTCGTACTGTGATAGCTTAGCTCTACTGGAACCACGTTTCTCAGACTTTCCTTCCATGTATGGTTCTGGTTCAGGCTTGGCCAGAAGAGAAATGAGCACATTAAGACTCACTCGGTGATTTTTATCTAATATATTATCCACATTTAGATTTCCCCAATTGTCCTCCAAATATCTCACCTTAAAAATATTCATATTAAGGGGAGCCCGGGTGGCTCAGTTGGTCGGACGTCCAGCTCTTGATTTTGGCTCAGGTCGTGGTCTTGGGTCATGGGATCAAGCCCCGTGTTGGACTCCGGAGTGTGCTTGGAATTCTCTCTCTCTCCTCCCTCAGCTCCTCCCCTCCTCTCTAAAGTAAATAAAATATTTTACAAATATTAGTATTAATATGCTGGGTGATGATGAGAGCTGTCCCAAGGTTGATTATACGTAATCGCAGAGGAGAATCTGGGAGGGGAGGCAAAATCACCACCTTCCGACAGCTTCTTCCCTGATGTGACCAAATTTTGCACAACCAACCGCAAACAGAACGGCAAAGTAGGCAAGGGCACTGTCTAAGGGCCATCCCAGTCTCAGGCCCGGAGATGGTGAATTAATTGAGCAGGCGTGGATCTGGGCATTGTTTTAAGATTTCTTATTTATTTATTTGAGAGAAAGAGTGCACAAGCAGGGGAGCGGCAGGCAGGGGAAGAAGCAGACTCCCCGCTGAGCAGGGAGCCCGATGTGGGGCTCGATCCCAGGACCCCGAGATCATGACCCGAGCCAAAGGCAGACGTTTAACTGACTGAGCCACCCAGATGCCCTGGCATTTTTTTGTTTTGAAGCTCCCCGGGTAACTCTGGTGTGTAGACAGATTTGGAAGTCGCTGCAATGACCACAGGAAAACTTCCCGTCTCAGGAGTCAAGACCATCCCCGTGCTCTCTCTGGGATATTGGTGGACAGACCTGCCCCCATGGTCCTTTTGCCTCCCACCACTCCCCCACATGCCTGCAGACCACTTACTCTTTCCAACAAGTTGGGATAGTGCTTCTCACCCTGGGATCAAGGTTATCTGTGGTCATTGAACCCTTGGAAAGCACAGTAAAGGGGAGGCGAGCGGTGGGCGGCTGACTTGCACTTGAAAAAGTGTAGGGCCTTGGAGGAGTCAATCGGTGAGGACCCTGCAAAGGGGGAAGCAGAGAAGTGGAAGGAAACCCAGTGAAGCCAAGGAAAAAGAGCCTTTCCAGAAGGAGTGAGGGGTCCACTCTGACCCCTGGTTTCTCTTCTCTGCCATCCTTTCTTCACCTCTTTGCTTGACTCAGCCCTCCTCACCTTTTTTCATTTTGACTCACTTCCTTCAAGCTCCTCCACACTCCTCGCCCCCTCGTCCTTGGCAGTACACACCTGGCTAAATAAACCCCAGCCATCTGTCTTCTCACCGGCTGAACGCGGCAGGAAGAATCCACCCAGCCAGCCCAACGGGTTTTACCTGAACCAGAGAAAGCACAGACCTCACACAGGCACAGGGCATCCTCGCCATACGCTCTGGTGCCTGCTTGATCAAAAAAGGAAGATGTCCTTGCAGGCCTCCCACCGCCCCCCACCCCCACCCCCACTGGCCCTCCAGCTGATGACCCTGTCCCACACTTCCCTGCACAAACTGAAATCAGCAGACCGGATTCCCTTGTTGTCTGCCCCCAGGGCAAAAGCCCCTCGTCTTCTTCCCCTTCTATGCCCCCCTCCCTTTCAACCCCCAACCCCTGGCTTCCATCCCCTCCGGAGCAAAGTTATCCCTATTCTCCCTCCCCTCCCCTCCCCTTCCCTTCCCTTTCTTTCCACTTCCCTCCCTTTTTGATGTCAGCTTCTCCATCTTCTCCTTGTCTTTCTCCGTCGCCCCCACCTCCCCGGGCAGTCCGGCCTCGCCTCTACCTGCTGCGGTCCTTGCTAAAAGGCAAAGGGAGGGGGGGAGGCAAATGGGACCGTCTCCACCCTGGTCAGAAGGGGGACCAGAAAATCACAGACGGATTTCAGCTACCAAAGAGCCTCTCCTCTGCAGCTGGCAGTCGAGAGGGGATGCCTTGAGACTGTGTGAACACCCAGCTCCCCGCCACCAAGCTTTCCGCAGTGATTTTAGCATCAGACGCTGCGTGAGCCTCGCCTGGAACAACGTTCCACCGCGATCGGCCATATAGGAGGTAACGGCGGCCTGGACTCGGTTAGTAGGGACAGCGATGGGGAGAGGTGCTCGGATTCTGGTTTTAACTGTAATGAAATCACTCGCCGTGTAATTACGCACTAAACGTGTCTCCTCTGCTTGTTCCATGAGGACAGGGCCCAGGCTTGTCTTGGTCCCTGTGCCCCCTACCCGACGGGGCTTATCAGTAAGAATGACACAAAAGCTCCAGGTACTGTCCCAAGCCCTTCACATCTGCTCCGTCCTGAGAGGACGATTGTTACAGATGGGGAGACTGAGGCACAGAGAGGCGGGTGACTTACCCAAGGCACACAGCCAGGAGGTGGCAGAGGTGGGAAACAAAGCCAGAGGCCTCCTACCAGAGCCTGCCCTCTTCAACACTAGCCTGGCATCAGAAAGAAGCCGCCATGAATATCTTTGATTAATGGGGTGAGGGGGTAGAGAGGGGGAGATGTGTTGTGGGTCATTTCAGCTCTCTCTCCTTACAATCCTTTTAGAGGGGAGGGGTTTCTCTGTTTTCTCTTTCGTTCAATGACGGTCAATGTCATTGGATGCCTTGTGCAGAATGACCTTTTTTTTTTATTAAGATCTTATTTATTTATTTGAGAGAGAGAGGGAGAAGCAAACTCCCTACTGAGCAGGGAGCCCGATGCGGGGCTCAATCCCAGGATGCTGGGATCATGACCTGAGCCGAAGGCAGACGCTTAACCCACTAAGCCACCCAGGCACCCCAGCTTGGCCTTTTCTAAGTACAAGCAGCACCAGCCCAGACCTGGCCGATGAGCCTGTGTTTTGATACATCATGTCCGTTTAAGGCACAGGCTCACCGATTCCAAAGTACAGCTCCTACCTTGGGCAACATGAAATCCAAGCGGATCCTGACTCCGAGGATACCCAGGACGTTTCTTTTCCAAAAAGAAGGATCCAGTTCACAGATACCCTCCCCTCCTTACCAAGGTCCTCGTGGTTTCCCTGTGAGTGATCCAGAAAAGAAGAAAGGACGCATCCAAGGAGACGTGGGTCAAAGCCATCTTCGTACGGGGGACACGGGTGGCTGAGTTCGGGGCTGCCCTCCCTTCCACCAGGACCTATCAGCTCATTGCCCGAAATTCAGCAAGATCATCGGTCCCTTTGAAATTAAGACCACTGCTCCTTTACTTAAGTGGTCGTGATAGCTCCCAGCTCATAAATGGCACGAGCTCCAAAGCCATCATTCTCTGCCCATTGTCTCTGTCTTAAAGTGTTAATCCAGCATCCCTAGAAAGGGGATATATTGTATTATTAGCAGCAAGAGGAGACCTGCATATTGGAATAAGAGTTTGAAGAGGAAGTTGGAAGGAAAGAGAGAATTTTGGATTTCCTTTGTCACTCGATAAATCCTAAAGTACTGGGTCTTGGGGATGCCCACGCCTTTGTCTCAGCTCTTAGTCTGTCCCTTGCATCGGTCAGCTACAGCTGTCTAACAAACCATCTCGAAACACAGTGACTTAAAACAACAACTATATGTTGTGGTTTTTTTTTTCTCACGTGTATTTGGGTCACCTGGACAGTTCTGTTCATCCCGGCCGGGCTCGGCTGACCTGGGCGGGGCTCACACCTGCACCTACCATCCTCTGGCAGGTTAGCTAGAGGCTGGCTGGTTTGGAATGACTTCGGCGGGGATGACTCAGTTCTTCTCTACGTCTCCCTCACATCCATCCAGCAAGCTAGCCCAGGCACGTTCTTGTGGCAAAGGCAGAGGAGTGAGAGAGAAGAGAAACTCTAGACATCTTGAGGCCTCGTCTAGGGACCCGTGTCTGTGGCTCTGGGGCATTCCGCTGGCCAGAGCAAGGTGCGGGTTCCAGGTCGGGGCGTGGAGAGGGAGACCCCGCCTCTTGTGGGAGGAGCCGCAAAGTCCCAGAGCAAAGGGCTTGCCCTGGGGAGGGGTGCATAAGGGCAGCCTGGGGGCAGGGGAGAGTGAGGCTTGCTCTTTCTGACTTAGTTTCCTTCCTCTGAGCTGGCTGAGGCTCGTTTGCCACAGTCACTCTCCTGTCCTGTGACTGTGACTCCTGTCACAGTCACTGTCCAACGCTCCTTGCTTTCTGGCTTCACTCCAATCTCCAATTTCCCCTGTGCCTCCCTTGGGTATCCTTTGGGGACTCTATCTCATTCCTCACTCCCCAAGCCCCCAACCGCACCTCCACCCATCCCTGGAGGCTGAAGAACCCCCTGACATACTTCAGGATTGGGCTTCCTCCGGTTTCCCAGGCTTTTCTCATTCCTTCCATCTCCTGCGAGAGAGTATTTCTCCTCCAGTGCTCAGGAGGGGTTCGGCCTGGATGTCTGCTTTCTCAGCCCCCTCCCTCCTCACTGTTTTCCCTTGGGGGGGGGGGGGAAGGGGTTTAGTCCTCTGTTTCCATCCCCACGTCTCCACAGCGAGCCTAGGGGTTGGTCCCATTTTTCCGATGGGACAACTGAGGTTCAGTCACTTGCCCAGGGTCACAGTCACTGAATCACTGGGTCCCGATTTGAAACGAGATCCATCTGGTTCCTCAATTTCTCTTTCTGACCGTGAGCACCGCCTTCTCACTGGTCTCCCTGCTTCCTCTTCTCTCCCTGCTCTGATTTCTTCCCCCGACGACAGTCAAAGGGATACACTGAAGGGGGAAAGCTGATCAAGGCTCTCCCTTTTCTAAGACCCTTCAGAGATGCGACTCAGAACAGCGCGTTATCCGGGGCAAGATCCCGGACCGGGGAGCACATTGCTGTAAGGGACATTATGGAGGTAAATGGAAAGATTTGAATTCGTGGATTAAACAGTGGGGCAGTGTTACATCTCCTGATTTCGATAATGGTCCTGGGGTTGCTGAAGAGAATCTCTTTGCTCTGTAGCTCCACGCCAAAGCACTTACGGGGATCGAGGGACACAGGGTCTGCAATCGCCTCAAATGTTCAGAAGGCTGTGACATGAAACAAATGTGGCAAAATGTGATTGACTAATGAATTGAGGGAAGAGGAGTTCTTTTTACCCTTCCTGCTAGTTTTCTGTAGTTTGATCTTACTTCAGGTGAAAAACAAGACAACAGGGGGCGCCTGGGCAGCTCAGCCGGTTAAGTGCTAGACTCGATCTCAGCTCAGGTCTTGATCTCGGGGTCGTGAGTTTGAACCCCGAGCCTAGCGTGGAGCCTACTTTAAAAACACACACACACACACACACACACACACACACATGGGCCCCTGAGTGGCTCAGTTGGTTAAGCATCTGCCTTCAGCTCAGATCATGATCTCAGGTCCTGGGATCGAGCCCCATGTCAGGCTCTGCACTCAGTGGCGAGTCGGCTTGTCCCTTTGCTCCTCCCCCCTGCTCGTGCTCTCTCTGTCTCTGTCTCTCTCTCTCAGATAAATAACATCTAAACAAAAAACCCAACAACAACACCTAAGTAAATAAATTAAAAACAAGACAACAAAAACAAAAACATTTATCCTGTCCCTCGGTCGATACCCATGAGAAATGAAAACCTGTGTTGTCACCAAAACCGGTGCACGGGTGTTCAAAGCAGCATCATTCCCAATACCCAAAAAGTGGAAACAGCCCCAATGTCCATCCCCTGGATGGGGGAACCAGATGTGGTGTACCAAATCGGCGGAGTATTACTTAGCCATAAAAAGGAATTAAGTCCTGATCCCTGCTATGTGGGCGAACTTGGAAAACATTATGCTAAGTAACAGAAGCCAGCCACACGAGGCCCCTTTTGTATGATTCTATTTACGTGGAATGTCCACGCCAGATAGATCCATAGAGACAGAAAGCAGATTGGTGGTGGTTGCCTAAGGTTGGTGGGGAAGGGAAATGGGGAGTGACTGCTGCTGGGTATAGGGTTTCTTGTTGGGTGGGTTTCTTGTTCTGGAACTAGGTAGGGGTGATGGTTGCCCAGCTTTGAGAATGTACGGAAAACCACTGAATTGTACACTTAAAATGAGTGAGTTTTATGGTATGAGAATTGCATAGCGACTTAAAGTAACGATGCTAACAGCAAGCCTTTCGATGACTGTGTATCATCTTGGGGATCAGACCCCAAACCCATGGTTTACCTACAAAGTGTCCCTTGGCCTCGCTCAGCCAAGCTCCCGACACTCCAGCAGCCTGACCTGCCTTCTTGCCCTTCCAGTGCTGCCTCTGGGCCTTTGCACCTGCTCTTCCCTTCCAATCTTGTTGGACAAGCTCTATACACCTTGGAGTTTTAGCTTACAACTGACTTCCCGCAGGAAGGTCATCCCTAATCCCCAGAGACCAGGTCCTAGGCTCCCAAAGTAGCATTTTTTTTTTTAAAGATTTTATTTATTTATTCGTCAGAGAGAGCGAGCGAGCGAGCACAAGCAGGCAGAGTGGCAGGCAGAGGCAGAGAGAGAGGGAGAAGCAGGCCCCCCGCCGAGCAAGGAGCCTGATGCGGGACTCGATCCCAGGACCCTGGGATCATGACCTGAGCTGAAGGCAGCTGCTTAACCAACTGAGCCACCCAGGCATCCCCCCAAAGTAGCATTTGAGATCATTTCCAGGTGACTTATTTTCATAATCATGCGTTTATTTTAATGCATGCTGGGGTGGGGGCAGGGGAAGGAACCGTCCATCACACCTGTGATTTCATGACTACTGGTGCTTAGAATGAGCCTAAGGTAGCCCCATGGGAACCCATTTAAGGAAGAAAAAAACCCAAGTTGGTTGAAAGAACAAATTAAATATACCAACAGTAAACGCAGTATTCTGCACAAATTGTGAAATGGTCCTTTGGGAATGCCAGAAGTTGAGAAGCCCCCCAGGGGGGCGGCTTAACTCTGCCTGACCTCCCATAGCAGCCACCAGGCTAATTAATAACGATCGCTTGGGGAATGATTGCTTTATGTCTGTCTCCCCCCCTTCCCCTCCCTGCTGGGGTGGGGCAGGGCTGGGCCTGTCTCCGTCTGCGTCCCCAGCATCGCCCACATAGGGTGGGGCACAGAGCAGGTGCTCAGGGAAGGTGTGTTGAAGGAATGGTGCCGAGCTGCCTCGGGGTGTGGGGCCTTTCCGCCAAGGGCACTAGGGAGCCTTAGCACGGTTTAATCGGGAAAGTCAAGGCTCATCTGTGCTTTAGGAACTCTGGGCTCTCTCTGTACTCTGGCCCAGAAGATCAACACTCCTCCCTGCACTGCGTTTTCCTAGCAAACTCCTCTTTATCAATTCTCCTCTGCCAGGAAGACTTCTAAACCCCAGGCTGGGGCAGGCAGCTGCTCCGGGCTCCCACAGGCCCCTGCGTCCCCCTATTCCAGCCCTGACGACACTGGGGACAGGACTGTATCCTCCACAGTCCTGGGAGGACTTCACGAGGTCCGCCCTGGGCTCTCTGTAATCCCTCGAGAGCAAGTGCACTGACCGGACCTCACTCCCTCCACCTCCCCCGAGGTCCCCCGTCTTTCTCTCCATCTGGCTCCTCTCCAGCTATTTCTGGCTCCTCTCCTTGAATACACCGCCACGTGCATTACTTTTAAAGCCATCTGTGCTCAACACCACTGCTTTCCTTCTTACCCGCTTTTTACCATTTTTAACCTTTTATTTTTATTTATTTTTTAAAAGATTTCATTTATTTATTTGACAGAGAGAGAGAGAGATCACAAGTAGGCAGAGAGGCAGGCAGAGAGAGAGAGGGGGAAGCAGGCTCCCCACCGAGCAGAGAACCCGATGTGGGGCTCGATCCCAGGACCCTGAGATCATAACCTGAGCTGAAGGCAGACACTTAACTGACTGAGCCACCCAGGCGCCCAGCCTGATGTTTTCGACGTTCATCCATGTTGCAGCGCGTGTCAGCACTTGGTTCCTTGTTGGGGCCGGATATTACTCTGTTGTACGGATACACCACATTTTGTTTATTCATGCATTGATTGGTGGATGTATGGGTTGTTTTCACCTTTTGGCTATTGTGAATAGTGCCGCTATGAACATTCTCGTCCTAGTTATTGTTTGAACACGTGTTTTCAATTATTTGGGGGTGCATAACTGGCAGTAGGTCTATGGGGATTCTCTGTGCCAATTACAGAGGAAAACACCAGACTGTTGGCTAGACCGTTTTACCGACCAGCAGTGCATGGCAGTTCTGATTTACTGCGTCCTTGCCAACACTCGTTCTTGTCCACTTTTTTCATCATGGCCATTCTACTGAGCGTGGAAGAGTGTCTTACTGTGGTTTTGATTTGCATCTCCCTGGTGACTGCTGACTTTGGACACCTTTTGCAAACTACCCACAGCCTCTCCCCCAACCCCGGCCCAGGCCCGCCCCCTCCAAAAGTCATTTTCTCCACGCTTGCCAATCCAAAGGTTTATCTCCACTCCCGTTCTTTTTTTTCTTTTTTAAGATTTATTGATTGATTTGAGGGGGTGAGGGGCAGAGGGAGAGAATCTCCAAGCAGACTCCCGACTGAGCACGGAGCCCAATGTGGGATTCAATCCCAGGATCCCCGAGATTGTGACCTGTCAGCCCCCATTCTTTCCTCTCCTCTAGCAATTTTGGACACCTTCCTCTCTCTCCAGCCATGTCCTGCCCGTTCTTCTTGCTCTTCCTTTTCTCTTTTCTGGAGGGAGATGTGGGGCGGTGGGCCAGTTTATTCAACTTCTCTGTATTTCAGTTTCTTCATCTGCGAAAGGAGAGCGGTAACAGTTTTGACTTCTGGGCTGTTGCAATGATTCAGTAAGCTGATGGATATGAAAGGCTTAGAAGTGTGCCTGGCACACAGTAAGCAATAGATAAATGTTTAATGTAGAGAGGGGTAGAAAGGGTCAAGGGCAAGACAACCCCCAAGGCCATTTTGGGGGTCCAGGGCATGCAGGTGGGGGGCCCACCGCCTCTATAGCCAACTCAAAAGTTTTCCTAGGGGCAGTAGGGGCAAGGTGGGGGGTGCAAAGGGAGAGTTCTCAGAACTCAGTATTTTTGTTTACATTATATGTATTTCTTTGAATGGATGATACAAGGTTCGAACTTTAGGAAAGTAGAGAAAGATCTACCCTCCACCCACCCTGTCTTCCTCTCCACAGACAACTGCTGTTACCAGTTTGTCTTTGCTTTCGAAGATATTCTGTGCCTTTACCAAGCAAAAGCTTGTATTTTTTTTCGCCCATGCCCCCACTTTTAAATCATTATACACTCTGGTCCCCTCTTTGCCTTTCCTTTTCTTGACTGGATGCATAGCTTGTTCTGTGTCGGTTCGGGTATGACTTCCTCATTTTAGGGTTACTTCGTGTCCCATTATGGGTCAGGCCACAGTTTATTTAATGAGTCCCCCATTCGTGGACAGCTAGGTTGTTTCCCGGTTCGTGTGTCGGTTTTTTTTTTTTCCCCCCGCCTCCCAGGAGTTTTTATAAAAACAAAAACAATGCTCCCCAACCCGACCCTTGATTAGCATTTGTCGAGAAACGAGCAGAGCCCCAACCTGCCCACTCCCGCTGCCCGCACCTGCCGTGGGTACCCCCACCGCCTGGACCCCACTGCTCCCGCTGCGCGTTAGGCGCGGGTCCTAGCTGTCAGGCGCGGGCCCGGGCCCCCCGAAGCCCCGCCCCGCGGCCGGCCCGCAGTCGGGCCGATTCAAATCCAGCCAATGGCAGCGTGTAAACAAACCCAGGCCCCGCCCCTCGATGAATAATTCCCCGAGCCGGCGCGGGGCCCAACTAACCCGGCAGGGGGTGGGGGCGGGACAGAGCGGTGGCCCCGCCCCCAGACGTGGGCCAATGGGCGGCCAGACCCCGCCCCCCGCACTTGCCGCGCTGAGGACCCGAGTCCGGGCTGGGCTCGCAGCTGCCTGATTTCGTCGCCAACCTCGGCGTCTGCCTTCCGAGCCCGCGGGTAGGGCCGGGAGCTGGGGCAGCGCACTCCCCCTGTACGAGCCATATTTAAAGGGCGCGGTCAGAGGGCAGAGGTGGGACCGGAGTCAGTGCCCTCTGATTCCCTCTTCTGTCCTCGCTTCGCGGCTAAAACCCGGGTCCTTGGAGAGAGAGGTCTTTGATGGAAACTTTCTCTCCTCAAACCCCATTGAAACGAAACCTGAAGGGACCGCAGGGTGTTTTAGGATTGGGCAAGGCTTCTTCTTGTTTTGTTCCCTCTTGTTCCTGAAGTGTTCCACACATACAGAAAAGTGCACGAATCGTAAGTGTGCGGCTGAACCGAAAACCAAAAACACCCATAGCACCAGCATCCTCCCAGATCAAGAAACAGAGCTTGAGTTGGCGAAGTTTTCAACTTTGCAGCGGCCCATGCGAGGAAGGGGCGGCGACCGGCCGCGACGGTCCTGGTTTTGACTTTCAGAGGGACAAACGCAAGAAAACCCACCCCCTGTCTGTAGGGACATGGTGATCAGGCCAGACGTTGGTGAGGGTCCTGCAGGATGGGAGGAGAGCTGGCCTGGCTGGAGGGTTGGGAAGGCAAAGGGGACTTGCAGCCAATGGGCTTAAAGTGGAAAAAAGCCCTAGGATAGGGCGGCTTCCTCCTCCAATTACTGGACCCTTCCACGGCCAATAGTGGGTTCCTTTTCAGCTGCTAGGTTATAACGAAAACAGTCCCCTTAAGCGTTGAGATGAAGGGCAGAAATCCAAGTTCGTGTTGGGGCTGTGGGGTTTTAATAACCCCACGTCCAATGCCTAGGGCCTTGCTTGCTATTGAGAGGGCCACAAGGGCCTACAGAAGCCATTTCCCTTACAGCAAATTGTTTGGACCCCCTTGTTCATTCAGCAAACATTTACGAGGTGTCTGTCACCTGCCCAGCCTTATGTTAGGAAAGAGGAGATACTGTGACCCATATGGGGTTAAGTCCCAACTTGGCAGGCAAGAACCCTGTGCTGGGGGCCCAGCAGAACGCAGAGATGCAGCCTATTTGCTGGCTGAGGATATGTCTGGTCCTAATCTTTCACATCTGTCCACTGCTTTGTCCCTATTCCCCAAGACCCTCTGGATCCTTGCTTCGTTTCATCCTCTCTGTGATCCTCATACAAAGTTCGGACCCAGGGGACACGGAGCCCGGTTTGAATCCCAGGCTCTGTGACCTTGATCTGGTGTCTTACCCTCTCTGAATCTGTTTCTCCTTCACAAAAATAGAGGATAGAATTGAGGTTTAAAAGAGAGTTAGCGGGGCGCCTGGATGGCTCAGGGGGTTAAAGCCTCTGCCTTCGGCTCAGGTCATGATCTCAGGGTCCTGGGATCGAGCCCCGCATCGGGCTCTCTGCTCAGCAGGGAGCCTGCTTCCCCCTCTCTCTCTGCCTACTTGTGATCTCTCTGTCAAATAAAATTAAAAAATTTTTAAAAACTATTTATTTATTTGACAGAGAGAGAGAGAGATCACAAGTAGGCAGAGAGGCAGGCAGAGAGAGGGGGAAGCAGGCTCCCC
>CM052888.1:43956040-44003550 GCA_028534135.1 Potos flavus
CAGGGAGCCTGCTTCCCCCTCTCTCTCTGCCTACTTGTGATCTCTCTGTCAAATAAAATTAAAAAATTTTTAAAAACTATTTATTTATTTGACAGAGAGAGAGAGAGATCACAAGTAGGCAGAGAGGCAGGCAGAGAGAGGGGGAAGCAGGCTCCCCGCTGAGCAGAGAGCCTGATGTGGGGCTCGATCCTAGGACCCTGAGATCATGACCTGAGCCGAAGGCAGAGGCTTTAACCCACTGAGCCACCCAGGCGCCCCTAAAATGGACCAATAAGACGGATTTGCTGGATGGGTAGATGCACAGATGTGTGATAAAGCCACTGTAGTGACACACTGAGGGTCTGATCTAAGTGGCAGGCAATTAGGCGCTCACCACTTTCCCACGTGTGAAAATTTTCATGATAAAATGTCGGGGTGTGGGGGGGAGTTATTGATATTTAACTATACACTCTCATTGGACTGATGAGAAAGTGGAGGAGCTAGAAGACAAGTGACTCACCCCAAGTTCATCTGATGACTTAGAGCCAGTTGGTGATGGAACGAATGCCTGGGTGTCCCGGCTTGGCCCCCATCCTGGCTCAGTAGCCCTGGGACAAGAAGCTGAACCTATCTGGGTCTCACCACCAACTCAGTCCTTAACCTAGAACTCCCAACTTGTGTGGGATTCTCAGAGGGAAGGTAGGTGCCATCCCCAAAAGACAGGTCACTTTTCGTCTGGGACCATAATGATCCCTACACCGGCCTTGGACATTTGATCCCCCAGGGCTTGGCCAGCTGTGGCTAGGTTTGGGGTTGACCTTGGCTTCCTTCGCACCTAGCCAGGCCCATTCCACGTGGCATGGCCTCAAGACCTTCTTCCGAAGAGGTCAGGTGTGTCTGTTGGGGGGGTGGTATTCTCTCTTTGTTCCAGAGACCTTTCTTGAGCACGAAGTACCAGGCAGTGTTCTTGGGGTGAGGGACACCAGTGCCCACCTGCCGTGGAATGCAGGGGGGCAACTGAAGCTAGGTCTTTTTTGCAATCTACTAACTTTTAACCAGTCTTCAAGTGCTGAGCTCTCCGGGGGGCTGGCAGATTTGACAGACCCGAGTGCCACCCAGCTCAAATTGGGTCCTACTTCCTGGTTGTGGCCAAAAATACTTCCCTTCTCGAAGCCAACTTCTCTATACGCTGTAAAATGGGATTCAAGGTTTCTAGATGGCGGTGGCTAGAGGTCTCTTCCCGGTGGGCGCTACTGAGGTCTGAAAACATTGTGCTTGGCACTAGTTAATACACGAGGAGTAGCTCCGTAGAGATAAACCACGGCAAATAGAAGGGCAAGCTACACAAAAACAAAGTCTAGGGCGCCTGGGGGGCTCAGAGGGTTAAAGCCTCTGCCTTTGGCTCAGGTCATGATCTCAGGGTCCTGGGATCAAGCCCCGCATCGGGCTTTCTGCTCAGCGGGGAGCCTGGCTCTCTGCCTACTGGTGATCTCTGTCAAATAAATAAAATCTTTAAAAAAAGAAAAAAGAAAGTCTAAGTGTGTATATGGCCCTTCTCCAAAGGGTCCCATACCTCCAGTATATATGTTATGGATTATTATGTAACTTATTATTATTACGGATTATTCGCCACTGTCTCATGTTTGGGGCAACCCCTGCGTTGACTTCTGAAGTTAAATTTACTTTTTACATAATAATCACAAATGGTCAGCACTACCTGGCACTTCCTGTCAGGAGCAGATCGCTGCGAGGACGTATCTGGTCCCAATGACCTTGTGAAATGAGGCCTATGACTGAGATGAAGCAATGGAGGCACAGAGAGGTGAAGTGACTTGCCCAAGGTCACACAGCAAGGACGCGCCAAAGGCAGGACGGGAACCGGGGGCTCACCGGTTTGAGTCACGGTCCTTAACCTCTGTGATCTCTTAAAAAATATGAAGAGTACCACCAAAATACTAGGATAAATATTAAAGCTTGAAACACAAGTTCTCCATCACGAATTCATTCAACACACATTTATTAAGCAGTTTCTGTATGCACGGAGCTTTTTAGGGCACCGGGAGACAGAAGGTAATAGAGGTCTCCCAGGCCTGTGCACCCCTTAAGGACAGGCCGGTCCGGGCCATCTGGGTCCTCGCTGGGCCCCTAGCACGGCACAGGACACGCAGTAGGCGCCCACCAAGCTTTCCCTGAACGAACGCGGGAATCTAGTGTCCCGCCCGCAAGGCGTTCACGGGCTCGTAGGGCGGAAACGGACCCAACACCACCGAGACGTCCTGGGGCTTCTGGGAATCCCATCGGCGCGGGCTGGGAGGCCTCGAGGAAGCGCTGAAGTTGGATCCCGCGTTCCTGGCGCCCTCCCCGGGGCCGTTGCAGGTCGGCAAAGACCAATTGAGGTGAGTGATCAAGCCAAGCCCGGGGTCCCGGCCGGTCGCCCCCAACCCCCCCGCCCCGCCTCCGCCGCCTTCCACCCTTTTCGCTCCCACTCCCGGCTCCTTCGCGGTTCCACCGGCGAGGCGCCCTCTCTTTATCCTCTACTCCCGCTACCTTTTCGAACCTTCGGCACCCACCCTGGGCGCGTCCTCCCGCCCGGCGACTGTCCCCCGCGTCGGGCGCGCGCCCCGGGAACACGGCGCCCCTTCCCCAGCGGGCAGGGCGCCCGGGGTCTGGGAACGCGAATCCCTTTAGCCATTCCCCCCAACACCGAGCGCCGTGCGCGGCAGTCCGCCGACTCTACCAGAGCCTGGGAAGGCGCGACCCCAAACCCCCGAGACTGGGGCTGGGAGGGGGCGGCGCTGGCGCGGAAGGCACCCTCCCGGGGCGTCCTCGGCCTCCCATTCGCTCGCGGGCCCGCCGCTCGGCGTCCGGAGCCGGGGCTGGTGTGCGGAGCGCGGGGCGGGGCCTCCCCGAAGCCCGTCCCCCGGCGAGGGCGGAGGGAGGAGGAGGAAGAGGAGGAGGAGGAGGAGGAGGAGGAAGGGGGGGCGGACACAAAACCTGCAAGGGTTTTTTTTTTTTCTTTTGCATTTAATAAAAAAAAAAAATTTTTTTTTTTTTCAAACCCGAGGGGTCCTCCCCGGAGCGCGCGCGGGTCCGGGGCGCCTGGGCCGCGGCGCGGGGCGGCGGCAGGGGCCTGGCGGAGGCTGACGGGCGGCCGCCATGCGATCAGGCAGTGCGCTGACCGGCCCGGCCGGTCGGCCCCTTCTGGGTCCTCCCTTTGCAGCCCGTGCGGGGCCGTCTCGGAGACCCCGCGCCGACGGCTGCTCAAACATCAGGGTGAGTTTCTCACAATGTAGCAATTTCTCTTTAAATCTCTTAACTCTCTCTACCTGCGAGTCGGGGCTGTGACAGGGCGCAAAAGCGAGGGGGGAGTGGGGGTTGGCGGCGAGGGTGTGTGTGGGGGGAGCCGGAGCCGGGGCCGAACCCACCCCCCCGACACTCACACACTCAGCCCCCCAACCGGGGCGCAGCGCCCGCTGCCTCTTTTTCTGCTCGGCGCCCACCACCCCCGGCAGCCCCCCCACACCCCCCGCGTCTCTCCCACCATCACCGCCGCCCCGATCCTGCGGGGACCCCCCCCCCGGGCTCCCCTGCCCAAACCCCGCGCCCGGTACCTCCCCGGCCCTCCCGCCGACTGCCGGGGATACAATGGAGCGGCGGAAAAACGAGACCTAACGTTCCACGGGGGGAGGGGCGGGGAGACCCCCTCCCCCGGCCCGGGGGCCCCCCTCCCCTCACCCTGCTCCCCGCCTTTCGGAGAAGAGGGCAATGGGGCAGCGGTTGGTGCTCTCCCGGCCGGAGGTGGCGAGCCTTCATCTCCCCCTCTTGCCCGTCCTCTGCGCCCCCTCCCCAAATCCCTGCCGGGGGTGTCGGGGAGAAACGGGGCCTCCGGCAGGCTGGGGAGGGATGGATGCGGAAGGAGGCCGTTGGGTCTCCCCCTCCCCACCGCCCCTAAACAATGAAAGGAGTTGACTTGGTCCCCCAACCCCCAGCGATGAAGGGAGTTGACCCCCTCCCCCGCTAGCGGGCTGGTCCCGGAGGGGGCCGTTACGGGGAGGGGGAGGGGAGGGAGGGGAACCTTACCCCTGTCACCTCCCGAGATTTGGGGCGGCCCCCCATCTCCACCCCCTCGGCCTGGGAATGGGAGGCACCAGGCCCAGCCCGGGCACCGCGCTCGGGTGGTGACCTTTAGACAAAGGCAACCCTTTCCCTGGGGTGAGCCCGGACGAGCCGGGCCCGCGGCCTCCCCGGGCCCCTGCGGAGGGCGGCCAGGCCCGCGGGCACCCGGAGGGAGGGATGGAGGAGGAGGGAGGAGGGATGAGGGATGGAGCCATCTGGTTTTCCCATCCCTGGCTGCCCCTCGGCTGCTTCCCGGCTCCTGTCACGGGCGGCCGCGGGGAGACGAGGGACCAGGGGCCGCCGGGGCCTTGGTCCGCGGCCGGCGGAGAACCGGGCGAGGAGCTGCGCCGGGGCTCCCGCTCGGGATCCGGCTCCGGGCTCGGGGCTCGGGGGCCAGCGGGTGATCGGAAGGTACGGTGGCTCCTTCCTCTCCGCGCCCCTTTGTTTTGCTTTGTGGTTCTGAGCAGCTGAACTTCCTGGGAGGTGGGGTCATAGGCCGCCGTGTCAGCTCTCCCCTGGAGGCTGGGGTGACAGGTCTCAGCCCTCTGGTTGTTCCCAGGCTGTGGGCTGCAGTCGGAGCCCAGCCTCATGTCCGGACAATCGGCCCCTTTTGTCGCAGGGCCCTCCAGTAGAATAATAACCATCTGGGGATGGACCGGGTGTTTGCGTTTCCCTCGCACCTCCTTTCTGCCGGCGCCTGTGAGGGGGACACACAGTTCCCTCGCTCTCTCGGTGCGCTTTCACCCCGGGGTGGGCCTAAGGGGCTCAGGCAACTCTGACCTGTGGGATGGTGGGCGAACGGGGGGAGTCGGACAGTTCAGGAATGATCCCCTTCCCTCGTGCTGATATGTCTGGTGGGACTTACCTACCCCGCCCTCTCCCACAGCTCCCCCACTCCTAGAAGCCGGAAATAACAACATCTCTCTACCCTGGGGAGCCTTATGGACTGGCTTCTGCTACACACTGGCCACAGCCCCAGGAGGAAGTAGGGACAGTGATTAGTCCCATTTTGCAGACAGGCTAACGGAGGCTCAGAGAGGTTCAGTGACTTGCCCAGGGTCACACAGCGCCAATTCGCAATCGTTTCCGGTTCCTCCAACTGAGCTCAAGACTGTTAAGTTCTCCTGTACCCCTCTCTGGCACTTTGTCCCGTTGATTTCAGTTGACTTGGGTCTCAAATGTAATAATAACCTGGAAGGAGCTATTGTTGTGTCCCCCCCACCCCCGCCGTCGCCCAGCGTCCCCTCCCTCCACCTCCACCCCATGCTGGTTTTGGGGAAGAGTGGAAGTCTGGCTGAGAGCAGAATCGTTTCAAACGTGGCTGGAGCAGAGCGCTTGCGGGAAGAGCTGAGACTTGGAGGTGTGTGGGTCCGGAAGGGGTGCCGCAGGCCTGGCTGCGGGGGGAGACTCGGGCGCACCTGGGAGCTGGCCCCACCGTCATCCTCTTCCTCCACCTGAGCTGGGACTTAGCCCCGCCAGCAAGAAAGCCGAGCTGCTGTTGGGGACCTTCGTGGTCACTCTGCGATGTCACCTCCCGTGGCGCCCTGGCAGAGAACCTTCTCGCCCATCCTCGCATGGCTGGCGACAGACGCCCTGCCCCACTGTGTAGCCTTAGGCGGGTCCCTTGAGTCCCTAGTCCTCAGTTTCTTCATCTGCAGGTGACGATAATTATAGTTCCCTTAACTGACCTTGAGGTGGGTGAAAGTATTATCCAAACGTGTTATTTTTGTCATTTAGCAGATGAGATATGGAGTGCCTGTAGGGGGTGGGGAGGGATGTTGGGTGCTGGGCATTTAAGGGCCCGGAGGAGGACCCTGTGGCCCCAGGGGTTGGGGGGTGCGCTGAGGGCCATCTGTAAATCGGTGACATTCCCCCTGCCGGCTCTCTGAACAGGGACCCTTCCCCTTCAGGACAGACTGGTGCTGATTAAACGTGGGGGGGTTTGCTGAGGAAGAGGGGCTGGAGGGCCCCCCTCGCCCAGTAAAGAGGGTAACGCAGATGATCTCGCCATTTTACAGATGAGAAAACTGAGCCCAAGGAAAGCCCGTTCCTTGGCTGGGAGGAGACCCCAACCCAGACGACAGGGGGTGGGAGAGAGTGGGAGAGGGGTTCCCCGTGTGTCAGCAGAGCTTGGGGAGATGACGTTTGGAGCAAGCCCTTGTCCCTTATCTGCTGTCCCGTCCTTGACGCGTAAATATCTTCCTTCCTGAGATGGTAGGCGTAAGGCATAATAATTCCTTTGGGGCAGGAGGAGAGGGGCTGTGGGGGAACATCCAGGTCCCTCAAGCCTGAGTGTTTCCTGAAAATAGGAACTGATTTTTTTTTTTTGAGTGGAGAAGCATGAGTAAGGCCCTAGAGGGACAGGCCTGGGCTCCACCCCCCCTCCCTGCTGACTTCCTTCCCAGAGGCCTCTGGGGCCTTCCCCAGCCTTCCCTCGGGATCGTGGGGTCTTCCCCTCCCACCCCCAAGAGCTGTGGAAGGGGTCAGCGCCAAGCACTGAGGCCTGGTAGGAGGGTCCTGGGGTGGGGGTGGGGGTTCCCCAGTTTCCTGGGGGCGGCCTTTGAGCCCCAGGCCCAGCCACCAGTGGAGTTCCCGCCAGGATTCCCAGCTCTCCCGTGTGGCTGTCTTGACTCCTGGTCTCAAGAATGCAGAGGGCCGCTGGTGGGGGGGGTGGGGGGGGTGGGGGGGGAAGTTAATTGGAAACAGGAAAACATGGCATTCCTTTCCAGCGGGCCTGGGCTTGGAAAGCAGCGAGGGGCTGCCTTTTTCCCTGCCCTGCCCGGCCTGGGACAGGGGTAGGGGGCATAGTTATCTTGCTCTGGTCTCTTTTGGGTCTTCCCCTGCCAGGTACCCTCTCCATGGAAACAAGTGACCTGAGCTACGTCCGGGGATGGAAACCGCTCCCCCCACCCATCAGAATGAATTGCTCCCTACTAATTCCCTCGTCGTATCTGAGTTTTGTCCCCCCTGTTGGAACACCAAGGGACTGCCGCAGTTGGCTCCCCAGAGCGGGACACTTCACCCCAGAGACACATGGGAAATGTTTGGCTGAATTGTCCCCAAGGATTCCCTCCTCGCTCGTTCCTTCCGAATCCTCCCCTGCCTTGAGTACCAGGCATGACGGTTTTGTCCCCATCGGCGGAAGCCTTTGTGTCTCGGTGACACGCAAGAGTCCCCCCAATGGAGAGAGTTTTCTCAGACGTTTCTCGTTTGGTGACAATTAGTTTTGGGTCGGTTTGTGGCTTCGCGGTGGCTTCATGGTGGCGTGGGATCTGTTGGCCGGAGGGGCAGGGGAGAGCGCTTTTGTTCCTTTGATTGTCCCCAGTTAAGCTTCCTGAGGGCCTACTGTGTGCCAGGGACCCGGTCCGGGAGGAGGCTGGAGGCAAGTGTTGTCTCCAGGGCTGGGCTAGCTGCTGCCGGATTGGAGTAATTCTGTCTGGGTGGTCTGTGAAGACTCCAAGGAGGAAGCAACTTCTTTCTGTCCTTTTTTTTTCCCTCCTAAGTGGTACAAGCACAGGAGACATTCCAAACACCGAACGTAGTAAGTCTTTCCCTCCTCCCTCCCCCCACCCCGAGACAGCTCCCCAGTCCTGATGTTCCTTGCACACACATTTATAATCGTGTGTATGTCTTTAAGAATATTCCTTGGAGCGCCTGGGTGGCTCAGTCAGTTAGGCGTCTGCCTTCGGCTCAGGTCACGATCTCAGGGTTCTGGAATCGAGTCCCGCATCAGGCTCCTTGCTCAGCAGGGAGCCTGCTTCTCCCTCTCCCTCTCCCCCTCTCTCTGCTCATGCTCTCTCTCTCTCAAATAAATAAAATCTTAAAAAAAAAAAGATTTCTTTCACAGGCTTTCCCCATTGCCCTGTACGTTGCTTTTTCTCACTTTATTTCCTTGGCTGCACAGTAGAGGGAGGATTTCCTCCGTCTTTTTCTTGGCTGTGTGGTATTCTGTGGTTTGGGTGAACCCTCGCGTACTTAACACGGATGCGGAAGTGTTTCCTGGTGCACGGGGCTGGCAGGCTCGCGTCCCCGTGTCTTCCTGGGAATTGGGGGTGCCCGTGCAGTGTACTCCCGGGAGTGAGGTCCCCGGATCAAGAGTCTGCAGTTTATCATTTAGTTTTTCCTTGGAGGTACCTTCGCAGCTGCGCTTGGACGAAGTCGTTCCTCTCCTGCTCGGGGGGCCTTTTGTGACCTCCTGGCGTCTTCCTGTCCGCCCGTGGCCTGACAACGCAGGCCATGGGCGGACAGGAAGACGCCAGGAGGTCACAAATTGTGTGCTTGCCCCTTGGTGTGGAGGTCAAGGGCATGAGCTCTGGAAGCCGGCCGTCTGTGGGTTCGAATCCTCGCTCCTACCTCTTGCCGGTCAAATGGCTGCAGGCAAGGAGCTTGCTGTTTCTGGGCTCCGTTTTCCCGTCTACTAAATGGGTTCATCTCAGTGCCAACTTTTGGAAGGTCGTGAGGATTACATACCACGCAGAGAGTGCGTAGGTAGCCTTATCAGTCGTTGGCGGCGTTAACTGTCCTTCTTTGGCAGTTCTATGGGGGGGCACTTCGGTGGGGGGGACCCTCCAGATTCTTGGCCGTGAACCCTAATTGGCAGGCAGGGGAGGGAAGGCTTGCTTTTCCACTTAATTATAGTGGGACCCAGGCCAAAGGATCCCTCTTCTGGGTCTCAGTTGCCTTATCTGTAAAATGGGCCCACGATGGCTCCCTTGTAGGGTCTGCCATGAGGGCCGAATGGGGGCCGTGCTCTCCCGAGCTGGGCAGGCATCGGCTTTCGGAAACTGGTAACCGACGTTGCCCTTGTAGTCACTGGGATTACTGTTCTGCCGCGGGACCCGTGCTGACTGCTGCGCTCTGAAAGGTCTCCCTTGTCTTCCCCGAAGGCACATGGGAACAGTGTTGGCATAGTGAGCTGCAGAGGGCACAGAGCACGCTGCTCCGGCATGAGGCGTGGCGGCGTGACCCTGGGAACAGACCGAGCTTCCCCGTTCCGTGCCTCAGTTTCCCCAACTGAAAGACCGCAAACGACAGGAGACCTGCCTCCAGCTTCTCAGGGACGTTTAGTGCTGAACACAGTGCCTGGCACATGACAGGGGCTCAAAAAATGTTAGCGCTGGGGCGCCTGGCTGGCTCAGCTGGTAGAGTGTGTGACTCTTGATCTCTGGGTCGTGAGTTCAAGTCCCACACTGGGCACGGAGCCTGCTTTAAAAAAATGTGATGATGATGGTGATGAAGAGAAGTAGTAAAGTCTCCCGTGGGATCCGATACCCAGGTCCGTACTGCCTTCCCCCTAAACCGTGGGCAATCGGTATTGGCATTTTAAAGATTTATTTGTTTATTTGAGAGTGTGAGAGCGAGGCAGGGGGAAGGGGCAGAGGGAGAGAGAATCTCAAGCAGATTCCCTGCTGATCGTGGACCGCCCCCCTCCCCATGCAGGGCTCGATCCCATGACCCTGAGATCATGACCTGAGCCGAAATCAAGAGTCAGATGCCCAACCGACTGAGCCCACCCAGGCGCCCGTATCTTGGAGATTTTAAAGCACCCATCAGAAGTTGCGAGAGCAGCATAATTGGCCCCTCTGTGCCCATCACCAGCTTTAGCAGATTTCTGCTGATCTTTTTTTTGTGCGTTACCCTACCCCTACTGTGCTTTTTTGTTGTTGTTCTCTTCTGCTACTTTTAAGCAAATTCCGGATGTTCTATCATTTTAATTATATTACTGATGGTATTGCTGTTTCTGGGGTCGAGAATCTGTTCCAGCGCCTCCAGGATCTGTCCTTTTTGTGAGGGAGGAGACAAGAAGCCCATTTCCCAGGTGGGGAAAACTGAGGTGGCCGGGCGTGGGCTTTGGCAAGTTGTGTTTTCTCTGCGTTCCCTTCTTTGGGACCTGGGTGAGGTCCTTGTCTTAGCCACCCTGGGGCTTGGACCCTGGGGGCTGTTTCCGATGACACGGGTTTGGGATTTGTCCCCAATAGGACTGGCGTGGGCCTCGGTTCTGCGGTTCCATGCACAAATTGTCCCCGTAATGGGCGACTTGGGGAAGTCGGGCCAGTGGCCAGGTGACGGACAGGGTGACCCCGGAGGTGAGGGCAACTGGATCCAGCTGCCCCGGTTTGTGTCCTCTTGCTGCCTCTTCCAAACTTGTGACTTGGGCCAAATTACTTCCCTTCCGTAAACGCAGGTTGAAGAACCAGGGGCACAGGAATAATAAGAGACACTTCTTCCGAGAGCCTTGGCATCCGTTTTGTGAGTCACGCCTGGAAAAGCATTTTACCAGTGCCTGGCTCAGAGGACGCGCTCAGCAGCCGGTGGCGGTCATTGTCACGGTCACTGTCGTTAGTTATTCTGTGTGTACTTGGACTGCGGGTAACCAGATGCTCTTTCTGGGGTTATGAGGGTCCGAGGAAGGGTCCCCGGAGTCCCGGCCAGGCTCAGCTGCCTCTGTCCCCTCCTCTTGACCGCTTCATCCCTCTGTACGTCCCCTTCAAAGTGCTTCTTATATTTGGAGGAGCTGGAGGGGGCTGCTGACTTCTAGGTGAGCCCCCCTCCTTCCCAGCCTGGGTCCCCTAGGCCCCAGCCTGGCTTAGAAGTAGAGTGAGAGGAGAAGGTCTGTCTGCGGCTGTCCGATCCTCGTTCATGACCCCTGGGGCCCTAGAGGGAGCCCCTGGTGCTTTACAACCTGGAGGCACAGGGTGGCCCGTCCCCCCAGGACACCTGCAGGTTGTAGCTTCCCGGAGTCCCCTTTCCAGAGGACGGGTGCTGCCTCCTGTCCCCCGCTGGGCAGGCAGATGCCCCCAGCTCCTGCCTCACAAAGGGGTTGTGACATTGTGCCGCACTGACACCTCCCGCCTGTCCTTCGTAGGACCTCACCCATCCTCGAACACTGAGCCCCCCCGCGCCCCCCAACCCCAGACTGGGTGGGTGGGGGGCTTCTTAGCTCTTTACCCTCGCCTGCCAAGCTCTTGCCACCCTGGCCAGTGACCTCCCTCCTGTGTTCAGGGAGATGCGTACATATGTATGCGTGACCTCCCCCCCACCCCCCGTCCCGTCATCGAAGGATAATTTACATGCGATCACACGTGCAGTCCAAGTGTGCATCTTAATGAGTCTCGGCAAACGTGGCCACCTGTGTCACCCACATGCCCATCAAGATCCAGAACATTCGTGGCATGGCCCAGAAGTCCCCTTGTTGTCCTTCCCTGCCCACAGCCGCTCGGTGGCACTGGCCCTTGTCCGTTGAGGTGGGTCTATGCGGCCTCTTCTCGAATTTTACGGACTGCGGTGCGGGGCCCCTTGCGTTGAGCATCTCTGGCTCACCCGTGTCGTGGGCCTTCCCTTTGCTCACGGAGCAGGAATGCACGGGAAGGTTTTCACCTCCTTTCTCTCAGCACGGAGAGACCCGCGCCTCCCCCAGGAAGTCTCAGCCTCCAAACACCCCTCCTCCGGCTACCCTGCCCGGGCCCCCAGCGCCCTGGTCTGGGGACGCCCTCCCAGTTCACTGACCAGCCCCCCCACAGCCCGCTTGGGAGGTAGTAGGTCTCCTGTGAGCTCTTCTTCAGGCCTGGCTTTCTCCCTAGACTCTAAACTGCAGTAGGAGAGAAACGGTGTGCTCTGTGTTCTCAGCTCCCGGCATGCACTTGAGCCCCGATGTTTGTTGACTGACTGACTGACTGACTGAATGGTGGGCATATCACAGGGGTAGAGAAAGCGGAGGACAGAGCCCGTGTTTGGGGTTCATATGCTGGTTTTGCAACAGCGATCCACTTGCTTCCAAATTACCAGAGGTGTTTGTGAAAAATGCTCATTGCAGGGCCCCAGCTCTAAGCACTTTGTTTGCTGGGGAAGCCCACTTCTCAGAGTCGCAGGGCTCAGCCTGCAGGCCCCTCCCCCGGGACGGGGAGCCGTGGGTCTTCCAGCCATACAGGTTCCCCCCTTCCATGGACATTGTCTGTCCTGCCCTTGCCGCCTCCCCAGTGCCCTGTCCGCGGTGCCTGCGTGCTCTCCAGTGGGAATCGGAGCCCGTGGGGCACATCAGGACGGTGGCCAGCCCTTTGCCCTTTCCCGAGCACGTCCCCTTCCCACAGTCCTGTCTCATTTAGACCTTTCCGAAGCAGGGAGGGCTTTGTCTCCACGTGTCACAGGGGCGCACTGAGCCAACTTCTGGGCCTGCTCTTGGGCGGCCTCCCGTGTCGCTCCTTGCCCATCAGATCTGTTCCTTCTCCTGCTGCGGTGCCCCATCTGGGGCTGTTGTTGTAGTTTGCTTAAAATTCTCCCCAGGGCTAGACCCCCCCCCCCCCGGCTTGCCACCACCTCCCTGTCACACAGGCAGCAAGAAATGAAGTGACTTGTCCAAGGTCACACAGCTAGCTGCTGGCAGAGCAGAGGTTTGAATCCACGTACATGCCCCACACTGGGCCTCCTGTGTGCCGGGCCTCAGAGCTCTGCTGTCAGGGACAGGTGAGGGAGAGAAGCCACAAACACACCCATCCTCCCTGCAAGGCGAGAATCCCTCTCAGGGATTCCTGCTGAGCCAGGGGAGGTCAGGAGGAGGCATCAGGCCAGGCTTCCTGGAGGAGGAGGTTTCGGGGGGGGGGGCGGCAGGCTTTGGGCTCAAGGCCATTCCCAGACCCCGGGGAGTACAGAGAGAGGAGAGGGATGCAGAATGGATGAGTTGTTGGGGTCACGAGGGACAGACAGTGACTCTTAATGGTCAGTCCCCACGATGGGGACAGTTCCCCAGGGAGAGGATGGGAGTGAGTAGAGAATCAGCTCTACCGTGTATTGGTGGAACTTTGTGGCCAAAATAGTGGAAGAGAAGAGGAAGGCCGGGATCAGGCACCGTCCCAGTCTCAGGAGCAAAGGGAGAGAGCTTACAGAAAAGTCTTAGCTTAAATGGACTTGAGGGGGGCTTCCTGGGTCTGAGAAGTAGGTAGAGGCAGGAGGCAGACTGGAATATGGTGAGGAGCCACAGGAAGGGGAAGGATGGTGTTGTGGATGGACGGATGGACGGATGGGAAAGAAGGAAGGGAGACAGGAAGACGAGAGAGCTCCTGGCAGCCAGACCTTTAACAAAAATAAAATCTTACTACACTCTTTGGCTCCCTAGTGCCCTCAGGTAAGTCTGCCCCTCTCCTCTTCTAACAAAACCCTAGTCCGGTGGCCTGAATTTCCCTGACCTTTCACCTTGCCTTCTCCGTGCCCTGAGCTTGTTCCTGCCTCCTCACCTTTGCCCTTGCTGTGCCCTCCATGTGCAGTGATCTTCCCCAGCTCCTTCCTGTCTCCCGCAGGCCTCTGCTTACATACCCCCTCCTCCAGGAAGCCTTCCTTGACAAGCCCCGCCCACTTCCTTCACTTCACTGAGCTCCTTCCCGTGTTAGGATTCCTCCCCAGGACCTGACTCTGAATTAAGCCTGTGATCAGGGTTTCTTGAACCAGTGAGGGCCAGGCGACCTTCCCGTGGATCGTGAGACGATCGGTTTTTTTTAGGAGCTGAGCAGGCTCAGAGCCTCAGGAGAGAGAAGGAAAGGAGCCAAGGAAGATTCTAGAAGAGCAGGAGGGGGTGGTACTGGGTGGGGCTCAGGAGTGAGCTTTTCTCGAAGGTCAGGAGGTGAGGCCCGAGGTGTGAAGGCAGAAGAAAGATGTGGTACAGTCGAGAAGGAGTTCGGGGGCGGGGGGGGGCAGTGTGGGGCTGCTTGGGGACAGGAGCAGAGGTGGCCTGGGGTAGGGTGTGGGGTGGCCCACGGTACTGCCAGCTGGCGGCTGGGGGCGAGCCTTCCTGCCTGGGAGAGAGTCACCTTTTATTTCTTTGGGGCCAAGGTCTCAATCTGGAAGAAGGAGGTTGAGGTCCTTTTGAGGACCTGCTCAGAAGCCACCAGGCTTTCCCCAGAGAACCACACACTTGACGCCACATCCCAGCATCGGGCCAAGGATTCCAGGGGGCTGTGGATCGGGTTAGGAGCTTTGCCCAGGTTGTCCCTGTAGTAACAGGAGTAACAAGCAGCACTGTCCCAGGCACCGGTCCAGGCCCTTTCCCAGGACTGACTCATTGCACAGGAGGACCTGCGAAGGCAAGTGAATGAGCATCCCCGTTTTACAGATGAGAAAGTTAAGGCCCAGAGCGGTTAAGTGACTTGGGCCAGTCACACAGCTGCTAACGGGCAGAGTGGGGATTCCCCCCCCCCGGGTGGTCTGACCCCTCCAGCTGCAGCCCAGGTCTTTAGCCGTGAACCCTGCCGCTTCCTGGTTACAGCCCCCCCTTACCCCCCCATGAGCAAGCCACAATCCCGGAAGCTGCCCTTCCCCCCACCACCGCCCTCGACCTTCCCCGGGTTTGCTCTGAGATCCTGCTTGGGCCTCCGCTGAGCCCTCGGGAGCCCGGGCTCGGCGGGCAACATCCCTCCCTCCTCTTTCCCTTTTTACCCTCTGTTGTGTCTTCATTAACATAAGCGGGGAGGCCGCCCAGCTTCCTCCAGACGGCGGATGTGTGTGAGCTTGCTTGTGAGCTGGTGTGAGTCAGCCCGGCCTGCGAGGGGCCGAGGGTCAGGACTCCAGGCAGCGCTGGCCCGGAGCCACCTGCGGGGACTCGGAGCCAGCCGCCCCACCTCCGCAGTTCTCTGAGCCTCAGTTTCCCCATCAGTCAGCAAGCCCTCCGGCTCGGTGACATCATCTGTCAACCGAAGCCCCGCATTCACGGCAGTCCCGGGTAGGCATCGTAGGTGTTTGGAAATGCAGACTATTTCAGACGGGAGCCCACACCGGGTAACGTGAAACACCCCCGGCCAGGCGACCGTGCCACCAGGGAGTCAAGAAGAAAGGAGGACGGTTGCAGAGCCCTCTGGAGGTTGGAATTGGAGATTTGGGGTCAGAGATCGGAAATACCTAGCTGGGGGGACCCTCCGTGGAGTCTGATTGAGCTCACGTGCGGTCAAGTGCCTCCTAAGCGCGTTGTAAGTGCCACTCGCTATTGCTGTCCCTGCTCTGGGCTGTGACTGTCACCAGCCAGCCTTTAGTCTGGACCTGCTGGTGCAGGCAGCTTGGGCCGTGCCGGAGATCCAGTTTCTCAATTGGTTTCTGACAAGCGCCCCGGTGAGGCCACTGCTACTCCCTGGGGGTGGGGTGGGGTGGGGTGGGCAGGGGACCACCCGGGTTTGGGGCAGGGGAACCACACACTTGAGTATCACGGCGCCCGGTGGTGCCCAGTGGATATAGGACTGTGACTGACTTGCTTCCAGGGCGCTTGCAAATGGGATGGACACATGGGACTCCAAGACTAAAATAGGATTTCTTAACTCTTAGCTTTTGGGGTTTGTGCATGGGAGGGCGGCTGTGTATGAATTATTACACAAGGAAGAAAGGCATGTAAGTAACAACACTGCAGTCGGCTTGTCACTGTCCCCCCTTTCCTTCCCTCTCCACAAGAGACTCTGCGGGGAATTTGGGGTTCATCCTCTGCTCTTCTCCATGTATACATTTTTGTCCCTTTGATCGCACAGACTATGTGGATTCCTCCACACCTTACTTTTATGCGTTTATTGATCTGAATCTTGTTTTCCACTTGAAGTATGGTCAGCGTGCAATATCCTAGGAGTTTCAACCTGTATTAGTACAACGTAGCGATTTGACAGTTCTGTGCCTTACGGGACGCTCCTCACAGGAAGTGTAGTTACCATATTATAATTATATTTCGTCTGCTCCCCCCCACACTCCCCTACATCTTACGTTTTAAATGGAACAAACATCTTAGAGTTGGTTCCATGTCTGTAGTCTAGAATCCCATTCTTGGGGCGCCTGGGTGGCTCAGTGGGTTAAAGCCTCTTCCTTCGGCTTGGGTCATGATCTCAGGGTCCTGGGATCGAGCCCCGCATCGGGCTCTCTGTTCAGCAGGGAGCCTGCTTCCCCCTCTGTCTCTGCCTGCCTCTCCACCTACTTGTGATCGCTCTCTGTCAAATAAATAAATAAAATCTTTAAAAAAAAAAATCCCATTCTTTTAGCAGCTGAGGAGCCTTCCCTAAATTATTTAACCTCCACTCTGCAAATGCCCTTCGTAGGTTAGTTCTAGTTTTCGCTGTGAGCCTATAGGTGTCTTTGCATTGAAAGTGTGTCTCTTGCAGATAGCATCGCGGTCTGATAATCTCCGCTGGATGGTTGCAATGTTGAGACCAATGCTGTCCAGTAGAAATGAAATGCTAGCTGCTTACATGTCATTTTCTTGTATTTTAATTACTTAATTATTTACATAGAGAGCGGGCTTAGGGGGGCGGGGCAGAGAGAGCGAGCAGGCTCCAGCCCCCTCCCCCGCTCAGTCTCTTGACCCTGAGACGGTGACCTGAGCCGAAATCAAGAATCGGGGACTTAACCTACTGAGATGCCCCTTATGTGTTATTTTATTTTATTTTTTAAGATTTTTATTTATTTATTTGACAGAGAGAGATCACAAGTAGGCAGAGAGGCAGGCAGAGAGAGAGGGGGAAGCAGGCTCCCCGCTGAACAGAGAGCCCTATGCGGGGCTCGATCCCAGGACCCCGAGATCATGACCTGAGCCGAAGGCAGAGGCTTAACCCACTGAGCCACCCAGGCGCCCCTTACATGTTACTTTCAATTTTCTAGTAGCCACGGTAGAAAGAAACGGAAAGCTAAAGGGAGTACATTTTATATAACCTAATATATCCCAAATACTATTATACCGGCATGCGATCAATGTAGAAATCGAGATATTTATAGTCTTTTTATTGCGGTAATATACATGAAACATACAATTTACCATTTTAAGTATATTTTTTAAAGATTTTATTTATTTATGAGACCGAAAGCGAGAGCGCATGTGTTGGGGCTCGATCCCAGGACTCTGGGATCATGACCTGAGCTGAAGGCAGACACTTAAGGACTGAGTCACCCAGGCACCCCCCATTTTATTTTTTTTTATTTTTTCCCCCCATTTTAACTCTTTTTAAGTGTACGTCTGTCTGCAGCATTGTGCAGCTATCACCACTATCCATTCCAGAACTTGTTCTTCATTCCAAACAGAAGCTCTCTACCCATTAAACATGCCCTCTCCCCCCAACCCTCTGTTCTCCTTTCTGTCCTCATTAATTTGCCTTCCCTCGGCACATCACAGAAGAGTGATCATACGGTAGTCATCCGTCTGTGTCTGGCTTCTTTCACTCGGCGTCATGTCCTCAAGGCTCATCCATGCTACAGCCTGGATCAGTGTTTATTTCCCATTTAAGGCTGAATAATAGTCCGGTGTCTGTATACACCCCATTTTGTTCCTCCGTTCATGCTTCAATGGCCGTTTGGGTTGTGTCCACCTGTTGGCTATGGCGACTACCGCTGCTGTGAACGTTGATGTCCAAATGAGTCCCTGCTTTTGGTTCTTTTGGACGTATGCTTGGGCATGGGACCGCTGCGTCCTGTGGACGTTCTGTGTTGAACTTGGAAGAACTGGTGATTTTCACAGTGGCCGCACCATTTCTCGTTCCCACCAGCAATGCATGAGGCTTCCAATTTCTTTTTCTTTTTCTTTTTCTTTTTAAGTGGACTCCACACCCAGTGTGGGGCTTGAACTCGTGACCCTGCAGTCAGGAGTCACGTATCTTACAGGCTGAGCCAGCCAGCCACCCCAAGGGTTCCGATTTCTTCACATCTTTGCCAGCACCTGTTATACCATCTCCCCCTCCCCCACTAAATTTTTGAAATCCGGTGTGCATTTTTTTAGTTTTTAATTTTTTAAATTTTTTAAAGATTTTATTTATTTGACAGAGAGAGACACACACAGCGAGAGAGGGAACGCAGGCAGGGGGAGTGGGAGAGGGAGAAGCAGGTTTCCCACCGAGCAGAGAGCCCGATGTGGGGCTCGATCCCAGGACCCCAGGATCATGACCTGAGCTGAAAGCAGATGCCTAACGACTGAGCCACCCAGTTGCCCCTCCGATATGTATTTTACACACGGTGCCTCTCCATTTGGACTGGCTACATGTCAAGTGCTCGGCAGTCATGTGAGCCTGCTCAGCGTGATCAGCTGCCTTAGACCATTTACATTTATTGTCCTTACTAACGCGGCTGGATTTAAATCTTCCGTCTTGCCGTTTGTTTTCTGTTTATCGCCTATGTTTTTTGGTGCCTTTGCTTCTCATCCCTTGCCGCCGTTAGATTAAATGAGTGTTTTAGTATCCCATCTTCTCTCCATTATTAGCTGATTCATGCTACCTCTTTGTTGCTCCGTAGTTTTCATTCAGTGCCTTCGACTACTGTGTGGGCTTTGATTCTTAGTAAGGTGGGAGCCATGGGAGGCTTTTGAGCTGGGGAGTGACCCGACCAAACATTTTTGTGTCCACCCCTTCAGTCACTTGTGTTGGAGGGTTTCTACCGGCCAGGTTCCCGGAAGAGGAATTGGTAAGGCAGAGGGAAGCGTGCATTTAGACTTGGGTGAGCCCTGCCAAACTGCATCCCAGAAAGGCTTTACCATTCTCACCGCTTGCAAACAGCAGCCAGGATTTATTGAGTGGCTGCTTGGTGCCAGGCTCATGCCGAGCCCTAGGGACGCTGGTGAGAAACGGCCCGGGTCCTGCTGCTTACATGATTCTCGGTCCTCGAGTCCCAGGCCAGCTTCTGGAGCTGCCTCTGAGCTCAAAGGAAAGAGAAGCTTTCACAGGAACCAAAAAAGGAGAGGAGAGGCTAGAGGATATTCTAGGTGGTGGAGGAGGTCTGGCACGTCCCAGGTGGCCTTCGAGCTACTGGACCAGGAGACGTCCTGTAGCGGTCTGGGGATCCCATGTGTGGGCTCCCTATCAGTGTGGGGGCTCATTGGGGGGGCTCTCAGGGGTAAAATAATAGTACCTCCCTTGGGGGGCTTTGTTTGGGAGGATTTCACGGGAGGGCAGAGAGCACACGGGTTGGTGTTTGACTAGCTTATTACCAGAGTGAGGGGAGGATCAGCATAGAGCAGGTCGACCCGATGGGCTTGACCCAAGTTTTGGACAGTGTTTAAGGCCCATGTCAGATAATCCTGGGCTTGGGGTCCCAGCTCGCTCCTTCCTCGGGCAGGTTACTCCAGATCTCTGTTAAAAGTGGATAAAAATAGGGGCTCCTGGGTGGTCCAGTCGGCTGGGCATCCCCCTCTTGACTTCGGCTCAAGTCGTGACCTCGGGGTTTAGAGATCGAGGCGCGCGTCGGGCTCCGGGCTGGACTTGGAGCCTGCTTGGGCTTCTCTCTCTTCCCTCTGCCCCTCCCCACTGGCTCCCTCTCAAAAAAAAAAACAAAAAAAAAAACGAGGAGTAGAAGCTGCCTGCCTCCCAGGAGCGTGACGAGGGTCATTGTCAACGAGATGCTGTCAGCACGGGAGTGTGGTTCCCGCCGGGGCCACAGTCAGGCTTGGTAAAGCTGAGCCCCTTTGACTCTTGCTTTCATCGGCGCTGTCGCCAGCATTCATTCAAGGCCTGTAGGGCACCGGCCAGATCCCTCCTTGTCCCCCAGGACTGAGACTCCCGAGAAATGAGGCTGCTTGCCGGGGGTCGAGAGCTTGGCAGAGAGGGGATTTGAAGCCAGGTTTGTCCGACTCAGAGCCCGTGGGCTGCCTCCTGCTGGGCCTTCGGGGAGCCTCCCGGGTTGGCACATGAAGATGCCTCCCCACTTAGGACAGCCGGCGAGCCATCCACGTGCCATCCCTGTGCCACCCCCAACCTCAGTGATGCCCACGGCCGCTCCCCTACGGGGCCCCAGCAGACAGCGGGACCCGACCCGAAGCCGGGCTGTTTCTGGTCTGCCTTTTTTTTTTTTTTTTTAAAGATTTTATTTATTTATTTGACACAGAGAGAGAGAGAGAGAGATCACAAGTAGGCAGAGAGGCAGGTGGGGGGCGGGGGGGGGGGAGGCAGGCTCCCTGCTGAGCAGAGAGCCCGATGCGGGGCTCGATCCCAGGACCCTGAGATCATGATCTGAGCCGAAGGCAGAGGCTTTAACCCACTGAGCCACCCAGGCGCCCCAGTTTCTGGTCTGTCTTTATCATGCCGCGTGCAACTCTTCACACGTTTGGCCACCGAACTATCAGTGTTCGATCCCAGGGTGCCCCCGCGGAGCCGAGGGAGTTGGAGGAGAGACGCACGCACACGCTCTCTCACCTGCAGAGCCTGCCGAAAAGCTGCATTTCGGGGCACATCTCACCCCAAGGGTTTGGAAGGAGGGATCGGGAGCCACACAACCGCGTGTAGGGGTTGCACAGTGCACGGAAAGCTCGGCGTCCTCCGGCTCTCTGCTGGGTTATATTTACTAGTTGCGTTCCTCTGCTCGTTGCTAGACGATTCTAATGAGCAGGCGTGTCAAGCCTTGACGGGGTCTGCAGGCGAGGAAGCAGGGTGGGCGGCACGAGTGGGCGGTGAGGCTTCTGGAAACCTGTTCTCCGAAAGCCTGCCGAGCCTGGAGACTGCATCGGGCTGTGGCTGGCGTTGAGGGAGGAAGGAGGGGGGGGATGGAGTGATGGGCCAGAGGGGGGCCTGCCCTTAAGGCCGATGCTCCTTGCAGGGCCAGATCTGTGGGAACTGGGCGAGAAAGGCCAAGTCCTGTAAATGTCAGGGAGCGGGGATGAAGGGCGGGCATGCCAGGGCGGGGATCTTATTCCCTCTTCCCTCGGTTTCTGGCACTGTGTGTCCAGCCTGGACCCGTCTGCTGAACTCCCCAGCGGCTTGTTTACTAGGCACCCCAGATTTAATGCGCCCACCATCGAGCTCCCCACCTCTCGACTACCCCAAAACCAAAACCGAAACCAAGCCTGCTCCCTCCGGGCTCTCACCATCTCTCACCGGCAGCGCGAGCCTCCCAGTGGCCTGAGCTCTGTCCTTCAGCCTCTGATGCCTCTTCTCTCTCTCTTTTAAATTTAAATACATATTTTTTAAAGATTTTATTTACTTGAGAGAGAGAGAGAGAGCACAAGCAGGGGGAGCAGCAGGCAGAGGGAGAGGGAGAAGCAGGCTCCCCACTGAGCAGGGAGCCAGACCCGGGGCTCGATCCCAGGACCCTGGGATCATGACCTGAGCCCAAGGCAGACACTTAACCGACTGAGCCCCCCAGGCGCCCCTAAATTGAATTTTTTTTTTTTATTCTAGGAAACAACACAAAACATAAAACTTACCGCCTTAAACCTTTTGAAGGGTACCATTCAGTAGTGTTAAGTATAGCTACATTGTCTAATTGGTGGTTTTTACTTCTCCTGTCGTCTGTCCCCGGTCAGTCCCACAGCTTGGCCCGGGAGCTCTGCCCGCAGAGTGTCTCCAGAATCTGGCCTCGTCTCCCTCCGCCTCCACTGCCCCCAGCCTGGGCCAACCCCCGTCACCTCCCACGTGCACCATCGCCTTTCTTCCTCCTGGTGCCTCCCACCGCCCCGAGCCCCCCAGACAGCCAGAGGGACCCTGTCGTAACCTGAGGCCCCTCACGTCCCTCCCGTGGCTCCCGTCACTCCAAGAAGAAGCTGGAGTCCTTACAGTGGCCCCGAGCTCCTCTGTCCGGTGCAGCGGCCACGGGCCACGTGTGGCCCTTGAACACTAGCTGAGCCGAGTGTGACATAAACCCTAGATTTCAGAGTCTTAGCGTGAAGTGGGTAGGGGGGATGAATGACCTCGTTAATATTTTTATATTGATGACACATGGAAACAATCATGTCTGTAAGTATCAGGTTACATAAGCTATATTATTAAAATTAACATACTCAGGGGTGTCTGGGTGGCTCAATCATTTGAGCATCCGACCTCTTGATTTCGGCTTGGGTCCGGATCTCAGGGTGGTGAGATCGGGCCCCGTGTCAGGCCCCGTGCCGGGCAGCGTGGAGCCGGCTTAAGATTCTCTCTCTTCCCCCCGTCCCCCCAGTTAAATTAAATTAAATTAAATTAAATTAAATTAACGTATTTAAACTCACCTGCCCTTTCCGCTAGAAAATTTTTGATGACATATATGACTCGCATCATATTTCTCTCGGGCAGCCCTGGTCTAGAAGGTTCCTCTCTAAAGAGTCGTTGGGGGAGCAAATGAATTACCATCCATACAGCTTTTAGAACAGTGCCCAACATATCCAACCCAATGTGAGTACAGCGCTAGCTGCTTTGTGATTATGGTAAGTTACGCGTAACGTAAGATTGACCATTTTCGCCTTTTTTAAGTATACAGTCCAGTGGCCCTAAGCACCTTCGCGGTGTTGTGCGATTATCATCCCTGTCCATTTCCAGAATGTTCTCATCATTCCAAACAGAAACTCTGTACCCATTACTCAGGAACTCCCCATTCCCCCTTCCGCCAGCCCCTGGTAACGTCTAATCTCTCCGTCTCTGAATTTGCCTATCGTAGGCACCTCCTTCAAGCGGAATCCTACAGTGTTTGTCCTTTTGTGTCTGGCTTATTTCACTTAGCCTCATGTTTTCAAGGTCCATCAGCCTTGCAGCACGGATCAGAATTGCATTCTTTTTTGAGTCTGAGTAGTACTGCATCGCATGGATCAAGCACGTTTTGTTCATCCATTCTTCCGTGGATGGGCACTGCGGTTGTTTCTGCCTTTTGGCAGTTATTATACGCAATCTGGCCCCTGGCTTACAATCTAACCTCGTCTTCCACTAACTACTCACCCTCGCTCACTCTGCTTCAGCGACACTGGCTTCCTTCCTCAAGTCAGGCAGCATGTCCTGACTTGCCCACCTCAGGGCCTTTGCACTTGCTTGTCCTCCTGCTGTTTGGGTCTCTCCTCCTGACCCACACCTGCCTTTATCACCCTATTTAAAATCGTCCAAATCCCTGGTCCTTTTGTCTCTCTGCTTTTCCTCAGTAGCACTTAGCAACTTCTGACATACCGTCTATTTGACGTCTTATTGATTTTTTATATATATTGATATTTTACTATATTTGTAAATGCCTCTCATAGAAATAATTCCGGACATAACATGGCATTTCTATTTCAATGTTTATAAATATAATTTATAGTGCACGTTACATTTTTATTTAATAGATAGAAATTAAATACACAGAAGTTTAATTTGCAAATACGTAGTATAATATGTTATATTGTCCTTCTTTTCTGTCTCTGTCCTGACCCTGGACAAAAGCGTAAGCTTTGGGTGAACAGGGATCTTTGTTTTGTTCATGGCCGCCCTCCCCCTCCACCCCCTGCTGTTTCTAGAACAGAGCCTGGCGCATGCGTCTTCGTCCTTAATTGCTGAATGGATGAATACTTAGTGAGCAAGGAACTTGGGAGGATGTGAATGAGCTGAAGGAAAGTGTACTAGGGGTGGGGCTGGTGGGGGGAGTTCAGAACAGTTGAGAAAAGGCCCTGAGGCTTTTAGCTGGTCCGGGTCAGGCTCTGGGTTGGGGGTGAGGGGCATTAGGAACAGGCTGGCAGAGTAGAGAGGGCGAGTGCTTGGGGTTGGGTCTTGAGCCACAGACTGGTCCCCTCACCCACTTGCTGGGTGACCTCAAGTCAGTGACACGCCCTCTCTGAGCCTCGTTGCCTCATCTGGGAAAAGGGAAAATAGGAAGTGTTTCTTTGTTCATTTATTCAACAGGCATCCCCTGCACACCCACCGTGTGCCAGGCACTGTCCTTGGCCTCACTGAGCTTCTATTGTAGGCTCCCACCTCTGGGGGCCCGTGTATAAATTGAGTATTTAAACACCTGCCGGGCAGACCCGTGGTGACCCACGGTTCCGGTTGTCGGGTTAGGGGCTGTGGGTGTCAGCTTTCCTCATCTTTCCTCATCTGTGGGATAAAGGGAGCTACTGTGCAGGGTGTCGGGGTGGCCGGGAACCTCGGGAATGGTACTGGTGGTTTATAAATAGGGGCTGCCATCCTTGATGTGGTGTCGGGCTGGGATGGAAGCTGAGCCTTGATCATGGAGCTGGCATTTCTTCTCCAAATACGAACTTGACGTGGCTGAGAGCATTTTGGGGACACGAACTCTTGGGCCCTGGGTGGGGCCCTGAAGTTTTGCTGGAGTCTCTTCTGAGTTGGGCACACCTCTTAGACCCCGAGGCACGGAGAGACTTGGTTCCCCCCTACTCCTCTCTTTTCTTTCTGGAACTTCTGCAAGAGGTTCATCATTGGAGAGGCTGCCAAGTCGACCAGCCTTCGTTAGGTGGGTGTGTGAGTCAGCGGGGGTCCTGCTAGCTGCTGTGACAACTAGCCCTTTATTCACAGCGGCTCAAGGTGATAAAAGTTTTCTTGGGCATGTTATAGACCAGCGAGGGTGCTTCTGGTTGGGCAGCCTCATGTGAGGCACTGAGGAACCAGACTCCTTCCCTCTTGTGGCTCTGCCCTCCCCGGAGTCTGTGGGGCTCACCGTGGATGAGGAAGGATGGCCGAATAGGTCATGTGCCAGGCCTGGAAAGCGCCCATGTTGCTTCCGCCTACCTTCCCGTGGCCAGAGTGCAATCACGTGACCACGCCCAGCTACAAGGGGTGCTGGGAAATGTAGTCCTGCAGTGCGCCTGGGAGGAAAACGTGGTTTGGGGGGAAACACACAACAGCCTTCGCCACAGTGGGTGTGTTTTTGTTGATGCTGGCGTAGCCAGTGGGTAGGATGGGAAGGACTCAGTACTAGCGGATGGGGCATCTGGATTAGCTATTTGACTTGAACTGTATGGGCAACTTCTGGGCTCCTGAGAGCACCACCTCGATGCCCCACAGGTCCCAACCCCAGTTTGAGAGCACTTAGAACAAAATCCACAGGCCCCTATTCTTCTTCCCCACCCCCACTCCCTCTCTAACGTCATTACTAATGCCCTGTCCCCACCACACAGTGATCTAGTTGTTCTGGAGCCCACCGGGCACTTTCCTGCCTCAGGGCCTTTGCACCGTTCCCTCAGCCCTCGGAAGTGCTTTGCCCCACATATTTGCATGGCTCTCACCTTACTTCATTCCAGTCTCTGCTTCAATGTCACCTCTGTCCAGGACCCTGTTTTAAAATCGAAACTTCCCCTTCCCCATCTTTCCCTCAGGTATTATGATCGCCTCCGAGCCATTTACCACCAGCTGAGATTTTGTTATAGATCAGTTTGTTTACAAGGTATGGTGTGCTTTTTTTGCTGGAGGGGTCTCCCAGGGCACAGTGGGAGCTCACTAAGGATGTGTTGTGGAGTGAATGAGTCAAAGGTGTTTTCCCCAAAGCGGGAAAGCGAGGGCGTTGTGCTACAAGGACAAGGGGGGGGTGGAGGGGCGTTGGGAGGGAGAGAAACTGGAGCCGGGAAAACCCTTCCCAGGAGCTCTGGAAAAAAATTGCTTACGAGCAATGTGGTTGTTCCCTCCTCCCTCCTTGATACCAGACCTAAACCTTACCTCTTACCAACTTAACCTCCTGAGGCCCCCACAAAGAGCAGGTGGTGGTAGATGGGCGGGGGGAGGGATGGGGGGAGATGGGGAGGTTCCCTCTGGTCCTGTCCCTCGAGGCTGGTTTCCTGTGTGTGTTTACTTTTTAGCAAAGTATAAAAGTGTCCGTGTTTTGTTTTGTTGCAGTATAAAGGCATTTATGCTTCTGAAATCAGCATTTTGCACTTAGGAAATTCTACAAACCCTGCACATTTCACATTCCTTTGTGGTTTCTATGTCTTCTTGCCCATTTTGGGCTCGGGTTGGGTGGGGGGAGGAGAATATGAGGCCAAAAGTTGGCGCCCACCCTCGCGGTGCCTCTGTCCAGCTGTGGGTACAAAAGGAAAGCAACCCAGAATGGCTCGCGGGGGCGGGGGGCCCAGCATCGTGTGTAGGGGGTCCCAGGAAACAGAACCGGGACTGGAGGTGGGGGTTCCCACGGTTCTGCTGTTCTTGACCAAGCCCGTGTGTTTGGGGGGTTGGGGGCCGCGCCCACGGGAGATCCCCCGAGGGGAGCGAACGTGTTGGGGTGGTGAGCGGGGTCACGTGACCAGTTTCTCTTTTTTTTCCTCCCCTTACTTAAAATTTTAAACAGCTTTATTGAGACATAATTCACAAGCCATAAAAACTAATCCACTTAAAGGTGTACCATCCAGTGGCTTTTAGGATATTCGCCACTCTCCGGTTCTGGGACGTTCTCATCACCCCAAAAGGAAATCCCACACTCATGAAGCAGTGACTCCTTCTTCCCCCCCACTCCAGCCCCTTTCACCCCTTAATCTGCTTTTGTCTCTATGGATTTGCCTTTCTGGAGATTTCACGTAAATCCTACATTTCGTGGAATGCCACGCTATGTGGCCTTCCATGTGCCTGGCTTCTTTGACTCACCGGAACGTTCTTCAGGTCCATCCATACGGTCGCCTCTCATCCCTAGTTCATTCCTGCTGTGGTTGTTTTTCTCTTTTCGTTTTCTTTTTCACAGTTGAGCTATCTGCATGCTATAAACGTCTCCTTTTTTTTTTTTTTTTTCAAGTGGCCAACTCAGTGGTTTTTAGTATATTCACAGAGTTGTGCAACTGTGACCACAATCTAGTTCTAGAACATTTTCATCACCCAAAAGGAAACTCTGTACTTAATTTCTTCACCCGCCCCTCCCACCCCCCAGCCCTGGGCAGCCACTAATCTACTTTCCATCTCTGCAGATCTGCCTGCCCTGGACATTTCCTATACACGGGATCCTGCACTAGGTGGCCTTTTGTGTCTGACTACTTTCCCTTGGCGTGACGTTCCCAGGTTCACTCATGCTGTAAACCCGTGTCAGGGCTTCTCCTTTTTATGGCCAAATAACATTCCGTTGTATGGACCTACCACATTGCGTCTCTCCATTCATCAATTGATGGACATTTGGATTGTTTTCCAGTTTGTTGTTGCTTATGAATAAAGCTCCTTGGTGGCCGTTTCTTCTGCTGAGGTGGGGGTTGGCATTTCCAGCGGCTTCCTGCCCAGGCCTGTCCTTACTTTGTTCTCGCAGGCTCTCAGGCCTCCTCCTCCCGCTCCTCCCTCGCCCTCCTCCTCCTCCTCCTTCTTCTCCTTTCTCTTCCTCTAGTTCTTTATGTATTGTATCTCCCTCTCCCCAGCCTCAGCCAAGGGAGTATGAGTCTGGAAATCATTCCCGGGGAGCCCTAGGCGGGCCCGTGGGTCGTTTCTGCTCTCCCTGGAGGGAGGCCTCAGCCCCAATCTGGTGCCCGCTGCCCACCCCAGGGGAGGGAGCAGAAGGGACAACCTGATCCTTCAAATTCAGTCCCAGGGGGGATGTGTAGAGACATGGCCTTGCTTACGAAACAGCTTTTCTTGGGGGCTTTTTAAAAATGTATGTGTTTATTATGTGGGAATACATGCCCAAGTACAAAACTCAAATGGTATCAGAGATTTCTAGTGAAAAGTCTCCCCTTCTCCCCCCGACTCCCAGCTATCCTCTTCCTGGAGGTAAAAATGGCTATAGTTTTTAGTCTTTCTCAAGAGATGTTCCATGCATGTGTAAGCATCACACACACAGGCGTGTGCACACACACACACACACACACACTTTTTTTTTTTTTAAGGCACTAATAACATTTATTCGAATACTGCTCTGCCCCTTGCCTTTTAATAACATATCCTGGAGGTTCTAACTTATCGACTTCAGGGCCTGTCACAGCTGCATAGTATCCCATTGGAGGGCCCTAACTTATCGAACCAGTGCCCTTTTGCTGGATACTTAGGTTACCTCCAGTCTCTTACAAACAAGGCGACCCTGGGTAACTGTGCAGCGTTAATTTGCGTGAACGCGAATAGAGCTATTAAGTTAAAATCCCAGAGTTGGAATCGCTGGGGGCAAATTAAAAAAAAAAAAAATTATGAAAATTTCCAGATGTACCGGAAAGTGGAGACAGCAGTGTAACTGAACTCCTGTCACTCGTATCCCCAAGTTCCACATACATCCAGATTTGGCCACACTGGCTTCATTGATCTCTGTTTCGTTGTCGTTGAAGGATTTTAAAGCAAATCTTGGATCTCTTGTCATTTCAGTGCTACATACTTTAGTATGTGTTTAAAGAACAAAAATAAGCATTGTTTTCCGTGACTGCCACAACATTACCAAACCTGAGAAAATTAAAAGTCACTTGGTATCATCAAACAATGTGCTTTCTTTTGGGTTTTTTTGTTTTGTTTTGTTTTGTTTTTACTTTTTTGTAAATGGAGATGTATTTCACATGTCATAAAATTCACCCTTTTGAGCTGCACAATTTAGTGAGGTTTTTTTTTGTATAGTCACGGGGTTGTGCGGCCATCGCCACATCAGATTCTGGAATATTCCATCACCCCAGAGAGAAACCCATGCTCACAGATGGTGCCCTCATTTTCCCAAGTCCTGCCTTTTCTCCCAGGAGCTCCTGGCAGCCACATATCTGCTTTCCGTTTCTGTAGATTTGCCTCTGGAGATTTTGTATAAATGGATTCCTGCAACATGCGGTCTTTTTAGCCCGGCCTCCTTCGCTCAGCGTGGTGTTTCTGAGGTTCACCAGCACTGTAGCGGTAGATCAGTACTTGCCTGCCTTTTCCTGGCTGAATAATATTCCACCCTGTGGATTTGCTGCCTTTTGCTTCCCCACCCAGCTGTCAGGGAGCATGTGTGCCGTTTCTGCTTTCTGGCTGTCCTAGGTCATGCCGCCGTGAAGGTTTACGCACGAGCGAGCGCGTGTGTGGACCTGTGTTTTCACTTCTCGCGTGGATGTGTACACCACCAGCGGGATTGCTGGGTGATACGCGGGCTCTCTGTTGACTTCTTGAACAACCACCCACCCGCCAGATGTTTTCTCCAGCGGCTGCACCGTTTTACATTTTTCCATCAACAAGTCATGAGGACTCTAATTTTTCCATCTTTTTTATTATAATCATGCCAGCGGATGTGAAGTGGTGGCTCATTACGGTTCTGATTTGCGTGGCCCTGATGCCGCATGATGTTTGGTGCCTTTTCGTGGGGGGTGGAGGCCGTGTGTGTCGTGAATTCTGATCGGTTTCCAGTCTGGCTCTGGTCTCTCAGCCTCGCGGTGCCTGGTCTTGACGGACCAGTCTTCCGATACAGAAACCCCCAATCCCTTTTGCCCCCTGTTATTCAGGGAATGAAATCTGGGTCACTTGGAGGTCCTCGATCACGCCCTCTGCTGGGGCAGACTGCAGGATCCAGTGAAGGCACTTGATGGAGTCAGACTGCCCCGGGGCAGCTGGGGGGACCCCAGCTCCACACCTCACTTTCCGAGTGGCCTGGGGTCGGTGTCTTCACCTCTCTGATCATTGGTTCTTGGACAGGGTGATCGTGAAGTACACTTTTCCCCTTTATCAGTGTTTACAACTCACATCCCCACGTGGGAGTAATAGGTATCCCTTTGTTTACTTCTACAATTTTCTACAGAGTGGATCTGATGTGCCAGACAGTATTCTAGGAGGGGGCTATGCCATGAACTAAATGAAACTCCCCGCCTTTGGGGAGCCGGCCTGCTGGGGGAGCTGGGGAGACCCCTCAGAAGGTGCTGAGTCCTATGGGGGAAAAAACGAAACAGGGAAAGTGGGAGGAGATGGCTGGTGGCATGAGTAGTCATTTTAACCAGCCCTCCCTGGAAAGCTCTCATTGGAGCAAAGACCTGAAAGTGAGGGGCCAGCCCTGTTGCGGTTTGCAGGAAGAGTGTTCACGGCAACAAGAATAGCAAGTGCAAAGGCCCTGAGACAGAGAAGTGAAGACAGTTGCTCCAAGTCACAGCCAGTAAACAATGGAGCCAGGATTGGAACCAGACAGACCAGTCAAGAGTCTGGGTTTTTGTTTTTGTTTTGTTTTCTAATGAACTTTATGGAGATATAATTTATGTGCAACGTGATATATCCATTTTGAGAGTACTATCGGCTGCGTTTTGGGAAATGGTACCATCCTGTAAACCACGGTCACAGTCAGGACACAAAATTTGCCTTCCCCAAAGAGTCCCTCCTCCCTTCTCACAGTCACTGCTCCCCGCCTCCTGAGTTCCGACAGTGAAATCTGCTTTCTGTGACAACAGATTTGATTTGCCTTTCCTAGAGTTTGATATAAATGGATTCACACAGCATGGACTCTTCTTATGTCTTCTGGCTTCTGCCACTCGGCAGAGTGATTCTGAGCTTCGTCTGTGATGGCTTTGTCAGTCGTTGGCTCCCGTTCGTGGCTGAGCAGATTCCCATCGTGCGGGCGGATCACAATTTATTTATCCCTTCACCTTGTTGGTGGACCTTTGGGTTGTTTCCAGCGTTTGGCCCTGGCCAAGGAGGCTGCCGTGAACTTTCATGTAGTAACCTCTGTGTGGACACATGCTATCGTTTCTCTTGGGTAAATACCTCGGAGTAGAAGGACTAAGGCAAATAAGGATGTATTGCATGGGAGTTGAAACTGCCCCTGCTGTTTTTCAAAGAGGCCGTGATGGTTTGCGTCACCCCCGGCAAGGCCGAAGAGTTCCAGTGGCTCCATCCACGTCATTAGCCACCGCGCGCTGGCGTCCATTTCATTTTAGACCTTCTGTTGGGTACCTAGTGCTGTCTCATTATGGTTGTGGTTTAAATCTCCCTGCTGACTACAGAGGTTGAACCTCTCCATTTGCTTCTGTGCCCCTTGTCGATCTTATTTCGTTCTGAAATCGGGTTGTTCGCCATCTTCTTTATTGGGTGGTCGGTTTCTTCATGCGTACTGAACCCCCATCCTTTGTCTGAAGGGGTCAGGGCACCACTTGCTTCTCGTTCCGGGACCAATATTCCAGTTTTTCCAGAAGAGCTGGAAACCTGGGAGTCTCTCGCAGAACGTGTCTCTGGCTTTCTAAAATTTGGCCCACAGAAGGGACTCTGTGTAAACTAGACCTGTATCTGGGGGTTCTCATTTGCTGGCTGTCGGAGTGACACAGTTGAATGGGGCTAGGTCCAGGCCCTGCAGGGGCGCCCATGTCCGAGGACACAGGGCCCTGTCTCGCGATCCCTGGAGCACTCACGGTGCCATCGCCAAGCCTCCCAGCACCAGACGGGGGCCAGCCCCCCTGGTAGGTGTCCGTGGACAGAGAGACAAGGGAGAAGCAAACAAGGCATCCGTTTTCCTGGCCTTGGTTCACTCGCAGTGGTAACGATTAACGATGAGCGTTTAATGTCTTTTGTGTGTAGACTCATGAAATCCTGAAACAGCCCATATGCAGGGGTGATGGTGTGACTCTTTAAGCCCCGTTGGGACACAGATTGGCTGTAAAACAGCCCTATGCGTGTTCAAGCAGAACAGCGCTGGCCCGTGAGGTCCATGTTATAGATGCAGAAACCGAGGCACAGAGAGGGGGAGTCACTGACTCTAGGTTGCACAGCCGAGAGGGACACAGCCAGGGGCAGATCCAGGCAGCGCGGCCCCAGGGCCAGCTGGACTTCCTATTTTGAAGAAAATTTCAAATCTCTAGACAGAAGTGGCAAAAACAACAAATGTAGAGAAATCTTTCTCCAGACTCGCCGGCTTGTAGCATCGTACCGCGTTTCCTTCCTCACGCTCCGCTTCTCTCGCTCTGCGGGTCAGGGGCGCAAAAGGTGCTCTGCCCGTGAGTCTCAGTGCTCTCATCTGGAAAATGGGCCAGTCACCAGAACTCTGCGCGCGCGTGTGCGCGCGCGCGCGCACACACACACACACACACACACACACACACGCTCTTCTTTCTTTTTCGTAAGCCACTGGAGATTAGGAACAGCACCACGTGCTTTTTTGGCCCTTGACACTTTGATGTGTGTTTCCGAAGACCGAGGATATTCTCTTACGTAAGCCCAGGATACTGATCAGGTGCCCCTGGTTGAACATTGACCCAGCGCTGTTATCTGCTGTCTTAGTCTTTGTATTCTGGTTTTGTCCGTTGTCCTAGTAACTCCCAGAAGAGCTGGATCTCCTCTCTCCCCTCCGCCCCACCCCCCCAGCCCCAGGATGCTGTTTCGAATCACGCATTGCATTTTAGCTGTCTTATCTCTTTCCCTTCCTTCAGTCGGGAGGCTCTTCTCAGCTTGTCTTTGTGTTCTGCGACATTGCCTTTTGAAAGGATCCAGAAGAGTTGCCTTGCAGAAGGTGCCTCCATTGAGGGGGTTTGCCTTCTGGTTCCTCCCCGTGAGATTCAGACATTCAGGTTACCGATCCCTGCTTGGGATTGGCAGAACCTGCTCTCTTGACCGCCATGAGGTTCTTCCTGTCAAAGGAACACTGGGCCGGCCTGAGCTCATCTTGTTCCCGTCCTGGCAGCTGGCACGTTTCAGTTAGGGACGATCTGTGGGACTTACAATGCATGCCTTTGGGGGGCATGCGGTTTCGATAAAAAGTGAAAGCAAAACACAGTTTCTCAACAGAAAAAAAAAAGGCAGTACAAGATCATTAGAAGGAACAAAGGAGGAAGGAGGGGAGGGCGACACTGGAGTATACAAGTTCTAGAAATGCTGAGAATACAAAAGTGACTCATAATTCTGTCACTCAGGATAGCGCAGCCTCGTTAGTCTAAGTTTTGGCATAATTCCTCCCAATCAATCTGCTTTATCCCCCTTGCCCTCGGGGCACTCATTCTTGCACAGTTGAGTAGAGTGATGTATGTGTTGAGAGCTAAAGATGGGAGGAACGTTGGGGAGGTCGAACTCAGTCCAGGGGCGTTTTGGGAACCGGCCAGGCGGGCGCATCACGGGTCGGGGATGCCCGCTGAGAGCTTGCGCCCCTGGAGCTGGGGTTTCCGCCCCACTATGTGGACAGCAGTGTCCCCCACTGTCCCTGGGAGGAGATCAGAACCTCGGTGAGTAGGGCTGGGTCCCCGCTGGAACTCTCCCTAGGTCCCCAGAGCCCCTCGAGGTGGCACCAAACCCAAAGCCCACGGGGTGGCTTAGCCCAGCACAAACCAGGGGGAAGCTCATTGTGCCTAAGATCGGTTCCCACTCCCCACCCCCGAGTTGTATTTTTCGAAGCTTGAGCCTGGGGATTTGGGAACAATAGCAGCTATGATAATAGTGCACGCTTCTCCAGCATGTCCTCTGAGCCGCAGGTCGTGTACTCTGCACGTATTGATTTGTTTAAGCCTCACACCCGTATCATGGGGGTGTTACGGTTCCCGTAAACCCGAGGTAGAACAGAGGTACAGAGAGAAGTAACTCACCCAAGGTCAGACAGGTGCTTGAATAGCAGAGGGGGGATCTCAACCCACGGAGTCTGGGAGTGTGTGGTGCTTTCTGGCTGCATCTGAAGCAGCAGTTTGCCTATTTATTTAACTCAGGCCTCCATGAGCCCATGTGGTGCTTTTGTGGAACTAAAAACAGATGCCCCTTTCTCATGACCCTTTTCTGCCATCTGCCAGAAAATCGTGGTCATATGTATACACAAATCTACAGTGTCCTAAGATGGGACTGCCTCCATGGAGGTGGGAGGGGAAGGGTTAGGGGGATTGTGCAGTGTACAACCTGCACAACTGTGCAGTTACCCAATATTTAGGAAATATTTCTCAAGTGTCTACTTCAGAGATCGACAGTAAACAAGCCAGTAAAATATTTACCATGTCAGATGTCAGTAAGTGTTCCTAACAAAGATAAAGCAGGAGAAGAGGGCCCAGGGTGCAGGGGGTTGGGCTGCACATTTCAATAGAGCGGTCAGGGAAGGTGAGGTCACTGAGGTTGACGTTTGTGTAGAGACCTGAGGGAGGTTAGGGGATAGGCCGTGTGGGTTTTTGGGGAAGAGCAGTCCAGGCAGAGAGAAGAGCCAGTGCAAAGGCCCTGAGACAGGTCGGTGCCTGGTGTGTTTGAAGAATATTAAGGAGGCTCATGTGGCGGGACTTGAGCAAACCAAGGGGAGAGAGCAGGCTGTGAGGGCAGAGGGTACAGTGGCAGATCTCGTGGGGCCGTGTGAGCCACAGAGAGGACTTTGCTTTTGCTGTGAGTGAGACAGGAGCCTGAGGGCTCTCAGCGGACAAGGCATGGGAGCCGACTCAGATTCTAACCGGACGCTGGTGGGGCGGGGACAGAGAGACCAGCGGGGAGATCGTCGAAGAAATCCAGGCGTAATGTGGCTCTGGGAAATATTTCTGAATTTTGAGTGAATGAATGGATGCTTTCAGCGAAGCTGAAGGAGGCATTTGCCGTAGCAGAGGCACAAAGGAGAGGGTCGGAAGGTCTGTCCCAAGGCATCCCCCCCATGCTGGCTCCTCCTTGCTTCCCTCTGGGCACAAAGCGGGGTCTTGGGAGGAACCAGCAACGAGAGAGCTGAGAGCCCAGCTTCTGGGCAGACCCGTTCTGTGACCAGGGGCGTGCTCAGTTTTCACTGTGTAAGATGGGATAAACAGGGGCATTGAGGTGGTCAGTACATATTTGCCACTTTTCCTTTTTTGAATTGTGAAATAAAGGGTCCACAAATACTATCATACATGTTACTTTTTCTTTTCTTTTTTTGAGCGAGAGAGAGACCTGCACGCACGGAGGAGGGGGAAGAGGAGCAGAGGGAGAGAGAGAGAGAATGGATCTTAGGCAGGCTCCATGTCCAGTGCAGAGCCTGATGCAGGGGTTGATCCCATGACCCTGAGATCATGACCTGAACCGAAATCGAGAGTCAGTCCCTTAGCTGACTGAGCCACCCAGGTGCCCTTACTTTTTCTTTTTTTATATTGAGCTATACTTGACACATAACGTATTAGTTTCAGGTGTGCAAGGTAATGATTTGATATTTCTGTGTACTGAGAAATGAGCACCTTTGTACATCCAGTGGACGTTTGTCACCATACAGAATTTTTTTTTTCTTGCGATGTTTTTACTGTCTTAGCAACTTGCAAATACACAGTATAGTATTATTACCTGTAGTTACCATGCTGTGTGTGATATCGCTGTGACTTATTTTAGAACTGGAAATTTGTACGTCTTGACCCCCTTCACCCATTTTGCCCACCCTTACCCCATAGATACTTCTTTTAATTTATTTTTTTAAATTTCTTTAAAGATTTTTATTTATTTGAGAGAGAGAGAGAGCACGCACAAGAAGGGAGAGGGGCAAAGGGAGAAGCAGACTCCCTGCTGAGCCAGAAGCCCGACAGTGGGCTCGATCCCAGGACCCTGAGATCATGACCTGAGCTGAAGGCAGATGCTTAACCGACTGAGCCACCCAGGCACTCCCCCTCACCATAGATACTTAAAAAAAAAAAAAACCCAACAGCTTTGTTGAGATAAAATTCACATGCCATACAACTCAGCCATGGTTTATCATACATTGGCAGGGTTGTGTAACCATCCCTAGCGTCAATTTTAGAACATTTTCCTCTTGAAAAAGAAGCCCGGAGCCCCTTAGTTGTCCTCTCATCCCTCCCGTCTGCCCGGTGCCTGGCAACCACTGGTCTAGTTTCTGTCCCTGTGGATGTGTCTATTCTGGACATCGTGTGTGAGTGGAGTGATAAAACAGGTGATCTTCCATTCGAGCTTCGTTTGCTTCACACGGCCATTTCGCCGTTCCTCGTAGCATGTGTCAGGACGTCGTTCCTGTTTCCTTGCCAACTAATATTCCGCTGTGTGGACGAACCACTGTTTGTTTCTCTGTTTCGTCCGTTGATGAGTGCTTGCTTTGTTGCCACCTCTGGGGCTGTTACGAAGCATTCTGCTCCAAATGTCCTCGTGCTGGGTTTTCCGCGGACATGTGTTCTCACTTCTCTGGGCATCCACCGGGAGTGAGATCACTGGGTCACGGGGTAGCTGGACCCACAGCCAGCGTTGCTCGCAGTTGCTCCATTTTGCCTCCTATCAGGAGTAGACGAGGGTGTGAGGGTGTTTTCTTCCCTCCTGGGGGATCTTTTTGTTGAATTGTACGGAAAAGTGCACACATCCCAAGCGTGCAGCTGGGTGAATTTTCACAGGTTGGACGCACTCGTGGAGCTGGCTCCCAGACGAGAAACAGAACACGACTTACCTCGCTCCTCAACCTCCGCGTCCCCCATCCCCACCGCCACGGGGAGCTTCCGTCCCCGTTATAACTCCACAGATGAATGTCGCCTGGTTTGTACGTGGCGTATGAAATCCTATGACAGTGCTTTCTTTCACCCTGCAGTGTTTTTGAGATCCTTCCGTGCGAGTAGATCAGTAGTGTGTCGGTCCCTTTTCACTGCTCTGTAGTATTCCATTGTGTGGCTGTACCACAGGGTATTTGCACGCTCTCCTGTTGGCGGGACATCTGGTTGTTTCCAGTTCAGGGGCGCTGTGAACATTCTCAGATATGCCCTCTGGTCCACATCTGCCGTTATTCATAAGGGCGGAATTACACGGAGAGTAGCCCCAGGCTCCGTGTGACACCAGGTGGAACTTACCCGTAGGCTCCCTTCCCTTCTTGACGCATGCGTGTCCCACATCACATGTTCTAGAATCCTTCCTGGTTGAGGACTGAAAGCCTTGATTGTGGTCCCTGCTGCTGGTTTTAGCTCTTTCACGCTTGGTCTATAGACTTGACAGTTGTTCTCTTTCACGGTGCCCGGGCGCTGAACACCCGTGCAGTCAGTGTAGATGGGGAGGCACTGCATGGAGGTCCCGTTGGGTCTGACTTGGGTCACAGGGGTGCTGTCGCCCACTAGGGGGAGTTCTGCACATTTGCCCAGAGTTCTGGTCGCCCTTCTTAATTGTGGCGGCTGCTGGCACTGAATGGGCAAGAACCACGGGTGTAGACTGTGAGTGGATTAGTCTACCTCCTGGGTTGGTGCGCGGGGTGGGAGAGGCACACAGGTCCTATGGAGTGTCCCGCACTGACCTGTGGAGATGTGCCCACCGTCTCTCTCTCTCTCTCTTCCTCTCGCTCGCCCTCTGTCTCTCCGGAGTGCCCTTCCCTCTGGCGCCTCCACCGCAGCTCACTTCGGCTCACTTCCCCTCCTCTGAGCAGCTCTCTGTGGTGGAGCCCAAAGTCACCGCCCTCCCCCACAGATTGCGCTCATCGGAGCCCGGAGCCCGCAGTGGTCACCCAGGCTGTGACATCCCCCACCCACCATCTCTCGCCTCCTCTCCAGCTCACGCTGACAGGTTTCTTCTGGGTCCCGCGGGCCTCCCTCCCATCCTAGCGGCCAGTCCTCCATTCTGAGCCCGGCCCCGTGGGTCTCTGGCCAGCCTAGGCATGGGTGCCCTCCTCCCCGCTCCCTCCCCCAGCCCCGGTCAGTCATGAGTCAGGCGCCTATACTCTTCAGCATCTGCTGTGGCCACTGAGAATCGTCCCCCTCAGTCATTCCATCAGAGTTTACACAAAGTGAACTAAACAGACCCAGCGCTCACCCCCTCCTGGCGGAGACGGGCAGCAGATAAGATAAATCACATTTACAGCGTGTCAGATAGTAATCTCGGTGCTGTGAAGGAGAGCAAAGCCAGGAGGTGGAAGTGCCCAGGGGGCGGGTAGGGATTGTAGCTGTAGACGGAATGGGGTTGAGTCTCACTGACCGGGTGACAGTAGAGAAAAGGAGGTAAGGGCAAATGCCTACCAGACAGGAAGCAGCATGTGCAAAGGTCCTGTGGGAGGCATGCGCCTGGTGTGATAGAGCAGTATCGAGGGGGCTGGTGTGGCCGGAGGGGCATTGATGAGGGGCAGAGGGTGGGAGACAGTGATGGGAGGTGGGGGCAGATGGTGCAGAACCTGCTGGGCTGTGGTGAGGACTTGGGTTTTTACTGGGGGAGGCGGGAGCCCCGGGAGCACTCTGAGCGGAGGAGGAGCACGGGCTGACTGGGGTTCTAATGCGAGCCCTTTAGCTGCCAAATGGGGATGAGATTGTGGGAGAACAAGGGAAGTGTCAGGGGAACAGAGGGAACAGAAGCTGGTAAGGCCACACAGGAAGGCCGAGGGCTGCCCAGCCTTGCCCTGGAGCTGTAAGGGACTCGCGGATCCCGGCGTGTCTGAACCTTCATTCAAGCGGATCCTCAGGGGCACAGCTCAGGCCCCTCTGGGGGGGAGCTGCACCCCCAACACTTTTAGGTTCATTGAAGACCGTTGAAGTTTTTTGTTTCTATAATAAACTATTTTCAAATAGTTTTAGATCTGCAGAAAAGTTGCAAAAGTGGTACAGAGCTTTTGTATAGCCCCGCACCTAGTTTTCCCTAACGTTCACATCTTACAACGTTACCGAGAAACCAACACCATCCATCAAACGACTGGAGAAAGTATTCAGATCTCCCTAGTTTTCCCCTAATGCTCCTGTTCCAGGATCCGGTCTAGGAAACCACACTGCATTTAATCATTATGTCTCCCGAGGCCCCTGTTGGCTGTGACGGTTTCTCAGACTTTCCTTACTGTCGATGACCTTGTTGGTTTTGAGTACCAGTCGAACATCTTGGAGACTGTGCCTCACTTTGGGATTTGTCTGTTGTTTTTCTCGTGATTAGACTGGCAGTTAGGGTTTGGGGAAGGAAGACCAGAGCGGTGAAGTATGCTTCTCCTCATGTCATATTAAAGGTATTACACACTGTCAGTTTGATTTATTACTGGTGATATTGACCTTGATCGCGTGGCTGAAGACATATACTTTTGACTTTGTCCTCCCGGCTGTGAAAATGGTAAGCGTTTGACTAAGCATAGATATATTTGGACGTATCGACTCATTTCCATGCTCACAACTCTTTGGGGTGGACGCACCTTGGAACCTGATTTTACAGAGAAGGAAACTGAGGCACGAGGAGGTTGTAGTAGCTCGCCCAAGGTAACATATCAGTTAAGTGGCAGAGGTGGGATTTGAACCCAGGAGGTCTGGTTGCAAAGTCCGGGCTCTTCGCTGTCATCCGTTTATTATAAAGTACGTATGTACACGTTGTGCAGTCATCAGCTCCATCTAATTTCGTATAAATGGAATCGTATGATATGTGAGCTTTTGTGTCTGTACTTTATTTTTAATCTTTGGTCTCTTTTGAGCCCCTTTTTCGTGCCCTCCCTCTCTGTTATGAGGATTAGTTTAGTTAAAAGTCAATGGTATGATATATATAAGTCAATGTGGTCTGGAATGTGTTCTCAGGCTAAGGGACATCACACTGTCTGCTTTGGGGATCCTATACCCGTCCCTGAGACACCTCGCTCCCCTGACCGCCTGTCACCTTTGCCCAGTGTCAATCCATATATTGATTACCTGTCCAACAGAATCTGTTTTATCTCTGAGGTTAGAGAATAGATAGAAATTGACGTTCTACCAACGGAGTAGAGCAGAGGGCCCAGGATGAGAGGCGGGGATGTCATGAGGCGCAGTGGGCCCTGGTCAGATCAGTGGGGAAGAGGGAGACTCTTCGTACGTGGAGCTGGTGCTAAAAAAATAGTCCTCCATATGGAAAGAGATGAAATTGGATCCCTACCTCACACTGTATACCCCAAGATAGTTTATGGATTTGAAGTCACATATAAACTTAGAAACTCTTTAGATTTGGGGGTGAGGACAGATCCTGAAACAAGATACAAAAGGCATTTCTGTGAGAGGAAGGCTTGGGGGCCTGCACAGCACTGGCCTGCATGCTCCCCTGCAGCCCTTTCTCTCTCTGAGGCTCCAAGCACACACACACACACACACACACACACACACACACACACACACACACACACACCCCTTGTCCTGGGTAGGGTGTGTTAACCCAGGTAATTAGTAGCTTTGGGACCATCAGAATACCTTAGACAGAAATGTCTTCACTGAAGAAGGTGCTAGATCAAACAAGGGAGCTTGTATAAGGCTGTGTTTGCACATCCTGCCTGAATGCTCCCAATTATCCGCTCTTCTCTCCGATCCCTCTCAAACTCTGAAGGGTGCTGGATTCTGCTCTTTCCCAGCCATCCCCTGGGCAGTCGATTTGTAGTCTCTGCTGCTTTGCCATCATGGCCAGAATCCGGCCGCTTTTCACTTCTTCCCCTGCCACCAGCATCTCGCCTCTGGGCTGCCTGCCCCTGTCCTCAATTCCTGCAACCCGTTTTCCACTCAGCAGCCGGAGGGATCCTGTGAAAACCTGAGTCAGAGCATGGCCCATGCTATTGAGAGCCTTCCCATCTCTTGGGCTCCTTCAGAATAAAAGCCCAGGATCTCACCTTGGGCCACCGGGCCCTCCATCGCTTGGCCTTTGACCTTGCCTCTTCGACCCCTCTTCACCTCTTTGCTGTTGCTCAGGCATCCCCAGCACATTTCCACCTCAGGGCCTTTGCATGTGCTGTACCTTCTGCCTCAGATGCCTTTCCCCGTGTGTCCACATTGCTTCTATTCTTCTCTCCACGTCTGCTCAAACTCCTCTTGTCTGTGAAGCTGTCCTGACTGCTTCTCCTAAAAATTCATCCCCCTCCTTCCCTACCCACTTCCCCCACCACCTTTCTCTTCCATCCTTGCCATTGCCCACTCTGCCGTATGTCAAATGTCTCCGCAGTCTGACTCCTGCCAGCAGAGCGTTCCCTCCGGGAGAGCAGGGATGTCTGTTGTCTTCGCTGCTGCCTCCCCAGCGCTGCTGGGAACGACACAACCTTAAATAAAATGGAATCGTTTTTTTGGCCACTGAGCGGGGAACCGAGTTTAGAAGGAGCCAGAGAGGAAGCAGGAGAAGGCAGTGAGCGACGCCCCCGCAGCGCTCCAGGCAGCGCTCACGGACATCTCTACACGGACGGTGCTGCTTGCAAAACCCAGAGAAGGATGGGGGATTTATTAAGAAACAGGAGGAAGCGTGGTGTCTCGGAGCCACCGGGCTTAGCTAGTTCCTGAAGACAGCTCCGCTCTGATGAACAATTAGAAAGCCGTGCTCGAATCCAGGAAGAAAAGCGTTTCGCTGCAGGAGGGTGGAGGGGAGGACGGTCGCTCGCTGCCAGCAGATTCTCGGGCGTCCGGGGTTTTCACGGGTATCAGAAAGCATCCAGGCCACAGTGTCCACGAAATCTGGGTTCAAATCCCAGCACTTCCTTTTACCACCGAGTAGCTTTTGGTCTGTACACATTTGGCTGCAAGTAACAGTTTACCTGACCAGTGATGGCTTAAATAATATTCCTATTTTTGTCAACAACGAAAAAATGTTTTAACAAATGCCTTCCCCGGTTTGGACGGACCATAGTTTTTTGTTCAACCTGTTTTCTACCGATGGCCAGTGGATTGTTTCCAGTATCTTGCTGTTATAAACAACAGCCGCCGACGTTTATAAGGTTGCACACCTCACGTTGTACCTACGGGATATGGAAGTGAAATTGATACGTAAGTGAAGTTGCTGAGTAAGGAATACATGTGTTAGAATCTGGAGAGCCTCATTATTTGCAGAGGCCGTATTTGTGAATTAATCCCCTTCCTCTGTATTCATCCTTGCAACCCAACCATCCGTCCTCCCCACGCTGTCTCGGTCGTCTGCAGACATGCACGGAGCGGGGGAAACTTTGAGTCTCCCTGTGTGCCCGTTCCTAGTGCAGATCGAAAAGCAAACACTTTGCCTTCTTGTTTCAGCTCCTACACAGCAAGCAAGTGCCCTTTTCATGGTCTAACCTTTAGTGCCCTGTTTTTCACATCAATGCGCTGGGTGGTGGTGATTTCCCTGTTTAAAAATGCCCCCAAGCCTAGGGCGAGAAAGTGGAAAAGTGCCTCACATAGAAAACACATGTGCCGGGCAAGCTTCATTCAGACGTGAGTTATAGTGCTGTAGGCCGTGAGTTCATTGCAAACGAATCAGCAATATCTATTAAATAAGGTGTATTTAAACGGAAACACACATAAAACAAGGTTACGTATTGATCGCCTGATGGAAATGTGACCAGAGGCTTACAGGGACCTCACCCTCGATTTCCCCCAGGAGCGATAGTTCAGGATTCCCTAATTCAGCGATCGTGGTAACTTTATAGAACATAACTACCATGAATAACAAGAATCGATTGTACGGGCTTTTTTTTTTCCTTTACACCCTAGCTGTGCTTTACTGGGATATAATTTACGTGCAACCAAATGCACGTGTCTTCAGTATACAGTGTGATGAATTTTGACAGATATTACCTGTGTAACCCTTACCCAGATCCAGATCCAGCACATTTCCATCATCGGGGAAGACTCCCCCTCCCTCTGTCCCTCCGCCTGCCCCCTTGAGGCCACCACAGCTCTGATTTCTTCCCCTGGGTTTCACTCGCTCGGAACTTTACGTGACGGGATCGCACCGTGGGTAGTCTTCTGTGTCTGGCTTCCTTTGCTCCACCAGAATGCGTTTGAGATTCATCCGTGTCTTCCCACGGTAACAGTAGCATAGTCCCTTTTATTGTCCACCCTGTGGCTGTTACGCGGTTTGTTTTTTCATTTACCAGGCAATGTACATCTGTGCTGTTTCAAGTCCGGGGCTTTTGTGAAGACGACGAGTGTGAAAATTTTTTGCGGAAAGGTTTTTGTACATATTCTTTTCACTATGGTCATAGAGTAGGTGTATGTTTCACTTAGGTTAAGCCAGGTTTTTCATCCTCTTCTGGAACAAGGTGTCTAACAGGCCATTCCAGGGATTTGAGGCAGCTCAGTATTGCCAGGCTTCTGGGTTCTGATTCTTTTGACCTCCTCCCTCTGGGGCACAAGATAGCTGCTGCAGCACCAGCCATTGTCATCATGCTTCACATCAGTTACTCAAGCAGGAAGAAGGAGCAGGGGCAAATAATCTTCCCAATGTAGGGCTCTCTTTATCCAAATGTAATAATTTTTCCCATGTCCACAACTTAACTCCAAAGGAGGCTGAGGAAGGAAGTTTCTGACCAAGGGTCAAAGGCCTACGCTTGTAGTGACTCATCCTCGTGAGTGGGTACATTGCTGAATGAAACCAAATGCAAGTTCTGTTGACCAGGAAGTCAGGCTGGGAGTAGCTTTGGATAATGGGCAACCTCTTTAGGCCTGTTGACCCTGTGAGGCCACCTTGTCACTGGCTAGGAACCGGTGGCTTGTGTTCAGTATGAGAGCGAGAGCCCTGGGAGGAAAACGAGAGATGGAAGCTTCTAGAACAGTGGTTCTCCCGAGTGTAGTCCCTGGGCCAGCAGCAGCCACATCACCTGGGAACTTGTTCGAAATACACATCCCCAGGCCCTGCCCCAGACCTTCTGACCAGGAAACCCAGTCCTTTAAAAGCCCTTCAGGTGATTTTGGTGCAGGTTCAAATTTAGGACCCAGTGGCCTAAAGCATGCGCAGTGTTGTTGGAGTTTTTGTTTCCCTTTTGCTCCTTGGGGCTTCACTTGGTCCCGACCTCGAATCCTTCCCTGTTGCCCAATGCCACCGGAGGGCCTGCGTCCAGTCAGTGTAATTATTTCTTCTGTTCCCTTCCCCCACCCCACTGCCCGTTTCCCTCCTTCTTGGAGTTTCCTCTGTTTTTTTATAAATCAGCGTTCAGGAGAAAATGTAAAACCTTTTGAGATACCTGATTTTCTTGGCAAGCCTGCAGCTTTATAGCTGCATTTAGAACAGCGGTAGATGGTAGAAAGTGTGGGGGGGCACAGAACATTCTAGTGTGTAACTACCTGTATAAACTAGGCTTTTAGGAACTAGACACCAGTCGCTTTATGAGCAATCTAAGTTTTATAGGGCACGCTTTTATGTTGTTAAACTAATTCAATGATTTTAGAACTCTAAAGGTCACTGAAAATAAAGATGGTGTAGATTTTAATTGCTCTTCAAATTGCTTTTTCTCTCTCTTCCCCAAAGGGGTGGGAGTGGGCGAGGAATCAACATTTTTTCCCTGTTTTCCTTTTTTGGCTTTGAAATAGACACAGCATGCCAGTGGCTACATAGCCAGGGCCGAGCTAGCTTTTACTGAGCTTTCCAATGGAATTGAAAGAGGTGCCTTCTCTGGGATGGCACAGTCCCCTAGTCTCTTTTGTGTGAATTAGAAGAGAGCCCTTTCTCCAGGTGGATGTTGCCCTTCTCTGGGTCTCCCTGGTGTGAGCAGAGCCTTGGCTACATTTGAGGCCCCACTTGTCCCCATGACTTAATTCCTTTGTATAGTGAACAACCTGTGCAACTGTACATGGTGCTTTGTGTATATATATTGTATACAGGATACATCTAGACCTTTTTTTTCAAATGGGGAAGACCACATTCACAGCTCCAGGGTCGTAGGCTTATCATTTGGGGGAACTACTATTCAATGTGCTACAGATGCCCTGGGAAAAATCGGAAGAGGGCAGCGTCTGGGCATTGTGGTAGGTCAGGTCCACTGTGGGAACTCATCACTCAGTGTTGGACCCAGGTGTGTGGGAAATGAACTGAGTTTTCTATGTAACTTCAGGACAGCGTAAGGGGAAGAGGGCGTAAGAGGCGGGGCGCTGTAAGATCATTGCAGGAAATGTTCCCCTGGGGGTTGGGATGGGGTGCAGCTAGCCAGCTTGGGACCATCGTGTTGTTTCCACGAGCTCGGGAGCCCGTTGGCCTGGGTTCACATCCTGGCTCTGCCATTCGGCTGACTGAGTGACCTTGGGCGAGTTACCTAACCCCTTTGTCTGCCTCAGTTTTGTCAGCTGTGAAATGGGCATGAGGATCGTGGCACCTAGTACAAGGGATTGTTGTCAGAATGAAATGTAGGAAGATGGAGCACTTAGATCAGCACTGGGCACTTCATAAGTGCTCTGCAAACCTTGGCTTTGGTGATGAAGAGGATGATGGAACGGGAAGGATGATGAAGTTCGTGTGTGGTTGGATTGATGTTTTTACTGGTGGACTTGAGCTGTCATTGGCCACTCCAGTCTTTCAGCGCCTGGCAGAAATGTAGGAGGTGCTGAGGGACACTTTGAATGAATGAATGAATGAATACAGTAATATTTAAAGTTCGTAACAAGCAGGGCGCCTGCGTAGCTCGGTCGATTGAGTGTCGGACCCTTGATTTTGGCTCACGTTATGATCTCAGCGTTGTGGGATCGAGCCCCACATAGGGCTCTGTGCTGAGTGTGGAGCCTGATCGAGATTCTCTCTCTCTTCCTCTGCCCCAAACCCCCACTCACTCTCTCTCCAAAAATAAATTAAAATAAAATAAATTTAAAATTCGTAGCAGCAGTAGGCCGTCAGCACGGATTGGGTGGTGCCTGGCGTGGTGTAAAAGGGTGGCCGTGCAGGATCCCTGCCGGGCCAGGTGTCACCCTGCAGTCGCTGGGTCCTGGGGGCGTTTCAGGACATCCCAAGAGGCCAGGTGGAGCACTGGGGGCTCAAGCAGCATTGATTTGCCAATCAGGGAGGTGTTTGAGTATTTTAACAACAGGTGTAGTCGGTTGTGGACAAGCGGAATGTTAACACAGGCTGGGTGGATGGATAGATGAAAAGAAAAATGATTGGGGTCTTGATGTGAGTAAGGATAGTGGCCCTGGAGAGGAGGAGAGGGCCTGGGGAGGTTTGGGTGGTAGAATGAATGGATGAGACTCGATGGAGTCAGAGGTGTGAGGTCAAGGTTGGTCCTTTGTTTCCGGAGAGGGCTGTATCAGTTAGCTGCTGCTATGTAACAAACAGCCCCCAAATTATCACTGTTTAACAAATCAGCCACAGGGCGCTTGGGTGCCTCTGTCAGTTAAGCGTCTGCCTTCGGCTCAGGTCATGATCTCAGGGTCTTGGGATCGAGCCCCTCATCTGGCCCCCCGCTTAGTGGGAAGTTTGCTTGTCTCACTGTTAAAGCCATGCTCCCAGTGGTCGGAATTTGGACTGGGCACAGCTGCATACTTCTAGTCTTGCCTCAGTGTCTGTGGTCAGTTGAAGGTCAGCGAGGTGGCTTCTGCTTCTGGGACTTGACTGGATGTGAACTGGGACAATGGAGGGGATAGGCACGTGACTCTTGTCGCCCAGTGGGCTAGCCCAGACTTCGTCACATGGCGCCGGGGCAGAGAGCAGAAATATGGCGGGTCTCTTGAGGTGTAGGCTCAGAAAGACACACCATCACTTCTGCCACATTCTGTTGGCCAGAGCGAGTCAAAAGGCCAGCCCGATGTCTAGGGGTGGGGTGACAGAGCCCATCTCCTGGGAGGAGGAGCTGCAAAAAGAGTATGGGACCAGGGAGAAGAATTTCTGGCTGCTTTTGCAATCAACCAGAGTGATCTCTTTCAGATCCCCTTTCCACCAACCCTGTTCCATTTTGCCGAGCCCTCTCAATCAGTCACACACGATAGACTGTCCTTGACCCGTGGAAGCCGGAGAGAGCCCTTGTGATGGGTTGCAGAGATACCTAGAAATGCAAGCTAAGTGGTCAGATTGTGTCTGGCTGCAGATCATGGGAAACCTAATAGTGGTTTGCACTGTAAGGATTAAGTCTGGAGGCAGGCAGTGCATAAGGAGTTGTTAAGAGCCCAGTGTTTTTCTGTCTTCCCTACAGGTATCCTCTGCAGGTGGGCTTATCTGCCTTAGGTTTATTGCCTCGTTGTTGCCAAAATAGCTGCAACCGCTCCAGTCTTCTCAACTGTATTCGAAGCTGGAAGTAGAGTGCAAAAGATTTTCTCCCTAGAGCAGCTCTGTCTTTATATTCCAGAAAAAAAAACTCTCCCCAAGTCTGTGTCCTTTGGCTCTTCCTAGTTGCAGAACCGTGGCTGCCCTAGCTACAGGGAAGCCTCGGAAAACGAACATTTGATACAGGGGATAAGAGTGCCGCCGATGTAGTCTAATTATTTTCAAGCCATTCGGACCGCAACCCGCAGTAGGAAATACGTCCACATACAGACACACTTAATTGAAACCAATCTCGCAAACTCCTATTTAACGCTTAACCACGGATGATGCCTTTTAATATTTTCTATGCAGCCCCATTCCGTTTTGCTCCATACTATTTAATTAAAAGGAAAAAAAAAAATTCCTGGTCACAACCTGCTCATTTGATTTCACAACCCTCCAAGGCGTGACCCGTCGTTTGAAAAAAAGACTGACTCAGAGCAGGCTTTGTTTACATCTTGGAGTTGGCAAGTGTTACCCTGACCGGCTTCAGGCTTCTGTGAGTAAGGCAAGGGGAGGGCTGGGGATGTGGGGCTTGGAAAACAACAGTTAGGCTTTGCCACATCGGCTTTTCTTCCTATCCCTCCCCGTCGGCGGAGGATACGGTCCTGTGGACTCGTGTGTTGGTCGCCCGTCCGTCCCCCCCAGGGGCTGCCCAGACCCTCGCCGGGCGATTGGAATGAGCCTATTTCTGGAGCCCAGCGGAGACTCTGACTCCCGCGTCCTGCTGGGCGATCTGGCTCGTGCCTGCCTCCCGATGACAATGCAGAACTCCACTCGCCTCCCCAGCGCAGGAGGCGTCCGCACGATCTTCTGGAAGGACACTTTGTCATTGTTGCATCAGGGCTGTTCTCGCGCGAGCGGCGTGTCGTTTTCGGTCCCGGCTTGTCCTGCTTTTTATAGCGTGACGGCGAGGAATGAGGAATCTGGAATCACGGGCTCTGAGTTCGAATTTTGGACACATTCCCCCCCCCAACCCCCCCCAACGCTGCCGCCACCGGTGCAGTTTGGGGCAAGTGTCCTCCCCCCTCTGAGTCCCTGTGTCTTGAGCTGTGACGCCCGAGGCAGCGTCCCTCCTGCCTCACGTGACCGGGAGGGGTCAGGGGGTATGATGTCAGCACGAGGCCCGACACCGGGGAAGCACTG
>CM052888.1:44004050-44055373 GCA_028534135.1 Potos flavus
TCGAATTTTGGACACATTCCCCCCCCCAACCCCCCCCAACGCTGCCGCCACCGGTGCAGTTTGGGGCAAGTGTCCTCCCCCCTCTGAGTCCCTGTGTCTTGAGCTGTGACGCCCGAGGCAGCGTCCCTCCTGCCTCACGTGACCGGGAGGGGTCAGGGGGTATGATGTCAGCACGAGGCCCGACACCGGGGAAGCACTGCGACGGTGGGGGCTCTTCAGGGTGCGTCTGGCAGCTCTGGCTGGATTTGCGCGGTAACAAGGGAGCCCCACTCGTCCGGGGCTTTCAGTGGCAAAGGCTCGTGTCGCGCCCCCCGTGCGTTGGCCGTGGCTCTGTTCACGCATCTGGCCCCTGTGTTGTGGGACTCAGGCAGAGCCGTGCCACAGCCCTTAAAGCTCCTGCTGCACTCCCACGTGGACAGTTGGCACGCTAACGGTGGCCCCCAGTCACTTTTTTTTTTTTTAAGCTTTTGGGTATGCGTGTGTGGAAGAGAGGGGCGCCCAATGCCACCCCTGGTTCAGGACCATGGGTCATGCTCCCCGCCCCCCCCCCAGGGCCAAGGATTGGGTGTGCTTTTGCTCTTTAGAGTATCCCCAGGCTGGACGCACACTTCGTAAATGCCCTTTCCACAAGGCTGCTCCGAACAAATGAACGGATTTGTCCCAGAGCCTCTGTATGTTCATTTTTCTTCATTTCCCAAATATTTACGGAGCCCCTCCGGTGCGGGCGCGGGCGTCCTGCAGAGAACAAAACAGACAATAAACGATCAGACATATGATACTTGGTATTAAAAAGTCCTTTTTTTTTTTTTTTAAGTAAGCATTTTTCACCGTGGAAAATTTCAAATGTAGAGAGAACAGCCACACGTGGACCCCCACCCCCAGTCCATCAGCCACCTCGATCCGTTTTCAGTTGCTGTCACTCTTAGGGACCGGCTCTGCCCAGTGAGAGAGCTTGCTGCCCCGCTGGAAAAGTTCCCAACCCATGCTCCCCCAGCCGCTCGAAACGCAGTGAGCGGGATTGAGGATACACCTTAATGTCATTGAACTCTTATGTGAATTAAAAAAATAAAAAAACACCTTGCTACTCCTCACTGTCCTTTTTTAAAATTTTCTTATTTTTTTTAAAGATTTTATTTATTTATTTGACAGAGAGAGAGATCACAAGTAGGCAGAAAGGTAGGCGGAGGGAGAGGAGGAAGCAGGCTCCCTGCTGAGCAGAGAGCCCGATTTGGGGCTCGATTCGGGGCTCGATCCCAGGACCCTGAGATCATGACCTGAGCCGAAGGCAGAGGCTTTAACCCACTGAGCCACCCAGATGCCCCAAAATTTTCTTATTTTTTTAAATCATGGTGAAATATGCATAACATAAAATTGACCACCTTAGCCATTTTTTTTTTAAGATATATCTAAGTCATCTCTCCCCCCATCGTGGGGCTCGAACTTGCGACGTCAAGCCAGCTGGGCACCCCCCCCCCGACCTTACAGCCATTGTTCAGCATGCCGTTCCGTGGCGTTGGGACACTCACCCTGTTGTGCAACCGCGGCCCCCGTCCACCTCCAGAACCCTTCGTCTTGCAGAACTGAAAGTGCGCACCCACTAACCAGTAACTCCCCATTCCCCCTTCTCCCCGGCCCCCGGCGCCCGCCGTGCCGCTTTCTGTCTCTGTGCTCGGTACACGTCGGCTCGGGTAGGTGGGTCTCTTTGTCAGCTGGCTCGTGGCACACAGCGTGATGTCCTCCCGGGTCTTCCGTGTTGTAGCCTGCGTCCGGGCGTCCTTCCTGAATAATATCCCTTTGTAAGTCGACACCACTGTCTCGCTTCTCCATGCGTCCGTCCACGGATGCGCGGGCTGTTGCCACCTTCTAGCGATTGTGGGGCACGCCACTGTGACGAGGGGTGCCCTGAGATCTGCCCGAGACCCTCGTTTTTTCAGTTCTTGGGGGGGAGAGGCGGGGGGATACACCCAGGAGCAGACTTGCTGGATTATGAGGCACTTCGGAGGGACCGCCAGACTGGTTTCCTCCGTGCCTGCACCAGTTTGCATGCCCACCAACAGGGCACGAGGGCTCCAGGGTCTCCACATCCTCGGCAATGCATGTTTTCGGGGATGGTTTTACTTCGTGTGGTGTTTGATAGTAGCTAGCCATCCTCACGGGTGTGAGCGGGCGACTGCGGTCCTGGCGGCATTGCCCTAACGATGAGCGGTCTTGAGCATCTTCTCCCGTGCTCATGGCTGGCTGGCTGGCTGGCTTCTTTGGAGAAATGTCTTACTCAAGTCCTCTGTCCTAGTTCCATTGAATTAACCCGAATTGATACGTAGCCACGTGTGGCTGGGGGTCAGCTGTATTGGTCCCCGCGCGGGTCCATATGCCCACCCCCTCGCCCCCCCACCGAACACCCACAACTGGGTTCTTTTGGGGGAAAGCACAGACATTTTACCATTTCACCCCTAAATATTTCAGGGTATGTTTTTAAAGGTAAGGACCTTAAAGAAAAAGAAAAAGAACAACACAATGCCATTATTATACTTTGAACTTTTTTTTTTTTTTTTGTAAGACTCCACACTGGGTGTGGAACCCAACACAGGGCTTGAACTCACGACCCTGAGATCAAGACCTGAGCTGAGATCAAGAGTCGGACGCTTCGGGACGCCTGGGTGGCTCAGTGGGTTAAGTGTCTGCCTTAATCACAATTTCTTAATACTGTCAAATACCCAGGCAGTGTCCAAATTCTGTCTTTCAGCAGCCGGTGGGTTCATTTGCGTCCTTCAAGCCTCCCTCCTCCTGCTGGATTGAGGGCTGCAGGGTACCTGCTTAGCCCCACGCGGGCACGTTTCCTCGGCTGTGTTTGGCCGTGGCTTCTCCGTAACCATTCTCTTCCCCCTCATTTATCTCATCTGAGAAATGGGGGTAAGAACGGGCGTGGAGGGATTCAAGATGTGGTCACCAGCGGTTTAAGTAGGACCATGTGCACGACCCAGGGCCGAAGCAGGTGGTATAGAAAGCCTTCCAAAGGTGCTCGGGGGTGACATGGGGCACCTGGCAGCAGGTGGCAAAGCTGAAGCTTGGGGACTTTTTTTCCAGCCTGACTGGACTGGGGCCGGAAAGCTTTGATTCTATTTACAAGGGCAGCTGAAATTGTTACAGCGGGATATATCGCACACAAAATACTTACCACGTGTGAGGATTAAAGGCGTTCCTTTAATCCCGAGGAACAATCCCGCGGTGGGGGTGGGGACGTACCATGATCTGCATTTTCCAGATGGGGAAACTGAGGCACGGGGGGGTTGGTTAAGTAACTCGTCGTAGGGCACACAGCTAGCAGGTGGCAGTGCCGGGGTGGGCCTGGGGGCGGCTGGCATACCATCCCTCCATCCCACAAGGGACCTTCATCAGTCCAGGGGCACCCGATCCCCCCCTGTGAGCCCTTGGCGGGCCGTTGGCGTCCGGCCGTGCTGGAATCTGAAGCGTTTATTCCAAATGCAACAACTCTGGCCCCTCTCCCAATTTCCGACCTCCGAGATCCAGGGCAGGTCTTGGGAATCAGTGTGAAGACCACGGCGGGGGAGATGAGACAGGGGTCAGGGAGGCAGAGGGTGGAAGCTGGGGGCCACTGCGCCCCTGACCTTTTCTCGGTAGCCAGCTCCCAAAACAGCAAGATCAAGGCCGGTGCCGATGCCCGCACCTGCCACACGGACTTTGATTCCACGCATTTGACCAGTGGACACAGGGAGGCCCAGAGAGGTGCCGTCACTTGCCCAGGGTCCCCCAGCCCATGCATGGTGGAGCGGGGACCCGAACCCCTGACTCCAGCTCCTGTCATCGCATGCTGGACCTCTGGTCATCAACGCGATGGGAGACACGGGAGGCCGAGCTACCAGACCTGCCGATCGTTGACATACTGCTTCCTTTTTATTGTGGGAACTCTCCAGAATGTACAGAGCGACGAGAACGGTACCATGAAGCCCCCAGGTGCCCCTCCCCCAGGCTTATCCGTGATCGACTTCCTGCCACACCCGGCCCCCCTCCCCCACCCCACTACCACTTGATGGTGACAATTTGATTTTTTTTATAGAGCTTTTTAAGGTCAGATTTACATGTTTTGAACTTACACGCACAGATCTGAGCTGTGACATTTTCAACCCTCACGGAACTGGCACCCCATCACAAGGCGGAGCGTTTCCCTCTCGCCTAAAAGCTCCCCCCCACACTTCATTTCTCTTCTGTTACCGGTGGAATGAAAACGCACGAATGGGGGCACCTGGGTGGCACAGTCGGCTGAGCATTCGACTTTTGCTTTCGGCTCAGGTCATGATCTCATGGGTCGTGAGATCGGGCCCCGTGTCGGGCTCCACGCTCAGCGTGGATTCTGCTTGAGGACTCGCTCTCCCTGTGCCCCTTCCCCACTCAAATAAATAAATCTTAAAAAAAAAAAAACCCACAAGAATAAAAAAAATTCTCAGAGAGACGTCAGGAGCCTCCCAGTGGACATTCACCCGCAGGCCCCATGTGGAGAGTCCTGGTCAGGAAGCACCCACTCCCGGCTCTAATTTTGCTGGCCTGAGGTTTGCAGAGCCTGGGCCGCACCTGGAACTCAGCACAGGGGGGGAGGGAAGACCCCACACAAAGCCGGGTGCTTGGGCAAAGCCACCCTGTGGACACCCCTAGGTCATGGCAGTGCCCCCGGAATCTAGCTGGGACAGGATCCCATGTTCCTGGGTCATGTGACGGATGCTTTCTAGATCTTTCCGGGGCCTGGGCCTGCCGAGCAGGAGGGGAAGCCCTGGGTGCTCCCATTCCTCGCGCTTTTTCGAATCTGAACTATTCCAAGCATTCTTACAATGATAACAAAGCCTGCCACCCAGCTTCACCTTAATCTTGACATTTCTGCCGTATTTGCTTTCAGATTCTAGAGCAGAAACAGCGCGATGAGAGGAACGTGCATGGGATCGCGGTTAAGGGTGGGGACTCTGAGCGAGCCTGCCTTGGCTCAAACCCCAGCCTGGCCCCTTTGCTGGTTGAGGGCTCTTGGGCATGTTGCACACTGTTTTGAGCCTCCGTTTCCCCTGCTGCAGAACAGGGCTAATAGAAGCGCCTGCCTCTAGGGATCTGGAGAAGGTGAAATGGTTCGTCCAGGTAGAGCACTTAAAGCCGGTGGCGGAGGGGCGCCTGAGTGGCTCAGTGGTTGGACGTCTGCCTTCAGCCCAGGTCATGATCCCCGAGTCCTGGGATCGAGCCCCGTGCCAGGCTCCCTGCCCAGTGGGGAATCTGCTTCTCCCTCTGCCCCGGCCCAGCTTGTGTTCTCTCTCTCACTCTGTGCTCTCTCTCTCTCTCTCCCATCCAAGTACTAACCAGGCCCGACCCTGCTTAGCTTCCGAGATCAGACGAGATCGGGCGCATTCAGGGTGGTATGGCCGTAGACTCTCTCTCTCTCTCAAATAAATAAAATCTTTAAAAACAACAACAACAACAACAACAACAACAAACAGTGGCAGGCAGGTCGGGGTCGTTCCCGCCGATTCTGTATTTGCAAAGCTGCCTGCTCGAGAGAACGTATGACTCGCAGATCAATATGGATGCACTTCCCTGGTCACCGGGGGACTTGTGAAAAATTTGAGTGCCCCCGAGTGCATGTGCCCGCCGGGGTCGAACAAGGCCACATTTTGCCTTCTTGGTTCAGCTCCCATATTGTTGAGTGCCATGGTTTTTGCATCTTTGTGCTCTTTGTGGGTGGTTTTGCTGTTGAAAACGGCTCCCGGCAGAGCGCTGAAGTTCTCCCCGGTGTCCCCAAGTGCGGGAAGGCGGGGATGCGCCCTCCGGAGAGAACGCGTGTGTTCGAGGGATGTCCCTCAGGCATGAGTCACAGAGCTGTTGGCCGTGGGTTTGGTGTTAACGAATCAACAGTTTATGTTACATGAGGTGTCTGTGAACGGAAATACCAGTAGACCGAGGCTGTGTATCGATGCGTCGATGACAGTGTGGGCAGAGGCTCGCAGGAGGCCACCTGTGTCCGCATCCCGGGGTCAGTGGCCCGGAATCCCCGGCCTCGGGCTCACGGCAACTGTACGGAACGCAAGGGCCTCAGATAAGGAGAATCGACTGTGTTTTATGAGGCCCAAGTGTCAATAAGTTACATCCTATGACGTCCCACCCTGCTGTAGCACGTGTGGCTGTACAGCCCTGTGTGTGCGTGTCACACGTGGGATCCCGCGTAGTGTTGTCTCTCCTGCTCTTAAACTTGTGTTTGACCCCCTTCTTTTCTTACCTCTTCACGCATGGCCCGGTCAGCGCCTGTCCTCAGCTCCCCCCTCCCTCCTCCCCCTATCCTTCTCCTTATCCTGGACTTTCTTACAGCCTCTTATTCTCTCCACAGCTGGCCCCCGAAAGGACACTCCCCAAGTCCCCAGCCGGGGGCCCCGCGTAGACCTGGAGTGGACACCCCCTCCTTCCCTTCATGATTCGTTTGTAGCACAGGTAACCGGCCAAGGATCCCAGTTTGTGCCCGGACGGGCGCTTCTCCCTCGTTCCACCTCCCTGGGCCCACCCTGACCCCCGGCAGAGGAAGGAACACTCCTTCTTGGCCGAGCTGGGCTTAGCAACACCCTTCCGCCCCAACCCCCTCCGGCTTCGGGCCCCCCGGGTCATCTGGACCATTCCCCTGCCTCCCTGCCAGCTGCAGGGGGGATCTTCTCCCCATTTTCCCCTTTTCTCCAGATTCTTTGCAGGTCTTGCCTCTCTGTCCCCTGGCGGGACCTTCCCCTCCCACCCCACCCCTGCCCGGGCTGGTCGGGAAGGGAAGGGCTTGTAGGTCACAGACCTGGTGGTGACTCGGGAAGAAGGAAGCATAGGTGGGGCTGGGATATGGAGCCAGAGAGAGCCTATTGTCACCACTGCCAAGTGCAGCCAGAGCCTGGGAAGGACCTCCGGGTACGGTCCCCATGGCCAACTCTGGAAGGGAGAGTCATTGGTGTGTGTGTGGGGGGAGGTGTTCCCACCAGCTTCACATGGTGTGTTCTAGGCTGGGCTTGTTGACCCAAGGCCCCGGGTGTGCACGAGTGTGTCCCACGGCCCTTGGGAAAGTGTGTGTCACCGTTTTGGCCCACCTGCGCAGTTTTTGGCGGAAGGGTCTTTTGTCTTTGTCAGATTCTCCAAGGCACTGTTCAGAGAAGACCTGAACCATTCAGGGCCGTTAGTACGCAGGGCGGACCCTTGTCACACCCCGCTCTGAGCGGGACCTGGTCCCAGGGAGGCCGGGCAGCCCGGACTCTGGGTTCAAGGCTTGGCTCTGCCCCCTGCTGGCTGGGAGCTGAACGACTGGCTCTGGGCCCCCATTTACGGGTGTGGGAAGGACTCAGCACAGGCCTGCGGTGTGCTCAGGCTCACTCTGTCTTGGTGGATGCCCTCACTGTGGCCATCACATGCCGGGAAAGAGGTCGGGGGAGGAGGGCAAGGCGGCCATCTCTGGCTGGTCACCACCCCCACCCACACCCATAAGCTCAAGGGAACAGAAACTCTGACCTTCCAGAGACCTTGGTCCCAGGGGGCGGTCCTGGAAGGGAGGGTCCTGGCATGCCGCCTACGTCTAACCTTGTCTCCCTTGCCCCCTTCCTGTCCCCCCCCCCCCCCGCCACCCCCGGTTCAGTGGCGATGGATGATGAGGATGGGAGATGCTTACTAGACGTGATTTGGTGAGTAATGGACTCCCTCCACCCTCCCTGTCCTCCCTCCCCCACCCCTCACCTCCTCAGTGTCTCTCCCCTTCTGTCTTTCAGTGACCCTCAGGCCCTCAATGACTTCCTTCATGGATCCGAGAAGGTGAGTGCAGGGGTAGGCAGGGGCCTCCCCGGGGCAGGGGGCTGTGGAACTGGGGGGTGAGAGACCTGTGCCCCGATTCAGTAGACATCTGCCTCGTGCTTTCTGGGAGCTGGACCCCTGGGTTATGGCACGAGCAGAAGAGATGACAAATCCCTGCCCTCATGCCATACACATTTCCTTGGTAACTGCTCAAGGTGATCACGGACAGAACCCTGCAGCGTAGGATAAAAAATAAGAATGTCACTCGCACAACAAAAATGGTTTAAAACAAAACGAATGGGGGACAGGGGCAGTAGCTTCTTTAGCTAATGTGGGCAGGGAGGTGACCTTGAAGGATCAGATGGAGGCATCCACGCTGCTCTGGGCAGGGGAAGGACAGGTAGAAATGCAGGAAAATTTGCCATGTTCAAGGAACGGAAAGAAGGCACGTGGGGCCCGACGGAAGGGGAAACCAGTAGTGGCGAGACTGGCGTGAACAGAAGTCCCAGGACACGCCGGGCCTGGAACAAAGCAGGGGAGGGTGGAAGTGCTGAGCCACGAGGAGGTGTATCGGTTATCTAAGGCCGCGTAACAAATTATCCCAACACTTAGTGATTTCAAACAACTTGTTAGCGCTCTCCCAGTTTCTAGGGTCGGGACTCAGGGAGCGGCTCAGCTGGGTGCCTCTGGCTCGGGGTCTGTGCGGAGGCTGCAGTCGGGATGTTGGCCGGGGCCACTGTCATCCGAAGGCTTGTGCGGGTCCGGAGGCCATGCGTCCCCGATGGTCCATTCCCACGGCTGTGGTCTGGAGGCCTCGGGGCGTCAGCACAGCGGCCCCTCCTACCATCCTCACGACAGGGCGGTCAGCTTCCCCCCGAGTGAGGGCCCCAGGGGCCAGAGCCAGGAGGAAGCTCAGTGCCTCTTATGATCTCGTCTCTGAAGTCACACACCATGACTTTTGTCACTTGTACTCACTGGAAGCGGGTCACCAAGTCAGCCCACACTCCCCGGGAGGGGAACGGAGCCTTGGAAGGAGAAGCAGCCGATGATTTGTGGAATGGGGGCGAGTGCAGTGGGCCGGGGGGCGGGCCGCAGAGGGGGTGCCTGGCGCTGGCTGTGGGCTCCGTCCAGGGGGGCAGAGTCAACTGGATCTGCTGGGGAGTAGATGTCGAGGAGGAGAGTGTCGGGTTGACCCCCGGATTGGGGCCTGAGCAGTGGAGTGGGTCGTGTCCCCAGAGGTGGGAAGTTCAGGGCAGACTCCCCAGGGAGGGCTGTTGGCCATGCCCGGCCGGGGTTCTGGGGAGACATCCGGGTAGAGAGAAACCGGGGAGGCTCCTCTGCGGGCGGACATTCAGCGAGCACCCGTGTGGACGCCAGGCCCTGTTCTAGGCGCTAGAGACGTCCCCGGGAATCGGCCATGCCCCTGCCCTCCCGGAGGCGGGCTCAGCATGGCATGGTGGGTGCCCGGACGATGGAGTGTGCTGGCAACTTGGGCCGCACAGAGAAAGGAGTGACTTGGGGGGACAGGGAGCTGCTGGGAGGAGACAGTGACCATGACAGGTCCTGAGGGACGTGCTGCCGGAGAGGTGAAGGTGCGGCTCGTGCAAAGGCACGGAGGCAGGATTCTAGGGTTCTGGGCCGGCGTGTAGGGAGAGCCTTGGACTCAGTGCTGGGGACACCTTGGGTTATGAACATGCTGCCAAGCCCTGGTCTAGGGGCCTCTTTTCTCAAGGTGGAGTTTCCCCGTACTCCTTGCGCCCCCCGCCCCCACCCTGTCTTTGTCCTTTGCTCCGGTGTAACTTTATTTTATTTATTTATTTTTTTTTAAAGATTTTATTTATTTATTTGACAGAGAGAGAGATCACAAGTAGGCAGAGAGGCAGGCAGAGAGAGGAGGGGGAAACAGGCTCCCTGCTGAGCAGAGAGCCCGATGCGGGGCTTGATCCCAGGATCCTGAGACCATGACCTGAGCTGAAGGCAGAGGCTTTAACCCACTGAGCCACCCAGGCGCTCCCCGGTGTAACTTTAAATTGGTTTTTGTTCTAGAGCAGGGCCTGCGCCTGCCTGGCTGACCTTTGACCTTGGGTGGGGGCGGGTCTTGTTGCAGCTCGATGGTGATGACCTCCTGGATAACCCCGGGGAGGCCCAAAGTGCCTTCTATGAAGGTCCTGGGGTAAGTGGCCCAGGGGCCAGGGGAGGGTCCCAGGCTCTCGGTCACGGCTCATGTTGCCCCTGGTGGCGGCCGGCGGGAGGGAGAGAAGGGGTCATGATCGTTCCCCCTTAGGCACCTGGCTGGGGGGAGGGTTGAGGTTGGGGGGGTCAGTCACTGACAGCAGTGTGGGGCATGGGGGGGACCATGGCGGGAGGGCCTGGCTCTGCTGCCCACAGGCTCCTCAGGGAGAGGTGAGGGTCCTGGGAGTTGAGACAGGTCCTGGCTCTGGGGGTCACCAGGGGACACTGTTCCCAGGAGCAGAGAGTGTTGGGGCCTGGGGGCCTGTCCCTGCTTAGCCATGGTGGGGTGTGACCTGGGGGAAGGGGATCGACTAACGCAGACCTCCGTCTCCATCTGGAAAACGAAGGCAGGGGGGTGATGAGCCAAGCCCAGAGTGGGGACCACAGTGGACATTAATTGAGCACCTACTGTATTCCTGACCGTGCCAGTTGTCCTTCCCCCTTCTTCCTCCCCTTCTGCTGCTTCTCCCTTCCTCTCCCCATCCCTCCCCCCTCCTCTCCCCATCCCTCCCGCCTCCTCTTTCTTCCTTCCCCCTCCTCCTCCTCATCTCTTCTCCTCCCTCCCTCCTGGTCATCCTAACTATGATTCACTGAACACTTAACTATGTGCCGCCAAGTCGTTTTCAGTGTTTTTTATTTAATGACCACAACAACTATGATAATATATGCTGAATAATTCATCTTTCATAGTATAAATACCTATAAAGTCCCCGGTCAGGTTCTAAGCCTTCCGTATGTGAAGTCAGCAAATGTCACAACCGTCCTGGGAGGCGGGTTTGGTTGTGGCCATTTAGCGGTGAAGAACTCAGAACCGCCTGGTTCTGGGTCGGGGGCCCGAGCAGGGACCCCCTCCTCCCAAGCACTCCCCTCCTTCCTTCTGGGAAAGGAGAATGGGGCCAGTGCCCGCCTCACTGACCTTGTTACCGACAACAACAACGTGGATGGCATAATCGTAATGTTAGGTGAGGTTTCTCGCACACCTGCGGGTGTCAGATACTGCGGTAAGCCCTCCATGTGATTGACCTCCCGTCCTTTTAAACTCCCAAGTTTTGATCTATTCTCTGGTCAAATAGCAGCCGGGGTTCCGTGCTCTAAGCGTAATTATTGCTCGTGCGATATTTGCTCAAATAGTCACACGTATATCGATTGTGCTCCTCCTGGATCGCGATCCAGGACAGCGTGGGTGGCCCTGAGGACGGGTCCCACTCAGTGCCCCCCGCACAAAACCAAGTTCACGGCAGTAGCCGCGGCTGCCGTTAACACAACCGTGGTCTCGTACCCGAAACCCTTGGGGCCAGGCACATTTCCGAATTTGTAATTTTCCAGATGCCGGGAAGGGGACGCAGGATGTCCCGTAGCATGCTTGCTCACCTTCCCGCGGTCAAGAAGAGTCCTGTCACGTGGACAAATCGTGGCCTTCCCCAAGAAGTCCCTTTCGGCTGGGTTTTACTACCAAAAGAGTTAGGAAGACATTTGTGATTTTCAGAGCCCTTTCGAGCTTTGGAATTGCGGATTAAGTATTGTGGGCCCTTCTGGCTTTTTTTTTTTTTTTTTAAAGATTTTATTTTATTTATTTGACAGAGAGAAAGAGATCACAAGTAGGCAGAGAGGCAGGCAGAGGGAGAGGGGGAAGCAGGCTCCCCGCTGAGCAGAGAGCCCGACGTGGGGCTCGATCCCAGGACCCTGAGATCATGACCTGAGCCGAAGGCAGAGGCTTAACCCACTGAGCCACCCAGGCGCCCCTGGCCCTTCTGGCTTTTTAAAGGATGGTCTTTATTCCGTCCGACTGATGGGTACAGACGGGACGACAGGCCAGACTGAGCCCAAGTCGTACGGCTCAACAGAGCTGGCATTTGAACCTACGTCCAGCCCCTTCCAGGAGGAATATTCTCTCTGCCCTACTGCTCGGGCACCACGGGTCCCATTGCTTCAGCCGTGCCCGGAGCCAGCCCCTTGCTAACGTCCGCTCTTCCCTTCCCGCCTTACCCGGCCTCCAGCTCCACGTGCAAGAAGCTTCTGGCAACCACTTGAGCCCAGAGCCCACGCAGCCGGCCCCCAGCGTGGACCTAGACTTCCTGGAGGATGCGATCCTGGGCTCGCCGGCCGCCGGGGGCGGCGGCGGGGGCGGTGGCGGGGGCGCCGACCAGCCCTGTGACATCCTCCAGCAGAGCCTCCAAGAGGCCAACATCACTGAGCAGACGCTTGAGGCCGAGGCCGAGCTGGACCTGGGTCCCTTCCAGCTGCCCACCCTCCAGCCTGCGGATGGTGGGGCGGGCCCGGCCGGTGCCGGAGGGGCTGCTGCCGTGGCCGCCGGGCCCCAGGCCCTGTTCCCGGGCGGCCCCGACCTGCTGGGGCTGCAGGCCCCGCCCACCGTGCTGACCCACCAGGCCCTGGTGCCGCCCCAGGACGTGGTCAACAAGGCCCTGAGCGTCCAGCCCTTCCTGCAGCCCGTGGGCCTGGGCAACGTGACCCTGCAGCCCATCCCAGGCCTCCAGGGCCTGCCCAACGGCAGCCCCGGGGGCGCCACGGCGGCCACGCTCGGCCTGGCCCCCATCCAGGTGGTGGGCCAGCCCGTCATGGCGCTCAACCCGCCCACCTCCCAGCTCCTCGCCAAGCAGGTGCCCGTCAGCGGCTATCTGGCCTCGGCGGCCGGCCCCTCCGAGCCCGTGACCTTGGCGTCCGCCGGCGTCTCGCCCCAGGGGGCTGGCCTGGTCATCCAGAAGAACCTCCCCACGGCCGTGGCCACCACGCTCAACGGGAACTCGGTGTTCGGAGGGGCAGGAGCGGCCACGGCGGCGGCCGGCGGGGCACCCTCGGGGCAACCGCTGGCGGTGGCCCCCGGCCTCGGCACGTCACCGCTGGTCCCGGCGCCCAACGTGATCCTGCACCGCACGCCCACGCCCATCCAGCCCAAGCCCGCCGGCGTGCTGCCCCCCAAGCTCTACCAGCTGACGCCCAAGCCCTTCGCCCCGGCGGGCACCACGCTCACCATCCAGGGCGAGGCGGGGGGCCTCCCGCAGCAGCCCAAGGCCCCCCAGAACCTGACTTTCATGGCGGCGGGCAAGGCCGGCCAGAACGTGGTGCTGTCGGGCTTCCCCGCACCCGCGCTGCAGGCGAACGTCTTCAAGCAGCCTCCGGCCACCACGACTGGGGCCGCGCCGCCCCAGCCCCCCGGGGCCCTGAGCAAGCCCATGAGCGTCCACCTCCTGAATCAAGGCAGCAGCATCGTCATCCCCGCGCAGCACATGCTGCCGGGCCAGAACCAGTTCCTGCTGCCCGGCGCGCCAGCCGTCCAGCTCCCCCAGACGCTCTCGGCCCTGCCCACCAACGTCGGCGGGCAGATCCTGGCGGCCGCGGCCCCCCACGCGGGCGGACAACTCATCGCAAACCCCATCCTCACCAACCAGAACCTGGCGGGGCCGCTGAGCCTGGGCCCCGTGCTGGCCCCCCACTCCGGGGCCCACAGCGCCGCCCACATCCTCTCGGCCGCCCCCATCCAGGTGGGCCAGCCGGCACTCTTCCAGATGCCCGTGTCACTGGCCGCGGGCAGCCTGCCCACGCAGAGCCAGCCGGCCCCCACCGGCCCCGCTGCCACGACCGTCCTCCAGGGGGTCACTCTGCCCCCCAGCGCCGTGGCCATGCTCAACACCCCCGACGGGCTGGTGCAGCCGGCCGCCCCTGCCGCCACGGGGGAGGCCACGCCTGTCCTCGCGGTGCAGACAGCACCCCAGGCGCCCCCGGCGGTCAGCACCCCGCTGCCTTTGGGCCTCCAGCAGCCTCCGGCGCCGCCGCCGCAGCAGCAGCAGCAGCCCCCGCAGGCACCTACCCCTCAGGCCGCCGCCCCACCTCAGGCCACCACCCCCCAGCCCAGCCCAGGCCTGGCGTCCAGCCCAGAGAAGATCGTCCTGGGACAGCCGCCCTCTGCCGCCACCACGGCCATCCTCACTCAGGACTCCCTGCAGATGTTCCTGCCCCAGGTAACTGAGCTGGGGCTGGCGGGGACGCGGGGGGCAGGCGGGGAGGGGGTGCGCTGCAGAGAGGGGCCGGGAGCTGGAGCTGAAACTGTGCGGTGGAGGCAGCGACTGGGGAGGGTCTGGTGGGCTCAGAAGAGCGTCTCCGAGGTGGCACCCCTGCGCCCGGTGCGTGTGTCCCCTCGGGGGAAACTACAGGGTGACAGGGACTGACAGACGGGGCGGGAGGCCGCGGGCTGGAAGATGGGCGGGGCCCGGGTGGACCGAGCTGGGGTCGCGGCCTCCCTGGTGCCTGGACCCCGGGACTCCCGGCCGCCCCGGCCTCTGCGGCCAGCCCCTCAGTGCCCCTCTGCCCGGTTCCCACCATCCCGTTCTCTGGAGCCCCGGGGAGGCCGGGGTCTCAGGGCGGGGAGGACGCGGGTCCGCGGGGTGGCCTTCTGACCCAGTGCGGGCTCCCCATTTCAGGAGAGGAGCCAGCAGCCCCTCTCCGCAGACGGCCCCCACCTCTCCGTGCCCGCCTCGGTCATAGTCAGCGCCCCGCCTCCCGCCCAAGACCCAGCCCCGAGCACCCCCATCGCCAAAGGAGCTGGCCTCGGCCCTCAGGCCCCTGACAGCCAGGCTTCCCCAGCGCCGGCCCCCCAGGTAGAGGAACCCCAGCAGCCTCTGTCCCAGCTCAGACCGAGCTTTGCCCCTGCGGTCCCTCCTCCTGCTCCCTCCTCCCCGCTCTGGCTGCCCTGCCTCGCCTCTCTGTCTTGCTGGCTTGGGAAGGGTGCTCCTTCGCTCCCCAGATAGTTCCCGAGGGTCTTCTGACAGTCATGGACTCCTAGGACCCGGGCCAGACCGGGGGGAGCCCCCACTCTAGGCAGAGGGGCACATGGCAGGCAGGTGTTTGGTAGAATTCTCATTTTCATATCTGGGTAAGCGGGACATTCGGAGGGCTCCTATCTCCAAAACTACCAGAGGTGTCGCTGAAGAGCCCTTTCTCCTGAACCGCAACCCCCTGCTTTCCCCGGGCCGGGTTCTCGCAGCGTTTTGCACACACACAGTTAAGAAAGATGGCACCGGATTCTTGCCTTCCCGTTGTTACGAACGGGGTAGCGTACTAGGCAGCTTTGCGCCTTTGATCATTGAAAGATTCCTCTTGGAGATGGTACTTCCCTCTTCCATACGACCGCATGGTACTACCGCACGACCGCACGGTACTACCGCACGGTACTCCTGCCGGTACTCGGTACTCGGTAGTCCCGCCGCGCAGACGCCGTGTTCCTTATCTCCCCCAGTCCTTGTTGTCGGGCGGTTAGGTCACTTCTGATCTCTCGCTGTGATGAGCGAAGCTGCAGAGGATGACTTTGCATATGTCACTGTGTAGGGTCAGTCCTCAAAGAGGAAAGTGCTGGGTCCATTGGAGGCCGTTTGCACATGCAGCATTGACGGATGCTGCCAGATTGCTCTCTGGGGAGTTACCAGTGGGTTTGCCCTTGATCAGCAGTCTATTGCCTGTGCCTGTTCTTCCGTAACCTCTGCAGTGTGTTGAACTTAGCCGATCTCGGAAGGTGAAAAGTGGCTCCTTGTTTTGCTTTAATTTGCGTTTCTTTTACTGTGAATGAGGTGGGGCAGGTTTTCATAGATGTGGAGCTGTTTATGTTTTCTCTGGAATTGTCGGCTTGTACTCCTTGCCAAATTTAAACTTGGGGTGAGTGGTCCTTTTCTTGTTGATTTGTAGAAACTCTTTACATATTAGGAAAATTCGCCTTTGTCTTATATGAGTAATAAGCACATGAGAGTTTAGAGAGGGCCCCCTTTTTTTCTGGAGGGGTGGATGTTATACTCATTTAGAAAGGACTGGTGGATAGGTAGAGGAGGTAGTTTAAAGGAGGAGGAGGGAATGACCTCAGCAAGGTCAGGGTGGCAGAAAGCAGTGCAGGCTTTGGCCTTAAACAGCCATGATTTCAGTCTCCAGTTCTGCTACCTGCTGTGTGACCTCAAGCAGCTGGTTTCCTCTTTCCTTAAACAGATTATTTGGGGAAGGAGGACACTTAGTATGTGCCTGGCATGTGCTGACCCTAAGCAATTCCCCGTAACTGCTGAACCTTGATTTTCTCATCTGGAAAATGGGAATACTACTTTCTTAGAGGCCTAGTAGGAGTAAGTGAGTTAACCTTTGCTTAGCACGGAAATACTTGCTATTATCATTATTATTGTTGTGGGGTAGAACAGGATCCAGTCCGGATCCACAGTCTAGAGGGACACGGGGCCAAGGTGGCCTCAGGCCATCTCTCCCCCAGGAGGAGAAAGAAGAAGTGGGGAAGGGACAAGAGGCCAGGAGCTGCCTGGCCTTTGAGGGACTCAGGTTGGAAGCAGCGTCTCTAGAGTGGGTCTGATGCTGGCCTAGGTCCCTCCAGCAAGCGGCTTCCCCTCCCCAAACCTCCCACAGTCACCTGTACTGGGGGGTTGTAAAATTGGATAAATCAGTGGCGAAAATCATTTATTGACAAAATCAAGCACACGCACGGGAGCCTGCCCTGTGCCGGCTCTGTGTTGAGTATGCCGCAGTGCAATCAAAGGGAGAGAACGTTCTCGGAGGAGATGTGGGTCAGCTGCAGGGAAACAGCCCGGGAGATGAAAGTGTTGAAGGGAGCAGGGTCCCCATGAGGGGACAGGGGAGGAATCCACTCCAGGGAGAGTAGATAGGAACCGCCTCAGGGAGGGGGGCGTATTGAAGCGGAGGCCTGAAGACAGAGAAATGGTGGGGAGGGGCAGCAGCATGTGCAAAGGCCCTGAGGCAAGGATGAGCTTGGGATGTCAAGGAATGGAAAGTAGGCGGGATGGGAGTGGAGGGAGGTCGGGTCAGAGAGCTTGGCTGTGCCTCGTGGGCCAGTGAGTTTGGACCTGGCCAAACTCCTCCAGTGTGTATCACTGGAGGGCATGGGTCACGTCACGTGGAATGGGCCATTCTTGAAGACTTCATTCTTGGGGTCCAGAGACCCTCAGGGGTCACGATGACAGGGCTTCAAAGACCAGGGTGGTCACGGCGATGACGGAGGGACGTTTGAGGATTCGGGCCGTAATTCGGAGCTTGCTTTGGGGATTAGAGGCACAAAGAGGAGGACATTACAGTAAAAACTTCATGAATCGTAACATTTCCGTTCTCAGTGCTGTTCAGAACCCTTTCCAAGCACCGTCTCCTTGAAAGCTCTCATCAGGCAGGTGGTAGATATTTCCCCCATTTTACAGATGAGGAAACTGAGGCACGGAGATTAAGTAGCTTGCCTGAGGTTACCTAGCTGGTAGGGGCTGGATTCAAACCCGATAGTTAGTGGCCAGAACACCTGAGGTCTGGAGAAGGCCAGACCCGAGCGTGAATCCCAGCTCTGCTCAGCAACAAATGCTCCAAGACACGCTTTACCTATCTGCCCAGTGGGAATAGAGCCACCGGCCTCTCGGCGGCTCTGCACAGAGCGGGCGGCGTTCCAATGAGCAGAGATACCTGGCATTGGCCCTAAGCGTAGTAACGAAGCCGTGGATGGTCTCTGAGAGGAAAGGTCAGCTGTGCCCGTGAGCTGATCCCCGGTCACCCCCACGCAGGCCAGCGGTGGGCTGGACACGTGGTCGGCCCGCTGCAGCTTTCGCGTGCACAGCACTGCGTGGCATGACGGAGTCCTCGATGAATGCTTTCTGGGTGAGCAGGTGCATGGAGAGGTGGGAGGGGTTGGGTGATGGATAGATGGATGGATGGACAGACAGACAGACAGGCTGACGTGTGGGTGAGTGCATTGACCAAAGAGTACAGACACACATAAATACCAGCAATGGACAAACTTGCGTGTGTGCGCGTGCATGTGTGTGTGCGTGCACGTATGTGCGTAAGAGCAGCTCCCAGACCAGAGGTGGGTCATTCGTTCAGCCCCCGTTCCCCGGGCTCCTGCTTCGTGCCCAGCCTTTTGCAGGGGGGTCCAGGGGAGGCAGCCCTGCCCTCTCAGGGGTCACGCTCCAGGGATGGATTTTGTCATCAATATCCCGGCTCTGGAAATTGGCCCTTGATGGGGCCCCCGACTGTCTTTTCAGGGAGGGAACACTGACCATCCTACTCAGGAAGCTTAAGACCTGCTGTGTGTGGCTTATAGTGGGCTTAAAACACACACGCACGTGCACGCGCGCACACACACACTTTGTCGTGATTCAAAGAGCGTTACCCAGACATGGTTTAAAAAATTAGATTCAAGGGACGCCTGGGTGGCTCAGTTGGTTAAGTGGCTGCCTTCGGCTCAGGTCGTGATCCCAGGGTCCTGGGATCGAGTCCCGCATCGGGCTCCTTGCTTGGCAGGGAGCCTGCTTCTCCCTCTGCCTCTGCCTGCCTCTCTGCCTGCTTGTGATCTCTCTCTCACTCTCTGTCTGACAAATAAATAAATAAAATCTTTATTAAAAAAAAAAAAAAGAATAGAAAAAGAAAAAAAGGGCACATGGTCAAAGTGACTCTTCCTCTTCGTGGAATTTCTGGCCCTTCCCCCGTAGACCCCCACCCCCGTGGATTTCCCTGTGGAGAGTGAGTGTGTGTGTGTGTGTGTGTGTGTGTGTGTGTGTGTATCACTGAAACAGCTTTCGCAGGATAATACCATGTGGGATGCATGCTGATATTTCTTATTTGGTTTCTCTGTTCTTTTTTTTATTATTTTTTTAAAGATTTTATTTATTCGAGAGAGAACGAGCGGGGGAGGGTCAGAGGGAGAAGCAGTCTACCCGCTGAGCAGGGAGCCCGATGTGGGACCTGATCTCGGGACTCCGAGAGCATGACCCGACCCGAAGGCAGACGCTTAACCGACTGAGCCACCCAGGTGCCCCTGAAATTTTCTTTTAGCCTAATTTTTTTCCCCAGCCATTTAAAACATTTTTAATTTTTAGAATTAGGTATCATCGTCACATGACTCAATCATCAAAAAGCATTTTTTTTTTTTGAGAGAGAGAGAGCACGAGCAGGAGGAGGGGCAGAGGTTGAGAGAGAGAGAGAGGTCGAGAGAGAGAGAACCTTAAGCAGACTTCATGCTCAGCATGGAGCCCAACACGGGACTTGATCTCACGACCCTACTAATAAAATCATGACCTGAGCCAAAATCAAGAGTTGGACATTTCATGGACTAGCCACCCAGGTGCTCCAAAAACCATTTTTTTAGAAAGGGGAAAGTGTCCCAAACCCATGCCTACATTCCCAGCCCACCTGCCCCTCTAGAAAACCACACTTAGCTGCTGTGCATCCTTCCATTCTTTCTGCACGCACAGCCAGGAGTAAAAGTGGATTTACCTTTCTCTCCTGTTTCTGTCCGCCCAGAAGGTAGCACATTGTACACTAGCTTTGTCAGCATATGAGGGTTTCCTTGATCTTGTTAGAGTTGTGTCATTTTTCTCCCCTGTAAATGCTGTTTAGATGCACACTAGCCAGGTCCGGGCTCCGTCCCTCCCCACGCAGCTGTAGTAAACAACTTGTCGACCCGTCATTTCCCACACGTGCACGTGCGTCTGTTACGTCATTTCCCAGAAGCCTGTTTGCTGGATCAAAGCGAATGTGTACTTGTAATTTGCGCAGCGGCTGCTGAATTGCCTTGTCCTGGAGTTGTAGCAAATTGTGCCAGTAACCCTCAGAGGCGGTAGAAGAGAGTGTCTTTATGAGACATGGCTTGTTCCTAATGCGATGAATGAAGAAGATTCCAGAGGGTGCTTTCGATGGGCATTACTCTTATTACGAATGAGGGTGGAGCCTCTCTTGGGCTATCTAAGCGTTTTGTGTTTCCTTCTCTGTGCAGTCCGATCATGTCCTTGGCCCCTTTTTCTCAGCGGTTGTTATTCTTAGTGATTTCTGGAAGCTGTTTATATATGATGGAAATGGGCTTTGTGCGTGCTGTGAATTGCAACCGTTTACCCCCAGTGTATCATTTGGGTTTTTGATGTGGTTGGGGGAGGGGGGGCGTGTTAGTCTATATTTTTAATGAGTACAAGATTAACTTTTTCAGTTTTTATTTTTAAACACTTAGAATTTCAAACGGCAACGTTGTAGGAATAGTACAGAGAACTCACGGAAGTTCTTTACTTTTTATGCGCATATATTAGTTATCTGTTGCCGTGTAACAAATGACCCCCCCCTCCAAAACTTAGCAGCCTTAAACAAGAAGCACTAACTCCTTTCGAGTAGTTTGTAAGGATCAGGAGTCCGGAAGCAGCTTAGCTGGCGGGTGCTGCCTCGTCATCCTTCTTGAGGTTCTGGTCAACCAGGGCTGCAGTCATCAGAAGGCTCGACTGCGCTGGAGAACATGCCTCAGCTCCTCCCTCTGCAGGCTTCTCCAAAGGCCAGCTTATAACATGCTCCAAAGCCGGCTTCCCCCAAAGGAAATGATCCACCAGAAAGGAGAGTCCCAGGATGGAAGGCGCACCCTTTACTATTACCGAATCTTCGCAGTAGCGTCAAATCACTCTGCCAAATCCGTTGGTCCCAGGGACCAAGCTGGGGACTGCGCAGGAGGAGGCAGAATAATGAGGAGGTGGGGATCGGCAGGCCCCCTACCCCACCCTCCTGCCTTGGAAGCTGGCTGCCGCCCAGATTTTTCCACCGTAAATGTCTGGCTAATTTACTTTATCCTCCGTTCTCTCGATACATAGACATTTTTATTCGGAATCATTGGAGAGTAAATCGCAGATGTTCTGCTCCTTTACTCCTTAATGTCTCAGCCTTTGAGAACAGGAACATTCTCCTACTTGACCACAGCAGAGTCATCAAATTCAGCCCTGAGACGATACCGTTAGCCGCTGCGCGTAATCTAATGTCGCCGGTCGTCCTGAGATTGTGTCGTATGTTTCTCTCTTGATTGCACTTAGCTTCCAGATGCATTTCTTTCTCCACACCGCACGCTGCCCGGGGCTTTGTGAGGCGGCCGGCTGTCTTCCTTACCCTTACCAAAACCTGTTGTTTTCCTCCCTTCCCTACTGTAAATGTTCCCATAACGGGGGAGCCCTGCGATGCTTCTTATCGCTGATTCCCCGAGGGCGGATTACCAGGTCGAGGGGTGTGCGACTCTTTCACAGTCCGCAGACCAGAGCGCTGTCCGGTGACAACCTCCACGGCCCCTTCTGGGAGCCGAGGGCCTCTCCGATCTCTTCTTAAAGGGGGCAGGCCTTTGGGAATGTGTGTGGATGGATTGGTTTGGGGGGTTTTGTTCTGAATTGCCAGAAGTTACTTAGGGGCAGCCTCGGACGGGGCGTTGGAAGCATCAGGCAAGTCGTAACCTTGATATCACGAGTCGGCCCACTTTGGGGGCTCACAGCAAAGAGCCCCAGCTTGGGAGCGTGGCAGCTTTGGTGGCCTTGGGCCACCCCCAGCCCCCCTCTGCCCCGAGCCCTGTGAGGCGGAGTCATCCTCAGACAATTTGGAGGTCACCAGGCAGGGGGCGAGGGAAGCAGGGAGACTCGGGACCAGCCATTTTGGCTCCCTGGCTTCCATTTCTCCTCTGTCCCTGGGGTGTGGATTTGGCGACAGCCGAAGGGGGCCAGCCCCGTGTCAGGGACTCAGCTGACTGGTAGCCGCTGGGGAAACAGTGGCTGCCGAGGTCAGGACTCTGCGGGAGGGCAGCGCGGAGCTGCCGTGTCTCGGGTGTGTTTTCGGCAAGGTCACGGTGGATGGGTCACAGGCTAGTGCCCGGATGTCATGTGCGAGTCTGATCACACACAAACATACGTGCCCATACCTACACACTCACAGGGGACCCGGGGAGGCCTGCAGTCGCAGCCACAGCCACATAGGCACACGGAGGCAGAGGTCACGGACACTTAGGGGGACCCAGCCGCGCCCCTCCGTTGTCATCCTGAGCCCCCTCCCCAGCCCGCGCCTTCCGCAGCCGGCAGCCCCGTGCTCTGCAGCCGCTCCCTCCGTGCTGGTGTCCATCCTCCCCGGGGAGGGGGCTGGGGGCTGGACAGTCGGGCCCCGCGGGGCTGGAGGCTGGGATGCTGCCCCCCCCACCCCTGGTCCAGCCGCCTCCTTGCCCTCCGCTGCTGTGCTCGCGCTCCCCGGCCCCCCTGCCTTCCCGCTGGGCAGCCGGTGTGGTGCCCCCTGCCGCCACCACTGCTTCCTCCGCTGCTGCCCCCAAACCCTGCAGAGCTCCCCTTCATCTGGGCGGTTGGGAGAGGAGGGGGGCACCTGGGGAGGGGGGCGAGAGCAGTGGGAAAGCTCTGGAGATGAGGCGGGGGCAGGTGGAGGGGTGAGGTGGGACGAGGTGGAGGGGTGAGGCAGGGACAGGTGCAGAAGTGAGGCGGGGACAGCTGCAGGGGTTGGGTTGGGGGCAGAGGCAGACAGGTGCAGTGGGGAGTTCAGAAATGAGAGGTGGGAAGGAGAGCCATGGCGGAGTGCTTTCTCTCAAGACAGGGGTGGCTAAGAAGGAGGGTTTCTGGTGGGCGTGGCTGGGGTCCCCAGTGTCTTGGGGCAATGGGAGCCAAGGTTGGTTCTGACCCCCGCCCCCTCCCCTCTACCTCCCTCCCCTGCCCAGATCCCGGCAGCGGCTCCGCTGAAGGGCCCAGGCCCCTCCTCGTCCCCGTCACTACCTCACCAGGCCGCTCTAGGAGACAGCCCCCACCTGCCCTCCCCACATCCCGCCAGGCCGCCCTCCCGACCCCCCTCCCGACCCCACTCCCGCCCTCCCTCCCAGCCCCAGAGCTTGTCCCGCCCACCCTCAGAGCCCGCCCTGCACCCTTGCCCCCTGCCCCAGGCACCCCCCACTCTGCCTGGCATCTTTGTCATCCAGAACCAGCTGGGAGTGCCCCCACCTGCCAACACCCCGGGCCCCGCGGCCCCGGGCCCCCCCCAACCCCCCCTGCGCCCCCCATCCCAACCCCCAGAGGGGCCGCTGCCCCCAGCTCCCCACCTCCCTCCCGCCTCCACGTCCTCTGTCGCGGCTTCCACGGATGCGGCCACCAGGCTGCCAGCCCCTACGCCCCCCGACTTCCAGCTCCAGTTCCCACCGGGCCAGGGGCCCCACAAGTCCCCCACACCCCCTCCGACCCTCCACCTGGTCCCCGAGCCCGCCGCGCCCCCCCCACCGCCTCCTCGGACCTTCCAGATGGTGACCACCCCCTTCCCGGCGCTGCCCCAGCCGAAGGCTCTTCTCGAGAGATTTCACCAGGTAATCGGAGGCAGGGACCAGCTCCCCCACCCGCTCTGCCAGCCCTGCCCTCCCCGTCCAGTCCGCTGCGGAGGCCCTCCCACGCTCCAGCTTTCTCTGCGTCCCCAGCCCTGGTGCCTGGCCGCCGCCACTCCTAGTGTGTGCCCCCTACCCCTCAACCACCTGTCCCCCTCCTCAGGTGCCGTCCGGAATCATTCTCCAGAACAAGGCCGGGGGGGCCCCCGCCGCCCCGCAGACCTCCGCCAGCCTGGGGCCCCTCGCCAGCCCCACTGCCTCTGTGCTGGTCAGCGGGCAGGCCCCATCCGGGACCCCCACCGCCCCCAGCCATCCCCCTGCCCCGGCACCCATGGCCACCGCAGGTAGGGGAGAGGTAGCCCACGCAGGAGAAGTGGGGGGCCTGAAGGGGGGCGGGCAGGGGGAGGGGGACGGGCTGGGGCAGAGCTGTGGGTGCGTGAGCCCGAGGGGTCCCCCAGACCTCACGGGACAGGGAAGGTGGAGGACGAAGGGCTGTCTCCCCAGATTCAAGGGGGCACTCAATTCAGGGCTAGCGGGCGCTGCCGAGGCCAAGGGACCGGAGGGGTGCAGGCTTGGGGGTCACATTGTGGAGCGGCCTTCGTGCCAGTGACCCTGAGCCCTGTCTGCCCCCACCCCTACCCCCAGGCCTCCCTCCTCTGCTTCCTGCCGAGAGCAAAGCTTTTGCCAGCAGCCTCCCAACCCTGAGTGTGGCCAAGGCCGCCGCGGCTGGGCCAGGGAAGTCCTCCGGGCTGCAGGTAAGAGGCCACCAGCGTTGGGGGCGGGAAGGGCTAGGGCCAGAACCATGTCACCAGATGTCACCAGGGAGCCGGGAAAGGGCCTGGCGGGGCAGAGGAGGCCAACCGCAGACTGGGGGGTGGGTCAAACACCAGGACAGCCCGGGGGGGGCGCACGCCAGAGAGCGAGACAGATGGAGACCCACAGACACCAAGACACAGGGTGACAACAGGAGCAGTGGCTCACCTGGGTCCCCGAGGCCATCACTGGGGGCGGGAGCAGGGAGAGCTCGAGGCTAGAGGAGGAGAGACATGGGGAGACCATTGGCCCAGGGAGGCAAGAAAAAGGAGGAGGTAAGGCCCTAGACAGAGAGGGGGAGGGGGAGGGGAGAGCCGGGGAGTCACGCAGTGGGGGCCCAGAATGGAGGGGACACGGCAGTGTGGGGGAGAATGAGGCAGAGACCGTCTGCAGGGGAATGGGAGCGGGGGCGGGGGGGCAGGAAGAAGACAAGCACACAGCAGGTGGAAGGACCCGGATACAGGCCTCCCGCGTGAGATCCCCGCTAGTGGCCTGATGGGTGGAGTCGGGCAGAAAGAGGGAACCCGGGCAGGTGGTCCAGACTCCGGACCATCAGCGGAGGCCAAGGCCATCTGATGAGCAGGGAGGGAGCCTGCCTGGGGTCCAGACCAAGAATCAGCTGGGGCCAGGACCCCACCCCGGGAGAGGGGGTGCCCCGGGAGGGAGATGTGGGCCGGCTCTCCTGTTCATCACAGGCGGGGTCGAAGGAGGGGTCAGGGCGCCAAGGGAAGGCCTCTCGGGGGCGCTGCCTCTCACTCACCTCTCCGCCCCGCAGTACGAGAGCAAGATGGGCAGTCTGAAGAAACCCCCCACGCTGCAGCCCAGCAAAGAGGCCTGGTGAGTTGCAGCACTGTGCCCCCCGCCCCCCACCGCGCCTTCCCGGAGGCTGGGGTCGCGCAGGCCCCGCCTCTTATTAGCTGTGTGCTTCAGGGCAGTATAATTTCCCTCAAAGACCCCCAGGTTCCCTTCTAGAGTGGGGTGGTGATAGCGGTGACGATAGGGTGACAGGTGAGGGCCCCCGTGACTGTGGTAAGATGGGTGGGTGTTTGGGGGAACGGATGTGCATGGGAGTCCGGGAAGGTGCACGGATCAATGTGGGTCTGCGTGGGCGCCTGGGGGGGTGGAGGGGTGTTTGGCTAGATGGACCGTCGGATGGGGTCCGGGGTGGGGGCGTGGCCGGATGGAAGGGGGTTTGGGTGGATGAATGGGTAGATTGGGATGGATGGATTTACAGGTGTTTGGCTAGATGGAGGGACGGATGGCTGGATGGATGGGGTCTGGGGTGGGGGCGTGGCTGGCTGGCTAGCTCTTTGGGTGGACAGAGGGATATTTGGACGGATGGGGTCTGGGTGGGCAGTGGGTACGTGTTGGGTGCTTGCGTGCGTTCTCTCTCTTCCGCTGTCCTTCTACTGCAAGTGTTTACCAAATACTCACTCAGTGCCCAGCCCTCTGCCGGATTCTGAAAACAAGACAGGGTTCCGGCCCCCATGGTGTGGTGGGGGTGCCCGTCTTCAGCTCGGGGTAGAGATGAGCATATCCGGGGGGAGAGAGAGAGAATCACACAATAAAGAGACATAAGTCACTGCCACGTGACGTGGTAGAAAACAGTCCGGGAGAGAACGGGATTGTAGCACCCGGTGGACCCACCTCCCTCCCCCGTCCCTTCTCCCCACCTCCCTCCCCCGTCCCTTCTCCCCACCTCCCGTCCCTTCTCCCCACCTCCCGGGGTGGCCGCTGGGCCTGAGGCAGAGTAAGGACGTGCTGACCCCACGTGGCGGGAGACGGTATAGCACGAGGAGGATGAGTTTTGAGCCCTGGCCTCCGCCTCCTCCCCACTCTGTGCTTTGGGTGGAGGAACATCACTCCGCCGGGCCTCAGTTTCCCCATCTGCAGAGTGGGGATGATGATAGCACCCGGTCCCTTGGGGTTGTCGCCAGCGTCGCCAGCGTCCGTGAGACAGAATGAGCACGTCCGGCCCACGTTAGCGCGTTTGCCTGCTGTCTGCGTTGGGGTCCTGCGGGGCTGGGGTCGGGGTCTGGTTTCTCCCGGCCTCACCACCAGCTCTGTGTGTGTGTGTGTGTGTGTGTGTGTGGTCTCTCCCCACCCCACCCTCCAGTTTTCTGGAACATTTGCACAAACATCAGGGCTCCGTCCTGCACCCTGACTACAAGACAGCCTTCCCCTCCTTCGAGGACGCCCTGCATCGCCTCCTTCCCTACCACGTCTACCAGGGTGCCCTCCCCTCCCCCAGCGACTACCACAAAGGTGAGCCCCCCCTCCAGTCCCCCCCCCACTCCCCCAGGACTCTCCCTCTCTGGTCCCTAGCATGGGGCAGGGGCTAGGGGGTGGGGAGGAGCGGCTCCGAACAAGCCCCGCCCCCCAGCGTCTGTGTCGCGGGACCTTTTCTCTTCCTCCGCAGTGGATGAGGAGTTTGAGACGGTGTCCACGCAGCTGCTGAAACGCACCCAGGCCATGCTCAATAAATACCGCCTCCTGCTCCTGGAGGAGTCCCGGGTAGGGTGCCGGCACCTTCTTGCCTGGGAGACCCTGCCCTTGCCCCTTGCTCAGCTCTGGGGCCCTTGGGCCGGGGGGGGGGGGGGGGGGGTCCTGCTCCTCAAAGCCCCGGGAGGGAGGGAGGGAGGCTGGGCCAAGTCTGATCCCAGGAGCGCCAGTTCGGAATCCGCTCCCGTCTGGGCTGCCCGGGTGCCCCCTCCCCCCCCCGCCTCCTTCCCTGGCCCATCCCCCCTTCTTCCCCCTCAGAGGGTGAGCCCCTCCGCGGAGATGGTGATGATCGACCGAATGTTCATTCAGGAGGAGAAGACCACCCTTGCCTTGGACAAACAGTTGGCCAAGGAGAAGCCCGGTGAGAGGGGAGGGGAGAGGAGGGGCGGGAGAGGGGTCCCCAGCTCCTGCCCCTGCGGGGGAATTCGACCTGGGGGCAGGAAGACGGGTGCCTTGGCCGGACCTTCCTCCACCACTGGGTGACACCCGCGCCCGCACCTTCCTGCCGTGGCTGGGGTCCACCCTGACCTCCGGGCTCTGGGACTGGAGAGAGCTGTTTGTTCTCCATCCCTGTGTGTCCATTCCACTCTCTCCGGGCTGGGACATTCCACCCCCCCCAAGGGGACAGAAAAGCGGGGGACTAGAGTCAGGACTGGGGTGGTTGCAGAATTTAAGGGCCCTCCTCAGGCGTCAGCTCCTGCTTGCATGTTAGGGGGTTTGGGAATTGCTGAGAAGAGTGGTACCCAGCAAAGCGCCTGAGGGTCTGATGAGTCAAGGGCTTGGCCCCCGCGCCTAGGAGATGGTCCATGCCCATCACACTGGGGCTCCTCTTAGCTGTGCTCGGCCCAGGCGTCTCATGTTTTCCTCGCTCGCCCCCGCCCCCCGTTTTTTGCTGTTCTTTGCCCCCATCCCCCATTTTGCAGACGAGTACGTGTCTTCCTCGCGCTCTCTTGGCCTCCCCATCGCTGCCTCTTCCGAGGGACACCGGCTCCCTGGCCACGGCCCAGCACCGTCCTCAGTGTCCGGGGCCCCCGCCCAGCCCCCTCTGCACCTGCCAACCAAGCTGGTGATTCGGCACGGTGGGGCGGGTGGCTCCCCTTCGGTGACCTGGGCGCGGGCGTCCTCCTCCCTGTCGTCGTCATCCTCCTCCTCCTCGGCCGCCTCCTCCTTGGACGCCGATGAGGACGGCCCCATGCCCTCCCGCAACCGGCCTCCCATCAAGACCTACGAGGCCCGCAGCCGCATCGGCCTCAAGCTCAAGATCAAGCAGGAAGCCGGGCTCAGCAAGGTCGTCCACAACACCGCACTGGACCCCGTGCACCAGCCCCCGCCCCCTGCCGCCCTCAAGGCCGCGGAGCCCCCGCCCCGGCCGCCAGCGCCACCCCCCGCCGCAGGCCAGATGAACGGCACAGTGGACCACCCGCCGCCCGCCGCCGCCACCACCGACCGCAAGCCCGCCGCCCCGGCCCCCCACTGCCCCCGGCTGCCCCTCCGGAAGACGTACCGCGAGAACGTGGAGGCCCTGGGCGGCGGGGCCGGGGAGGGGGCCGGGAGCGGCAGGGCCCGCGGCAGCAGCCCGGCGCAGCTGCCCACCAAAGTGGACGAGGCCACCAGCGGGCTCATTCGCGAGCTGGCCGCCGTGGAGGACGAGCTGTACCAGCGCATGCTGAAGGGGGCGCCCCCGGAGCCCGCGGCCAGCACCGGGCAGGGCAGCGGCAGCCGCGACCCCGGCTGGGAGGCGCCCCCCGCCAAGCGGCGCAAGTCCGAGTCGCCCGACGTGGACCAGGCCAGCTTCTCCAGCGACAGCCCGCAGGACGACACGCTCACGGAACACCTCCAGAGCGCTATCGACAGCATCCTGAACCTCCAGCAGGCTCCGGGGCGGACACCTGCACCCCCGTACCCCCACGCCGCCCCGACGGCTGTCTCGCCTGCCTCCCCGGCGCCGCTGCACAGGCCAGAGGCCTACCCGCCCTCCAGTCACAACGGTGGCCTCGGCGCCAGGACGTTGAACAGATAACACCAGGCTGATCTTCGCTTCCCTGTCCCCCCCCACCCCCGTTGTACGCGTGCGCAGACGTGGGGAGGGCGGGGCGTCTGGGCGCCTGACCTCAGCCTCCTGGGGGACACGAGCCGGGGATCCCCTGACAATTTTTCTTGCCTAAGTTATTTGAGTCACAAAGGCCTCCTCCCCCACTTCCTGCGTCAGCTGGGTTGTTGAGTGGGGGTCCTGGATTGAGGGGAGGGGGCTGTAATGTAAAATGTGCCCCTGCCAAAGGTGGGGGTAATCCCGGTGTGTCATTTCCTCTTCCCGCTTCCTGCCACACTCCGCCCCTCCGTGGAGGGGGGGGGACACACGTGTGTGTTTGCCAGGGAGGAAGGTACCCTGGTCGTTCCCACTGCTCCTGCGTGTCCCAGTAACTGGGTAACTGGGCTTGCCCGTGTGGCCCCACAGATCCACACGTCCAGGGCGCTCAAAGCCAGGGCGCTCAAAGCCGGGAGCTTCCCTTGCGAGCCTCGCTCAGCCTCTCCCTACCGCCCCCCACAGGCTGTAAAAGGAAACGCAGGGAAGGGCGGGCGGGCAGTCAGCCAGCATCCCGGAACCCCAACTCGGAGTCCCACGGGCACCTGTGTCCCATCCACGTGTGTGCGTCCAGCTCCGCGTCCCGTGTCCCTGTGTGTGTGCTCGAGTGAGCGAGCGAGAGAGAGAGTGAAAAAGAGAAATTTCCAACCCTTCCGCCCCTCAACTGAAATCCGAGCACCTCCAAGACAGGAAACCGGGGTCTTCCTCCCCACCCCTCCATCCTTCCCCAGCCAGTCTTCCCTCTGTTCTTCCTGCCGCCAGCCACCCGCGCCAGATTTTGAAATCTCGGAGACAAAACTAGTACTGTAAGATAAATTTTTTTGTACTGTATTTATTGTGTATAACGATTTTTTTAAAGGAGAATTCTGTACATTTAGAACTCTTGTAAATTAAAAACTGATCCTTTTTTTAAAACTGTACTGACTCCGTCTCGGCCCCATTGCTTTTAGGTCTTTGGAGGGTGGGAGTTGTTTGAAGTCTGGGGAGTTGGGTCCAGACCTGGGTGGGGGAGGCAATTTGAGGGTTCATTGCACGTGTTATTTGTTGAACACGTATTAGGGGTGCCAGGCCCTGCTCTGGGCCCAGGGCTGCAGCTGAACACGGCAGACAGAAATCCCTACCCCGGAGGGGAGCTGACTTCTTAGTGGAGAAGCCAGATAGGAAACAGAGAAACCAAAACGGGGATTCTCACCTTTCCCCCATAAGGTTCGATAGTCTCCGCGAACGCGGAATTCACGAATACTCAACTACCGCTCCTGGAGGAAATATGGGGTTAGCTTCCTACAAACGTCCAGTCACAACATCTTTGTAAGTTGTTTCATACATAACCTTGTGTTGCATGTATTTCCGTAAAGACACCTTGTTAATTTTTCTTGATTCGTGCACATCGAGCTCACACCCAACACTATAACTCACGCCTGAACGAAGCTTGTCTAACACGTATGGGTTTTTGTGTGTTTTTTTTTTTAAGATTGTATTTATTTATTTGTCAGAGAGAGAGCACAAGCAGGGGGAGAGGCAGGCAGGGGGAGAAGCAGACTCCCCGCTGAGCAGGGAGCCCGACTCGGGGCTCGATCCCGGGACCTTGGGTCATGACCTGAGCCAAAGGCAGACACTTAAACGACTGAGCCACCCAGACGTCCCTAACACGCATAAGTTCTATATATAAGGCACATCCCAGCCTTGTCCCCCTTTGGCACGCTGGACAGCATTTCCGCACGAGAGCATTTTAAATGGTGAAGTCACCAACAAAAGCACAAAAAGGTGAAACCATGGCACGAAACAGACCTTGAAAAGGATGCTTGTCGGGCATGAGAGCGGAAACCAGAGGGCAGAGCGTTGCTTTGTTCAACTTCAGTTGGAAACATGCACGTTGGGTGACCCAGATTTTTTGCCGCTCCGCACACGTCTATGAAGGTACTTTGAGTTTGGGGGGGTTACAAATAAATTGTAACAAGCAGAGGAATTGACAGATAGGGCATCCACAAAGAATGAGGATCGCCCATGAATGTGAACAGCGTGGGATGGAGGGAGGAAAAACAGTCAAGGCTACGTCCCGTGGCTGCCCCAGGAAATGGGTGGCCTCCAAGGACAGATTTGGGGCGCCTGGGTGGCACAGTTGGTTAAGCCACCGACTCTTGGTTTCAGCTTGGGGGGTGATCTCTTGGTGGTGAGATCGAGCCCCACCTTGGACTCTGCACTCAGCAGGGAGTCTGCTTGAGATTTTCTCTCTCCTCTGCCCCTCCCTCTTGTGCAACTGCTCTCTCTCTCTCTCTCTCAAGTAAATAAATAAATCTTAAAAAAAAAAAAAAACAACAGATTTATTCTTCCCAGTTCTGGACGCTGGACATCCTGCATCGAGGCACCACCAGCGCCATGCTCCCCCTAGAAATTCTGCAGGGGGATCCTTCCTTGACTTTCCACTTTCCGGGTGTTCCTAGTCTTGTGGCTACATCCTGTTTTTGGCATTGGTGTCTCCTCTTAAAAGGAGACCATATTGAACAATAGCCTACCCCACTCCAGTATACTCTCATCTTCACTCACTTACATCTGCCAAGACCCTATTTCCAAATAAGATCACATTCACAGGCTCTGGGGGTTAGGGCATCAGCACATCTCCTTGGGAGAGGGGGAGGACACAATTTATAACATGGGGTAGAGGAATGGACAAGGCTAGCCCCAAACCAGGACGCCTTTGTGCACCCCTTTCTTCCCGGCACTGAGTTTTGAAGGACAGAATGTGAGGTAGACTCCAGCCGCCTCTCGCCGGTTCAGTGAGTGTTTTGCGCAGTGGATAACCTGTGTAACTGCACATTCAGGCACCCTGAATCAGGTGGGAAGGGAAGACTTCTTTGAGGAGGTGGCATGTGAGCAAAGACGTACATGAAATGGGGAGGGAGCCTCCGGGAGATCTTGGGGGAGAGGAAGCAGGAGAATGCCTGTAGCATTGAGGGACAGCAAAGAGGCCCACGTGGCTGGAAGCTGGGGGATGGGAGTGGGACGGAGGGAACGAGAAGTGAGGTCAGAGGGAACAAAGCGGGCCTGTGGTGTAAGACCCTGTGCTTCTTGGTGATGATTCTGCCGAGCGGTGGGGGAACCACCGCAAAGGTGCTAAACCGAGGGCTGGAGCTGACTCGGGTTTCCTGAGCGCCCTCTGGCGGCCGCGTGGGGAACGGGCGGGACGAGCGCGGAACCGGAGCCCAGCCGAGGGGCCACGGCTAAGGTCCAGGTGCCGCGTGACGCGCCTGGACCAGTGCGATGCTCCCAGTTTCTCTGCGGGCCGTGGGGGTGTTTGTGGCGGGCAAGCTGATAGGTGGGGTCTCGGGGAGGGGGGGGCAGGGAGAGACGGTCCTCCTTCCTAGCTCTCTATCTACTTCCCCACGTGCAAAACGCAGTCTTAACATCCTTGGATCCCCGCGCGCTCCGGGACACCCCACGTGGTTGCGCAAAAAAAGTTGGCCGGTGATTTCGCCGGGCTTGGGGCCTCGGTTCTGGAAGGTTGACGGCATGCAGCCCCAGCAGAGGATCGCCGATGACTAACCATGGAACAGTTAACCACAGGCACTGTTTCAAGCCCTTCACCCGGGATGTCTTCTCTGGTCCTCACAGAGTCCCCCGTGTGGGGACTGATGGCCCCATCTTGCGGATGAAGAAACTGAGTCCCCGCGGCAGTCAGTGGCGGGCTGGGCTGCATCCCAGGCGGTCTGGCTGCAAGCCCCCGATCTTGGCCTCTGCACACCCAGCTTCCAGGGAGGTGGGGGGGGGGGGGAGGCAGAAAGAGCAAGGCCTTTCCAAGGGGGCGGTGAGGGAGCCAGACACCCCCCACCCACCCCGTGCCCCGTGGCCAACCCCACCCCCCATCCCCCCACTGGGGAGACCAAAACTGGGGACCAAACTTCATAGACCCTTGCTCCCAGATCCCAGAAGCAGCTCGGTGGGGGCGTGTGGCGTCCCATTTTCTGTAGCTGAGGCATCTGGGGAAAAAAGAGTCACCTGGGCACAGAGCAGGTTGGAACCCTCGACTGACAGCGTCCAAAGTCCATCCCTAACCTCTGGCTGGCCACCGGCTCCATCTGGTTGTTTTGTTTTGTTTTGTTTTGTTTTCTTTGTGCAAAGATATACATGACATAAAATTGACCACTTTAACAATTTCTGAGTATACTGCTCAGTGGCCTTAAGTACCTTCCTTACTCTGTGCAAACACCACCGCGGGCTATGCTGCGAACTTGAGACTCTAACCCCGCACGCCCCATCCCCCATCCGCCTCTCCTCGAGCCCTGCCCACCACCATTCTGCTTTCCGGCTGATGGATCTGTCGCTCTCAGCACACACCCCCCTCCGTGGGATCAGACAGTATCTGTTCTTTTGTGACTGCCTTATTCCACTTGGCACGATGTCCCCAACATTCTATGTGTTGTAGAATGTGCCAGAATTTCTCCACCCAGTTTTGACAGCTGGGGAGGGAGAGAGCTGGGGGGGAGGGGGGACACTGTGAGCCTGTGCCTTGGGAAGATGGCTCCGGAGGCTGTAAGGGCGCCAGGAGACTTGTCACATGGAGACTCCCCGATTCACAGATCCGCGACACAGCGACACAATACAGTAGCCCCAGTAACTGAGAGCTCAAAACATGTTTAATGAGTCAGAGTGGTCCAGGGCGCCTGGGTGGCTCAGTGGGTTAAAGCCTCTGCCTTCGGCTCAGGCCATGATCTCAGGGTCCTGGGATCGAGCCCCGCATCGGGCTCCCTGATCTTCGGGGAGTCTGCTTATCCTTCGCCCTCTGCCTCTCCTCCTCTCGCTCATGTGCTCACTCTCTCTCTTTCTTTCAAATAAATAAATAAAATCTTAATAAAAATAAAAGGAGGCAGGGCAGATGACAAGGGGACCAATTATCCTGAAATCCAGCTATCGGTGTACTCAAAGTCCCCCCCCCCCATGAATCTGTGACACGGTAATAAGAGCTCTTGTATTCAGACACTAATTAGAAAGAGCTAGTGGTGGGTCTAATCAGTGGTGAGTAAACAATCACTGGGAATCTCCAAAACAATCACGATGTGGTGAAAACAGCCACATTCCCCCCCCCCCCCCCGTGGCAGTGACACAGGTCCCGCTGATGTCATTGTGCTTTGTTTCGTTCATGGTTGACGGAAACCGTGAAATCTCAGCGAAAGATCCAGATGTCATTTTTCTCTCCATGTCCAAGTTCATGGACCCTCCGGAAACTCATGTGAGCACCCAAGCGGGCTGAGAAGCCCTGGGGTCGCCTCTGAGGGGGAAGGGAGGTGCCCCATGTCAAGGTTCTAGAAGAGGACCTTGCTCCTAGCTATAATAACATTAGTCACCACTATACCCAGGCCTGTTATTAAATATATATAATATATATACCTTTATGCATTATATGTGATCATGTATTATAATTATAATTATGTATGAAATGCATTATATTCATACACCTCTTTATGGAAGACAGTTGACTCTTTTTTTTTTAAGATTTCATTTATTTGTTTGGGACACCTGGGTGACTCAGTGGGTTAAAGCCTCTGCCTTCTGCTCAGGTTATGATCTCAGGGTCCTGGGATCGAGCCCCGCATCGGGCTCCCTGCACAGGGGGAAGCCTGCTTCTCCCTCTCCCACTCCCCTGCTTGTGTTCCCTCTCTCGCTGTCTCTCTCTCTGTAAATAAATAAATGAAATCTTAAAAAAAAAAAAGACCTGATTTTTTTTTTTTAAGCACCTGCTAGGGGCCAGGTGCGGCACTAAGCCCTGAATGATCCCTCTCTGCTTTTTGATTTCACTTCTCATTTATAACTTCTCATTATGACTCATTTATCTCATCTGTAAAATGGGGATTACGATTGCCACTTCTCAGGGACATTCTAAGAACTCAATGAGCTAAGGCTTTTAGCTAATAAGCCTGCCCATAAGGAGGCGCTCAGTAATCATGAAAGATTAATTCAACATATTTACTGAGTCCTTTTGGTGTGTCCGGCACGGTGCTAGCCTGGGGACACGGGGGGAAACCACCCAGTTGGAAATCCCAGTCCTCAGAGGGCTTGTGTTCTTGCTACGGAGACGATTACTTAGGCAGAGAAATATAGAATAATCCAAACTGTGGAGAAAAATAAAGCAGAGAAAATGGATGGATGGTGGGGCCACCTTAAATAGGGAGATCAGGGAGGTCTTCTCTGAGGAGGTGACATTTGAGCAGACACAATGAGGGGAGGGAGTGAGCTATTCGGATTCCTGGGGGAAGAGCCATTTATGTGGCCAGAACAGTAGGTGCAAAGGCCCTGAGGTTGGAGCGATGTTGGTGTGCTCGAGGAACAGCAAGGAAGCCAGTGTGGCTGGAGCAGAGTGAGCCAGGGGGAGAGGGAGGGAAGTGAGGGCAGAGGGAACAGGCGGGCTCCACGTAGGGCTTGTGCGCCCCATTGAGGGCTTTGGCTTTTACTTTGAGTTCTCAAGAGAGGAGCAAGGATGGGTTGCGAGAAGAGGAATTTCATGAACTCAGGTAAGTTTTAGAATTATTATTATTATTATTGCTGCTGCTGCTGTTGTTGTTAGTAGTAGTATTAATATTAGCATTCCCAGGTTAAGAGGAGAGGCAGAGATCGGGAAGTGAGTGGCCCAGTGTCGGAGGTGGAACGCATTTTGAACAGCCTGAGTTGGAAGCCCCGCTCTCACCCATCTCGAGAAGCCGCCCTGCCATTGCCCACCAGGGGGCGCCAGAGGCCACGTTCCCGGTTTAGGGAGGGGGGGCGCCTGGTCCCGCCCCCCCCCCCGCCCCTCCCTTCCCTCCTCCCGGCTCTGGGCCCCACCCGGCTCAGACGGCTCCGGACGGGACCTGGAGCACAGGCCGCTCCGCGGGCGCCTCGGATCCCCGCGGGACCCCCGTCCAGCCCGCCGCCCCGTATAGCCGCCTGCGCGCCCATCGGTGAGTGGTCCCCGACCGCCGCTGTCGCCTCCCAACCCCCGCCCGGCTCGCGGAGCCTAGGAGCCTGATTATTCCCCTGCCGCCCCAAGACTCTCAGCCCCCACCCCCCGCAATGTGTAGCGGTGTCCCCAGTGTCCCCAGCACCCAGCTCGGCGAAACCTCCTTGTCTCCCCCACTCCTTCCAGCTCCTTCCAGCCTCTAACAGTGCCCCCTACCCTCCTCGTTCCTTCCTGTCGTGCTCAGTTGCCCCGACTCTCAACTCGCCTCCCCATCCGCCCAGCCAGAAGAGATCCCCTCGACTCCCTCTACTGCCCTCACCCGTCTGTGTCCTATTTGGCGCCCACCCCCACTCAAGAGCTCCTCTCTTACTCCACCAACCGCAGGTACCCCTAAAATGTCCCTTGGACCCCTCCCTGCCTAGGACACCACCCAGGGCCCCCCTCCCTCCCCCAACATCCCAGTTCCCAGCTCCTGCCTCTCCTCTACCTCTCTGACACTCTTTCCCCTCTACTCCTTTTCCTTTCTATTTATTTATTTTCCGTTAAGTATCATTGTGATTTTGTGGATTTTAACATTTTTTATTTGCAGTTAATTTTGATTCTCAAATCCTCCCATCTTTGGCCAGTGGGAGCTCCCTTAGGCTGGTCCCCGTGTCCCTGTGGCATGTCCCTTCCATCTTTGAGCACCTTCCCACTACCTGGTCAGGCTCATTTGTTCTTCCCCTGCCCCAGGCCTAGAATCAGCCATTTCTCCAAGAAGCTCGGGTTTTGTTTGTTTGTTTGTTTGTTTGTTTTTTAATGGAAAATGGTATTCGGAGACTCAGATTGGACCAAAAGCTGGTTCTGGGAAAAGATCAGGAGAGATCAGGAAAATTATAAGCATCTACTTAGACTGATCAAGGAAGAAAAAGAAAAAGACAAAAAGACACAAATGATGGATATCAGGAATGCAAGAGGGGACATCACTACAGATCCTACAGAGAATGGAAAGATAGTAAGGGAATATAGAGAACACAGTCTGGGTGGGGGGTGCTTGTTGCTGCTGGGTTGGTAATTCTCTCTTCCTAACGCAGACCTATGATAGGCGCACAGGTTCCGAGGTCTGGTTGCCGGGTGTCCCAGGCTGAGCGCTCTCTAACCAAGCGATCTTGGGCAAGTTATCGCTATGTTCGTGAGCCCCCTTTGTGAGTCAGAAATGTGGGGATAATAACAGCCCTACCTTACCACGTTGTTAGGAAGATTAAATGAGTTAGAGCAACGTCTGGCATGCAGTGATCAGAAATGTTCATATTCTTGTGATCACCTGAGGCCCCTCATGACCTGGGTGCACCGAGCCAATCCTTCAGCCTTATTTCTCACCCCTCCTGTGTCCCGCAACCCCCTCCATCAGTTCACACCTCGGGGCCTTGGCACGCACGTTCCTCTCAGCCTGTCTCGCACGGTGTCCCTCCTGTGCATGGAAGGGAGCAGTTTCAAAGTCAGCTTGGCCAGAGTTTGCTGATCCCGTGGTCAGTTTACTGTGTCCCCATCCAATGCCCATCATCCCTTGGTTTCCCACCATCAGTCCTGCTACTTCCATTATCCCACCGTTAATCTCTTTCCCTTCCTCCAGCTGGAATAATCACCTTCTTCCTCCACGAACCATCACCTCCTGCCCTCCTGTGCTCTCTGCCGCCCTGCACCCATTCTCCCATCCTCCACCCATTCCACCTTCCGGCTCCCTTCCTCCTCTTCCTCCTCCTCCTCCTCCTCCAGGCAGGCCCCCATCAATACCCTGTCCCCCTCTTGCAGGCACCTCTCCCCACCCCCGCCCGTCTCCCTCGGCAAGCCCAGCAGGCAGCGTGCAGCCACCATGTTCAGCTGGCTGAAGCGGGCCGGCGCGCGGGGCCAGCAGCCCGAGGCCATCCGCACAGTGACCTCGTCCCTCAAGGAGCTCTACCGCACCAAGCTGCTGCCTCTCGAGGAGCACTACCGATTTGGCGCCTTCCACTCGCCGGCGCTGGAGGACGCCGATTTCGACGGCAAGCCCATGGTCCTGGTGGCCGGCCAGTACAGCACGGGCAAGACCAGCTTCATCCAGTACCTACTGGAGCAGGAGGTGCCAGGCTCCCGCGTGGGGCCCGAGCCCACCACCGACTGCTTCGTGGCCGTCATGCACGGGGACACCGAGGGCACCGTGCCGGGGAATGCCCTTGTGGTTGACCCGGACAAGCCCTTCCGCAAGCTCAACCCTTTCGGGAACACCTTCCTCAACAGGTGTGCGACTTGGAGAGCAGGGGTGCATCTCCCCGCCCCTGCTCCCCCTCCTACCCCCCCCCCGCCAGCGTTTCTTTCTTTTCTGCTCCAATTCCCTCCTCTCCTCCTGCTCCTCCCCCTTCCTGCCTCCTCCAGGGGCGCAGTGAAGCCGGTGGGCCCAGCCTGCCCGGGGTCCACCTCCCCTCTACCTGGGCGGCCTTGGGCAGGTGACTTCACCTCTCTGTGCCTCTCTTATCCGCATCTGGAAGATGGGGATAACCCTAGTCCCCACTCCCGTATAAGGTGCTTATTAGCATAGCACGTGGTGCAGAGTAAGTGCTCAGTAAACATCAGCTCTAAATTTTTTTTTTTTTTTTTTGGTTATAGTTCTTATCCTCTGTCCCGATCTTTCGAGATCCTTCCCCGCTCTGTAGCTGAGTCCCCTGCTATGCCATCCTGGTTTTCCCCTCTTATGGGTCCTCTCCTCCTGCCTCTCCCTGCGTTGACCCGCAGCTCTCCCTGTGCCTCAGGTTCATGTGTGCGCAGCTCCCCAATCAGGTCCTGGAAAGCATCAGTATCATCGACACCCCGGGCATCCTGTCAGGAGCCAAACAGAGAGTGAGCCGGGGTGAGTGGGGCTGGGCTCCGGGTCTGAGGGAGGAGGCGGCTGACTCTCGGCTGGGGGCTGGGACTCGGGCCTGTGTCGGCTGGCCCGGAGCTGGCTGGGTGGCAGAAGGGAGCCCGTGGAAGGCTGTGACTGCTCCATGCCCGTGCACGCCGACGGCACAGGGGAGGTCTGTATGGGCCTCAGCTCCGTGTCCGGGCTGGTCTGGAGGACGAGGCAGGGAGAGATCAAGAGAGACAGAGAAGACGAGCAAAGTCACAGATCCCGAGTGCGGGCAGCCTTAGAGAGAGACCCAGGAGACCCAGGGAGGAGGCAGAGGCCGAGGGGGGAGGCCCTGGGCTCTGGGCATGCTTCTGGCTTCACCTCTGGCCGCAGATGGGGCTGAGCAGGGCTTGGGAGGGGGAATCTGGGCGCCCACCAAGGCCGGGCCTGGAATTTATAAACAGCTGTGCAGGGGGAGCGGCGGGGGGGTGAATTCCAGCGGGGCCTCCGGGGGAGCCGGCCCCCACCCCTGCCGAGCCCGCTCAGCATCTGCAACCCCCCCAACCCGAGCCACCCCTCAGTGTCTGTTCCTGTCCCGCAGTGTCTGTCCCTGTCCCGGGGTTGACTCAGCGTCGGAGGCCTGGGACTGGGGCAAAGGAGGCTGCCTTGTGGGGCAGAGGGGACGGGAGGCTGGGCCGTTAGTCAGGGCGGGAGCGCGGAGGGTGACGGTGTCCCTGGCAGCTGCCCAGCGAGCGTGTGTCCCCCTGGGAGACAGGCAGGGGGCAGCTGCAGAAGTGATCGGAGGGCGAGGGCGAGCGGCCAGCCTGAGGGGGGAGGCAGGAGGGCGGGGCCAGGAGTTCCTGGGGCGCCGCCCCCGGGGCTGGGCCCGGGAGAGCTCGAGGGGCGCTGGGTGGGGGCCCGAGATTGTGGGGAAGAGGAGAGAGAAGGGACCGGGGTGTCCTTCCCTGGCAGATTGGGTAGAGGAAGAGGAGGAGAGTCTGTCGGTCTGTCTGTGTGCAAGTGTGTGTGTGTGGGGGGGGAGAGTGCAAGGGTATGTCTAGGAGTCCGCATCTTGGAGCCTGTGGCTACGATTGTGTTGGGATGTGTGTGCACGTGTGTGTGCGTTGCTGGGAGGCGTGGCCGGCTGCCTCTCCATATCAAATCTGTGCCCACACTTGTGTGTGATTGTAGCAAAGGGGGGCCTCCCGCGGGGTTCAAATCTGGGCTCTGCTATTTTTAAACCATGGGCTTTGGGCGAGCCACTCATCTCGCTCCCTGTCTCAGTCTCCTCATCTGTAAAAGGGGGATGATAATAGCATCAGCCTCGTAGGTGGCACAGAGGGTTCACATTAAATGTCACACTTGCGAAGCACTTCGGTGGGCGACCCACAATAGGCGCTATGGGTGTGCAGACGACTGTGTTCCTGGTGAGAGTCATAGCTGGGCGCCCCGGGGACTCTTTGCCACGTCTTTCTCGCTCCCGCGCTGACTCAACCTCCCTCCCTTCCTCCCGCCCCTCCTGAGACACACTTTCCAAATCCTGGCCCTTGTGTATGTGTGTGTGTGTGTGTGTGTGTGTGTGTGTAGACACTGGGAAGGGAAGGAGCGCCAGCTGCCAGCCCTGTGGTTCCCTGGCCCTTCCTCCCCGCAAGCAGAGCCCCCCTCCCCCACCCCATCCAGTCCCCAGGGGCCACAGGGAGCCTGCTCCCTCTGGATTGGATGCCCCCAGCACCCGCTCCTCCCTCCTCCGTGGAGCATAGAGACCCATGCAGGCTCCTGCTCCGCACCTCCCACCCGTGTGTCTTGAGTCAATCCCTGGACTTGTCCGGCGTGCCTCAGTTTCCTCATCTGGAAAATGGGTATCGCCAAGGTGCCTGTCTCCCGAGGGCGTTTTGAAGATTCAACTCCATGATGCAGGGAGAGCAAGCGGTGATGGCAGGGGAGTCAGCGGCGGCTCCCTGTTCGGCCAGGTAGCACCTCGTCCCCCAGGTCACCAACGTGTCCCCTGTTCCGAGAAGCCCTCCCTGACCCCCCGCCCAGGCTGGGTCAGGTGCCCCCGTTGGGCTCCTAAAGCTCTCTGGGCTCCCCAGCCCGGCCTGAGCACTCTGGGGGCGGGTCTGTGTCCTCAGTGCATGAGCCGGATGAGAAAACGGGACCAGGATGGCTCTGGGGACAGTTCCCGAAGGGGGATCCTCACTGTCCCACATGTGTCCCAGCTAAAAGTTGTTGAGCACTTACCACGTTCCCAGATTGTGTTTGCTTGTTTTAACGGTTTATTTATTTTTAAGATTTTATCTATTTATTTATTTTTAGAGAGAGGGAGAGAGAGAGGGAGAGAGCAGGGGGAGGGAAAGAATCTCAAGCAGACTCCACACTGAGATCAGAGCCCGATGGGGGGCTTGATCCTGCAACCCTGAGAGCACGACCTGAGAAATCAAGAGTTGGGTGCTTAACCCACTGAGCCACCCAGGCCGCCCCGGTTTTAGCGGTTTAATTGAGGTATAACTGACATGCCTAAAGCTTGCGCGTTTTATTTGTTTTATTTTTTTTAAGATTTTATTTATTTATTTGACAGAGAGAGACACAGCGAGAGAGGGAACACAAGCAGGGGGAGTGGGAGAGGGAGAAGCAGGCTCCCCGCCGAGCAGAGAGCCTGATGCGGGGCTCGATCCCAGGACCCTGAGATCATGACCTGAGCAGAAGGCAGAGGCTTTAACCCACTGAGCCACCCAGTCGCCCCAAGCTCACGCATTTTAAACAGGCACTGTTTTAGGCTCTTTATAGATAAGCTTTCTTTTTTTGTATATTATATATTAGCTCATTTATATTCTTTTAATCTCCCCAACAGCCCTCCAAGTCACATTCTGTTAGGATCTCCATTTTACAGGAAAGGAAACAAGTTCAGAGAGGTTTCCTACTTGCTTAAGTTCACTAGCTGGGTGGGGGGTGGGCAGAGGCGGGATTCAAACCCAGGACTTCCTGACTGCCAAGTCAGGTCGTCACCCCACCCCTGCCCCCGCCCCCGCCCCCGGCTCCTCTCTGCTCTCCTAAGCATCGCTTGCTGAATGCATGAGCCAGCAGCAAAAGCTAAGGGTGTGAACGAATGAATGAATGAGGAAGGAATGAATGAATGAAGCCACTTGAGACAGGTGCCCCATGAAGGCTGGGACTTGTCTCTGTGTCCTCAGTGGTATCTCTGGGTGCCCAGGATAGGGCCTGGCACGCAGAAGACTCTCTGTAAATATTGTTAAATAAATCCAAAATATTTACCATCTGCTCTGGCGACAGCCAAGCGAGAGCCAATGTGAACCCTTTAGTTGCTGGATTGTGGGGAGATCCAGAAGCCTTAGGGAGGGGCTGGGGTGATAGAGGCACTTGGGAGACTGGGGCGGGGGAGGTTCATAGAGGCACAGAGAGTCTGTTAAAAAACACTTAAGTATTTTAACAACCTGTACATCCGGATGGGGACACACCACTAATACCTAACTAAGGAATGATTGAAAAGGGGGTGGGTGATGGCCCTCTATAGCCGGATGGCCTGAGGGCCTGGGGCCTGAGTGATGGGGTAATTCTGGGGCTTGGGGGTAGGGGCGGGTGCAGAGCCTCGGGATACTCTTGGGGCCTTGGCTACTTCGCCCAGAGAAGGGTTTCGAAAGTTACCAACCTGAACGTCTGTACAGTGCGCTATCCATCCAAAGGAATGAACGCTTGCGAAAGGCTGGAGGGTGCGGGGCTGACCTCGGCCCTTCCTGCCTCTCCCTCTGCGTACCCGCAGGCTACGACTTCCCGGCCGTGCTGCGCTGGTTCGCGGAGCGCGTGGACCTCATCATCCTGCTCTTCGACGCCCACAAGCTGGAGATCTCCGACGAGTTCTCCGAGGCCATCGGCGCCCTGCGGGGCCACGAGGACAAGATCCGCGTGGTGCTCAACAAGGCGGACATGGTGGAGACCCAGCAGCTGATGCGCGTCTACGGGGCGCTCATGTGGGCGCTGGGCAAGGTGGTGGGCACGCCCGAGGTGCTGCGCGTCTACATCGGCTCCTTCTGGTCCCAGCCCCTCCTGGTGCCGGACAACCGGCGCCTCTTTGAGCTGGAGGAGCAGGACCTCTTCCGCGACATCCAGGGCCTGCCGCGCCACGCCGCCCTGCGCAAGCTCAACGACCTGGTGAAGAGGGCCCGGCTGGTGCGGGTGAGCAGCGCGGGGGGCGGGGGGGCGGGGGGCGGGGCTGGAGCGCGGGGGCGGGGCCTCCCTTGCCCTGGCTCTCCTAGGGCCTTGCCTCTCGTCCTGCCGCCTGGAGTCGCTGGCTTCTTTGCTCTCTGATGAGTTAGTTCAGGAGAGTCCTCTGGGCTGGGTCATTCTGGCCAAGGTGGAGCGAGGGAAGCCGGAGGGCATGGAGAGTCGTTCCCTGCTGCTGCGCCTCTGTCATTCTGTTTCCGCATCTCCCTGTCTCCCCTGTGTCCTGTCATCTCTTCGTCGGCGTCCCGCCACCAGTCATATTGTAGCATGGCCCACCTCTGCGCACAAGCTACCTGGGACTCCAGCGAGGTCCACAGCCGTCCCCATTGCACTCCACTGTACTCCACGCTAGCTTCCAAGCTCCTACCTCAGGGCCTTTGCACTTACTGTTCCCTCTTCCTGGAAACCACCCCCTTCCTCGCCTCTCTCCCACTTGGCTCGCTCCCCACCTCCTTCAAGTCTTTACTCAACATGGTGGGGGAAGGCTTCCCTGTCTGCCCTGCCTTCTTATGACTATAACTCCCTCCCCGCTCCCATCATGCGAGGCTTGCTTTATCCTTGTCGTAGTTTCCTTCATAGCATTCATTGCTGCCTGGCCGGACATTGTCCATTCATTGGGCTTCTGGGTTTACTGTCTGTCCCCACTCGCATGTGAGCTCTGCCAAATCAGGGACATCAAAATTTGTTCGCTGCTGTATCCCCAGCACCTGGAACAGAGTTGGTGCTCGGTGACTATCGAATGAATGGCGTTGAACCAACACTCTTCGTTTGACAAAATCTCCTCTCTGCCCAGCGCTGTGTTAGGTGGTATTGAGGACACAGCAGTGACCAAGACAGTTCAGAGGAGGTGACAGACTCATCCCCAGACAGTGATGACCCAGCATGGTCAGGGCTGGTACTGGGGGGTTTTGGGAGGGGGGGATTGGGGTGGGGGACTTCTTGGAGGAGAGGGCATCTGAGCTGCAAACTGGAGGAAAGGGAGGATGAGGAGGGGAAGGAATTCTAGAGGGTGGGACCAACAAGTGCATGGGCCGGAGATGAGAACGTGGCCAGTTTAAGGAAGAGGGAAAATGTCAGTGTTGAACCCAGTGTAGACAGTGCGAGTAACTGAATTTGAGGCTGGCCAGGTGGGGGTCAGACCACCCAGCGCTGTGGCCTGGAACCTGAGCTTTGTCCTAAGGGTACTGGGGAGCCATGGAAGGGTTCAGAGCCCAGGAGGGACAGGGTATTACTCAGGCTGCCTTCTGGTGGGTGGATTCAAGGGCTATTAGACTGAGGCCAGAGACCAGGGAGGAGGCTGGGGACTGGGGAACAAGGAGGAGCCTGGATCCGAACAGGGCCTTGGGAGGGGGAGGAGAGCACTGGTTTGAGAGCGATTTTGGAGGCCAAATGGAACATTCATAGGGGAGGCTGCCAGGGTGGAGGTGGGGCAGGAAGCTTGGCAGGCAGGGAGGCCTAGAAGGCTATGGGGGGTGGGGGAGCCCGAGGTGTTGGTTTAAGAAGCAGCAGAGAGGGGGTGAGTCAGGGCCCCCACCCCCACCCCAGGAATCCTCCCTGGGAGGGAGCGGCCCAGCAGGGACAGCTCTGAGCCTCGGAATCCACCTTTCCCTCCCCCCCCCACCCAGGCTCTGGTCTGACTCCGTGTCTTTGACTCTCTGTCTGTGTTTCTTCTCATTTCTACCTCTTTCACAACGGCCATCTCTCTCCCTCTCATTCGTCCTCTCTTTCTGGCTCTTCCTCTCCCCTTCCTTCATTCTCTGTCCCTCTCTCCTCTCTCTCTCTCTCTCTCTCTCCTTCTATCTCCACCCCCTTCCTATCTCTCCCTCTCTGTCTTCCTCCGTGTCTCTCTGAGCCCCCGCCCCGGTTCGTCCTGGTCCCCCTCGAACTCCTGGCCCCTCGGGGACGCAGACAGCGGCGGGAGCTGGGGCCCAGGGCCGTGGGACAGAGGGGCGGGGTCGGGCCAGACACCTGGTGCCCCTGCCAGGCAGGAGGCGGCTCCGGAAACCCGGACAAACCCCGGAGTCCGGGACCCGCGCCCCGGCCCAGCCCGCCCTCCCACCTTATCTCTTCCTGGCACCTTCCCCCGTTTCCTCTCTGGAAAAGCCATCAGCGCCCTCCCGCCTTCCCTCTTCTGGATCCCCGAGGAGCCGCTTTTAGGCCCCCGCCATTGGCTCGCGCTCGTAGGCCCCGCCTACCAGCCTGGCCACGCCCCTGCCCCATTGGCCCCTCACACCTATGGACCATTTCTTCCCTTCCCTCCCTCGGATCCATCTGTGGCTCCCCAGTGCCCCTCACACAGGGCCCAACTGTGACCAAACCTCCCTGCCCCTCCCCTGCCCCGTGTCACCCGCTCATTCCCCACGTGTGATTCCGCCACACTTGGTCTGGCCTTTAAGCAACAGTTCACGCCGTTTACCTCCCCGTATGCTCTCCCCAAAGTACAGGGCCTTTCTGGACTCTGGGTAGCTACCCCTCGGTGCCTCGGTTTCCCTGTCTGTTCGTATAGGGAGTGGATGAGTCACCCGGCTCTGCCCTTTGGTTGAAGTGCTAGCTGCGAGAAGGGGCGATTTCACTGTATTGCAATACTTGAGGCCAAGATCTTGGGCGGGTCTGGTTCTAAAGAGGCCAAGATACCCTGAACCTTCTTATCGAGCTTCTCTGAGGCGACTCCATGATATTCATTCAACAAACAGTTTCCAAGCACCTGCAACGTGCTTCTGCCCTCTGTCCGGCCTTGGAGTTACAGCAGGGAACAAATGAGTTAATGATGTTTTTTTCTTGTAGAATTACTTTTTACTGGGGAAATGGGTATTAAACAAATGAATCTATAATATCATACAGTATTGTATGTGATAAGGATCAGGAAGGAAAATGAAGCAGAGGAAAGGGGATTGGCGAGGGACTGGGAACGTCTCCCAGCAGAGACCTGGAGGAGTGAGAGTGGAGGTCTGGGGGAGGCCCTACCAGGCCGAGGGAACAGTAAGTGCAAAGGCCCTGAGGCAGAACAGGCTTAAACAAGGAGCCCAGGGTGGCTGGAGGAGGCAGAGTGTTGGAGGTGGGAGGACACGAGGATTCAGAACCAGCCAGGGACCGCCAAAATTTTTAGCATTCTAAACCTATGATTCATGAAGAGAACTTTCAAACGAGTGTTTTCCATTGAACCCTTAAGACCATCTCGTGCTCCCTCCCAGCCCTGATCGCCCCCACCACCTCGCAGGGTCTCTTCCCTGGAGGCAGCCCCCATGAAGAGTTTCTTGTGTCTTTATCCAGCTATAGTCTATTTTTATTTAAGATATGCAGTTAATTACTGAACTTCCTGCTCAAAAATGTGAATGTTCATGATTCTGCCCTCTTTGTTTGTTTTTTGATAACTTTGGAGATTGGGGCTCAGAGGTTCCCAAGTTCATTGCTACCCTCCACAAGTATTTCTTGAGTGCTTTCTGTGCATACTTTGCTGGTGCTGGGGACAGAGGGAACAGATAAGGTCCCAGCCCTCCTGGAGCTCACATTCTGATGGAAGGAGACAGAATAAGTAAACCACCAGATAAACAAAATAAGGATGGGTTGCAGTAAACATTGTCGGGGGGCAGGGAAGTGACGGTAGAAAATAATTGGATGCTGGTGTTTGGGGCATCTGCTTCTCATTGGATGGCCTCTGTGAGGTGACATCAAGAGGAAGCTGAGGGAACCAGCTTGGGGAGATCAGAGCTGAGTTGCAGGCAGACAATGGGATGTGCAAAGGCCCTGTGGTAAGAAAAGGATTAGCTGCTGGGACAAGGATGGCAGGTGAGGAAGCTGGTACGGGGGCAGAGGGGAGGTTGAAGGATGCGGGATGAAACACCAGGAATCAAATCCTGGAGGGCAGTGGTTCTCGAAAACTTCCAGTCACAGGAGCTAATGACGCTCTTGAAAATGATTGAGCGCCCCAAAGAGTGTGTAGGTACATGAGTTTTTCTGTCTACAATGGCCATCGCACAAGTTAAAACTGAGAAAATGTTTAATATTTATCTAGTAATACTTAACCAACATAACCATCTAACCATTAATAAGTAGCAGTTTATTGATTATAAATGTTATCAATGAGTTATGATAGTTCAATTTATATTAATTAATAAGGATAGTAGATATTAGAAGATCGGTTTTTAAATAACCATAAGCCCAGGACATGGTAACCTAAGTCCCATACGTTTTATGAAAATTATCTCCAAACCAAAAAAAAAAAAAAAAAAAATCACAGAGGCGGTGGCCTGGTTTTACATTTTTGCAAATCTCTTTACTGTCTGGCTTCAGAGGAGACCTCTGGATTTGCACATCTGTTTCTGCACTCAGTCACTTACAGTATCACACATCCTGTTGCCTTTAAAAACTCCACTGTCCCCTCCTCCTGGGGGGCGGGGAGGAATGAGAGCACAAAAGACAAATAGCACCTTGGTATTGTTATTAAAATAGTTTTGACTATGTGAACCCCTGAAAGAGGCTGGGGAGGGGAGGGAATCCCTGGGGTTCCCCGGACCACACTTTGAGAATTGCTGCTGTAGGGACTTGTCAGCTCTGGTCGGAATTTTGTAGTTGGATAACAAGCAGATCGAAACTTTGGAGCAGCGTCTCATGATCTGGTGTTTGTTCCTAAAAAACAAAAAGACCTTTGCAGCCGCTGCTGCCTAGAGAAGGTGTGGTAGGGACAAGGGAAGCCTTCTAGAAGACCAGTGGGGGGGCCTGCTGTGTCTCCCCAAGCAGGTGGTACTGCTGGGGGCCATGGGGGTGCTGGCCCCCGAGGTGGGGAGCAGTGAAAAGAGATGGGGGCTGGGCCCAGATTCCGCTGGGCGTCAAAAGACAGAGCTGTCCAGGAATGTGGACAAGGCAATCCAGGCAGGGGCTTAGGCTGGTATGTAGATGGGGGGTGTGGATTGCCTAGGAGAGGAGGGGCCCTTCTGCCCTGGGCGGCCGGCAGCAGCAGCAGCTCACCTGGAACGGTCAGAATGCACATTCTCAGGCCCCCTCCGGGCCACGTGGGTCAGGAGCCCTGGGTGTGGGGCCCCGGGTGATGGCACTGTCCTCCCTCAGGTCCACGCGTACATCATCAGCTACCTGAAGAAGGAGATGCCCTCCGTGTTTGGGAAGGAGAACAAGAAGAAGCAGCTGATCCTCAAGTTGCCCGTCATCTTCGCCAAGATCCAGCTGGAGCATCACATATCCCCCGGTGACTTTCCGGACTGCCAGAAGATGCAGGTGGGAGGTCGCCCCTGGGGGCGGGGGAGGTGGAAGGGGTCAGCTTCTGTGGGCTTCGGTGTGGGGGCTCGAAAATGGGAGGGATGCAGGGCAGGTTCTGGAAAGCACCTCCTGCAAATGGTTCCCTGAGGGCACGGTTTTGTGCGTTAGGACAAGAGAATGAAGAGAAAACCCCAAGGAACCGTGGCTTCATTAGGATGGAAGTCTGTTTCTCTCCATAAAGTCCTGGAAGGTGGTCCAGGTCTGGTTTGGTGTTTTCCAGAGCCAGGGACAGAGCCCCCTTGTATCTCAGTTTTCCCATGCCTGGCCTCCAGTTCCAAGATCCCCACATGGTACAGAATGGCTGCCAAAACTCCAGCCATTCTGTATGCCTTCCAGCCAGCGAGAAGGGATGAAGGAGGAGGGGTGGAAAGCTACCAGTACAGTCTCTCTAAGGACACTTTCTAGAACGGTGCTGTCCAATAGTACTTTCTACCATGATGGAAATATTCTGTACCCTGCCTTCCAGTATGGTAGCCACTAGCCTCATTAGGTTTTATTTAATTTTAGCTAATTTAAATTTAAAAAACCACGTGTAGCGCCCATATTTGAAAGGACACTTCTAGAGACCAGTGTGTGGCACCGAGCTGGGGCTAGATCAAAGTTCTCAGTCTCAGTGCTGCTGACATTTGGGGTCAGAGTGTTCGTGGCCAGGGGTGTCCTGCGAATTGCGGGATGTTCGCATCCTCCCGCCTCTAGGTGCCAGTAGCGCCCCCGGCTCTGACAATCAAAAATGTCTCTAGATCCTGCCAAGCGTCCACTGGGGAAGGGCGACATCTCAACCACGCGGTTCTCAACCACGGGGCTAGATAAACAGCAGCTAATAAGATTACACTGACAATTCTGGAGCGCTTTATCCAAATGAATCCATTTAGCCTTTCCTACCCCGCCCCCCACCAAGGGAGGGGAGCGCTAATATTATCCAGCCATTTTACACATGTGGAAACCGAGGCCCAGAGAGGTGAAGTCAGTAGCCTGAGGACACACAGCTCCTAAGTGGCAGAACTGGGTTGAGACCTGGGCAGGCAGGCCCTGGAGTCTAAACCCTCCCCCCCCCACCCCCCCTTTATGTCCAGATCAGCGGGCTTCTCCGCCTTGGTTCTGGAAATCAGTGTGGTGCCATGAAACGGATCAGTCTGTGCTGTGAGTCTCCTGGTGCGGGCGACTCAGAGCGGCCGCGGGACAGATACACCCCCACAGCTGCTGTAGCCCCAGAAGATGACTTCTGGGGGCAGGGTGTCCCCCGGGTTCCTAATGACCTGGCCATCCCAAGCCGAACCTCCAAACTTGGCAGCAAGCCACGCTCCCCCGTTTCTGTGAAGTGGGATGACGAAGCTAATGGCACAATGGAATTTTCTCGATTTGCCCCAGGTGGGGGTGCCGGCCAGCTGTAGCCCGGGGCGCCGCAGAGGCTGGGCAGACCCAGGGCCGAGCTTGGGAGAGCTGGGGCCGAGGTCGGGATATTGAAATCCTTCTGTACCAGCTGGCAGACGGCTGCCGCTCTAAGTCATCAGAGGGCCACTCACGTCCCTACCGTCCAGTGATTCTGGGGGCACTTCTGGCACAGGGGAGCGCCCCTGGGACCCCACTGCCCCAATCTCTCTTCTGAGCGGTGGGTGCCCGAGTGGGACGAGCGGGTTGTAGGCGGACGCATCTCTCCGTCAGGACCTGCCGCCCCAGTGTCCCGCTGCCCCCTGACTTCTCAGGGCTCCCCTCTCCTCCCCCCTGCCCCCCAACAGGAGCTGCTGATGGCTCACGACTTCACCAAGTTCCACTCGCTGAAGCCGAAGCTGCTGGAGGCCCTGGACGAGATGCTGACCCACGACATCGCCAAGCTCATGCCGCTGCTGCGGCAGGAGGAGCTGGAGAGCACCGAGGTGGGCGTGCAGGGCGGCGCCTTCGAGGGCACCCACATGGGCCCGTTCGTGGAGCGGGGGCCCGACGAGGCCCTGGAGGATGGCGAGGAGGGCTCGGACGACGAGGCCGAGTGGGTAGTGACCAAGGACAAGTCCAAGTACGACGAGATCTTCTACAATCTGGCGCCAGCCGACGGCAAGCTGAGCGGCACCAAGGCCAAGACCTGGATGGTGGGCACCAAGCTCCCCAACTCGGTGCTGGGCCGCATCTGGAAGCTGAGCGACGTCGACCGGGACGGCATGCTGGACGACGAGGAGTTCGCCCTGGCCAGCCACCTCATCGAGGCCAAGCTCGAGGGCCACGGGTTGCCCGCCAACCTGCCCCGCCGCCTCGTGCCGCCCTCCAAGCGGCGCCACAAGGGCTCTGCGGAGTGAGCCAGCGGCTGCCTGCCGGCCCTCCCTCCCTCCTGCCCTGCTGTGGCTCCCCAGCGCCAGCCGGCTGCACGCACACCCCCGCCCCAGCCTGCACGCACGCTGCCTGCCCACCTTCTCAGCTGTACGGGTGGGGCTCTCTCCACTCCCCTCCGCCAGACAGTGGGGACCAGGGGAGGGGCAAGGGTTCTCTGCCTGACCCGTGCCCCCTACCCTCACATACACTTAGGCACATCACGGGGACATTAACACACACATACGCACACAGAGGCATCTATTCAATCATCGTTCATTCAAGTATTTATTGAGCACGTACTACATTGGGATGGGCAGGGATTGTTCTGGGCCCTGGGAATTACAGCAGAGAGCAACACAGACACGTGCATCTCTGCCCTCAGGGGGCTGACATCCTCAGGAGAGAGCACCCACGCCGTCACACAAACACGCACAGACACACACCCGGCCCTAACCAGTCTGAGCCCCAATTCTGGGTGGCACCCCTCGCCTCTCCCTATAGTTCAGTGGCTATCTGGGTGCAATAACCAACATGAAGACCCCCTTCCCCACTTCTTGCCCATCCAGGCAAGGACCACCCCTACCGCCCCCCAACTCCACCCTGTTCTCGGGCCTTGGGACCACTGGGGGGCTCCGTGGGGAGACACAACCTCCTACTTCCTCAGAGGGACCCCTCTTCAGCTCCTCCGCCCAGTTCTGGTCACACCCCTTTCTTTAATAAGGATTCTCAGCAGACAGAGAAGCCCCTTGGAGCCTTGCTTCGCCCAGACTGTGTGCCCACTTTGAGGTATATTTGGCCTCCGCCCACCAGCCCTGGTTTGAAAACCCAGCCTGGCCGCCCCCTCCCCCAGGCTCCCCACCAATGGTGGCCTGAATTGCAGACTGGGGGGGACACAGCCTGTCTGCTATCAGCCCGTATTTAAGTAGAGCCCCTACCAGATATAAAGGCGCCGGGGCTTTATTTTAGGCCCCGTTTCAGGGACGCGTGGGGGGGAGGGGCTCCTGGTGCTACAGCCCTCCCTTCTCCTCCCTAAAGGGACCCCTCCCCTCCCACCCTCCACCCTTCCGTGCCTTCACCGGATACTAGTGCTTGACCCTGGTGGGGGACCCCATGGAAAAGACGGGGAAGGGTGACATAGGTGGGGACGATGCCCCCCCCACCACGATGCTCGCGGGGATTCCCA
>CM052888.1:44055873-44079901 GCA_028534135.1 Potos flavus
CCCGCGTCAGGCTCCCTGCTCAGTGGGGAGTCTGCTTCTCCCTCTCCCTCTGTTCCTCATCCCCCGTGCCACTCAAGCTCTCTCTCTTTCTCAAATAAATAAATGAAGTATTTTTTACAAATAAATAAATAAATGAAACTCATCTGTCTCCACGGAGCCCCTCCCCCCGGGAGGGCGGGGTCATGCGTCTGAACCTAATCCCTGCTAATTCCAGGCCATTCTGCTGAGGCCGTTCTTCTAATCATAAGAAGATTGGGGCATTTGCTAAATTAGTCTTGTTCAGGGACAGAGGAAACAAGCAGGGAGGGGCTGAGAGAGCAGGAGGGGTGGAGTGGGGGGAGGATCCAGACATATGGAGGTGAGGGGAGAGACATACTCACACCTGAGCTTGAGACTTGGGAAGAAGGAAGAATGAGGGAGGACCAAAGTCAGAGGGGAGGGGAGAAATGCCAGCAGGGTCTGGAGGGCCCAGCAAGATGAATCTAAAACCCAAATACCTCTTCCTAGTGGTGGGATGTTGGGCAGATCCCCTGACCTCCCACAGCCTCAGTTTTCTCATCTGTGAAATGGGGAGCATAAGAGCATCTATCTGATACGAATAGCATCTCTCTGGTGGATTGTTTTTGTTTGTTTTTAAAGATTTTATTTATTTATTTGACAGAGAGAGAGGTCACAAGTAGGCAGAGAGGCAGGCAGAGAGAGAGGGGGAAGCAGGCTCCCTGCCGAGCAGAAAGCCCGATGCGGGGCTCGATCCCAGGACCCTGAGATCATGACCTGAGCCGAAGGCAGAGGCTTTAACCCACTGAGCCACCCAGGCGCCCCTGGTGGATTGTTTTGAGAATCAAGAGTCTTTGGACTGGCTTTCTCCAGTGTCTGGCAGACAGTATATGCTCCGTGGATTTTTCTTTTTTCCCTCCAGTGTATTGAGGTATAATTTATATTCTGTAAAATCTACCCATTGTAACGGTACAGTTTGAGGAGTCTGAACCAACATATACGGCCAGGGAACCACCACTGTAATCAAGATCTAGAACACACCCAGGGTGCCTGGCTGGCTCGGTTGGAAAAGCATGTGACTCTTGATCTCAGGGTTATGAGTTCGAGCCCCATGTTGGGTGTAAAGATTACTAAGAAGACATAAATAAACTTTTCCTTTTTGTGGCCAAGTAAGAGTCCATTGGATGGAGCGCCTGGGTGGCTCAGTCAGTTAAGCATCTGCCTTCAGTGCAGGTCATGATCTCAGGGTCCTAGGATCGAGCCCTGCATCGGGCTCGAAGCCTGCTTCTCCCTCTCCCATTCCACCTGCTTGTGCTCTCTTTCTCTCTCTGTCAAATAAATAAATAAAATCTAAAAAAAATAAAATAAAAAAGTCCATTGGATGGCCCGACCACATTTTGTTTATCCATTCCATAGTTGATACATGTCTGGCTTATTTTCTGTCCTTTGCTTATTGCAAATAATGCTACAAAACACGGAACCCTCAAGTTTCTGCTTGAACACTTATTTTCAATTCTTTGGGGTATATACTCCAAGGTAGCATTACTGGGTTGCTACCTAGTTCCAGATCTTTTTTGTCACCTGAATAGAGAAATCCGTACCCATTAAGCAGTCGCTCCCCATTCCCTCCCTCCCCGCTAGCCCCCAAGCACCCTGCTCTCCCTCCCTATGCATTTGTCTCTTCCGGACAATTTATGTGAATGGAATCCTACAACGCGGGGCCTTTAGTGTCTGATTTCCTCTGTGACTGTACTTAAAACCACCGAATTGCACACTTCAAGGTGACAATAATGGGGGCGCCTGGCTGGCTCAGTTGCTAGAGTGCGCGAATTTGGATCTCGAGGTGGTCAGTTCGAGCCCCGCATTTGGGTGTAGAGAATATTTAAAAAAATAGAATCTTTATATATATATAAATAAAAAAATGATCATAATGGTCAGTTTTATGTGCTGTGTGTTTTACCACAAAGATAAATCGGGCTCTTACTATGGACCAGAGGTTCAAGACCAGGTACTTAAGAAAATGATCTCATTTCATTCTCTCGAGGTAGGTTTTCTCAGTGTAACAGTGTTACAGTGTTACAGAAGCTGAAGTTGGAAGAAATGAAATCACCCGGGATCCTGGGACCAGAAGTGGCCGCCCCAGTCTCGGAGAGCAAGTGTGTGTGACCCCACCAACGCTGTGTCCCCCTCCACACCCCCGCCACTCCCCCAACACACACACACACACACACGCACACACACACGCACACACACACACGGATCTTAACCTGGACTGATCTAACCTCCAGGACTGACAGGGACAGAAGCAGATAATGGTGACTTACATTTGGAGAAACAGAAAAATGGGCAAAGAAAAGAGAAAGAGGAGAAAGGAAAAGGCATAAACGCAGAAAGAGGAATGGGGACCTGGGAGTCCGGGGGACAGTCAGAAGGGAAGGAAAGAGAGAGGCAGAGGTGAGAGGGACATGGCAGGGACCCGAGGCTGGTCGACAGGGAGGGCCTGTGCCCTCGCATGGGCCACTGAGGCAGGACACGTGGCCGCCCCCCTCCCCCTCCTCGCAGAGGGAAGCTCAGGGGCCCAGCGAGGTCACAGCAGGTGGAAGCTGGCATCTGGAGCCCACGTCCCTGCTTAATTGGCTTTAGGGAGATACCAAGGAAAAGACAGTGACCAGACAGAGAAAGCATGTGGACGGACTCATGTCCCCAGAGACGGGGGGCAGGGGGGCAGGAAAGGGACAGAGTGACCCCTTTTCCCACCTCCCCTGGTCTGCCCCCCTCAGAAATGTAAAAAAATAAAAATCACCCAGACTTTAAGCAGGATTCAGCATTTTAATCATTGTCACTCTGTGGGTGGCCTGGAGGGAAGGAGATCGGAGTCCCAATGAGTGGGAAAGGGGACCCCGGATGAGGGGGGCTCCCGGCCGCTTCCTTCTCCCCCTTGTCACTCGTCCTGGCTTTGGGAAGTGGAACCTTTGCCATCCCCAGAGTTCAGGAGGCTAGCCCCAGGGAAAGGAAGCCGGAAGCTCCTACCAGGTTCAAGCCTATGAATTCTGCCCAGACTGCCCATCCCCCACCCCAGCTGGCCTTGTCCTCTGTTTGTCCTTTGTGCCCCACACCGGACTCTGAGCCACTCCCGGGTCTAATGTCCCAGAAGCCTGCGTTACTCAGGCCGGTGAGAGATGAACCCGTGGTGTGAAACCCATCCTGTGGGTTCCAGTGATCTCGACATGCCCCCCAGGGGTCTCGGGGGCCCGGGCCGTGTGGACCTCTCCTGGCCTAGACCCAGAAAACCCACCTGAGGCCTCCTGACCTTCCTTCCTGCACCAAGGGCCTGAAGCCAGCTCCTACCAGCCCATGAGGGCAGACGGCAGGCTCCGCGTCCCTGACCTCAGATCAGAGCCTGGGAATCAGCCACAATGGGAGAATTGACACCACGGAAATGGGCAAACGCTACAAATCAGGGCTTTTCCTCTTCTTTGGGGGGAGGGGGGGCTTGTGGTTACCCCGTACCAGAACACTACCTTCCCGCCCTACTTCCTGCTACCTTGTGAAGTCTCTCAGGGAAAGGCTCGTGGCTGCTGTCTCCCCCAGGGCCAAAAACGAAAGAAAAATTCAGACTGAGGAAGCAAAGCCAAACTTCCAAGAGCATCAACATGCTTGACTCCTTAAAATTCTCCCGGTGCTTAGCTCTGCTGCTGGGGGTCAAGTCCACGGGAAGAAAGATGGCACCGCCCCAGGGAAACTCCCTCGGGCCGGGTTCTCTGGTCCAGTCCCCCCAGTGGGAACAGGAAACAGAATCTAAGAGTGGGACTGTGTATTCGAAATGCGGGGCTTCCTCCAAATCCACGTCTCTCCCCCCGGCCCCCATCTCCTGCCCATTTACAGTTCGGAAGCTTGCCAACTCCTCTTCTTTTTTTAAAATACCCACAGCTAGAGTCCGGGCCCACAGTCGGCCCCCGCTGCCACTATCACAGTTCCTCCAACGCTGAAATTCACCTTTAGAAAATGAAATTCACCTTTAGAAAATCCTAAAACCAAAGAGGGGGAAAGGAGACATGAAACAGGCAGCTTGCCTTCCATTCTCCCACCAAATATGCCCATTCTCAATGTCCGGAAGAATGCATGAATGACGAAATGTCTTTAAGAAGAAACTAAGAAGAAGAAAAAAAAATATATATATATATATATGTATGTATGTATCAAAGAGCCCCCTAACTCTATCATGATAAAACCTGACGTGTGAAATCTGTAACATGCCAAGTGGATTTTTTTAATCGAACTGGACAGTTGGCCTAAGCTTTCGTGGTGAGGCCGTTAAAAAGACTGTCTTTGGATTTTCTAGAAGGATCTCTAGCCATATGCTAAGCAAGTGTCCCGAATGGACAGTGCGGAATTGAGCCCCCCCACCTGTCTGTGTTGGAGGGCACCTCAAGGCCGACCCCACCAGGACCCCCCACATCAACCGCGAGTGTGGTTTGATTTCATCTCGGGGCACCTTGTCGGCACCCGTCTCTGGAGTCTGGGGCTCGGGGTTTAAAACGGCAGCTGGGTTGAGGGTTACTAAGACCTACTGAACCGCGGGCCCCGGAGAGCGAGGGGACCTTCGGGGGGGGGGGGGGACGGGGAGGGACAGTGGTGGGCTTGCTCCGCCCACCAGAGGGGCCACTGCCTTTGGAGGGAGGCCCATCCGCCGAAGAGGCTCTTCTACAAGATCTGAAACTTCCAGGCACTCTGGTCCTTGTAGTCCAAAGAATCCATGGGGTTGTAGGTGAACTTCCAAGTGCCTGTGGGGTCCTTGAACTCCAAGCTGTCCACAGGGCTGTAGGTACCATAGCTCTGGCCCGACAGGGAGGTGGGGGACTGAGCCAGGGAGGGCCCCACCGAGGGGCCGGAAAGGGGGCTGAGAGCTGGGCCCCCCAACTGGGGCACCATGGGGGAAAGGTAGGGATCCAGGCCGCTGAAATAGGAGCTGGGAGACCCGTAGGCTGAGGGGGAAGAGCAGAACGCAGAGGCGGGGGCGTAGGTCATGGCGTAGGGCGCCGAGGTCAGGGGCGGCCCCGAGGCCACCAGCCCCGCCCGCTGGGCGTCGGGCAGCGGGGACTCTGAGGCCGGGCTCCAGATGGACACGGTGGCCACGGCCGTGCTGGGGGAGCCTGAGGGGCCGGGGAGAGGGGGGCTGTAGGAGTCTGAGATGCCCAGGGGGTCTGGACAGACGTCCGAGGAGGATCTCGGCGACATGCCTGCCTTCCTCTTGGCAGGACGGGCCTTGGTCTGTGAGCCCGGGGGCTGCGGCTGCTGCTTCTGCTGCTGGCGCTGCTGGCGGCATTTAGCTCTGCGGTTCTTGAACCAAACCTGGAGGAACAAGGGGAGATGGGGTGGGTGAGGGGGAGGGAGCCCCGGAGAGCCCCCACGGTGCCCTGGAATGACAGTGTTTCCTGGGGAGTCATGCCCCAATCACACCTCCACACCTTGCCGTCGGTTATGGGGTGCCCTGTCCATCCATCTGACCATCTGTCCATCCGTCCATCCATCCTATCATTCGTATCTGCAATTACCCACACACGCACAATCATATGCACACATGTATCATCGCACGTGCACGTGTGCCGGGAATCACGCACACACATCCACGCAATCACACACACGCACACACAATCATACAAATGCGCGCTATGTACACTTATCCACCCTTCCGCGCAATCAACCAATAAACACGCACGAACTACGACTTCGGGGAAGCCTCCGTGGAACTGGCCTTCCTGTCGAGGGTGACAGGTTATATACATCGACAGTAAGTATGCTGCACAGTATTTTAGAAGGTGATCAATACTTGGGAAGAACCAGCAGAGCGGGAGGAGGGAGCAGCAGGGTAGGGCGCCCGGGGACATTGTGCCTTAAGTGCGAGGGTCCGTCTAGGTCTCACTGACGGACACGGTGACCTGATCCGTCAAGAAACGAAGACTTGAGCAAAGTGATGGGGAATACATTCCTCCAGGTAGAAGGAACAGCAAGTGCAAAGGGCCTGGGGCCAGAGTGTGCTTGGCAGGCGTGTTAGGGGAAGAACTAGCAGGGGCGCTGGCAAAGAGGGTGGAGGGCGGGGTGAGGGGCGGTAGTGGGGGCGAGGGGTCATATTCGGGCCATACAGGACTCTAGGTGTTACTCTGGGGCTACTCTCCCTCCCTTCACTCTGGGTCCCAGGAAGGGCTGGAAGTGGCCGGGGGCCCGGGGTGCCCCCACCTGAACCCTGGACTCAGGCAGGTTGATCTTCAGAGCCACTTCCTCGCGAGCATACACATCCGGGTACTGAGTTTTGGCAAACAGGGCCTCCAGCTCCTCCAGCTGGCTCCGGGTGAAGGTGGTCCGCTCCCGCCGCTGCTTTCTGGGGGCGCCTGAGGCAGGGACAGGACAATGGGACCGTCGCGGGACCTGGACCTCCCAGTCTCTCCCCCGGCGGGAGGCCCTGAGGTCTGGTGGGATGCCAAGCACCCCTTTCTGGGGCTTCCTCTGCCCACGTACTCCCTGACCTTGTGGACCTCACTCTGTCCCCCTCGGAAACGGGGTCTCTCTTTGCCCGTCATCTTGGGGCTCATGCCTCACCCCGAGAACTGGCGTTAGCCCTGTAAGGAGGTGTATGCGTTTGGTTTTTATCCCCTTTCTGAAGTTTCTTATGCACAAAGACACGTCCAGTTGAAACACACCATCGAGATTAGTCAGCTCATTCGAGTGCAGAAGAGTGGCGGGGCCGGCAAGAGGGAATCGCTTCCTAAATTGCTATGAACGCCCCTACACTTTCCTGCACCCCTAAGGGACGCGGATAAGTGTTTGGCAAATTGCAAATGACTACATACAGTTGGTATGTGACTCCAATATAACCCTGGTAAGTTTCCAGCTTCTTCCCGAGGATAAGGGACCCCAGGGGCCACCGAGAGCTTGGGGGCGGGGGGTGGCGTCGGGAGAAGGACGGTACTCACTTGGATAGGACACAGCTTGGTGCATCAGATCCACGCTGGGACCACTCAAGGCCAAGGCGTTGACTGAGTAGTGGGGCCCCGGGTTCATATACGCCATCATGATCTTCGGGGACACCGCGGCCCAGGTCTGCGGGCCTGCAAGAAAGGAGGGGGCGCTCAGACACTCCCCAGGGACCACGTGGTGCCCGGCAGGCTCAGGTCCAAGTCCTGCTTCAGACTCTTCTTAGGTGTGTGGCCTTGGGCACGTATCTCTCTGTGCCTCAGTTTCCCCTCCTATAAGACGGCCCTCCACTTAAGGTGGGCAAAGCTTCCCCCAGGCATCAGCAGCTGAAACTGGAATGCCCATTCTAGGCCCCAGAAAAGATGTCCAGCCCCGCACAGAATCACGGACAGCAGGGCGACCCCCCTGCTTGGGACGGGGAGGTTTCTAGAGAGGCGGGCATTTTCCCCCAAAACACCAGAAGAGTCCCGGACAAACCGGGATGGCAGAGCAGCATGCAAACAAGTGAAGGGCGCTCTTGCACCACCACGTGTGAGCCGTCAGGTGGGCAAAGAAGAAAAGAGGTCCGTTAGCCCCAGTGCCGGCCTGGGTGCGGGAGAAGTCGGCGCTCCTGTGTCCGGTCGGGAGCATCATGGATGCGTCAGAATATACTGGAAGCATTGATCAAAGTGAAATACCATCTTTCCTCTCCCCCCACCCCCGCCTCCACCGGGGAATTTTGCCTTCAGGGCACCTCCGTCCCCTCGAGGGAAAATGGGAATGCAAATAGCATTTACATCCTTAGGCGGCTGGGAGGGTAAATGCTAGACGTGTCTGGGCTCCTTAAGCGAGCCCCTGACACCGCGGTCAGTGCCGCGCAGCGAGCAGCAGGGGGCGCCCCTCGCCATTTGCAAGCGGAGGTTTGCACAGGCTCCACGCAGGGATGGCCAGTGCCCACGGGGCCAATCGCCCAAATGTGGAAGCAGCCGCTATGCCCACCAAAGGGGAGGTAGAAGTAAATTATGCAAGTAGATGATGGCACATGTATTCAAGGGAATTCCATGACGTCACTAAAAAGTATAAGGCTGCTGCAAACTGATTCTTAAAGCTCTCCGGTAAATAATTAAGAGAAATGATCCCAAACTTGGCAATAAGAGGGGACGCTCATTTCTAGATCATCCTGGGAGCCTGTTTAACATAAATCCTCCCGGCCAAGGGTTGTAAGGGACCGGATCTCTGTTCGGGTTACTGTTTGCTATGGATCAGCGTGGGGACTCTGACAAGGTAAATGGTAACTTGCAAGAAGTTTGGTTACAAATGATTTGTCTCTGGCACAATGGATGACCTCAAGGTTACAGAGGATTTGCTGCCCTGCTGTCCAGTTTCCTTTCTGTTTTCCGCGTGTTCCCGGAAGAACATATTAGCCTCTGTCCCCTGACTTCCCCCTTGGAAACGGCTGGTCTCCTCAGTTAATGATCTGGGCTTATTATGTATGTGTCTGAGAGTCAGGTTTTTCAATTTTGTTCAAATTAGAGGCGCCTGGGGCGCTCAGTCGGTTAAGCGCCTGCCTTCGGCTCAGGTCATGATCCCAGGGTCCTGGGATCGAGTTCCGCATCGGGCTCCCTGCTCAGTGGAGAGCCTGCTTCTCCCTCTGCCTGCTGCTCTGTCTACTTGTGCTCTCTATCTCTCTAATAAATAAATAAAATCTTTTAAGAAAATTTTTGTTAAAATTACACTTTAACAAAAGGAGCGTCTTTATTACCAAAATAGATATTTAAGTATATTAGATGATATATACACATGCGATGTATATTATACATATTCAAAGGAAAAGATACGGTGCTGAACAGTGTGTGTTCGTAATTTTTAGTATATGTGCTGCCGAAGCGAGCACTCATTCGTGATTTTTAAAGCAAGGCAGCAATTATATATAATACGTGTTATATATATATAAGCATATGTATGCACAGAAAATTGCTGGGAAGGACACAGGATACCGCTAGAAGTGAGGCTCTCTGGAGAGATGTGCTATATCCAAGCCTTGTTTTTACAGTTTGGATTGCTTTGTAGCCATACGGACATATAAGCTTTTCAAAAACAAAAGCAACAGGGCACCTGGGTGGCTCAGTGGGTTAAAGCCTCTGCCTTCGGCTCAGGTCGTGATCCCAGGGTCCTGGGATCGAGCCCCGCATCGGGCTCTCTGCTCGGCGGGGAGCCTGCTTCCCCCTCTCTCTGCCTGCCTCTCTGCCTACTTGTGATCACTGTCTCTCTGTCAAATAAATAAACAAAATCTTAAAAAAAAATAAAGCAAAATAAAGTCTAAACAAAACAAATGAGACCCTTTCCGGGGCTCCCTATCGCCCCCACTAAGATGGCCTCGGGGAGCCTCCCAGCCTCTCTGGGTATGTGCATAAGCCATCCCCTGGGCCAGGAATGCCTCTTGTCCTGTCCCCGTCACAGCTAACCCCTTCTCTTCCTGCAGGCTCCAACCCCGGGAGAATTTCCCTGGGGAGCCATCCCACACGCTAACCTGGATTTCTGTCTCTCTGTCTCCATCTGGCTGTCTCTCTCTCTCTCTCTCTCTCTCTCACACACACACCCCAATATTTCAGAAATAAGTAAAAGTAAAAAAAAAAAACAGAGAAACTTTGCTTTAGCTCCTTCCCCCTTTCTGCTCCCACTAGCCTGTCCTTCTCATCCCTCACTTGGGGGACCCCATAAACTGGAGTCCTATTGCCCCTCCAGGAAGTATTTTTGAGATTCCCCCTTGCTGTAGAAGGTGGAGAGGTAGCAAGAAAAGTGGCACACGGCATCTCTGTTCTCATGGGATTGAACTCCCGGGAAAATGAAATTGGGGTAACGGCATTGTGATAGGGTTTGGGGCGAGGCGAAGACAGCTCATGTAGACGGATGGTCAGGGAAGATTTCTCTGTGGGGAGGTGACTCTGGGGACTGAAAAGCGACGGGCTCGGGATCGTCCCCGTGGGGAGATGCCTCCAGGCAGAGGGAACAGCAGCTGCAAAGCCCAGAGGCTGGGCTGGTTTTGTCTTGTTGGAGGAGGAAACCGAGGTGCCCAATGTGACCGGCGCAGAGCGAACCAGCCGACGTAGGGCCTGGCCAGGAAGGTCATGGGGAAGCTCAGGGCTGAAAGTTACAATAAAAGCAAAAAGCCGCTTTAAATCCAAAGAACTGGGGGGCATTCTAGGAACCCCCAATAATCTTCCCCCCGGGGATTCAGCCCCTTGTGTTGTCCCCTCCCACGGAGCAGGGCTGCCTGTGGGCCCCCGTTCGGCACTGCAGAAATGACAGGGGGACCTCCAAGGCTGGTGCTGCTCTGGCGGGAGCCGGTCGGGGTCGTGAGGACGCGCCAAGACCAGGAACTGAGGCCACGGGGCCAAGGCCCCCGGGGAAGGTCAATTCCAAAGCATGGGGCAAGCCCGCCAAGGACTCAGCCCTGGTCAGCATCAGACTACATACAACAGCACGAAGAGACCTGGGCCAGAATCATCCAGTGGGGCCGCCCCGGGTCCCTGGCCCTCAGACGCTGTATGGGACCAGACGTGTTTGTTGCGCTAAGTGGCTAAGTTTCAGTGTAACTCCTTACACGGCTAGGGCAAACTCGCACACAAGCCCTCTCTACGCTGGACGCCCTTCCGTCCTCAGCGGAGCCTTGGGAGGCTGACACGGCATTCCTGTTATGCTCCCATTTCACAGAAGGGAACATCTTCAGCCTCCGGCGCTGTCACTTGCCCAGGGTCACACACGGACTGTCATTGGGGACCCGGGACTCCAACCCTGGGTTGGAGGCTCCTGAAGGCTGTTCTCCCAGCACCCAGCGCGGGTTCCCTCTGCCCTCTCCCTCTTCTCCAAGGGGGTGATGCGGAAACAGGGAGACGGGTGGCACTGCCCTGCTGGGGACCAGGACCAGGGCCCGGAACGAGAGCATCCACGTTCATCGTCTTCCCCATCGACTCTGCGCGGGGTTAGCCAGGCTAAGCGGTGGGCTTTCCAGGAAAGCCCGGCCGTTTCGCACTGGGGTGAGCCACCTACAGACAGGGAATCCGAGCCTGGGGCGAGGAAGGTGGTCCCCCAAGACCAGGCAGCTGGTCATGACAATGACCTCTAGGACTGAGCGCCTGCTGGCTCTTTAGACAACCCACAAGTGCTTTGTGGACAAGACAAGACATCCGCAAAGAATAATAAACAAAAATAACGTCGGACGTCCACTGAAATTTTTCTCTGGCAACGAGACGAGCTAGTGAGCGACATCACGGCCTCGGGACGTCCCCGCTCCGCACGGGCTTTGGATGTCCCATCCCGGGGAGCCCAGACAGCAACAGCTACGATGTCTACCTTTCATTGAGAATTCCCAATCAGCCTGACAGCAACCCCATCATCATCCCGCCCGGTGAAGTTCAAGGCAATGATGCGTCCTTGTCCCAAGGGTGGGCTGAGGGACACGACTCTCCCTGCCCTGGGGACCAAGCTGCGGGACCCGAGCCTGGTGCTCGGGCTGAGGCTCACAGCGCTGGGTCCAGGCTCCCACCCACCTGACCAGGTGCCCTGACAGGTGAGGCTTGAAGGCTCCCGCCCGACCTTGTGGGTCGTCAAGGAGATGATCCCATTCTACAGGTGGGGAAAGCGAGCCTGAGGGGTGCAGAGGAAGGTCCCCACCCCCAGTCAGGCAGCTGGCAACCATAGGGACCCCCAGTGACCATCCCCCGACTTCTCAGAGACCGCACCGAGGGCCTCGGGGACAAGATCTCAGGGAACAATCATCCCGATGAAACTCCCTCCGAGGTGGGTCCTACTATGATCCTCGCTTCACGGAGGCGGAAACCGAGTCTCAGAGAGTAGAGTCCCCTGCTCTCGACCCCCAGATCTGCCCCCGAGCCCCCCAAAGCAAGATGAAGCCAGGGCTCTTTGCAGGCCGGGCCCATGACATGGGTTCCCCTCTGGCTCTTCACGGCAAATTGTCGTTGTCACCACTTAGCAGAAGAGGAAATCGAGGCCCCGGGAGGTCACGTGAATGACCCAAGGACAAGCAGCGAGTAAAAGGCAGGCTTTAAGCCCAGACCCAGGGGGCCCCACATCAGCCCTGACAAGAGTCCCCTCCTAGCTCAGCCATGTTCAAGGTCCTCCTTTGCCTTGTCCGCGCCGCCCCCCTGCCGCGGACCCCCTCACGCCCTCCTGCGGCACTCACAGGCCCCCTGCACCCCCAAACACCAGGATGGGACCTCCACTCCCTAGAGGCCCCTGCAGCAAACATCGCGCGCCCCCTCCTCTGGGCCCCTGGGCCCGGGCGCTGAGGACTGAGTCTCCCCTCTCTCGCTCCCCCACCCTCCGTCCCCTGTGCCACTCTTGCACACACTGACCTTCAGAAACAGGGACGGGGCTCTCCTGGTGGCCCAGGTCCTGGACGGAGTACGCAGGTGGCAGAAGCTGAAGGAAGCGGGTCCCCTCACATGGGGAGATTTTAAGCCCCGGCTGGGAGTGATGTCATTTGCGGTGGCCTGGATCTCAGAGGGTAATCCTGGCCCCGGGTGGGGGACTTGACTGGACGCCAGGAGGTGACATTGGCTGGGAGGGGGAGGGGCACCCGTCTGCCTAATCCCCTCCTCTCCCCCCTGCAACATCTTGCCAATTAGGGCCGATGGGGACGGGAAGCCCCAGTTCCTGGCTCAGACCAGGAGCCCCCACTCTTCAGAGAAGTTCTTCCTGAGGTCTAACTGGTGTCCCTCCCGCTTTGGCGTCCCATCAAAGAGAAAGGAGAGAAATGCTGGGTGCTGCTGAGAGATCATTTGAAAAATAAGGGGTGCAGGGTTTTCCCTCCTGGATAACCCCAACATTCTGTCTGCTGACTAATTCAAACCTGTCCGGCCCCATTGTTCGTGGCTTCTGCCTCAGTTTCCCCTTTTCTCTCTGTTGGCCTTGGCCTCTAACACTCTGGTCTCTGACCTTTCTTTCTCTACCAGACATCAGCTTTTCCTCCTCGCTCTTGCCCCTCTCCCTCCCTCTCTCTCTTTCTCCCTCCACTCAGAGCTCTGTGCCTCAGTTTCTCTCTTCCTTGAGCCTCCGGCTATGCCATTCCTGCCACTTTGCACGCGTTCCCCCCTACGCCGACCTCCAGCTCTGTGTCCCTCTGTCCCGGGGTCCCCCCGTCTGTCCACTTGCCCCTGCGACTCTGGCCTACCCCGTCCCTCTGCGCTTCTTTATGCAAGCTCCCAAGATGCAAGCTCTGGTCCCCTTTCTCTCTCTTTTTCTCCAACACCTCATCTGACGCTCGGATTCTCCTTCTCTTTCTCGGATTCTCGTTTTCTTTCTCCCCACTCTCCCTCCGATTCGGCTTTCTCCCTATCTTGGCAGCCTCTCTTGCTCTGTACTTCTGATCATCCTCGTTTCCGTCCCCCCTCCCCGGGTCTATTCTATTCACCACACACCCAAGTGTGCGCACGGGCGTGCACGCAACCTCACACGCGTCCTTGCACGCATGAGATGGTGGTAATCCTGCCTTGTGGCTGGGTCATTGTGTCTCACCATAAGGGGCTCTTTCTTTCTCCACCCCCGCGAACCCCCTGCCGGGGGAGATTAAGGCCAGCAGCCTGGCTGGGGAATCAGGGCAGGTCTCATTAGCTTGGAGGGGGGGTGGGGGTGACAGGGAGAGAGGGAAGGGCTATCTGACCCTCAGTGACCAGTCAGGAGGCTACTGATGGGACAATCCAGTGCTGTTAAGAGACCATCCTGGCCCACCAGAGCAGGGAAGGAAAGGAGGCCGAACAGGGAGAGGGAGAGAGAGTCCTTATGGCCCCACGGGAGAAAAGTATCAGCTTGCCCACATCACTTCCTCCTGGGACTGTGCACCCATCTACCCATCGGAGCCCCCCAGCATGGGAAGGTGTGCAGAGGTGGGTCTCAGAAGGCCATGCATGTGGCCCTGGGGGAAACTGAGTCCAGATTCAGGCCCTTCTTCTTCTGAGCTGGATCTCCACCAGGAGAAGTGGCTTTCCTTCTCATCTCCACCCAGTCACCTGGGAGGAGATTTTGACATTTAGCCTTGCCCACTCCCTTTTTTCCTCACGTCCCATGGCCAATCCATCCCTAAATCCTGTCACCTATTCTTTTAGCTAATTGCCCCTCTGCAAACATCGGAGCTCTGCTGGGAGGTTCAAGGAGACCCAAGTCAAGAGTGAAATAAACCAGGGATTGGAAGACTCCATATTGTTAAGATATGTCAATGCTTCTCAGACTAATCGTTAGAGCCACTGCGATCCCAACCAAAACCTCTCAAAAGTGTGTTTTTGTAGAAACCGACAACCCGATTCAAAAATCTCTATGAGAATGTAAAGCATCTAGACTATCGAAATAATCTTAAAAAAAAAAAAAGCTGGAAACTTCTATTACCTGACTTCAGGACTTACTACAATGCTATAGTAAACAAGACAGCATGATATCGCGTAAGGACAAGCAAGTCAATTAATGGGACAGAAGTCAATTAATGGGACAGCCCCGCATTGGGCTCCCTGCTCGGCGGGAGGCCTGCTTCTCCCTCTCCCACTCCCCCTGCTTGTGTTCCCTCTCTCCGCTGTCTCTCTCTAGCAAATAAGTAAAATTTAAAAAAAAAAAAGAAAAAGAAAAGAAAGAACCTTAATCACAATACACAAAAATTAATTTGAGAGAGATCACAGTCCTAAACATGAAAAGCAAAAGTATAACCCTCCTAGGGGTGGAAAAACAAAAACAAAAACAGGGAAATGTGTATCTTGACCCGAGGAGGGTGTGGAGTAGGGGAGGGTTGCGGCAGGAGGCCCCGCCCCCGGTCGCGGAAGCCCCGCCTCCTCTGCCAGCCTCGCCCCCATCCGCCCCGCAAACGTGGGGGCCTCCGCTCAGCGTGGGAAGATCAAAGCCTCAACTCGGACCGCCACTCGAAGAAAATCCACCCAGTGCCCAGCTCTGTGCGATCTGGCTTCTAACCACTTAGTCGTCTTCTGTCCCGCCGGCCTCTTCCTGTCCCCAAACTAACGAGGCTCGGGAAAGGAGCGCCGAGGAGACAGGAGGTCACAAGGCCCTGGAGGAGACAGGGTCCTGGGGCAGCCCGGAGGGTGGGGGTGGGGGTGGGGGTGGGGGGATTAGTATTCATTCAATGATTGAATGCCCGGAGAGATGTATAAAGGGAAAGAATCTCGGTGTTCTTCAAGGACCGCTCAGGCCCGCAGCACTGCAGCAGGAAGGAGTGGGTTAGATTGTGGGGGCCCCTCCCCCTGCGCCCCGTAGCTCCCCAGCGCACTCACACTGCTTTATTTTCTGCAAAACTCTTATCACCGTCTTACCTCTCCTCCGCCCCTCCCAGAGGACATGAGCTCCAGGAGCGCTGGGACCTTGTCTGTCCGGGACAGTCCCAGCACACAGCAGGTGCTCAATAAAGGAATGGATGAAGGGCCGAGTGAATGGCAGAGGGGCAGAGACGCGCACACACAGGGCAGAGGTGGGGTATGGTTTTATGGAAAGGACGAAGGACCTGGGATTGCCGCAGGAGTCCGTGAGGTCCGACGTGGGAGTGCCCGGTCGTGTTTGCGCATGCTTCGGGCGTCACATTATTGCTGAGTTGGTTAGTTCAGGATCTAACGGTCCCTGAAACCCAGGTTTTCTCCACGTCCAGTGTTGGGCAAGGCGGCATCCCCCCCAGCTCCTTGTTCCCACTGGACAGGGGAGCCATCCCGTCTGCAGAGCAAGGGTGAAACCCGTGGAGCTCGGGGACTCTTCCCAGAACTGAGGTGCGGCGCCACGTGAGTCTGGGTTGAAAGCCTGGCTTTCACTCCGTGCAAGGTCTGAGCAGTGGGGACTGGAGGTCCTCAGGCTTGTCGGCTGTCTGACTAGGGCCGGCCCTTTCCTCCCCACCCCTGAGGCTCAGTCTCCCCACCTGTAAATAGCCTTATCTCCTTGACCACCCCCACAGTGGGTAGGAGCCTTCAGGCCTCACCTGTCAGAGCACCTGCTCAGATGGGAGGCTGGACCCAGTGGCTGTTGATCATTGGGAGCCCGGAGCGCCAGCCGCGGGTCCCAGGGGATGGTCCCCAGGGCAGGGGGAGTGGTCTCCCTTAGCCCATCCTTTGGGATTATGAAACATCACATTGCTTTGAATTTGCCCAGGTTGCAGAAGACTTAGGCATTTCAGAAGCGAAGATAGTAAGTGGCCCATCCGTGCATGATGCAAGGCTCTGTTTCCTCAGTCACCAGGCAAATGGAAATGAAAACCTCACGGCGATACCTCTGTGTCCCACCAGATGGCTAAAATGAACGCCTGACAGTTCTAAGTGTTGGCTCGCACACAGCTGGTGAGCCGGTAAGGTACTCCGGCCCCCCTAGGAAACCACGTGGCCATATTGTTAAGAGGCGAATGTGTGCCCGTTGTATAACCCGGCCATTTCCATTCCTTGGTCCGTACCCAACAGGCACGCGTGCTTAGTTCATGAAGAAGATGAGAAGAACGTTCAGAGCACATTGTCACAGTAGCCCCAAACCGGAAGCTACTCACTCAAAGAATATGGTCCCATTTACGCAAATTACATCTGGCACCCCAGCTCTATGGGGTTAGAAGTCAAGGTGATGGTTGCCATTGATGAGGGGAGGGGGAGCAGGTTGGGAGATGCAAGAAAACTTTCTTGGGGGGGCTGGTGGTGTCCATTTCTTTTTTTTTTTAAGATTTATTTATTTTGGGGGGGGAGGGGCAGAGGGAGAAGGAGAGAGAGAATCTCAAGCAGACTCCCCGCTGAGTGCAGGGGCTCGATCTCACGCCCTTGAGATCATGACCTGAGCCGAAATCAAGAATGAGATGCTTAACCCGCTGAGCCACCCAGGAGCCCCCGGTTGTAACCATTTCTTGAGCTGTGTGTTGCTAAGTGTGTTCACTTTGTGAAGATTTATCAAGATGTGCTCTTCTTCACACATAAAAGAGACATAGAGAGACACGTATATGTGTTATATGTATTATATTATATATCATAGATCACATGACATTATATGTTATATACAAATCATATATTACATTATATATATGTGTCTATACACGCATATATAGAATACATCTTGGATCCCAACAGCGATTCTAGGTCCTAGGGACATGAGCCCTGTAGCGACTGGACCATAGGGACACGTGGGGTTCCCAAAAGATGGGGTCCTTGAGTGATGTAGGGGTAACATGACCAACCAACCCAGTTTTCTTGGGACTGTCCCGGTTTAGCCTTGAAAGTTCCATATCCCGGGGACACCTGAACCCAGGGAAACAGGACAAGTTGCCCCCGTACTTTCCAGAGGGGATATTGACCAAGCTCAGGAGTAGATTTCGATATGACAGCTGGACCCGCCGTGGTGGTGTGCCTGCTGGACGCATCGTTGGCTCTGGAGGGGAGGATTCTCAATGTCAGCCTTCCTAGGAGGAAAACGGAGACTGAGAGAAAGGAGTGCCTAGCCCACAGATGCTCAGCTAACAGCGAAGAGACAAAGTATTTGGATCTTGGCTGGTTGGCCATCAAAACTGTGCCTGGGGCGCCTGGGTGGCTCAGAGGGTTAAGCGTCTGCCTTCGGCTCAGGTCATGATCCCAGGGTTCTGGGATCAAGCCCAGAATTGGGCTCCCTGCTCAGCGGGGAGTCTGCTTCTCCCTCTGCCCCTCTCCCCACTGCTTCTGTTCTCGCTCTCTCTGTATCTCTCTGTCTCAAATAAGTAAATAAAATCTTAAAAAAAAAACAAAACTGTGCCTGGGTCTAGAACGGGGTTTTCGCCGAGGATGGACACACCCCAGGGTCCTGTCCGGCTCTTGAAAGTTACTGAGGATATTGGTTATGTCAGTCGCTATTTTACTGTATTAGACATTAAAACCGAGGAATTAAAAAAAAATTTTTTTAAAGCTTTTCAATTTATTTAAAATGTATTTTCTAAAAAGTAAATAAAATGTATTTAAAATTCTATGTTCAATTTTTTTTTAATGCTTTCCTAGGCCACCCCCAAGCTGCGTGAGGCCCCGTGTCAGAGGCAGACCTCAGAGCTCTGCAGAGATTCCTGACAGGTCAGAGCCTTCCAGAACATTCCCAGGTCATCTCTGAGGGCCCTGGTCTGATGCCCCCAGACCCCTCACACGTATACCTCCATTTTCTGGTCTCCAGAACCCCCTGTTACTTCCAAAGGGACAGAAAGGGGAGAGTGGATAGGAAATCAGGAAATAGGTTCATGATAAATGTTTAAAATCAACAGTGTTAGTCCCCTCCTAACCCTTTCAATACAGTTTCCTAAACAAGGAGCTGGGTGCCCGCTCTGTTCCCCTCTCCCGGCTCTGCCCCCCACCCTCCGGCCCCTCGTCTCCTCTGCTGCCCCCCTGTGGCCATCCACCGCAAGAGGCTCTCTGACCCTGTCCCAGTCCCATTTAGCAAATGCTCCAATCCTCTTAGGCCGGTCCCCTGGGCCGAGGCAGAGCAGAGAGAGAATTAGATCAGATTTGGGGGAGAGAAGGGGGGACATGTGACAGGCTGTGGGGGGAGGGCAGACAGGCTGTCCGGATAGAATGAAAACTCCTTCTGCTTCTCTGAAACCCCACAAGGAGGTCTGAAACCTCTCACACACTGAGACCCCAGGAGGCGACAGGGGCAGGGAGAGGGGGACACGGGGTGGGGGTGGGGGGGCAGGGAGGACACCTGGAAGCCGAGATGTCTTGCTCCCCGTGCCTGGAAAGTGTTTTCCCCACCTTTGGCTCTGACCTCCATGGTCGCCGTGGAACCCAACACTTCTGCCTACATTTCCAGATCTCGCCTGTCCATAGAGACCCTATTTTCTCCTCCAGAATTATTAATTCCGGGCATGTGTGTTTTTAGGGGACAGAAGTTGGCTGTCCTCAGCTGCTGCACCCCCAACTTCCTTTCGTACACAGCAGCCTGGGCAGTGGTTAGACTAGAGAAGGGTTTTCAGAGCAAAGCAGCAAGTCGCCCCCAAGGACGGTCTGTTCTTTTAGCATCTGATGAATGTTCTGGGCCTCTTCCCAATGACAGCATTCTGTAGTGACCCCCCCTACCCCCAGGAACTCACGAACCACATTCTTTCCGGAACCTTCTGAACTGGGCAGGGCGAGACATCAAGAACTTGTGGAGGCAGACGGCTGTCTGGTCGGGGAACCAGCACTATGTTCCTCATCCCACATACCTAGCACTCGGCTGGGAATTTTTGGAACTCTTCCCCCACCTGAATAGATTCTGGCCCTTATCACAGCCCCTCCCTGTAAAGCTCAGATTCAGGTTGACTTTTTTTTTTTTTTAAAGGAACCCAACGCGGGGCTTGAACTCATGACCCTGAGATCATGACCCAAGCTGAGATCAAGAGTCGGACACCTAACCGACTGAGCCACCTAGGCGCCCCGGGTGAGGCTCTTGATCTCAGGATCGTGAGTTCGAGTCCCACGTTGGGTGTAAAGGTTACTTAAAAATAAAATCTTAAAATTTTTTAAATGAAAACATTATGCTTAGTGAATAAGCCAGACACAGAAGGACAAATATTGCACGATTGTACTTATATGAGGTACTTTGTCAAATTCACAGAGACGGATTGGACATTACCAGAGGCTGAGGGAGGGCAGAAGGAGGAGTTCTCATTTCTGTCCCGGGGAGGACGAAAAGGTTTTAAGTACGGGCAGTGGTGATGGTTATGCAATATTTGCAATTTCATAACCATTTTAATATTGTGATTGTATTTAATGCCACTGAATTGTAGACTTATGAATGATTAAAATGATAAATACTGCATATAATATATATATAACCACAATTTTTAAAAGCACAAAAATATTAAAAAATATTAACAGCTTTAAATATTCCTCAACAGGACACTTGTTTACAATATAAGAGCTGAAACGAAAAGGCAGCTGGAGGGGCGCCTGGGTGGCTCAGTGGGTTAAAGCCTCTGCCTTCGACTCAGGTCATGATCTCGGGGTCCTGGGATCGAGCCCCGCATCGGGTTCTCTGCTCAGCGGGGAGCCTGCTTCCCCCTCTCTCTGCCTGCCTCTCTGCCTGCTTGTGATCTCTCTCCTCTCTCCTCTCTGTCAAATAAATAAATAAAATCTTAAAAAAAAAAAGAAAAAAATTGTCAATTTAAAAAAAAAAAAGAAAGAAAGAAAAAGCAGCTGGAAACAACGTGAAGCCAATTGCCCGAATTTTTCACCGCTCTGCACGAGTCTGTGAAGGACCGGGAAAACGCGGGCAGCATTCGTTTTGGGGTGACAAAGAAATTTTAGCGAGTAGGCAGATTCACCCATACAGAATGCATGAACAGTGAGGAAGGGGTATATTTCAAAAAATGAAAGAGGAAGCGGAGAGAGCAAAGTCCAGAGACACAGGGAGGAATGGCCATCACAGAAAGCCTGGAAGGTTCTAGAAGGTTCTAGAAGGCAGAGACCAACTCCCCTGGCCCCATCGGTCCATCTCTCCAATGCTGTCTTCAAAGTTCCGCTTGCTCCGCTCATCTTTGACCACCCTACCTGGGGCCCCCCTCCCTCGGGAAGTGATGCCTCCCCACCCCGTTGCACAGAGAGCAGGGAGGGGTCTCTGGGCATCTCTCCGGGGCAGAAAGCGAAGAGGAGTCACCCGTACTTAGAGGACCCAAGTCAGGGCTTGCCTGGGAGGGGTTGCGGAGGAGATAAGAAATTGACGGATGGGGAGGGAGCCATTGTTTCCGTTCTGATTGAATAAAAAAAAGCAATGGATTAATTCCTTCTTCTTCTTCTTCTTTTTTTTTTTTAAGATTTTATTTATTTATTTATTTGACAGAGAGGAGAGAGATCACAAGCAGGCAGAAAGGCAGGCAGAGAGAGGGGGAAGCAGGCTCCCCGCTGAGCATAGAGCCCAATGCGGGGCTCGATCCCAGGACCCTATGAATGACTAACACATTAGTCATTCACTTTGTGCCTTTCTAATAGTGGAATCAGATTCTAAATCTGATTCTAGATGTTGTTTTGCAAAAAACAAAAAACAAAAGCAAACAACAACAACAAAAACAAAAGCAAAAGCAAAATCCAACAAGGACCCTGAGATCATGACCTGAGCCAAAGGCAGAGGCCTCAACCCACTGAGCCACCCAGGCACCCTACTTCCTTCTTCTTAGCGTATGTTTCCACCCACTCCCTTCCCGCCTCCCTCTCTGTTCGCGCAGGTAGATTCTGGGCTACCGACAACTTTCCCATTCATCTGATTCTGGGAAGCCCAATGAGGAACTCCTGCTCCCCCCAGCTGGTTTCCATCTAGCCCTGGAAGGAGTCAGGTTGGAAGAATGGAGAGCCAAGCAAGCATCGACGTGCCCCATGCAGCATCCAAAGCCAGAAACTGTCATTATTTTCCTGCTTGCAAATCAAACAAATAATTAATCATAATAATAAGCGGCGGAAAAGAGAAAATGCACATCCGACATCCTCCATAATCCCTGGGTAATTAATTTTTGCTGGGCGTTTTGCTGCTGTTGTTAAATATATTACATATGTGTATGTATACTTATCTTTTGAGTGTGCTTATTAAATGCATACGTTCTCAGAAATGAACAGTGTGCCCGAGACATTACCGGGTTTCAGAAACTGTGGCTTGTTCAATCATTTAACACATTAGTCATTTACTTTGTGCCTTTCTTTTTTTTTTTAAGATTTTATTTATTTATTTGTCAGATTGAGAGTGAGAGAGAGATCACAAGTAGGCAGAGAGGCAGGCAGAGGCAGAGAGAGAAGCGGTCTCCCTGCCGAGCAAGGAGCCGGATGCGGGACTCGATCCCAGGACCCTGGGATCATGACCAGAGCCGAAGGCAGCCGCTTAACCAACTGAGCCACCCAGGCGTCCCCTTTGTGCCTTTCTAATTGTGGAATCAGATTCTAAGTCTGATTCTAGATGTTGTTTTGCAAAAAAAAAAAAAAAAAAAGCAAACAACAACAAAAACAAAAGCAAAAACCTAACAAGGACCCTGTGTTCAGGACACGTTTATTTTGCAAAGAGAAGACGGACCTCCACCACTCAAACAAAATTAAAAACACATTATAAATTATCAACTGTTACTAAAAGTTCTATCCCTGATTCCTTTTTTGCTGTTAATGAGCTTTCCACAGTCTGAGATGGCCAAATAGCATTTAATCATCCTCTTTTTGGTCAACATGAGCTCCTGTAATGAACTCTGTTCCCTGAAATTTCAAATAGATACGTTGATACCTATTCACAGCAGGCAAACCTCTCCCAGGATAAACCTCTTATGATAAAACTGCTGAGTCAGAGGGCACTGTGCTCATTCGATAATTTTGTCAGATCCTCACTGGCACCAACTCAAAAATCTCCAAAAATTCTTTGTTACCAACCTTGACTCCACCAATGGCAATGGAAAGCCACGTTCCCACCCCCCGCCCCCCCAGCTCTAGATGCAACCCGTCCCTCAGATCTTCATCAATCCCATGGGCAATATAATAAACATTAATGTATTTTTTTATTGCTCTACATCCACATAATATAAAATCCTCCCATTTAAGGTGTACAATTCAATGTTTGTTTTTTACTGTGCACCCATCACCAACGATCAACCATAGACCATGACATTGCCCCAAATTGAAACCCCGTAACCATTCAAGATAGTCCCAGTTTCCCCCTTCCCCCCACTCCTGGCCACCACGAATCCACCTGCTATCTCCACAGATTTCTCTATCGTGTACATTTCATGTAAATGGAATCGTACATAGGTGACCTCTTGTGTCTGGCTTCTTTCCCTTCACGTGACATTTGCAAGGTGCATGGACGTAGCGTGCGCGAGTCCTCCCTCGTAAGGTTGGAATTAAATAATATTCCGCTGTATGAACACAGGGCATTGTGTACCTTCATCAGTTGACGGACATCTCGGTTTGATTCGGCCCTTTTGCTGTTCTGAATGGTGCTGCCATGACTTTCCTATATTTCAATGTGTATTTTCACAGCCTAGTTGAGCTTGTCCATCCATTGATGCCTCTGTTGGACAAATACATGGCTACACAGTGAAACCTAGGAGGGCAGGGACATTATGTCTCTGGTCACCACTGTGTTCCCAGAGCATTTATGAGGTGTCCCCTCTGTCTGATGAGGAAGAGTTGATGGATTATGGTAATTTCCACCAAGGAATGCTAAGTAGCAGATCGACATTGACATTGACCCCCCCCCCTCACCCACATCACCCTGCCCCTGGAGGAGTCACAGTGAGTGATTGATTAGTCCTTTCCCTGCTGTGGGAAAGAGACCTGGGGGCTGGGACCTCAGTGACAAGACAGCCTTGGTCCCACCCTCAGGGTTCTCTAGCCCAGGGGAGCTAGACCTACAATAACGATGTCCGTGTGCTTTATTTAATTTTGAGAAACTTTTTAATTTTTAACTTTATTTTATTTTTTAAGATTTTATTTATTTATTTGACAGAGAGAGAGATCCCAAGTAGACAGAGAGGCAGGCAGAGAGAGAGGGGGAAGCAGGCTCCCTGCTGAGCAGAGAGCCCGATGCGGGGCTCGATCCTAGGGCCCTGAGATCATGACCTGAGCCCAAGGCAGAGGCTTTAACCCACTGAGCCACCCAGGTGCCCCTGCTTTATTTAATTTTGAACTTGATCTTCTATGTGATACATTCCAAAAGCATGAGAAGGTCAGATTCCCCATCCCCCCATCTGCCAACCCAGGAGTGACCCCTCTTCTCCATCTGTGCCAATCTACCAACAAAATGTTACATTTCACTTCTTTTTTAAAAATTTTAAAATATTTTATTTATTTGACAGAGAGAGAGAGAGAGCACAAGCAGGGGGAGTGGGAGAGGAAGAAGCAGGCTCCCCACTGAGCAGGGAGCCTGATGCAGGGCTCTATCCCAGGACTCTGGGATCATGATCTGAGCCAAAGGCAGACTTAACCAACCGAGGCTTAACCAACCGAGCCACCCAGGTGCCTTTCATTTCTTTTAAAAATGAGAGAGAAGGTGGCCTCCGGTCACATCTTCTACACCAAGGAAATTGCTAGATGCTCCCTTGTGGACGGCAGAGCCATTGACTTGGTGACCCGTGTGTTCCCACCTGCCCAAG